>OW240915.1:146044216-146131454 GCA_933207985.1 Pelobates cultripes | reverse complement strand
CATAAATATTGCATAGTTGTGAATTCATGTAATAATTAAATGTATGTAAAAGTATTGAAAGTACAAGCAAACATACTAGTAGCACATCTATTTTCCAGACAAGAACATGTTTATTATCTTTAACCCCTTAAGGACACATGGCATGTGTGACATGTCATGGTTTCCTTTTATTCCAGAAGTTTGGTCCTTAAGGGGTTAAGGGATCACACAGATAATGTATACTTAATTATAATGCAGAATTCGATATGTATTTGTATCTTGGGCTGCTAATCCTCTTTCTTCTGTAACTGTGAACCAAACTATATATACAATTCTAAGATTATATTTCCAGACTTTCCAGGACATGTTGTAGGACCAGTGAGAATTTTGAATAATGCATTGTCTTAAAGTATGTTAGTGGTCCTTGTGTTAAAGTGCTAAAGATTCACATCATTTCATTAAAAAAGGCAAACATGCATTCTTCACTTACATTCCACTCAACTCTATAATAAATTACAATATGCAGCTGCTGTGACCACAGTAATGGAACGTAAAATGTATTTATGGATGCTGGCAGGATGCACCTTGGCTTTAAGAAAAAAGGATTAGCAAGAAGGAAAACAATGTGAAAGAATAATACAATGTATTAGAATACCTGGTAATGCATGGTTTACTTAAAGTGTATAAAATAGATACAAAATAATATCATTAAAATGTAATTGCAGTAGAGACTCTAATCCAAACAACGAAAAAAAGAAGAACAAAAACTACATTTATTTCTATTTAAAGTATATGTCTTCTTGTAGTTTATGTGTACGGTGCAGCATATGCTGGGTTTCAAAAACAACATATTTAAAAAACATTTAATATACAACTTTACTCCAGCATTTCTTGGTACAGTGGGAATTACCAGGAATTAAAAGTGATTTTAAAATTTAAGTATAAATTAGAAGAACTGGAAAAAATATCCAAATCAACTTTCCTACCAGCAAGGGTGCTTTAGCATTTAATTTGAAATTCACATTAAATTTCTTACAATTCATTCTTTACTGAATAACGCTAATTTGATTATATGGATACATTTTTTCTGTCAAATCTGCCTGATTTGCCTGATCTGATATTGCTTACATCAGTTTCTTTCAGAATTATACATCTGTACATCTGCCCTTTTTTAATTTTCTAATTTCTTTCCAGGAGGTCCTGTGTTTAATTGTAAGTCTCCAACAATGCTTTTATACCTAATACAAATCTTCACTTTTATAACATGAAATAAAGTAGGATACATTTTAATGAAATAGCTTCAAATGTTTTATTGCAGAATGTATTTTGTGAGTATAATTTTGTATTGTATTATTACGATAAAATCTAGACAAGTATGCAACTCCTAGGATTTTTTTTAAAAGGATGCATATGATAACCTAATCATTTAGAATAAAGAAGATAATGCTGTTACACAAAATAATTTGTCTATATAAATGTTAAAATAAATAGTCAATATTTATTTATATAAATATATTAGTTACCATAATCCACAATGCCTAAACTAGCAGGATGTGAAAGATGGACACAGTATGCAACCTTAAAGTCATATACAATAAATATAGTACCTGAGAAATATATAGCTCTGAGAATGGGCTAGAGCTCAGAGAAACCTTAAAAGCTTAGTCGCTGCTCAGGTTTCAAGAATGTTTTTGCTCACTTGTGCCATTACAGAGTGAATCTATATAAATTTGAATATCAGTCTGATCCCGCCCACAAAGGCAATCCAGATCCCAGATACTGGCAAGAGATTCATCAATCCTGGACAATCGTTTTGGCCTTCTTTGAGCCTCATTAGAGAAGTGTAGCTGATACCCCTCTAGGCATGGTGAGACACGGAGGTGAGGGGGAAATATAACAAACACTATAAGTATTATTATAGTACAGGGTGATATTTTATCATGTATGCAAAAACACACAAACATTACTCTCCCTTTGCCCCTTTCTACAAGTAGCCTCCATTATTTTTATAAAACCCTTTTTAGCAATGAATAAAAATATGATATGCAAGGACTTATATTTAATATTAGTAATAAAATATTATACTTTGGGAAACTGTTTTTTTTTTTGGAAGGGGGTATAAGTTGATATTTAGGATGCAAAGGTCAGTCAGTTGTCCATTTGTACAGGTGAATTTAGTTTGAGAGTTTATAATAATTTTTTTCTTATTTGTAGTGTTTTTTTTTTTTCATTAAAGTTATTTTATTATTAGTATTGCCATTATTTGTATGTTATAAATGGGCTTCTACAGTTAGGTTATATGCAACTTACCCATATTAAAAATGTGAACTTTATATGCCATTTTAATTTTGCATGTAGATTAGGTAAATTGTCATGGGAGAATATCGCTGCACTTTAGAACCATCCAGCTGAAATAATATTTCAAAGTAAGAGTCAAACAAGCTTAATTTCCCCACTGTGTCACTGACAAGATATGTCTATCTTTCCTTTCACTCATCTAATCTTCCAAAGGATCTTCAGTAGTTTTTCATGAACTGAAATTCTTCTCGTGTGACAAATTTGAATTCTTTAACTTCAAATTTCTAAGCTTCAAATACTGTTAGACATTGGCTTTACTAACCATACACTAAAAGAAATTGCAGAGTTTTGAAACAAAAGAAAATAGAGCAAAGACCATACCCCTGTCTATCCTGTTATCTTTTTTCTTCAAAATTCATTCAGTTATGTTAAAGCTTATATGGAAAGACAAACCTGGTAGAATTAAGTTAACGTCCTTACAGCATCACAAATCTAACGGCGGCATGGCTGTACCAGCCATCCGCAAATATTACTTTGCCACTAACGCTGCTACAGCAGTTGGATTTTACATACACAGCAACAAACCCAGATGGTTGGAGATGGAGGAAACTCAAGTTTTTCCAGCCTCTCTAAAAGATGCATTATGGCTTAATCCAAAAAAAGGCCTAAAACTACCACTATGTATTTATCTACCAAAACCACACTTAAGGCCTTGGATATTGTTTTCAAGAATAAAACTCAGAGTTCAGGTTTATATAGAGCTATGCCAATCTCAGTTATTAACTATTAGTCATTTACCTACTATAGACATAGACATCTTTAGATTGTCCACAGGAAGATATATGGTGGAAGTGGAGTGTGCCCTGTTTAATGTTAATATTTTAGGAATTTTACACATGGTTCCCAAATGGTTATATAGAGGGAGTATTGGAATGGGAGGCCTCTAGCTCCTCCACGACCCTAATCGAGTCCGTCCTGTGGATCCAGTTCCTAAGGGCATTGGCTGCTGTTAGCATGTGATTAATTAGAAGTTGTGTAGCTTTAGGGATGGGATTAGAATGTAGTAAGAATAGTATTGTAGAAGAGGTGCAGGGGGTCAGGAAACCTGTAATGGAGCATATCACAGTCTCTATCCTATTCCAGAATGTTTGGATCGCTGGACATGACCACCAAACATAGGTAGTGGTGCACCCCTGTTGGTGGCATCTCCAGCATATATCAGGAGTAAAAGGAAAGGCAGCCTTTAGCTTGGCTGGAGAGTAATGCCGTCTGGATATTTGTTTATATGTACGGTAGTGAATATTGTGTTCCAATCATGATGTGAGAACGAGATGTTCAGTTCCTGATGCCTGGAAGTTGTGCATTTGGGCAGTTGGCCATTGTAGATTTCAAGCAGGAGTCTGTAAAGGGTGGAAAGGTGTTTAGCCTTCAGTGATCGGGAGGTACAATATTTTTCATAAGGGGTTAGTTAGTTAGTATTTCACTCTTTGTGAAGTTTACTTGAAAATTGGATATGTTGTTGTAAGTGGAAATTTCTCTCATGAGGGGAGGTAGGGATGTTACAGGGTCTGTAATGGTAAAGAGCAGATTGACTGCAAATGCAGAGATTTTAAATTCTTGGCTTTGGACTCGGAATCCCTGTATGTCGGGATGGTCTCTAATGTTCTGTAGGAAGGGTTCCATGACCAATATGAAGTCTCGTGCCATTTCTGATATGGACCTGTGCGGATAATTGTCCATTTATCTTGAGTCTGGCAGTAGGGGTAGAGTATATGCTCCAATCCATTTTATTCAGTTGTGGCCAAACCCCAGAGCTTGTATGGTTGAGGTTAACAGACTCCAGTCCACCGTGTCGAACGCCTTCCCAGCGTTGCCAGGAGGGCATCAAAAGAATTAAGATGTTTAAGGGAATGGTTTGTTTGAGTCTGGTAGATAAGAAATATTCAATGTCAGCTTGGGGTGGAGGGGCATCTCTGAGGTTGTACATATTAGTATAAAAGGTGTGGAAGGCCTTCATAATGTCTGGGAGGGTGTGCAATACTTTCCCCATGCAGCCTTTAACCCCTTAAGGACACATGACATGTGACATGTCATGATTCCCTTTTATTCCAGACGTTTGGTCCTTAAGGGGTTAATTTTGGAGATGAATGTGGTTTGTCTGGATTGTTTCAACATGGAGACTAGTAATCTGCAACACTTCCCACCCTGTGTGTAGTAAGAGTATTTGGTGCATAGTAGATTTTTCTTAGTTTGAGTGACGAGCAGTCGAAAAGCTGTTTGTATGTGTGTAAAGACCCTTGCCCACTATGGATGTCCTCCAGGTCCCCAATGTCCTGTGTGAGAGTGTTTATTAGTCATTCTCTTCGTTTTTTGAGTTTGGATGCCATGGAAATGAATTCCCCTCATTCTACACATTTGTGTATTTCCCATGTAATGGGGATGTGGTGGGCGAAGTGTTTTCCCTGATATAGTTTTGGAGGGTAGTGTTAACATGAGGTATGATGTCTGTGTTGTCTAGGAGGAGGTCATTGAGTTTCCATTGAAAGGAATGAAGCGGGAGGGAGGAAATCTGAACAGTAAGAGACAGGGGCGCATGGCCCGACAAGGTGATTGGTCCGTAGGAGCAAAATAAAGCTAGGTGAAGAAGGTTGTGAGGGAGGAAAAACATTTCTAACCAAGAGTACATTTTGGATGCCGCTGAGAAGAAGGAGTAGTCTTTCGGATGGGGGTGTATAGTCCTTCAACAGTCAAAGAGTCTAAATAACAATATATCTAAAGTATAAAAGCGCTAAGCATATAACTCTGTATACACAGATAAGGTGGCAGAAAGAAATGTGAAAAATTTCTGTATCACCTTCAAAATGCTAAACACCTCTATTACAGGGTTAAATTCCAAAAAGCTGCTACACACCTGTGTGAACCCAACTCCCACACCAAAAATCAAACAAAATACTTATATAGGTGGAGCGCAAAATCAAATCCACATTTCCATGGAATCCTTTGCACAGCTTCAACTCAGATGGATATAAAAAAGATAAAATGCATATAATAGTGAAGTACAGTTATGGTAAATTGCAAATATTTATTAATCGTTTCACTAGACATAAAACACTCCTAGCAATAAAAGTAATAAATCAAAATAAATCTTGTATAAAATACATAAATAAAAATACATGGATTAAATGAAATAAACAATGAGCCTCTTACAGGATAGAAATAAGTCAGTGTATGCAGTCCCAGCTGCTACTCACTAACGCTGTATAGTTGCCTTAGTTCAGGCACAAGGTTGACAGGCAGCCGGCTTCTCTCTTGTCTCCTCCACGGACATCGTAGAGAAAGCGGGCCGCTGAAAAATCCTGGGTGCCAGTCTGGGGTTCTCTGAGCTTCCCGGGTGCTCCGCCCCTTTTGCGTCACTCCGTAACAGGCGTGCGTCACTGCGTCGTCTACGCTTTTCGCCGAAGCTTCCTCAGGACACAAAGCAGTGATGCTGACTTTTCTCACTAGTCCACTATTTAAAGCGATCCTTTCGCTTCCTATTGGATCCCTAATAATAGTGTCTCTTATACAGGTGTGTTAAAACCATGCAGTCTCTGCTTAACTCTATAATTACCTATACTGAATAAACATATTTATTGCAAATATCATGGACATTTAAACATTAAATATATTATTGACAAACATTTCTCAATCTTATTCCACCATACCTAGTTTTAAGAGAAGAAAGAAAATTGGTAACAGGAAATTAATACAAATATAAATATAAATTTTCATCAAACTTTTAAACTTTTCTTTATCAATTTTAGCTTTTAACCGTTTGTCCCTTTTTAAAAAGGTGTTGCCTTCTCCAAAGAAGTGTCCATATTTAAAGTGCCCCAAACCAATTTAAAGTGCTATATTCAAAATTCAGAACCATTTGCTATAAAGTGCAGATCATATATATAGTTTTAATTAAAAATTTAAATTTATTCATACAGTCACCTAAAAAATATATATGAAAATATATCTAAAAATATATAATAATGTAAAAATATTTATAAGAAATGGCACAACTCAAAATCATTATTAAGGCCAAAAGGAATGAGAGTATTGAGTTCAAAAATCCATCTCATTTCCATTTGGCCCAATTTTTTCGTACGGTCTTCACCTCTCCAATTAAAAAGTGCTTTCTGTATTCCAACGAATGATAGACCAGATGGGTCACTCTTGTGATGTTCTTTAAAATGTAAAGATACCTGATGCAATGCAAAACCCTTACGGATATTATATACGTGCTCCCCTACTCTAGTATGTAACTGGCGTGTAGTGCGACCTATATAGCTTAATCCGCAGGGGCAGACAAGCATATAGATTACATTACTAGTGTGGCAGGTTATACATTCCTCTATCTTATAGGTTTTAGTCGGTGACATAAATTGATCTCTAAAATTTCTATGAGAGCCTGTGGCTTTACACGCATTGCATGTCCCACAATTATAAAAGCCTTTCTTTAACCCTACGTGTTTTTCTAACGACCCTAAGGTTTTATTGTCATTTTTATCTTGTTTAAACGTAAAAATATTTTTAACGTTTGGAACTCCTCTATGGACAATTTTTGGTTGAGTAGGTAAAAGATTATGTAGTGCCGGATCTTTTAATAAAAAATGCCAATTCTTATTAATGATGCTCCTCAATCTGCCATTATGTCTCCCTGCAAATTGGCAGATAAAGGGTACATCTTCTATATTCTTCTTATTCTTTTTTGGACCATTGTATTCCAAAAGAGACTTCCTATCTATCTGTTGTACCTCTTCTAGTGTCTTATTTAAATCTTTACCTTCATAACCTCTAGCTTTAAAATCTTCTATTATCTTCTGGCCCTGGTCCAAGAATGTCTCTTTGTCCGTACAATTTCTTCTAATACGGATGAGTTGACTTTTCGGTACATTCTTGAGCCAGGGACTGTAATGTCAACTCGACAACTCTATATAGCTGTTCACATCGACAGCTTTAAAAAAAGTCTTGGTTTTAATCATCTCATCCTCCATAAAAATCGAAAGATCAAGGAAATCTACTTTGGATCTACTATAATTAAAAACTAGGGATACTCCCCAATCATTCGAATTAACTTCTTTAATAAATACTTCTAAAAGTTCTTCATCTCCTTTCCATATAAAAAACAGATCATCTATGTAACGCTTATACAACACCAGGTTCTTATCCCAGCTACCGCTCATATCCACAAATTGATTTTCCCATAATGACATAAATAGATTGGCGTAGCTGGGGGCGAACCTGGTGCCCATAGCAGTACCACACAACTGCAGATAAAAATTATCCAAGTACCAAAAATAATTGTTGTGCAAAATTAGCTCAATGGCTTCCAAAACAAAGCCTATTTGTTCTTCTGGGTACTTGGAATGATGTTTCATAAAAAATTCCACTGTCGGGTGATTTGTCTGCATGCATGACGTCGTTTGGTAGTGTGTGGCTTGAGACGTGGTCTCAAGGGCAGTGTCAAGTGAAACATTGAGATCTCCTCCCAGTATCAGAATGCCTACTAGTAATGATTCTATAGTGTGAAGGCATTTCTTGAGGTTTTTTTTTCCCTTGGCATCTGTTTGGGAGATACAAGTTGGCAAATGTGATAATGTGCTGTCCAATTTGGCCTTTGACCAATCAAAGTCTGCCAGCACATAGAGAGAAATAAGGCATTTGTAGAGGGGAGAGTTGAGGTCAGAATTGGAGGTGACCTGGCATAGCATGGTGGGGGAGCATGAGAAGATCCATGGAAGGTAAACCTGTAGGTATTGGAAAGAAGAGGTGATGGTGAGGGAGGACGGGGGGGGGGGTCAAAGTTAGTCCTCATGGTATAGAGTTGCAGGTTACTGTCCTTGATATAGAGTATCCTTGTCATAGTTCTTGTCCACTGCCATCTAGTGCGGTCTTGTACAGTCTCGTTGGAGCAAGTTCCGCAGCGGTTCCACTGTAGGAATCCCAAAGGCTTCTTTGTCATCATAGAGGGTATCAATACGTTAAGTGTGGCATATGAATTGTATGTGTAGATCCACATCCAGGTGTTTTAGTCCTGTGCTTGATCTTGTAACGGTGGTCTCCGTTTCCTAGGAGTCTACTGCCATCTTGGCCTCTGTGACAATTGCTGCGTGAAGGGTGTATGGATAGGGCCATACCAGTCCAATACGTGCATTTCAGATAGATTAAGGGCTCGAATGAATGGGACTATGTCTGCATGGGAATGTATGGAGTGGACAGTACCTTTGTGGGAAACATGCAGCACCATCGGAAAAATCTTTTTTCAGGTTTCGAGCACGTAGTTGATCTGTGACTGGTTGCAGGATTCGTCGCACCTGCAGGGTGAGCCAGGGTATATGCTGACTGGTGTGGAGTGCTGTAAAAGAGGCTGAGATGAATGTTTGAGGGCTTCCAAAATCTCTTCCTTGCATGTGAAATAATGTAGTCGGCATATTATATTCCTGGGCCTTTCATCCTTTGGGCCCCTCGGTTGCAGTGCTCTGTACGCTCCGTCAAAAAGAATAGGGGTGTCAATCGGTTTGCCCCATACCAAGTTGAAGAGTTCTTGGAGGACGAGATGAAGATTTTCTTGGTCAGATTCAGGGAGGCTGCGGATTCTCAAGTTGTTCTGTTGGCCTCTGTTGACGAAATCATCGATGGATCTCTGGATCACTGAAAGGTAAGCATTGTGGGCTTCCACTGACTCTTGCAGGAAGCGCATTTGAGTGTACAGTGTGTCTTCAAGCGCTTGCACCCTGCCGCTCACCTGGTGTTTGTCCAAGCTTATGGCATCCATCCAACTGAGCTGGATGGTAGGGAACTGGAGTGAGGCAAGCCGGGTGCCATGTTGGTCCCTATTGCAGCCTGGATCGCAGAAGTATTTAGTGAGGGCGCCCAATATTCCTGCCGGGGTCTTGCCCGATGATTGTTGACAGACTGTAGATCTTTTTGGGTGGCCCTAGCCCGATGTAGTGGGATTTGTGTCTCGGTTTGCGGGAGCTAGGCTAGCATGTGTCCATTCAGCTCCGTAGGTGGCTCCGCCCCTCCTACTACTGTCTATTGTTACTCACTGCATAACACTGAACCCTCCCTTAAACTAGGACACATGTTGTTGTGGGAGAGGGAGCCAGGTACGCAATACAGTTTGGAGGAATGGTTCAAATTATTTACAGCTCTCAAAGGTATTACTTATTGCACAAATCATCTTGAGAACCATTACAAGATCCTTTATCAATGGTATCTGGCTCCCTCTTGTCTACACAATATGAATAACAAATACTCTGGCCGGTGTTGGGGGGACTGCGGAGCTGTAGGTTATATGGCTAATATTTGGTGGTTCTGCCCAAAATTGTCTAAATATTGGAAGGAAATACATAGACTCATCCATTAGTACCTGAACAATCAAACTTGCATTATTTAAGCAATTCCCGGGAATCTGTTACCAAAATCTATAGAATCATCATAAGCCACGTCCTAATTGCTGCTACCTCATGTTTAACACAATATTGGAAATTGCCTGCTACTCCATCACTCAAATAAATCTTGAATTGTTTTAGACAATAAAATGCAGAAAATGTCATATAGTGTCAAAGTTCCAGTTTATATGTGCAACTTCAACACAGCTTGGATATATGGGAAAATTGCATTAAGAAACCTATCGATTATAATTGTAATTTTCTTTTGTGATTTTGATGAACAACAAAATGTAAATGTAATATTATGTTCATTGTTATTACAGATGGATACCCTTCCCTTTTTCCAAGTTTCCCTTCCCCGAATAGTTTGTCTTGCTATTCATTATTTTTGCTGTAAAACGTTAAAAACTTTAATAAAAACTATTTGAAAAGAAAGTAAAACAAAATGTATCAATATTGGTAAATAATAATTTTTCAGTGGCAACTGTATAATTTTATAAAATATGTCCAATTACCTAGGTTACACATATAAGTGTCCCAGTACACAAAACATTAAAGAAACACTCTAACATTTAAAATAATATAAAACTTTTTTAACCCCTTAAGGACACATGACATGTGTGACATGTCATGATTCCCTTTTATTACCTTTCAGTTTTTTCCTTGTTGTTACTGTTACTCTTTAGATCCCCTTGTTTAACCTCTTTAGACCGGAGGGCGTACTATTATGACCTATTTTAGGCGGCTCTAAACGCCGCCGGGTGTAATAGTATGCCCTCCGGTCTTTCTATACTTACCCGGTCGCCGGCGATCCCACGCCAGCGATCGCGGTTGGGTGGACTCACAGGGAGCCCCCGCTTCACGTCCGACCCCCTGGCAGCCCCCCGGCCATGTGAGAGTGAGGTCCTTGCGAGGACCTCACAATCACATGGCCGGGATAGCTGCCTCCTGCATTGCCAGCAGGGGGGCTGCCTGTAATGACAGGTGGTCCCCCTGCTTGCTGGAAATAAAATTAAAAAAAGTTAAATAAGTGTAAAAAAAAAATATATACTTAGATCATATATATATATGATCTAAGTATATATATATATATATATATATATATATATATATATATATATATACACATACACACACATATACTGTCTATGTGTATTTTACTATTAATATATATATATTAATATCAAATTACACGTAGACTGATACTGATAAATATATATATATATAATTATTGTTATATATATATTTATATATAATATAAAAAAATTAAATATGTAAATACGTTAAAAAATAAAATTAAAAAAATAATTTAAAAAAATAATTAAAAAATATATAGATGTGTGTTATTTCGTTCTAATTGTATTGTGATATTAATATATATATCAAAATACACGTAGAACGAAATAATATATATATTGTAACAAACCACCTCTTTTACAGGTAGGATTGTCACAGATCTTGCAGTAACCACAGCCTTCTAGGGTATACAAAGTCCAGGACACATTCAGCTCGGTTTTCCTTTTTATTCAGCAAGAAAACAGGTGCTTTAAATAATAACAAAACAAACAAAATCCCTTGCTCTTACTTGAGCTCTTACTAGACAGTAATTGCTATCTGCAATTGGGTGGCTTTCCCACTTACCAATTTTCCAAACAAAAGAAATGTCTTTGCAATACACACAATCTCTCCTAGCTGTCTTTTTCTCCCTCACTCTGCAGCAGGCTGTTCTCTTCTTTTAAAGGCCTGTCTACTAATTGAGTAGCTACAGGTGAGTGCCAATTAGTTAACTCTTAAAATCAGATCCAAGCTGTGGTCTGTTATACAGCAACTAGTGCTGTTGGAGCATTGGCCCACCCTGCTCTCCAAATACTCCGCTCCAGGGACCCATACCATGTTTTGCAGAGCATCAGCTATGCATATTGCAAACTTTAACCTCTCTCCCTGGGGCATTTAACTGAAAATCCTCTGGTTGCTGTTTAGCAAATCAGGTCTGATGTATCTCCCATCAACCACTATTCCACCTTTACGCTCACAATATCTATATACATAAATATATACGTATATATCACTATATATATACCTTTATATAAGTAAAAATATTTGTAAAAAGTTCTATATATATATATATATATATACATATATATTCACAAACGTATATATATACATATATTAATTCTACATATATATTTATGTAATATTTTTACATAATTAGGTATCTTAATTAATTACAATTAGCGGGACCTGCCTGACAACCCATGCCGAAAGTAAAGGGAATTTAATTTGCTAGCACTATATTTAACCCTATAACTTTCCAAGACACCATAAAACCTGTACATGGGTGGAACTGTTCTACTCGGGAGACTTCGCTGAAGACAAATATTAGTGTTTCAAAACAGTAAAATGTATTACAACGATGATATCGCCAGTAAAAGTGAAGTTTTTTGCATTTTTCACGCACAAACAGTACTTACGCGGACGATATTATTGCTGCGATACTTTTTACTGTTTTCAAACACAAATATTTGTGTTCAGTGAAGTCTCCCGAGTACAACAGTACCCCTCATGTACAGGTTTTATGGTGTTTTCAAAAGTTACAGTGTCAAATATAAAGCTTGTGTTTCATTTTTTTCACATTAAAATTCGCCAGATTGGTTACGTTGCCTTTGAGACCCTATGGTTGCCCAAGAATGAAAATTACCCCTATGATGGCATACCATTTGCAATAGTAGACAACCCAAGGTATTGCAAACGGGGTATGTCCAGTCTTTTTTAGTAGCCACTTAGTCGCAAACACTGGCCAAAATTGGCGTTTTTTTGCATTTTTCACACAAACAAATACTAACACTAACTTTGGCCAGTGTTTGTGACCAAATGGCTACTAAAAAAGACTGGACATACCCCATTTGCAATACCTTGGGTTGTCTACTATTGCAAATGATATGCCTTTATGGGTGTAAATCTCTTTCCTGGGCTACTATAAAGTCCCAAAGGCAACATAACCAATCTGGCGAATTTCAATTTCAAATGTAACGTGCTATATTTGACCCTGTAACTTCCCAAAACACCATAAAACCACATAGGGGGTACTGTTTTACACGTGAGACTTTGCTGAATACAAATATGTGTATTTTATTGCAGTAAAAGCAAACAGTATTATGACATTCACCGTTAAAATGTCATGTAGAACCTAAAAAAATAAAAATAAATCTTATTTTCTCCCATTTTTTTCATATTAAATTATGTTCCATAGCTAAATATTTGATATTAAATGAAAGCCCTGTTTCCCCTGAATACAATGATATATAATAAGGGTGGGTGTATTTAATATGAAAGAGGTGTATTACGGTTGGACAGACATGTAGCGCAAATGCCAGGTTTTGTTTACATTTTGTTTCGTTCGCAACGTGTACATTTGGCTCCGTCCTTAAGGGGTTAATTTATTTAGACTCCCTCATTTATATAAACAAAATTAAAATAAAATAAAAACATTAAACTCATTAATCCAGCATGTAACTGGTCACCTACAGTCAGATGAGCAAGTATGATAATCTTGTGTCTAATCAAATGTTTCTTATTAGATAGCATACTGAAAGGCAGTTTGGAATAGAGAGAAAATAGACCCCTTTATCTCCATAAACCTCATATCCCCAAAATAAGGATTTAACTGCTCCAAATCATCTTGAAGTTTTTACAGGTTATATAGAGCGATCTTTTAAAAAAAAAATTGAGTAATGAGAGATCTAATGTGGAACACACTATTCTCTCTGGCTAAACGAATCAGAGGTTTAGAAGAAAGGGAAGTAGAGGAGGAAGGAAGATGGAGGGGAAGGAAAGAGAAAACCATGAAGATATAAACCTTATTTATCAGATATCTTAAACAAAGTCTACATCACCGTTTTAAGTATGGGTTTTAAATTGGCCCCAAGCTGCTCAGTTAATAAGTTTGAATTATTGCTTTATGTAAATCAATTTTAAAGAAAAATATGTGTGAAAAAATATTTTTAAATAAAAATGATGAGGTTTGCAATAATATTTACTTGCAAGAATAGAATAATTATCTTTCTTTGATGATGAGTTATGAAGAAGCCTGTATGAAAGAGATTAAGTAAATTAGACATCTAACTACATTTTTAAAAATACTTTTAATAAAAATCTTGATATAAATGATGTAAAGAAGAATACTAGTATAGTTATAAAGCCTGCAGATTAGGGTGGTGACGTGGTTATAATAAGAAAAACTGATTATATTTATGAAACCTATGGAATATGAGAGTAATAGAGAAATATAAGGTGGCACAGGCGGCCACATCAGGGCACACTGGCACTGGCTAAGTGCGGACCAGGGAAGAGGAGCTTCACTAACCTCTTCCCCGGTCTCAGAGGAAGTGCTTACTGAGAGCATATAACAGATTCTTGTGAAACCAGGGAGAGGTTACTAATGTTCCTGTGCCCGGTCCGCATTCAGCCATGCTACAGGAGGAAGATGAGGAGACCTCTGAAGGGAGAGGGGGAAAGGGATAACACATGGAGGGTTAGGGGGAAAGGAGTAACACATGGATGGGTTGAGGGAATGAGACACATTGAGGGGCTGAGTGGAGAAAATGAGACACATGGAATGGAGGGTCTAAGGGGAATGAGACACATGGCGGGGCTCTAGGGTGGACAAAAAGAGACGTAGAGAGGCTAAGGAAGAAAGAGACAAGGTGCTGGGGTAAAGAGGCATACAGAGGGACTGGGAAGGGTAAAAAAAGACACACAAAATGGGCTGTGGAGAGAAAGAGACATACAGATACACATGAGCTGTGGGGAAAAAAAAGACAGTGGGGATGGGGAGAAAGATACACAAAAAGGGGGTAAGAAATTAAAGAGGGTGAGTTAAGGGACACAAGGTGAAGATGCATTTTTTGTGGGGGAATGGGGTGGGGGAGCAGCAAAATGCCAGTGTACCCAAAAATCCTTGCACAGGCCCTGAATGTTTAGAAAAATTGAGTCATAACCCCACTGTTTAAATTAAAAAGAAATATATAAAATCTATAGGTTAAGATTTATTAAAAGGGATATTAACATGCAATGAATATGAATGAAATGAGTTCCCCAAAATTCTGGTTAAAAATCCTTCCAAAAGTACACAAAAGCTTGACTAACTCACCTGGCAGACCTATAGTGTCCGGAGTGGGATTTCTTTAGATACTCAGTTACAAGAAATTGTAAAACGTTCCCCTTCCTAGACAGTATCAGTTTGTTACATATTTTAGAATATTTTAGTTGGGATATTATGATCCCATGTGATGTTAGTATAAGAATCTGATTTATTTACAGGAGATCAAGTTGGTTTTATTAATGAAGGAATTAAACCTATTATTTATTTATTTATTTTTTTGTTTGAGGGGAATTGTCTTTTACAGTATAAGGGTATTGCTCCAGGGACCAAGATTGCACCCTGTTATGCTCATTTATTGATATCTTCTTGGGGAAAATATTTTGTTTGGGTAGTAAACTTGGTCCTCTATAAATGATATGTCAATGATAATTTGTTTCTGGAGAGGGGATAAGGGATATGTTTTTTAATTTTTGCAATTTTTCAATAATTCTTCAAATGAACTCATGAAGTGAGTAACAAAATTGTTAACCTATTGAATTCGGACATCTATGTAGTAGGAAATAAGATTAAAATTCATGCAGATTTTAAACAGGTAGAAGTTAATCGTTTTATTCATATTGAAAGCTGATATTTTTGAACCTGGCTGTTCAATATACCAAAATTAAATTTTTGAGTTATAGACCAAATTTTACAGAGATTAGTGACTACGATAAACAGGTCAATGTTTAAAAGGGTAAATTTTTACAGAGGGGTTATTTATAAGGCAATTGAAAGGCAAGAAAGTGGAAGAAATTAGGTATTTAGACAGAAATTAATGTCTAAATTTTAAAATGAGTACAAGTCCCATTGATTATTAATGTTAGTACTAGTTATAATTGTTTGAAAAAAAGTATTTTATAAAAATGGGCAAATATTACAGCAAGATGTAGATATACAGCAATATGTCGGAAAAAGCCCAGGTTTATTTTTTGTGGTGCCTGTAATTTTAAAAACAAATCTTAACTACAAGTTTTATTAAAGTAAAAAAAAAAAGATTTTATTTAAAAACAACAAGAAATCAATGTAGCGGAGGCCTGATATTCCACAGGTTAACTCCACTAAGATCCCAGTGAGGCTCAGGAGCAAGTGATGAAGAATCCCATAAAGCAATAATTCCAGCCAGCAAGGTAATCCAAGAATATTCCCATAGAGATCCCAATGACTGGACGACACACAGCATCAGGAGCAGAACTAACTTTTATTCCACACAACCTCATTTTAAGCATTTCTCCCATGCAAGGGAGGGATTCACATTCATTAGTACAGTACCCAATGGAATAGCAGTTACCTCCCACACATCTCCTCCCCTTAGTATGACACTTAATCGCATTACCCAGGTTATAGTTTTCCCCAAGTTCTGGATGTACCCTAAGATCAGCAGATACACCTATACTTTGGGTACCCCCTGGTAGCCCTGTTCTGGGTGACTAACATATCCAAAATTAACTCAGATCAGACCAGGTGTTTGGGAGTTAGGTTGAGGGTGTAATTTGACCAACCGCACACGAGGTGGTATCCGAAAAGGGTTCCATGCGTTTTGGCCCTGCGATCGGTCTCCGTTCGGGAGTTGAAAGACACATAAAAAACTGCCATCCACTAATACATTTACGTTTGCATGATTCCCCTCATTCGTTACTTTAAACTTTCCAAACGGGGGGCTGATTCGCCTTCCCGTTCGGGAGTTACAGAACTCTGGAGGTGTCAGCGGTGTTCGGGTAATCGAGTGTCCGATTTGAGTTCCAGACACTCGATGACCAAACACCGCTGAGCCTTTCGTGCGTAAGATGGCCGCCGCCACGTGTTCGCATGCCGAATGGCGGCCACCCAGTTACATACATAAAACACCTATAAGTCTGCGGTTAGCGAGCAATTTGCAGCTTAATGAGGGACACACTTCACTCTGGGGTGGTCTATTAGTTCGGTAGTTTCCATTCGTATGAAATACAGATGGAAACTACCAAACAATCATACGAATTCTACTTACAATTAACTATACAGCAGAAACAACACACAAATTGCAGTTTTAACACAGTCTTTTAGGACAGCCATAGTACCATCCGCTACACTGCTCCCCCTTGCCCACAAGCCGGCATACACAGTCTGATCCAACACGGATCGGCTTGGGGATGTCCGGGGATGCTCACGGATCATTTCTCCAGGTCTGTTTGTCTTGACAACCCATCAGTATTCCCATTCTGTTTGCCCGGGCGGTACTGAATGTTAAAGTCAAAGGGCTGCAGCGCCACACTCCAGCGCAGCAGCCTGGCACTGTCCCCAGCCACCCGGTTCAGCCATACTAACGGGTTGTGATCCGTGAGCAAGGAAAAGGGCTGTCCAAAAAAATATGGCTGCAATTTCTTCAGGGCCCACACCACAGCCAGGCATTCCTTCTCGATGGTGGCATAGCTTACTTCTCTGTAACAACTTGCGACGGGATGTTCTCCACCATCGGCCCCGACTTGGCTCAGTACTGCTCCCAATCCAAACATAGACGCGTCTGTGTGAACAAGAAATAGCTTTAGCTGGCTTCACTAATTCTGTCTGCCAGGTATTGCTAAAGATGGCAATATGATCTAGATATGCACAGGTATAGTCTTGGAACCCATCTAGGAGGCGGTCCACCATCCGCTGAAAGGTAGCCGGGGCGTTTTTCATCCATAACGGCATGACCTTAAATTGGTACAAGCCGAATGGGGTGACAAAGGCCGACTTAGGGTTGGCGTCCGGGGCCAAGGGAATTTGCCAATACCCCTTACACAAGTGAGGTAGTGGCCTCTGGCCATCCTGTCCAGCAGTTCGTCTATCCTGGGCATGGGATAGGCGTCAGACACGGTCTTCTCATTCAGCCTCCGGTAGGCTACACAAAAACGGGTCGTACCATCCCGTTTTGGTACCAGGACTGCCGGGGAAGCGCAGGGGCTGTCTGAGGGTTCAATCACCCCCAGCTGGAGCATCTCCTCGATCTCCTTGTGCATATTTTCCCGCACCGCTTCAGGGATGCGGTAGGGGGTCTGGCGCATGGGAAGTTGTCCTGGGGTTTCTACCCGGTGAGTGTCCAGAGGAGTGTATCCAGGTACATTAGAGAAGGTGTCTTGCTTCTCTCTTAACAGTTGTTGTACCTCAATACACTCCTGAGGGCTCAACCGGTCTCCCACTGCAACCTCCCTGTTAACTGACCGTCTCCTAGCAGGTCTGGGAGAGGCAGGCTGTCAAACTCATCCGAGTTGGGTGCACATATAGCGGTCACCTCCTCGGAGCGCTACTGGTAGGGTTTCATCATGTTCACATGGAGCATGTGGCGCACTCTAGTTCAAACGCAAGAGCCGATTATATAAGTGGTGTCACATCTCGGGCCTGCAACTTATCATGACGGACAGGTTTTAAAATTAACACTTTCTGTCCGACCTGAAAGCTACGGTCCCTTGCGCCCGATCATACCATGTGTGTTGGTGGGTCTGAGCCGCCTGAAGGTTTTCCCTTACCGTCCTAGTCAATGCTTCTAGGCGGTCTCGGAATGCCAACACATATGGTATGATGGGGGTGCCGTCGGTGCTCCGATCTCCCTCCCAATGCTCTCTATTCAAGTCTAGTGGTCCCCGTACCCTTCTCCCGAATAACAATTCGAATGGGGAAAACCCGGTGGACTCCTGCGGCAACTCCCGGTAAGCAAAGAGGAGGTGGGGCAGGAATCGCTCCCAGTCCTTGTGGGTCTCTGCGAAGGTTTGGAGCATTTGTTTCAATGTACCATTGAATCGTTCGCAGAGCCCATTAGTCTGGGGGTGGTAAGGGGCACTAATGATCGGCTTAATGTCACAAAACTTTCAGAGGCGTTGGGTGACTTCTGCGGTGAATTGAGTACCCTGATCCGAGATGATTTCCTTGTGTAATCCCATCCTGGAGAAGATCTGCATGAGGGCCTCAACTACCGTTTCAGCGTGAATATTAGTCAGAGCCACCGCCTCTGGATATCTAGTGGCATAGTCCACAACAGTCAGGATATATTTCTTTCCTGAAGGGCTAGCTTTTTTTAAGTCAAATCCCCCCCCCACCATAAAAGGTGACTAGGGGTCCCCAAGCCCCTAGTCACCCACACCCCCACCCAAATAAAAAGTCCCCTACCTACCCCCCTTACCCTAAAAAATAATGAGGGGGGAATAAAATTACTAACCTGTAAAGTAAAATTAAACTTACCATTCGACTTCTTCTTTTTTCTAAAATCTTCAATTTTCAGCCCCAAAAAAGGCCAAATAAAAAAGCATCATAACTTAAAATAAAATAAAAATCCTGAGCGCAAAAAAAAAAAAACAGACGAAAAAGAAAAAACCTGAGCGCAAAAAAATCCTTCTTCACCCATGGAGGGCTCCGCGCAGACTGAGCTCCGCAGGGCGGGGGAAGGCTTATAAAGCGTTGCCCCGCCCTGCAATTAGGCTACGAACACTCTGATTGGTGGGTTTAAGCCAATCAGAGTGCTCTTTGTCATTTTACACAGCATGGGAAAATTCCAAAGAACTTTCCCACGCTGTGTAAAATGACACAGAGCACTCTGATTGGATAGATTTCAAGCCATCCAATCACAGTGCTCTGTGTCATTTTACACAGCGTGGGAACGTTCTTTTGAATTTTCCCACGCTGGGTAAAATGACACAGAGCACTGTGATTGGATGGCTTGAAATCCATCCAATCACAGTGCTCTGTGTCATTTTACACAGTGTGGGAAAGTTCTTTGGAATTGACAAAGAGCACTGTGATTGGATGGCTTTCATTCGGCTATCTGATGTATGAATGAATGATGAAATTCCCGTTCGCATGTCCAGGTGTTTCACTGGGCATGTGCGGGAATCTCACAGTCTATCTAGTGTGGGCAGATGACATGTCCCACAGGGATTTCATCTACCCACACAAAGATGGCGGCGCCCTGAATAAAGATCGGGGCAGAAAATAAAGATTTAAAAATAGGTAATGTGGGGGGCTTAGGGGCATTTGGGGGTGACTAGGGTGTCAATTAGAGATAGTGGAGGCGGGAGGGGGGTTAAAAAAAAATAGGATTGGGCATGACAGTGCCGCTTTAATAACTTACCTGCCATGAATTGATGAGAGACTTAGGTATAGACAATATATTAAGGAAAGAACCAGCAACCCCCCCCCCCTACCCCCAACCAGAAGGACATCCCTGACACTGGCATTTTTGTTTATTGAAGCACCTTCTCATTCTCCTCCTAAATCAATGCAGCTATAAAATCAAAGCGTTCCACAACCCATTTTGTTACAGTGGGAAGGAAGATTTGTACATACCACTGCCTTAATAGATTCATGGGAAGCAGAGTTTTTAAGACAAAACAGAGTTTATTTTTAGCCTTTTCTAAATCTGAGACAGGAGCTCTGCGAAACTTTAAATTAAAAAGCCATAGAAGGTAAACCATATCAAATATTCACTGTAACAAAGGCATCTATGCCCATTTTTATGTTCAATGGGACAATGCATAAGGAGATTATGGTACTGAAGCAAATTTCTTCCCCTATGGTAACATGGATAACATGGGATTTTAGGTCTTGGTCTTCTTCCTGTCACAATACCTGTTTACCTAAAATCAAACCAGAATTGTCAATAAATATGCCTATTATGACCACTTTTTTGCTGATATTCCTATGCAATACAGAAACCTGCGGGTGCAGGGTTTTTTTTTTTTTCTTAAAAGGATGACCTTGCATGGATTAGAGGGTATTGAATGAAATCACTACCGTAATGCTTACCCAATTATCTCACAGAACATTTTTGTAGTGGAATAGAAGTATTAACTGCAATATCTCTGCTGGTAGACTTAATCAGAATTCAAGAGAAGCGTAGCACGGCAATTCCCATCCCATTCCCCAACAACTGGACGATACACAGCTTTGGGAGTCAACTGGTTTTTATTGAGCCACAGCTGGCTTTTATACAATTCCCCATGCAAGGGGTTTCTTTAATGACATTCCAGGGGCTTTCCCCTGGTGGACCTTGTTGGGGACAGGGAACAAAGACACATTTCCCATGATCCTTTTCTGTACTTGGAAGATAATTGCGTAAGGATAATTACTTAATTAGATTATCTCCCAAGTACAGAAAATTAAACAATATTTTAAAACATCATAACTTCCATAATATTAATCAGAACTCCACGAAAGACACCCAATCTGTTGAAATACCACTCGGATCCATTCGGTAAAACAGGAACGACATTCGAGTTTAGACCGGTCAGCCACGAGGCAAAGCCCCAAAACAGTTCCATGCGGTTGAATGCTTCTTTCAGGAGTTTTCACGATTAAAATAACGAATATAAATGTTCATGAACTAGGTAGTCGTGTGTTTGATGTTTGTTCATTCAATTCAGTCGAATGCTGCTTTTCTAGATTAAAGAAAACTAACGTATGAACAAGATGGAAGTTCAGCAGTGTTCGCGAGGTTGAGTGTCCGATTATAGTTCCAAGCACTCGACGACCAAACACCGCTGGGCGTTTGTGCGCAAAGATGGCTGCCGCCACATGTTCGGTTATACGAACAGTGGCCACCCATCCGACCATTTAGAACCTTGCGGTTTTAAGGTGTTACAGTACTCAGTTGGAGGCACACGACTTCGGTGGTTGGTTCAACTGACAAACAATATTTCCATATTCTGTTCGTGACATTTAAATAGTCGAACCAACTCAGATTCCTATACAAATAAGTGGCTAGTTTTGCCACAATTTTGATAGTCTCAAAAGGATTGCAAGTCTTTATCAAAGTGGATTGAAGTGGTACCTATAATTTGGCCCAAATTAAGGAGGGAGATAAGTGGAAGATGGCTTTCAACTTCAGAAGTGGGCAGTACAAGCAATCTGTGATGCCTTTTGGACTCCATAATGCCCCACCTGTTTTCCAGGACTTTATTTACTAAGAGATTTTATACATGATTTTATGTCAGGGTCAGGTTTGCAAATGGACCCAACAATATTTAAATAGATTCAGAGGTTTAATAGTTTTTTTTCTAACTATAGGAGGTTTATTTATTTATTTTTTTACAATAAAACGGTTAGAGAATGGGCTATTAAATGCTTTTGAAACTCTTAAAACTGATTTTGCCTTTCTCTCTCACTCCCCTTCCACCCTTTTTCCTATCCCCCTCTTTTTTCTTCCCCTTCTCTTTTCATCTCCTCACCCACCATTATCATTACTTACCTTTTCTTGTCCTGAATAGATCAGCCCTGTATCTGAAAATAGTGGTCAAGGTGATGGTACAGAGCATCTTCATGGTATGAGATACACATGTGTATGAGATACACACAAACATACTGTACCCTGACTCTTTAAATCTTTAAACATTGGCATATGCTACCTCTGTACTTATATCTTCCATGCTTTGTTTTGTCTAAATGTCTATTCCATAAACATTTCAATAAACTTTTATTGAATATAAAAATTGCTTTTGCTTAAGCTCTTGTTCTAGCTCACTCTGACTCTTAACTTCCTATTCTTAATGCAGTTGATGCATCCAAAACAGAAGTAGGTGCTATCCCAATGTAAGGTTGCTGATCAACCTGTGCATTCTTGCAGTTTATGAAAAGATACAACGTAGTGGACAGGGAATTACTTGCCATTGTGTTGACATTAAATGAAGAAACACTTTCTAGAGGTGATATCAATACCTGTCAAAATTCTTACAGATTATAAGAATCTTACATACATAGGAGAAGCTAAACAACTTACAGACAGGCCAGGTGGTTGCTTTTTCTGCCACATTTTAACTTCATCCACACTTCATCACCACCTATAGGCTGGGTGCTAAAAATGTAAAGTCCAATGCCTTATCACACCAATTTAAACCAGTAGAATCAGTATTAAAGGATCCTGTCCCAATAATCACTTCTGATAAAATGATAACCTCTACTTGTTTGCTCATTTCCTCTGATTTACACAGCAAAATACATGAAACACAAAACCTGCTTTCTGTTCAAACTCCTACTGCAAGTTGTTTGTCTTACCTAGACATAGGGAGAAGATTTTGTTCATATTTCATTCCAGTAAGATAGCAGTTCATCCAGGTATAAGAAAAAAACAGTTACCAAATGACCAAGCAATACTGGTGGCCTGATAGTCAATAGGATGTTGAAGAATTTGTACAAGCCTGTCAAGTATGTGCTCAGGCTGAGACACTCAGATCTCTACCTAATGGATTATTACAACCTCTATCTGTTCCTAATCAACCTTGGTCCAGTGTTCCTATTGATTTAATGGTAGAATTGTCTCATTCCAAAGGTTATACAGTCATCTAAATGATTGCAGATAATTTTTCTAAAATGTCCATTGTTCCATTGAACAAACTTCCTACCTCTCAAGAAAATATATTTGCAAAAGAGGTATTTTGTCTTTATGGAATTTCTCTTGACATGCCCAGTTTGGATTAACATCTGGAGGAATTGCATGATATCTGGGAACAGACCAAACACATCTTGGCTAAGACTCTTGAAAATTAGTGTAAATGCAATAGATGCAGAAAGACCACTCCTGTTTATCATGTTGGTGATTGTATATGGCTGAATACTCAAAATATCAAATTGAAGGTTCCATCTATGAAGCTGGCTCCCAAATATATTGTTTCCTTTAATTTAATTTGTTAGATTGATCCTGTATTGTACAAGCTTGACTTACTTTCTTCTATTCCAAACACCTTCCATGTCTCTGCTGAAACCCTTGCTATGCAATCGCTTCACTAGGCACACTGCTCCTCCTCCTCAGTTGTGATGGAGAATCAGGAGGAATTTGAGATGCAATCTACAATTAACTGCATATTCTCCAGGATTTTCAACATCTAGTCTATTGGCATGGTTATGGTTCCGAGAAGTGGTCCTGGGTTGATGCAGTTTCCCAGTCCCTGCTTGCTCCTCTAGTCTCTCTGACTCTCTGCTGGTTCTGACATTTTGTTCTACGTGAAGCACAGCCACCTCTAAGGACTGGTAACACATCTATTTACTGAGGTCATACTCTGCATGTTGGGGTTTTATATGCATATCTGTGACTGAGAGTCTCTTTTGCATTTCCACCGATTTTGCTCTGTCTTGAACCATGCAGCAAAATATTGAGTACAGGTGATCCTTACTTACTGACCAGGTTCCGTTCTTACGACCCAGTCGTCAAAAAACTAATTGGTCGGTAAGTGATGATGTGGTAGTGAGCATGTGCAAGAGAGCAGGTCTATGTTCGGGGGAATTCATCAATTCCCAATCATATCTTCTACTATCTGATGTCAATTAATTTCAGGAAGTATTACTTTACCGAGAGGATAGTGGATGCATGGAATAGCCTTCCAGCTGAAGCGGTAGAGGTTAACACAATGGAGGAGTTTAAGCATGCGTGGGATAGGCATTAGGCTATCTTAGCTATAAGATAAAGCCAGGGACTAATGAAAGTATTTAAAAAATTGGGCAAACAAGATGGGCCGAATGATTCTTATCTGTGTCACATTCTAGGTTTCAATGTTTTTAGCTGTTAGGGCTCAGTATTTCACCTCCAGTGGTGATCCAGACTAATCTCTGTGTGGTCCAGATTAATTTATTTTAATTCTGGTTTACATTTTTTAAGTCCTATCTTTTTATTATAGTTTGAAAGTTACAGTGGGACACTTATTTTTGTGTGTGTGTTTTTTTAGGTGCCTATTTCAATTGAATTCAAGATTTGAATACAAAGTTATGGATATTATACAAATTATATCTAATTATATGCTACATCTAATAGGGCATATATATGAGCAGCCACAACATTAAAACCACACATCTAATATCGTTTAGGTCCATCGTGCTGCCAAAACAGCTCTACTGCATTTAAGCATAGATTCCACAAGACATCTGAACATGGCAGCAGATTCTTTAAGTCCTGCAAGTTGCAAGATGAGGCCTCAATGGATTGGATTTGTTATTCCAGCACATCCTAAAAATGCTCAAACGGATTGAGATCTAGGGAATTTGGAGGTCAAGGCAACACCTTTGTCATGTTCCTCAAAACATTTCTGAACAATATTTACAGTGTGTAAGGGTGATTTATCCGGCTGGAAGAGGCCACTGCCATCAGAGAACACCATTGCCATGAAGGGGTACATGGTCTGCAACAATCTCTGGGTAGGTGGTAGTATCAAAATAACATTCACATGTTATTCTTGACCTCTTCCCGTATTGCATCCTCTTTCCCAGGTACAATAGTTCTTCTGTGTGATCAGACCAAACAGACTTTATTATAATTAAATAAGGGTTTACTTTTTTATGAGCAATTAATAAAGTAATCATAAAAACATTTCAATTAAAAAAAATTACAAATATATGGGTTATGAAACCCATAAACTTAAAAACTACTATGATTATGTTATTGAAGTATGCATGAAATTAGAGTTCAGTATTGATATTGTTACGCTTTAATAGCATAGTACAGGGGGTCAGCAACCTTTGGCACGCGTGCCATGCATTTACACGGCACTCAAGAAGTCTATCAGGAATCGTAGTGGGACTTCAGATATCTGCTAGTGTAACCCAAGTGGTGATTGCAGGTAGTGAGGTACAATCCTCAATTTACGAATTACAGCACTTAGAGTAAGTGATCTCAGATCAATTTCTTTCAGCTCTTGTGTATGAAAATCCACACTGGACTAGATCAACCTACAGTAGCTATAGCAGGTCCAGCCCTTGACCAGTACCTGGCCAAACTGGTCTTCACTAGAACCCAGTGAAGTCTAGACATTGCTAGATATACACAGAGACACAGATGAAGCCTCACCCTTATACCAATAATGTAAACAGCCCACACACAAACAAACACACAGTCCCCACTACACCACGTACAATCCACATGCATGCCCACAGCCCCACAAGCAGCCTTTCTAATGAAATACCATAAGCAGCCCCACACATACACACAGCCATACACACAATGTGACATTTCATCCAGACACAAAAGTACACAAGCAGCCCCCATACACAGCTTATATTCATAAGTATCATACAAAATACCACAAACTACTCATGAACATATACAATGTAACTGCCCACATATGCACAAATACAATGTTACAAAGCAGCAAGTGCAGTACCCATAAATAACACAAGCATAATACGCCAATATTCCCACCATTTAAAAAAAAAAAAAATAGGACCGGCATGCAAAGGGACTTTAAGATGTTGTTTTAACACAGTACTACTAAAAGGTTAAGACTGATATTTTTATTGTATATTTTTTAGCTTATCCATGTGTTTCCAGTTTTATTTGTATCCAGTAAAGTTTATTTTATCTTTACAACTTTGGATATCCTCATATTCTTTGCAGGGCTGGAAAGGAGACACCACATCTGTGAACCTGGAAGCTAGAATAAGCTAATTATTCACCTGCCATCATAGGCAGAGCCAGCTTGTTGTGGCTCTGCAAAGTGTGAGTGACCCATTACCTCTATAATTGATCAGAATTTATGTAACAGTAATATGCTATGTATGTTCTTATATTGTTGTTGCAGGAAGATCAGGAGGTGTCACACTCATAATACTAAGTATACAGTCAATTTATTGTTGTATATTCTTTTTCTTCACCTAGTATACCTTATATCCATTTTCTTCACCTAATATTTGAGTGCCATTTGAGTGATTTTAGGCACTGCTGTCCTTGCTTGGTTTTTCTGGTTTTCTTGTCTATGTCTGGTTTTCTTTATTGCTGGTATTTCTGGGTTCATTCCTGTAATCCATCCCTGGGATTCCCAGTCTCCAGGTTTCCTTTAAATGTTTATTTAATGTTGCCACACCTGTTTGTTTTTCACTTTCCTTTTGTTTCAGCCTTGACCTGCAGCAGTGTTTCAGGTCTCTGCCCTTTCTTGCAGGTAAATGCTATATTGTGGTTTAGTGTGGTTGTTTTAGCATACATTAGGCAGTGTAGGACCTGCCAGATATGGGGTACAATGGCGTTGTGGCAGGCTTATGCAATGTATGATCATATAATGTAACTAAATCCCCATACTTTTCATATATAGTGCTTAGTTATGTCTCCTCTTGTTTTACCTTGTATTTCTTGTCTTGTTTTATTTAGTCTTGTAATCCCAGTCCATGTACAGTCCTGTCCAGTCATGCCCATGTTATGTTCTTGTTTTCATGTCTTGTGTACATGTTCTGGGTTCTGCTTTCTGTCCTGCTCTGGTTCTGGGTTCTCCTAGTTTTGTTTTCATGTATGATGCCTATCTCTAGTCTTGCCCTGTTCTCCTAGTTTTGTCTTGTTTTCATGTATGGTGCCTATTTCTAGTCTTGCCTTGCTTCAGTACTGGATACATCCCTGATGCAGAGCCTCCCTATTCAGCTCCTGGGAGGTCTGCTTAATTCCAAGCTCCTAGTTCCTGGGATTAGCTGTATCAGGGTTCTGGTATGTGGCCGCGCAAACGCTGGTGCTCAACACCAGGGGGCGTGTGGTTACCCTGCACCAGGCCCTGATAATCCACTTCCACGCTGAAGACTCCCACTTCTCATCAGACACTCAGGGGTCCCGGTTTCTGCACCGCCACCCTGACAGACTCAGGGGTCCCGGTCTCAAGACCGCCACCCATGACAGGACCATAATCACCAAGAAAACAATTGGTAACACACTACACCGTGAAGGACTGAAATCCTGCAGTGCCCGCAAGGTCCCCCTGCTCAAGAAAGCACATGTTCAGGCCGGTCTGAAGTTTGCCAATGAGCATCTAAATGATTCAGAAGAGAACTAGGTGAAAGTGTTGTGGTTAGATGAGACCAAAATTGAGCTCTTTGGCATCAACGCAACTCGCAGTGTTTGGAGGAGGAGGAATGCTGAATGATCTCAAGAACACCATCCCCACAGTAAAACATGCAGGTGGACTCATTATGCTTTGGGGGTCTTTTTCTGCTAAAGGGACAGGTAAAACTGCACTGCATCAAAGAGATAATGAACGAGGCCATGTACCATCAAATCTTGGGTGAGCACCTCCTTCCCTCAGCCAGGGCATTAAAATTTGGTCGTGGATGGGTATTCCAGAATGACAATGACCCTAAACACACAGCCAAGGTAATAAAGGAGTTGCTCAAGAAGAAGCACATTAAGGTCCTGGAGTGGCCTAGCCAGTCTCCAGACCTTAATCTGTGGAGGAAGCTGAAGGTTCGAGTTGCCAAATGTCAGCCTCAACCTTAATGATTTGGAGAGGATCTGCAAAGATGAGTGGGACAAAATCCCTCCTGAGATGTGTGCAAACCTGGTGGCCAACTACAAGTCTGACCTCTGTGATTGCCAACAAGAGTTTTGCCACCAAGTACTAAGTCAAAGGGGTCAAATACTTATTTCACTCATTGCAAATCAATATATAACTTTTTTTTAATTATCCTTTATTCTTGTTGTGCACGATTGAACACACATCGGCAATACACCACAACAGCGGTTTAAGAAGACATGAGAATGCAATACACCATACAAGGTGTGACAGTTGGGAATTAAGAAACTTTTATGGTAAAAGTTTGATAGTTATGTTAGCTCAGTGGATTCAAAACTAGTAGGCTAGATAGATAATGCTGACTTGCGTGTGTACATACAGTAGTCGTGTGTATTATGCGGCTGATGCAATGAGGATATGAACAGCATATCTCACTTAACACTTGCAGGCATGGTGTCAGCTATGGGTGTATGGAGAAGCTTGTGCCACCTTCCTTGTCTATGAAATAGGGGGGTATCAAACGTGTGTTGTCTGCCATGTTTTATCATCAGAGGTAGTTATCACAAAATAAGCGCTGTACGGTAAGAGAACATAACAAATTATAAAACCGAGAGAAGACTAAACATATGCGTTTAAGGTAAGGCTGAGTTGGAAACTGTCCTCAGGTCGTAGCTGCTGCATACAAGTCCATCGTGGGCTTCCGCAGGATGAACGGGGTGATTGCCGCTGGATTCCATGCATGTGGAGACCCAGGTCACGTAGTAATGCTGTTGCTTCTTGAAGGTCTTGGAGCAAGTGTGTGGAGTCTCCGTGCATAACCAGGAGTGTGCGAGACAGGCGCCAGCGGTAGTGTATATTTCTTTGCTGCAAGATTGAGGTAAAAGGCCAGAGGGACCTCCACCAGGCCAGTGTACTGTGTGAGAGGTCCTGGTAAAAAGCTAGTAACATGTTTTCAAATTGGTATAGGGACTGCTGATTTTTCTGACCCAGACTTTAAGTGGACCAACAGATCCCTTGGGACAGCTGCCGGTGCTTTAGCCGGTTTGGGAATACATAAAAGGCTGTCCTGAGCTACAGCTTTGGCCTGCCGCGGTGGTAACAGAGCGACCATAAGTCTCCTCATTAAGTGTGGCAATTCAGCTTCTGGTACTTCATCCGAGATGCCTCTAATTTTTATATTGTTCCGACGTTGGATGTCTTCTTGTGCTGCGAAGTGGTGTTCATACATTCTGGTCTGCTTTTGTAGGTCTCGGACCTCTTGTTGCAATGTGTCCATGCGCTGTGTGCCTGTGTGGGAGGCTTCCTCCGGCACTCCAATTCTGCCTGTCAGACCCTGTAGGCCTCCATGGATTGGGCCATGTCTGCCTGGAGGTTGGTTTTCAGATCCGCCAAGAGCTCTTTGAGCACATCGGTGGTGACCGGGGCGGAGTCTGGGATTGCAGGTAGGACCTCTTCTTCACCATCCCTAGACAACCCATCAGAAAAATCCGAACAGCCTCCTGAGAGGGCGGCCATTTTAGGTCCGCACGTGCCCTGTGCCTGCCTCCACAGTTCACCAATATTCATCCCCATGCTAGGTCTATGGGGCTTGGGCTTTTTCGATTTGCGCCCCATGTCTCCTGTGCCTGCTGGTGATGTTCCCCAAGTCCAGATAGTGGTGGTACCGGTTTCAGAAAATGGGTTTTCAGCGGCATGAGGCTCGGAGCTGCAAGGACATGTGACCGGTTGGTTCAGTGGCTAAGCTCCACCCCCAATCTATAACTTTTTTTGACATGCATTTTTCTGGATTTAAAAAAAAAAAATGTATTCTATCTCTCACTGTTAAAATACACACACCATTAAACTTATAGACTGATCATTTCTTTGACAGTGGGCAAACGTTCAGAATCAGCAGGGGATCAAATACTTTTTTCCCTCACTGTATATAATTTAAAAAATATTTTTTTTATTTTTTTATTTTACTGATAACCACAATTGAGGGTCCAATTATCTTGAAGTTTTCCTATTTTAAATGTATTATGCGTGGTGTAGTATTTATTTGTATTCATATTATTTCTCTGAAAAATATATTAAATTCAAAATCCATGTACTGAAATATCTTGTTATATGAACAGATCTTTCCAAAACAAAGTAAAATTATCCCTTTAATCTCTATCTACCACAATACAGTAGGAGTCTCATCTCAATGTCTAGATGCCAAACAAACTTAAAGGGAAACTATAGTGCCAGAAAAACAAACTTGCCCTTGCAAACCCCCTCCCCCTCCCTATGGTGTCAGGTGCAGAAGGGGCTAAAAACCAATCTATCACTTACCTTAGTCCAGCACTGGTGTCCCTCGGTGCTAGCTTGGGTCCGCTTTTGCTCCTTCCCTGCCTGCTGACATCAGCAATGGCCATGCTTGCATTAGGATTTCCACATAGAAAAGCATTATACAATGCTTTCCTATGGGGCTTTGGTGATGCTGGACATCACCATGCACAGCGTGAGGACGTCAGTTTGGTGACCAAAAGTCCCTCTGGGTAAATAGCCACTAGAAGTGGAGTTAACCCTGAAAGGTAATTATTGCAGTTTTTAAATCTGCAATAATTACATATGCAGTGTTAAGGAACATGGGATAGTGCTCCTAGACCACTTCAATGAGCTGAAGGTACTATAGTAGAAAATAAAGTGAGAAAATAAGAAATAGGTTTGCACCTGATGTTCACTCCGAGCTCGTCAAGAGTGCAAATACTTCAAATAACTCAAGGGACAGGCAAATCACCTCCCTTGCAAAGAATTTTCAATGCGCTACACTGGGAAGTGTGTAATTGGACAGTCACAGAAAGTCTGGGTTAAGGGTTTGAGAAGGTTTCAGACAAATTATTTACCGCCAATAAAAAATGCATAATTAAATAAATGCATGTTTTCATTGAGGGTATATCTAAAAAATAGTGTATTTTGTAAAGCATTTTTTTTATTTACACATAACAAGGTAGACAAATGCAAAAAGCAAACATCAGTACAATAAGTCATATATAAGAAACTCTGTACAAATAGTAGATTATGCTAGCTTTAGTGTACCTATTGTTAATTGTATTAATGACAGGAGGCAAGTATTTGCTTAAGTCTCTCTTTACTAGAACTCCACAGCAACACAGAAAAAACAACCAACCAGAAAAAAGTTGGGTACTATGAAACTCCCCTCCCCTGGGCCGTCTTTACCGCGGGGCCCAGTTACTCCTGAGGGGCCCGAAGCAGCTACACCATGGGCCCCGCTTGCCTCAAGCATTTCTCCCACTCGCCAGTGCAGCTGCACACTAAGGAGGCCCACTGGGTGGCCCATGCACTAAGGGCCACCCGGTGGGCTTCTGTCAGCAGGGGCCCAGTCTTGCGCTCTGGTGCTTTAAGAGCACGACCGGGCCCTCTTGCTTTTTGGCAGCCGGCTGGGAGGAAGTGACGGCTGCGCGTCACTTCCTCCCATAAAGAGAGGAGCCGCACGGGAGGAGGAAGAGGCAGAGCAGAGGGGGTCTGGGCCGAGCTAGCCAGACCCCAACTCCCAGCAGCTTCAGCCACCCTCCAAGGTATGAAACTGGAGGGTGGGTATAATAGTGTAAATTTTGTGTGTATGTGTCAGTATGTCTGTCAGTGTATGTGTCAGTCTGCCTGTGAGTGTATGTGTCAGTCTGCCTGTGAGTGTATGTGTCAGTCTGCCTGTCAGCGTGTGTGTCAGTCTGCCTGTCAGCGTGTGTGTCAGTCTGCCTGTCAGCGTGTGTGTCAGTCTGCCTGTCAGCGTGTGTGTGTCAGTGTGTGTGCCAGTATGCCTGTCAGTGTGTGTGTGTGTCAGTGTGTGTGCCAGTATGCCAGTATGCCTGTCAGTGTGTGTCAGTGTGTGTCAATATGCGTGTCAGTGTGTGTCAATATGCGTGTCAGTGTGTGTCAATATGCGTGTCAGTGTGTGTCAATATGCCTGTCAGTGTGTGTCAATGTGTCTGTCAGTTTTTGTGTCTGTGTGATACGTGTGATTGCATGCCTGGGGAGGGTGTACAGGGTCCAGGGGGCCCAAACAAATGCTCTGCCCATGGTCCAATCAATATTAAAGACGGCCCTGCCCCTCCCCATGCATCATTTCTTCTTTTAAGCTGTGACAAAACATAATAAAAAGCAGAAAATATAATGGGAAGAAACAAAGTGCTAGATACAATGAATACAACAATGTCCACCATCTGAGAAGAACTGCCAAACCATATAGCACTGATGGACTGTAAACTGAAACAAGAGAAAAAACAGAATTGAACAGGTTGGTTAGCCAATAAAATGTACTCTGAGGTACATGTAGGTACCCAATGTAGCAACCAAAATACCCTAATATGTAGAGATCCCAACCCTACTTATGAAAAATTAACATAAGAACAAGAGACAACAAGCAGAGTTGCATTCATACCTGATGAACACAAACTATTAAAATTAAACAAGGGAGGGAAAAGAATGGGTGGGAAATACTCGCCTCCTGTCATTAATAAAATTAAGATTATAGGTACACTAAAGCTAGCATAATCTACAATTTTATAACATGACAGGAGGCTTCGTATTTGCTGTTTTAACGCTCAGCCAACAAATCCAACGTTGTTTGTTTCGCTGGTACCTGTTCCGTGAGTTATTGGTGCAATCCTAGATGTACTTTCCAATTATGAGAAGTGCCAGTAGACGGATCGTCGAAGATGCCAGCTGACGAAGAATCCTAACTACGGAGAAACACCCTTCGCCGATATGTCCATTGTACATGGGTTGAGACCTGTTTCCTATCAGCCAGTCCATGAGCTGCCAAACTGACCCATCAGCCATTTCCCTGAAGGTGAAAACTGCCGAAGGTCATTTGCAGATGCAGGGCCGCAAAAAGAAACTGCCACCATGTCTCGACTCTTGGTGCGGAAGGTGGCTTCTCTGATTGTGCCAGGGTCATCAGACAATGTGGCCTTGCAGGTAAATCTCCAACCTCAAGGAGTGCGCCTAAGTCCACCACCTCTTCCGTAATAGAACCAAGTAGGGTCTTACTTTCCCTTATGACCTACTCGTTGAGTTGTCTCATCCGAGCGTAAATTTATTATGTAGGCAAGAGTGTGCTCAAACTAGCCGTATCTTAAGTGGTTCCAATGTTCCAAACAGATTGTGTAATCCGCGACTGCGGTAGAGAAAAAAACTCCTAAAGGCCGTCCAATCAAGGTCCCAAACTGAACTGGTGTGGTGGAATGGAGGTCGGCTATTCTGGGAATTGTGAATCCCGGAAATATTCAAAAGGATGGGAACGTAAACCGGGGTTTAGATTTCCATCCAAATATCATCGTCTAAGGGTGATAAGATGTCCGGATCCAATGGTGATTGGACCTGTATAACGAAGAAAATTCCTGTTCCGTGTCTGACCTGTCAAAGATTGTGTAGGTGTTCCTGGTCTACACACCACCTACAAGATATGGTATAATATAGTGAGACCCCTAGGTCAGGGGGCCCACAAGTATAAATTCAAAAAATGAAGTCAAGGCTTCCCTATAGAGCTTGGAGTCCCGTTAACACATAGCGTTCTCTAATACGCAGGCAAGACAAAGTCACTTCACTCATGACAGGTGACTCCATAGAGCAGATATATCAGAAAAAACAAAGGTCTAGCTTCCATCATCCGAAGCAGGTGATGTCCTGTTCGGAAAAAAAAGTCAGAAGTCCTATCTGAGTCTGCTACACCTCCTGAGCAGTACTCCAGCGGTAGGCTGCGTCCCGACTTTCGACGTCCGTGTAGGTGTCTGGCACCCAGGGTTCCTCCCTAGAGTCCACCGTAGGTCTCTTTGATAGTAGTTGAAAGGGTGGGTTAGAACCCAAACCAAGACCGTTACGGTGAGATATAGAGTATAGAAGGAGGTCCCTCCAAATCCGAACCATGTTCTCCAGATATGTGTTGAGAAAAGTAGGGGCAGTCGTGTCAACTTATCCCAAGATTATAATGACCAGGGAACCCATGTCAACCGGGGTATCCGTTCTTTCCATGCGATCCATGTGTACGGTGTACCTGCAGACCGGGTATTGGGTCTTCCCTAGTTTTGTTACCCGAGCAAGGCAGTGCCCGTTTGCTCTATGAAGGCCTCAGGATCTCATGTCACCTTGACACAGGAAAAACTGTCGGCGCAGTTTGTTCACAATGGCCTGAATATCTTAAACAGGGTGCAATTGCCTGTTTTATATAGTGCAGATATACCCAAAACCTGTACTCTCATACAGACCCCTAAATATTTGTAAATCTACAGGGTACCCTGTGACATAGGACCCTTAGACACCAACCCCTTTTAGACAGTGTAATACTGTGTGAATAAACGTAAACTGGGACTAGCAGTTCCTAAATGCACAGCAGGTAAATTAGTGGTATTCCAGCTGTATTGGATAAAGGCTGAAAAGAACTTGTTTGGCCTGGATCTATAGATCTGTATGGGGTTTCCTCATCAATGTATGCACCATCAGTAAACCACCAGAAGAGTACTGTACCCATGGTATTTTTCAGTAAAAGGGTTAAACAATAGCCCACTCAATGCCCCTCATTGAGCTTGGAAGGAACCACCTTCCAACTCTACTAGCCACAGAAGCCTAATAAAGTTAATTAATGCCAGTAGACTGGTCTCCCATACCAGTTGAGTTGGAGCCAGGGCTGTTATAGAATTTACATCTGCCCTAGACAGTGAAACCTCACATTACAGAGGATTCATCTCTGACTGTAGAGATGAACCAGGAAAATATATATATATCCATTAAAAGTCTGTGGCGAAACGCGCGTCGGGATTAGTTAGTGAGCGGGTGGTTGGAGATTGACTGGGGACTATGCTGCAGCTAGTTTAGATTATTTAGGATGCTCCGAGCAGACCACCTTCTCTTTATTTTTATCATTAGACTTTAACCTCTCTGTACCTTCGATTGAGGCTTCACTTTATTATATTTAGGCAGGTGATTCGAGCCTGTGAGTACTGGGAGTTAGGAGACAGCACTAGTTAAACTAGGGTTTGCACAGTCCAACAGACTTAAGACCTTTTTTTCACCACAGATACTATTGGATGTTTCCATGATATATTAGGCAACCCCCTTTCTCTTTTTCTCTGTGAATAACCTAGTTACTCTGCAAGCTCTATTCTCCTCTCTCTCCGTTTTGTATTTAATCAATATTTGTGTGTTACCATTACCTATCTATTAGGCTTTGATTTTTTAGAAGGAATCCATTAAAAGTTAATTTTTAAATTATTTTCCTTTGGGTTGCACTGCAATTACAGGGAACCTTTGGGACTGATTTACCTTAACCCTTTGGTTTCTCTGTCTTTGTTTATTCTCTCTTTTTCTCTTTACAATAGTTACTAGGTGTTACCCCCCATTTCTTATAAGCAACCCGACATTTTTACTTCTGTTCCTATCTCTCATTTCTATATATATATATATATATATATATATATATATATATATGATTGGGACATATGGACACAAGATAAAAGTGCAACAAAGCCCATTTACTAAACCTAGATTAGTTAACTCCAACAGGACTCAGTAAAAAACGAGTATTGCATTAACCTCTACTTGCCAAATACAAAGGGGCAGGCATGTAGTGTTAACAAGGAATCCTCACTTAGGAGTACACCATCCTGTGGATATCCCTGCTCTAACTGGCGGGCTGGCTCTGCCTGAGCCGTGTGCGGCGCCAGAAACCGAGCGGGGGCAAAGCCCTCGATGTACGATCACTGTGGGTGGTCAGATACACGTGTGTCTGAGAAAAGGAAACCGGCCGCAGCGAGGCGGCCATGTGTGTGTGATCGGATCCGGCCTCTGGGTACTCGCGTATGAACGCGGGAAATCCCGGGCGCCGGTGTTCTATCGAAAATTCCCTACCCTCGTCACTTCCGGTGATGTGGCAGCACCGGAAGTGACATTAGGACGGGGGTGTGCGCCGCCGTGCAAGCGCACAACAACTAGGTAGGGAATTTTCACATCGAGCAGGGGAAAAGAACAGTACGGCACAGTACTTCCGTCGGAGTATAGAGGTAAGGAAATTTCACAGGAAAATGGCCATCAAATTTCCCTACCCCTATACTGTGCACGGACCCAATTGACCGCGCGTGCGCAATGTGGGGTAGGGAAATTTCACAAGACAAATGTGTACACTGCCCATGCACTGGATTGGGTAGGAGGAGCTATCTCACTTACTGATTTTCAAAAATCACTTGACTCTTAGCCTTTGCTGGAGCTTGTCTCATGTGCACTGGTTGTGTTGGTTGGACTATATACCCCCCCCCACCCCGCTAACCCCTGCTGGGCTGAACTATATACCCCCTTCCGCTAACACCTGCTGGGCTGAACTATATACCCCCTCCACTAACCCCTGCTGGGCTGAACTATATACCCCCTCCACTAACCTATGCTGAGCTGAACTATATACCCCATTGTCTGTGCTTATCATGCCTTTCTGCAGGATTTAACTTTAGTACTATCACCTGTATATATGTTTGCCAATGACCAGAGCTGTCTTCCCATGCTCCCTGAAATTGACTAGATTGCTTAGAACGATGGAAAAGGGAGCCCTCTTATCCGTTCCAGACATCCAGTCACTCACTAGGGATGGGTTAGGTGGACGTTACCTGATGCTCAGGGCCGGTGCTAGGATTTTTGACTACACAGGCGAAGATGCATTTTGACACCCCCCCACCCCCCCTTAAAAAATAAACAATGCATCTTCACCTCTGTGTCTCGTAGCCCCCTTTTGAATTTCTTACCCCCATTAGTGTTGCATATCCACTCTCTTGCATGTCTTATCCCTTTGGCCCCTTTGTGCCTTACACCCCCCTTTAGTGTGTCTCCTACAACACCTCTTATGTATTTCTTACTTCCCCGCCAGCCCCTATCTATCTCTCTTTTTCTCCCACATAGACATACATACATGCACAAATACACAAACATACAGACACACAACCATACAAGCACACAGACATAATTTTTCAGGCACACAGTCATAAAGATATACAGACACACAGTCATAAAAGGCACACAAACAAACACAGTCATACAATCTACACATACAGGTACATTGTCATACAAACACAGACATACATTCATACAGACACAGACACTCACAGAAATACAGACAGACATAAAGAAACATAGAGATAGGCATACAGAGACATACATACACAGACAAACAAAGAACCCTGCACACTGATACCGTGTAAATGCTCCGGCCATCAACAGTGGTGGATGCTCCGTGTCAGGCGGACATCGCTGGATCCACCAGTAAAGTCTTCAAAAGGAATAAACGCAGGCAACACTCCAATAGTAAGGATGGTATATTTATTGGTAGGTGAACCACCCCATAGAAAGTGTGATGTTTCAGCTCATGCAATAAGGCTCTGCTGAGCCGAAACGACGCACTTTCTTTGGGGTGGTTCACCTATCAATAAATATACCATCCGTACTATTGGAGTGTTGCCTGCGTTTATTCCTTTTGAATACATACACACAGTCATACAGAGACATACATACTGTATGTCTCTGTATGACGGTCTGTGTATGTACACAGGATGGCTAAAAGATAGATCCCCATCTGTCGTGCAACTTCAACAATGCTTTGAAAGCTGGGGCTCTACCGATTCCCCATGCTTGCAGGATTGTATTTAGCATGGAGCAGTATTTGTGTGTTTGACTGTAAGCATGTGTTTGTATGGAGTATGTTTGTATGATTGTAGCGGTGTGTTTGTATGTAGTGTTTGCATTTGAATGCAAGCATGCATTTATGTGTAGTGTTGGTTTTTGAACGTAGGTGTGTGTTTATATATAATTTTGGTGTCTGATACAGAGGTGTGTTTGTATGTAGTGTTGACATTTGAATGCAGGGGTGTGTTTGTATGCAGTGTTGACGTTTGCATGCAGGTGTTTATTTGTGTGTAGTGTTGGTGTTTGAATGCTGAGATATATGCACATATACACATACACTGCCACACACGCACACACTGTGATACACATACACAAAGATACACACACTGACACACATGCAGATATACATATACACAAACTGATACACATTCAGATAGACAGACACACATCTACAGATACACACAAACACTGACAGACATACAGATAAACACACACACAATGATAGACATACACAAACACACAAAGACACACAGACAGACACACACACTGACAGACATTTAGATACACACAGACACACGGACAGAGACATTTACATACACACACACACTGACAGACATAGATACACACACTGACACATATACAAACACACTGACAGACAGATACACACACACACTGACAGACATACAGATACACACATACACACGGACAGAGACATATACATACACACACACACACTGACAGACATACACACACATACTGACAGACATTTAGATACACACAGACACACGGACAGAGACATATACATACACACACACTGACAGACATGGATACACACACACACTGACAGACATATACACACACACACTGACAGACATATACACACACACACTGACAGACATATATACACACACACTGACAGACATAGATACACACACACACACACACTGACAGACATGGATACACACACAGACCAACAGGTTCAGGAGGGTGGCTTACCTGGGATCCAGAGTGCTGCCTGAGGTAGATGGGAGTTGGAGGAGCTGGTCCTGCCCAGCCCCCCTCCTCTCTGCCTTCTGCTGCTCTAGTCTTCTTGGGAGGACTTCCTCCCATGCTGATTAGAAGGGGGCCGGTGGTAGCTCCGCCCCTGCCTTGGCACCAGCCGCACTGTGTGCTACAGAGGGAGCAGGGATATGACGTTCATATCCCCGCCCCCTCCACACAGTCCGCGGCACTGCAGGTTGGCGCTCGGCCACGCTACAAGAAGTGACTGGCAGGAGAGGGGCGCTGTGCGCTTCCCTCCTGCCGGTCACCCGGACATTTGCGCCCCCGGGCCGGTGCGCCCTAAGGCGGCCGCCTGTGCCGCCTTATGGACGCGCCGGCCCTGCTGATGCTGTTGATATTTATTTATTCCTATGAATGGAACAGCACCAGGCACCCCTTCTATCAATCTTGGTCAACATAAAACATCAGACAGGCCAAAAACAATGAATCCCACTTACAGCCTCCACTCTGTCTCCCTAACTGTGTACATAGTATATTACGTGCTGTAATATACTATGTACACAGTTAGGGAGACAGGGGGAAATCTGTTATTTTATGTTAGAAAAAGAAATACAAGGGGGTGCACATAGAATAAAAAGAAACCATTTCTTGTGGTGTTTTTATTCTGTTATTTTATGTTGTCTAGCATTAGATAGCATTGTGTAATACAAACAGTTGTGTGTTATTTATTTACCGTGTATACACATTTTGCTGTACATAACCTACTGTTTTATAATATTAAACAATGCAGTGTACAACACTGTACCATGTACAGTAAGTCTTAAGGGGATCTCAGTTGCATTGGAATCTTGACTTTGTACAGACTCCATGAAGGTAAGTAATACTAATATCGTGATGACACAACTATTTAAAAAAAAAATTTGTGTCCAGGCTTGATTTACTCTCTTGCCCAGCAGTGTCCTGTCTCATCAGACTCCCTGACAGTGAGTAGTACCCATATGGTGTTGTGACTGTAATAAGTTCAGAATTTTGTCCTTTTATTGTCTCCTTACAGGCTTCACATTTCATTCAGTCCCTCACCTCGCCTATTGTGTGGTATTAGACTTTGCAACGGTGAGTAATTCCAAGATTGTGGTGATACAATTATATTGCATAATTATTAATATATCGTTCTCTTACAGGCATGACATTTGATCCACTCACTTGTCTAGCAGTGTCCGGTCTTATCAGACTACCAGACGGTGAGTAATACCTATACTGTTGTTACCTTTGTAAGACGTTTTAACATTTTATCCTCATAGGCTGTGCAGTAGATTTACTCTGTTACACTGTAGTGTCCATTGTTAGTGGACTTTACACTATGTTGTGTTATTTTACACCGCATGTTGGGGCAGTTTTCCTTTCACTGTGAAAAGGCTAGTTTCAGTTTGTGGTTACATATGTTAAGTGGTTGTTATGTATGGCATTTAGGGTAGTTTTTAGTGAGTTTAGTTTTTATATAAATTTGTAAAATTATGATGTGTGTTGTATTTTTATAGAAATGGAGACCAAGTACAACGACATCGTCAAATTCCTCTGTTTTGGAGAATACCCACCTGGGTATTCTAAGACACAGAGGCAGACTTTCAGGCAGACCACTGCCAAATTTACTATAAAGGGTGAGTCAAAAATACAGTCAATCTTAGTTGTTTGTAATTAAACGAACCCTTTAATTTTTCAATTTCATTACACAAGGAGAGCTCTTCGTTGGAAGAAGAGTTATTAAAAATGAAGAAGAAGCAAGGAGGATCTTCGTAGAGTTTCATGCATTGCCCATTGGAGGACATACAGGCATCAACAGAACGTGATCGGCCTTCTCCTCGAGATTCTTCTGGCACGGAATGGCCACTGATATTGATAAATGGGTACACATTAATTATCTTTGTGTTTTGCTATATTAATGAAAGCTTGTAAACAGGTTAACAACTCATTTCCTACAGATTCAGGAATGTGATAATTGCCAGAAGTCTGGAAAGCCATTGTCTGCTCCACAGCCGTTACAATGTATTAAGGTAAATATCTACTATAGTACTGCATAACAAATGTTATTACATTGTTTTATTTAAAAATTTAATATATTTTTTTAATCACATTAGGTATCTGCTGTCTGGGAGCTTGTTGGGATTGACCTAACTGGTCCCTTCACAGAGACAGTGGATGCCTTTAAGTACATATTTACGGCTACGGATTACTTTTCAAAGTGGGTGGAGGCTTTTCCTCTTAAATCAAAATGTGCTGCTGAGGTGGGACGCCATATTTGCTCCATGGTCTATCGACATGGTTGTCCCAAGCGTATACTTTCAGACCAGGGTAAAGAATTCGTCAATCAAGTATGTGTACTTTCAATTTAACATTGTTGTTAATAATATTTATTTTGTAATATGTTGGTTTCTAAAAAATTATATGTTCCTACTTTTTTTTTTTTTCTTCTTTCAAGCTCAACGACCACATGTGCAGTCTTCTTGGAATAGAAAGAAGCGTGACAGCGGCATATCACCCACAGACCAATGGCCTGGATGAAAAGACTAATCATCACATCTAAAGGCAAGTTTAATTCAAGTTTTGATTTTATTTCTGCTTTTAGTAGAACTTTGCCTCACAGGTTTACTTAAAGGGAATCTCCAGTGCCAGGAAAACAAATCCATTTTCCTGGCACTACAGACTCCTTAGGTCCCTCCCTCCCACCCCCATCCCAGGTTGCTGAAGAGGTTAAAACCCCTTGAGTGACTTGCCTTTATCCAGCACCGATGTCCTTCGGTGCTGGTTTTGGCTCTGCCCACTCTCCTCCCCCGCCGACGTCAGCCAACGGCCGCGCACACATTACAACTACCCATAGGAAAGCATTTTCCAATGCTTTCCTATGGGGATTCCGGCAACGCTGGAGGTCCTTATTCATTGCGTGAGGACGTCCAACGTCTCTTAAAACACAAAGTGTTTTAAGAAGCCGGAAGCTCCTCCAGTGGCTGTCTCATAGGTAAATATCTACTGGAGGAGGACTTAACCCTGCTATGTAATTAGTGCAGTTTATGGAAAAACTGCACTACTTACTCTTGTAGGGTTAAGGGTAGTGGGAGTTGACATCCAGACCAATCCAATGGGCAGGAGTGGTCTGGCTGCCTGGAGTGTCACTTTAAAGACACACTATATTGTCAGCAATACAAACATGTCTTCCTCACACTATAGTGTTAAAGAAACACTTTAAATTTCATGCCTCTTCTGATTACTTTTAAATGCTTTTATTCACCTTTTCCAAACTGTTTGTGTCTCCTAACAGGTAGACCCGTCCAGGCAGAGGCGGCTCTCTAATTAGGAGATTTTAGTGTCGCCTTAAGGCAGACTACCATGTCGGATCCTAGGTCAGAAACCAAGGAACAGACACAGGAGGGGGCCCAGCGGCTTGCCCATTATACTGCATTGGAGCAAGGCCCCTCCAGTCAGTCTGCCTAGGAGAGAGCCATCCTCCTGTCTGCAGCTTTGCCAGGAGTGAGCCACAGACTGAAGTGTCTCGCAATCTCCCGCCTGTCAGAATGTTGCCGCTGGTTACCAAGCAAACTCTCTGACTGGAGATCGCAAAATTTACCACGTGGTATGCAGCTCACTCCCGGCAGAGATGCAGACAAGAGCCTGACTACTGAGGAGAAGGGGTGCCCACAGTACCACCAGTGAAGGTATTTATGAACCCACTCACACTGTTTCTTATATGAAAGCATTGAGAAGCTATTGCACATGAGCTGCAAAAAGCTGCACTGATTACACATAGGCTGCACTGCGCAAATCTGCATCTCCTTGTGTTGTTTTTTTCAGCACACTTGTTTGTATTGTTGTATGCTGATAACTAAAAAGTCCACATTAATTGCAAGAGGGTTGTAAATATGTTTTATCTTGTCGTTTTATTTTATTCATTGTAGAGCTCTCCCTAAATTGGTGAATGAAAATAACTGGGACGTGTATTTGGACGCAACATTGTTTTCCATAAGGTCGAGGGTCCAAATCACTACCAAATATTCACCTTTTTCTTTTGATGTATCGGAGGGAGGCAGTTTTCCCAGCCGAAGTTCCTGTTGAACTGCCACTGAGTTGTTGCAGTTTTTTCTGTCTCCGCTACGGTTAACTATGTGCGTGTAGTATATGTAATCATTGTTTACTATATACAGATCTCGCCTCATTCTGCTTGCTTTATTCAACATAAGTTGCACATAAGATTCTTATAACATTTAAGTTATTTGTTAGTTAATTATTAGCTGATCAAGTTTGCTGCCATAACCATATTTAAAGATAGTGTGCACATGTGACTAATCCAAATATATTTCGTTATTCATAAACTTTATAATCTTGAAAATTATCAGTTCTGTTTTCCGCTAATAGCTGTATGACTGTAGAACTAAAGGTACTTTTTTATTTTTTTTTATTTTATCTTTTCAAAATTAACATTCTATATGTTACTATTTATTTGAAATTTTGGTGTGTGTAAACATATAAATATATTTTACAAATTTCCACAGCTTTCAAACATAATCTTTCCAGAGGAGAAGAATTATGTAACCTTTCTAAACGAGAAGAAGGCATCAGTGGAGAAAATAAAGGAAAAGATAGAAAAATCACAGGAGAAGCAGAAGACTTATGCGTTGAAGAAAAACAAGGATGTGGTGTCCAGTGTTGGTGATGAGGTCCTTCTGTATAATATGAGGAAGCGTGGTAGGAAAAGAGGAAGGATAGAGCCAGACTTCTCTGGTCCTTATATTATCAAGGAGTTGTGTGGCAAGGTGGTGAAATTGGAGAATTCGGGCGGAGTTACTCTTCAGAAAAAGTTCAGCATCGACCACATCAAGCCATACAGGAGGAGTGAGGAAAACAAAGCCCACAGGCAGAAAGGTGATGTCAAATTGCCTAAGGAAATCTGCACCTGCGTGTCCTCCATAGCACCAAGGACCTCTGTCATCTGTTTTGCTGCACCGGAAAAGGAGGTACCACCAAATTTACTACCCGACTATAATTTATTATTTCTCTATTGTGCATAAAGCGAGCCTTGTCCTTTTTCTTCATCCTATTCTTCCTTTATGTAGTATTTTTATTTTAAATTAATGTTAAATGTAAGTGAATAACATTAATCTTGATTTTCTTTTCCCAAGTCATCTGCATCTTTGATTGTCATGCAAAGCATAGAAGACAGAGGTAGCAGTTACTTGGTTCTTATTTTTTTTTTTTAGTTTGGCCATGCCCTGTTGGTCTAGTCTTTCACTCTGTTGCCGTTCTGGCACCTTTTTATTTATTTTTTGGTAAAGTTGCCACTGTTTGGCATCGTGTTCGATCCAGCTCTCGTTATTAACCATACATGTTTGATATACTAAAAAACCTATACAGGTTGAGTTATCCCCTTGTCAGAATTGCCTCTTAACATAATTGAATTTAGAAAGCTTAGCATATGATTTTTCTAGCAGATTGGATGTTATATTGGGATACTGCTTTATTTGTTAATAATTATTTTTCAATACTTAATTTTAAGATAAGGCATACTCAAACTGTATTAGCTTTGTTTAAATTTCTTGCTGTACATATATCTTTTTTTAATAGTTAAAATCCTGTGGGAAGCTGAAGATGACGGATCTGTGGAAGCAGTTGTGGGACCATACAAGCTGTATGTTTCTTCGTTCCGTACATTGCATGGCAATAAGTGGCTGGTTGATGAGGTAAGAAAATAAAGTGTTATTAATTTGTCTAAAGCTAAAATATAAAAATATATATATATTTAATAATTGATTTTTATTTTTATGCAGGTGATTGATGCATACATTCATCATCTGATTGTGAAGCATCAGGCAAGTGTGAATTATGTTTATTTGTGGGTTATGTTAGCTGCGTTATTATTTTGCATTATAATTTTCCGTCTATTGAAACAGGAACTTGTTCGACAGTTTGATTCTGTACTGTCATCTGTATTTTATGGTGCAATAGAAAATCTTGGAAAGGTTAGTGACTTGTTAGAATTACATTTTTATATAGTAAATATATCTATTTATAATTACCGATTTGGCTTTCTACCTTTTCTTCACATGAAGTTTCCAGTCGAAGATCTTTGTCCTGTAAAAGTTGGAGCTCACTGGATCTTATTGGAATTTATTAAAATAATTTAATTTCCCTTTCTTTACTCATGTTGCCATGCACTATTATTATATGTATATTCTATGTAAATATATTTAACTACAATCCTATGACACCACAATGCTCTTTTGCTCTATATAGTGTTGGCAAAAAGTAGGTATACAGTAGAATAATATATAATAGTGCAATACTGTATGTAATGGTTAACGATTATATAACTGATTGTTTTGCATTGTCCCTGATGAAGTCCATATGACCCCGGTGGATTCTTCAACAGAGTTGTTGATATGCCTGTATTTTTTAAACGGATTGTAAGTTTTCGAATAAATGTTATCTCTTTACCATAAGGATCTACTCTATGTATCTTTTTTCCCTCTCTCCACATTAATTTTATTGGGATATCGGAATGAGAAGACCGGAGATCACCTTAACTTATGTGTTTTGAGCCTTCTATCAATATGTGTTTGTGACTGCAATACTATACTCAATTATTGTTAACCATTACATACAGAATTGCATTATTATATCTTTTTTTTTGTAGATATTGGTGTGTTTTTTATATTATTTGACGACTGAGAGGAGTCTTGGATATATCTACTTTAAGTGTAATTGTTTTTCCCTATCACAGTGTGTTCTCCACTGGTGTGTATAGATTTGCTTGGCATTAGTGTGTGATATTATACAGTATAATGAAACTGCTTCAAAATAAACTTTTTGGATCTGCCCTTCACTATTCTTTTTCCAAATGCCACACTGATATTTAAATGACAATTTCTACTGTTGTGACGTTCATTGATCACACTGTATATTTACTTTTTGGCCCACCTGGTATATTTCAAATATTAATGTAATCAACAAACTTATATATACAAACAATATATTTTTTTAGTTTGTCATCATGTCCAAGAATGTCGTTGTGCTAATGGATCCAATGGCAAATGAAAACCGCTATGTTTCAAAAGTGCAACACAACTTGCAGTAAGGGTGCCTCTGAAAACCATTTTATCTTCACATAAGCTTTAATAAACAACTGATTCCTATTTTTTTTACTTTTAAATCTGTTACTTTTTTCATAGTATCTTCTTGCGGATGTACAAGCCGGATGAACAGCCAGATCAATGGAAAACTTGGATAATTTACCACAACAACCAGCAGGATTCCAGTAGCTGTGGAGTTTTAATCTTGATGGTAATACGTTTTCTAACATAGTAAAAGCCACTAATAACAAATGCGAACTGCCGTTACAAATATGAATTATTATTTTACAGTTTGCCAAGGAGTTCCTACAGACAAGAACAATCAGTGAAGTGACGACCTCTCCGGAATATATAAGGGATGCACGACTGGAAATAGCTTGTGCCTTACTCCAGTATAAAGGTCAGCTCTATCACACAATGCATGAAAGCTTTGTCTTGGAAAATTGTGTTCAGACTTAAAATCCCCACATATTAAATCATTGTGCCGGAAACGTGTTTTATTATTAATTCACTCAGAAAATACATATTTGCTTACATTTTAACATGCTGCACCATAATATAATGCACATTTTTTTTCCAATTATTTTTGTAGATGCTGTATGAGTCCCTTCAGGATGTAGCCCCACAATCAATAGATCCAAACAAATGCAATAAGGTTAGTATACTGTATACTTTTGTACTTGCTACAAACTCTTGTGGCTAGTTATTCACATTAACAATTATTGTGTTTTTTTTTTTCTTGTTTGACAACTCTGAGCACAGTCTTGAGGGAGATGAAGGGTACAATGTTTGGTTCCAGTGCCAGAGAGGCCACCATGATGAACCTCAACCTGCTGAAACAGAAAACTTCCTCTACACTTGGCTGTTTCATAACACATGCTGCAGATATGACGTAACCTTCATTTTCCTGTGATTATAAATGGTGGGCCACCACGAGAGAGATCATGACATTATACCAATATTGCTTCCCTCATGCCATACATCTTTTATTTTACAGGTGCTTAAACTTTCTCCGTGTTCTGTGGTTACCACAGTCTGTCTTTGCAAGGCAGGTTTTTCTGTTACCCTTTTTATTTTATTTTTTTTATTTTTTTTTATTTTTTTAATATAGATGAAAACTTTAAGCTCCACATTAATGTAGAAGAACTAAAGTATATTGCAGAAACCTTGACATGCAGATTCTTTCAAAAAAAAAAAAAAAAGCACTTGCTGTGTCCCATTCTGTGACATCAGTGCAATTCTATAGCGGGGGTGATGAAATGGCCATATGAGATGGTGGATTTCAGAGTCAAAAAGAAACAAACTTCAGTTTCTCTTGTTGAACACAGATTGGAGTTCCTTTTTGTCGCTATAGATTTTTTTTGGTGGATACTATATAAATTTATAACAGGGTAAAGACTCTGCTTTAATGGAAAACTATAGTGCTGGAAATATCAAACTGTATTGCTAACACTATATTTTACTCTGCACCCTTATTGTCAGTTACCTGATTGCTCGTTCAGCCTCCGCCAACATCAGGTCCTTCCAGTGCACGCATTTAGGCTTCCCCATTGGAAAGCATTTACTCAATCCGTTTCTGTAGGGTTTTTAAATAGCCTGGTTGTCCTATGCAAAGCGTAAGGATGTCCAGTGTTATTTCACATAGTTATCTTTTAAGAACCCTGAAGCGCCTCTAGTGGCTGTCTGATAGACAGGCAATAGAGGAGGAGTTAATCTTGCAAGAAAATGTTTGCAGTTTCACAGAATAGGCAATATTTCACATTGCAGGGTTAAGTGGACTTGGGAACATCACCCAAACAAGATGAAGTGCTCTTGGTGCCTATAAGTGTCCCTTTAAAAAAAAAAAAAAACGCTTTTTTCTCTGCTCATTGCTATATTTTCTAAGTCATCAGTTATAAGCAAAACAATGCATAGGCACAGTGACAAGAGGACCCTTATGCACCATAAATTAGCATATGCTGTTACAAAGCCATATTTCCTAACTGTCATGGATTGTTTGGTAGAGTCTTAGTTTTGTGTTGCTCTCCATTGTCCCACAATAATTAACAGGTCAACGTTAATTACAGATACATATTTAACGGCACAGACAAATTAATGTATATTTCAAAATTAATTGTTTTAATCTTTTTAAGAGTGGCAGTATAAAGAAGTCTAGCAATAATTTCAAATTAAACAAAGTGAAAAAGTACGTTGGCCATTTATTAGATACATCATTTTTGCACATGTGGCCAACATCGGATATTGTTAGCCGCTCTCTACTCTTAAGAATCCTTGTGACTAAGGCTTGGATGAAGCTGTGATCTTCCTTTACAGAACAGTCCTTCAGTATCCAATAGTCTCTTATGCAGTGAATCCTCAAAGCGGTTTGCTGCTTTCCTCTGGAGCTGTAAAAATCAAACATAGTTCAAACTCACCAAATCGTAACCGGAAAGCAAATTACACAAACAATTATCTCTATATTTTATATTTGAAAATACAATTACCATGTTGAGGATTGGAGGCGTAGAATAGAAAGAATGATGGAGCACTTTAAATTTAGACTTACAGCGTTTCCATGACCCCCACAAAATAAGACAAAATCGGAACAACTTTTATATTAAGCATTTTTCCTACTCTTGACAAAAGGCAGAGCTACCTAAGGTACACTTATGCATGCACGTGAGTAGATTGCTTCCGTTGGCTCCTGGCAAATGAAATGCCAGGAGCTGAAGAGGACCTTGTGAAAGCTGCATGCAAAGGACATTTTAAGTGAAGTAAAAACTACCTTCACCTGCCCTCCATGGCACCTGGACTACAAGTGGAACAGTGACTGCCTGAGATCTTAGCACAATATGCAAAATAAATAAAATGTACTCAAAAGATTAATTGCTTTAGGGGTCATTAGAAGTCTCAGAATTGGGTATAAATGCAACAGAGGCTTACGTTTTAAGAACCTGGTGGATTTCGGAAGAGCTGCCAGTCGGTGATGATACACAAAGATCCTCTTGTTAAACAGAGCGATTTGCTCCATCCCGAACTGGGACACCAGATCTAAAAAACAAATAATGCACTTAGTGTCTAATGCTTTAAACAGACTCCCTCACCAAACTATAAAACTCGATCTTATTGTTATTGTGATACAGTCGCAGTGTTTAGGAGATACGGTCACAGTATAAGCTGTATGAAAAATGAGATACCAATATAATCCAACCCCACAAACATAAATACATGTAAAAAAAAATACAACAAGCATACCAGACTCTGTCCCTGCTTCTCACCAGGTCTGGTATGCTTGTTGTATATATTTTTTTTACATGTATTTATGTTTGTGGGGTTGGATTATATTGGTATCTCATTTTTCTATTCTATATACTGACATTTTGCTATTCATAGATTACGCATATGGCGTTTATATACATATATCCAGAATTGTTCTGGTCGTTGCTTTATAGTGTGAGATGACCCAATATCTTGGATTGTTATGTAATGAAATATTCCAATAGAGTGTACCCATTGAATAAAGATTTTTTTTTTGTATATAGACATTTATGGTCGTGCTCCTTACTTTATTTGTATAGACAGACACACACACACTGACAGACAGACACACACACTTACTGATAGACACCCTTATTGACACACACACACACACACACACACACTTACTTTCAGACACATACACACTTACACAGTCTTGCATAAACTCATAAATTCATTGTATTGTTTGTTTGTCCTACCTTTAGGAGTCCTTTGAGCCCTCTCCCTGGGGTCCAGTGTCTTCGATGCTCTCACTTCTCCTTTCTCCTCCCTCATGCTGCTTAGTGATGCGGGGCTGGAATTACGTCATAATCCGACTCCCGGCATCTCCACAGAGGGTGCCCGAGGAAGCAGGTAGATCATCAGCTCAGACAGCGTTCCCTCACAGTGGGCTGCTCTGCCATTAACTGCCAGGACTGAATTTTCTTCCTAGTCCGGTCCTAAATACAACCCTGCAAGCATAGGCATGCTCAGCCTATTGTATAAGGGTGTGCACCCTAAAGCACAAACACACACGCTGTGTGTATATATATATATGTGTATATATACACACACACATATACTGCTGTGTGTGTGTGTGTGTGTAAGGGCGCTGTGTGTAACGGCGCTGTGTGTGTGTGAGGGTGCTGTTAGTGTGTATGTGTGATGGTGCTGTGTGTGTAAGGGTGCTATGTGTTTGAAGGTGCTGTTAGTGTGTGTGTGTAAGGGTGCTGTGTGTGTGCATGGGTGAGGGTGCTGTGTGTGTAAGGGTGCTGTGTGTGTGTGAGGGTGCTGTTAGTGTGTGTGTGTGTAAGGGTGTGTGTGCTGTATGTGTGCTGTATGTGTGTAGATGCTATGTGTGGGGGGTGCTGTATGTGAGTGCTGTATGTTTGGGTGATTGTGTGTATTGTGTGGGGGCCGTTTAGTAAATATCCCCCCTCCCTTCCTATCTTATGCCTGGGAGGGGGGATCCTTGTTCCTGCTGCTTCCATCCCTGGTGGACCAGTGGAGAGTGAACTCTAGCCTGTGGAGCTAGAGTTCACTCTCGTGAGATCTGAGCGTTGCCACGGTAACGCTCAGAATCCCGCGAGAGGAACCCGGCGGAGCTACTGGCAAGAGCTCCGCCGGTCCTCTCCTGCCTCCCTCCCTGCCTGTGGGTTGGTGGGGAGGGAGGCTGAGAGCAGAGCCGGGGCTCGGATAGCGATATCCTGAGATCTCCCCTGCCAGTCTCAATACCCCGTGCGCACGCCTATGCCTGCAAGGATGGACAAATGGTAGATCCTTAGCTGCTATAGCATTGTGGGAGTTAGCCTTGTAATATGCAAATGTGCCTATACTGCGGTTATCTGTATGAACTGCAGTGGTTAAACTCTAGCACAATTATAAATAAAACATTAAAATTATATACTGTACTGTCCTACAGTAGCAATTCACCTTGCTTGCTTCAGCTTAAGGCAAAGGAAAATCTCTAATGAGACAAAGAGAAGTATTTTTCTTAATCCCTACATACTTATTAACCCTTAATAGGGAACACATGGGGTAAGTGGCAGCACTATAACATGGCTGTGTGATACAAAAGGTAAATACAAATACACAAAGAAGTCCTGTGCTCAAACTCCCACTTTTGTATACACTTTTGGGTATTGGTATTTACCTTTTGTATCACACAGCAATGTTACAGTGCTGCCACCCCTTGACATAAACACAATAAAAAAATGCATCATTTTCTCCCCCACAATTATGTATTTGTATATTTTTTCTCTTTGCAAATCTTTCTTCTGTTATATTCAATTTGTTTAGTGTTCTCACTCACTATATGTATGTCTTTTTTGTTAATTATGTATTATCTATTTTTTACAATATATTTATGTGCAATGTTATATACACAGGTGGCTCCATATAGCCATTTTTTTATGTTTTAATTTTAAGACATATGTGTTTGATATATAGATTTATGTACAATTTGAATAACATTGCACATATGTTCATTCAGTTTGTAACTTTTTGAGATTTTTTTGAATTATATATAATTCTTCCCCCCCCCATGTTTCCCTTTTATCCCCCTTCTTTCCCTTATCCAAAATGAACTCTTGTAGCTTTCTAAGTGTTGGAGGGAGTATGGTTAGGTGGGTTTCCTGTGCCACACGCTGTGGATATGCCCTAAACTAAAGTCTTACTGGGATAACATTCTTAGTTTAATTAGACTTATTGACAACTCCATAATCCCACTAACACCTGAATTATGTTTGTTCAAAAAGATTCCCGATAATTAACCTAAGCACATATGCATAATTTTAGGCCATATTCTCATCTCCTCTATGGCTCTTCCACGTCACTGGAAGTCACCTGTAGTTCCGGATATTAAATAAGTTATTAATCAATTGTTTGAAAGTATGAGATGTGAAATTGTGCTCAGATTACCATTCAATACTCTTGACCTTCTTAAACACGAATGGGATATCAGAGAAAAAGACATCAGACAGAGGTATAACTTACATTCTTGACCCCACCTGACCAAAATGTTGTGTGTGTATATATATATATATATATATATGGTGATTATTTGTACCATAATATCCTATTATTGATTTATTAATAGTTTACTATTACCGGATAATTATCTATTACATTTAGACAAAGGCTGATGTTTTGTATGTGTGGAACTCGGGTGCTTAATGATAATATGAATAAATTGTATTAGTAATAGCAGCTGTAGCACTCTATGGGTTCTCCTATTGACCCAGAAATCAAACAGTAAACAAAAAACACAACGTGTTTAGACAGGGTTTAGGTGATATTAAGTGACATAAAGTGCAGTGCTAACAAAATTCAGAGCTTAGCCATTGTCAAGGTTAATACTCCCCAACACTCAAACCAGAGAACAATAAAGGCAAGCACAGGCAGACGTATTACCGGACCTTAAAGTGGCCGGACTTAACGTAGGAATAAGAGATAAGAATAGTCAGACACGCCAAGGTCAGGGATATAGAGGTACGGGTAAGCGAATAGACAGAGCCAAAAGTTCAGGGAGCCAGAAACGAGAATAACCAAATAACAAGCCGAAGTCGGAAACCAAAGAAAGACAACTAATCAGAACGCACTCTCGGGATATAATAAACCACAACTGGGCAAGGAAGTGATGTGAGAAGGAGGTTAATATAGGGCAGGGTTTATTCTGATAGGCAGGGACAGAAATGAGGCAGGATATAAATAGATAGTAGCAATAGGCTACTATCACTTTAAATGCTAAGGTCACGTCACCCCTGTCGGCTAACGCGTGCGCACGTCCTTGGACGCCCTCCCAGACGCGCGCGTCCCTGGAGGCGCACGCGCATGACGCCAGCCAGGGATCCGCACCGCCCGGCAGGAGAGGAAGGATGGCAGGACAGGGACAGCGCGGGACACGAGGTATGACACCCATGCATTATAAAATGGTTTCATACACATGCTGGGAAAAGACAGAGTAAAATATAATAGTGTGATATTGTTACAATCAGATAAATGAAGAATTTGATTTAAAAAGGGAATGCTCACAATTAAAGAGCCATTTGACGTTATGGGTCTGAACGTGCTGGCTTTCTGTGCCTTTAGGTAGAAACACAGACCTTCTTTCTTGTGACCCTTTGTGAACTCCAGTAGAATAAATATATACAACAGGAGACATCAAGTTCAAGTAAAATAGTGCAAGATGTTTGAACAATCACTAGTTATAGTAAAATGTCCACAGGTTACTGCTCACTTTGATTTGGAGCCCATATGTTACTAGCTCCAAGTTTTTACTTGCCAATTATGGAGTGGCAAAAAAAACCTTTAGCTGTAAATGGAAAGAATGCTGGTTCCAGAGGATTTTGCAGATTTTAAATATTACATTTACCCCGGTTTGTTTGTTGTATCAATATTTAACTTGTTCCATATTGATTGTTCATGTTATTATAAAAAATTTTAATCTTTCAATAAAAACTATTTGAAAACAAAAGCCATTGGCATTTTTTTATCTAAGATATAGGTATATGTAAACAACAAATCTGAGTATTATTTTATTTAGTACGGAATTCAACTATGTATTGGGTTTTTTTGTACATCAGTGTGCCGACTGACATAAAAATGCATATTTTAATAATTGTATTATTGAAGGTTGTTTTTTGCATTCTTTTTAAATCTATGTACTTCCATTTTATTTTTTTGAAATAAGATATTATGTGAACGTTTATATACCTACCAACCAAGCAGAGAAAAACATAGAAAAGAAAATTGTCCTGTGACTTCAAACAAGAGCACGGATACAATTACAACTGTGAAAAAATCTCTGTGTTCTTGAAGGTGGAATTCAGTCAGCTTAATGGTAGCACTTCTGCTGTTTTTACTTGGGGCTTAGCACTGACAGGCTCCAAGATTCTTATCTGAAGAAAAATAATGGTTGGTGGGCCAGAATCAAGCTACCAAGGATCACTACGTTTGATTACATGAATTGTAATGGATGACCTTATTTAATGCTCTGAAACAAACCTGTCTTATGTGTTCAAAGCATTGAACCAGTGATGTACTGCTAATCTCTGACAATGTTAAAAGTTCGAATTTTCTTTCAAATCTATCATCATAAAATGTAAAATACTTGTGCTTTATATGTGACGGACACAGAATTAACTTAGTATTTATAAAGACATTTTTATGCCTCTTTTGTATTTTGCTTTTTTTTAAAACAAAGAATACTGTTTTTCAAATATCTGAACGTGAAAGCATTTTTGACAATTATTGATATCACAAAATGTAATATAATGCATCCAGACTGCATTACATTTCTGTGCACTCATAGTTAGTCCTTTAGGAAACTTTTTTATACTATTATTTCAATATTCTAGAGTTGATGTATGTCATACATTAGGTAGTACATGCCTGGTGATGCACTGAACTCTATGGGTGTAATTAATCCAATATACAGTATATACTCAAGTATAAGTCTAGTTTTTCAGCACATTTTTTGTGCTTAAAAACCCCCACTCGACTTATACTCGAGTCCCTGTCTGTATTATGGCAACTTAGAGAGCCGCGGCCGTCAGAGCCATGGTAACGATCCGCGCGGCAACCACACCGCGAGACTTACAGTGGAGCTGACCGGAACGGAGGAGAAGGGAGCTGACAGGAGCTGCAGGAAAGGTAAGTAAATGCTTCCTGCCGGCCCCCCCACTTCACAGCCCATGCCACTGGACCACCAGGGATTAAGATAGCCCCCCTCCCTGACCAGTTAACAAGCAGGGAGGGGGGACAAAAAAAAATTAAAATAATTAAAAAAGAATAATATTAAAATAAAAAAAATTAAAATAATAAAAATGCCCTCCCCCCACCTAGTTTACACACACTACACAAACACACACTCTGCATTATATACACAGAGTGTGTGTATATAATGCAGTGTGTGTTTGAGTGTGTGTGTGTATATAATGCAGAGTGTGTTTGTATGAGTGTGTGTGTATATAATGCAGATTGTTTGTATGAGTGTGTGTATATATAATGCAGAGTGTTTTTGTATGAGTGTGTGTGTATATAATTATAAAAATCACAGAATTTCATAGCCCCAAGTTTTACCCTCGACTTATCCACGAGGCATAGCATATTTCACAATTGTTGGTCACAAAACTGCACTCGACTTATACATGAGATCGACTTATACACGAGTATATACGGTAATAATAATATAAAATAGTATGAGTACTTTCTGTAATGGATGAAACATTCATTATTAAACTAAATGAGGAACTATGGGTAACTGATTATGTATAGAGTCAAAATAGAGGAAACTGGAATTTGTTTTTTGACATTTTGGCCTGAACTTTGAAATCCCTTGATCAATTCCCAACAATTCCCTGTTTAGTAAATGATCTCTGAGTGAGTTCACATTCTACAGTGCATATTTCCCTACATTTGAAAGGTAATCCATACATGGACCTCTTAATTATTGCTTAGAGATAAGCAGGTGCATGCCTGCTTATGTTTAGTTTTTTTTCTAGTTCCTAAAGCGCTGAATTATCCCTTCAGTCACTAGATCACCTAAGAACTGAGCTGCTCCATCTTGGCTTGTCTACCTGTATGGCTGCACAGGTAGCATAACTCAGACTTCAGCCATATACAATACACAGAAGCATTTTTTTTAAGAGTACAATAAAACCAAATAGGTATGGCGCAGGGGATAATGCAGGCTTTTTGCACTGCTGGATTGGGAAAAAAAAATGTATGCAAGCTCTATAAGTCTTTGTGCCACAGTAGTGTGTGTGTGTGTGTGTCAAGACATAGCTATATTTTAAATGTTATAAAGTAATATTTAAGATTATCACTGAACTCTCTATATAAAAATATAGTTACATAGCTGAAAAGAGACTTGCGTCCATCAAGTTCAGCCTTCCTCACATTTGTTTTTTGCTGTTGATCCAAAAGAAGGCAAAGAAATCCAGTTTTAAGCACTTCCAATTTTGCAACAAACTAGGAAAAAAATCCTTCTTGACCCCAGAATGGCAGTCAGATTTATTATTGGATCATGCAGCTATTACCCTACATTGAAAAATGATATCCTTGACTATTCTGTTTTTGCAAGTATGCATCTAGTTGCTGTTTGAACATCTGTATGGACTCTGATAAAACCACTTCTTCAGGCAGAGAATTCCACATCCTTATTAATCTTACAGTACAAAAACCTTTCCTTTGCTTTAGACAAAATCTTCTTTCTTCCAGTCTAAACGCATGACCTCGTGTCCTATGTAGAATGCTGCCCAGTATCCTCACCCGCTGCACCAAAGGGGCCCCCAGCCCCCTGTGCCCAGCCTAGCTAAACTCTCACAGCTGCTCCCCTCCTACCCCAGGCATAAGCCCCCGTGCGGGAGGCTGACATACCTCATGACCCAACGGGAAGTTGGACCCCCACACTGGTAGCACCTGGGGGGTACCCTCCACTGTCCCAGCAGCACCCCCCCGGTCCCTGGGGGTCCAATGTAAAAGGTGGCCACCCAAAGACCCCGCTGGTGCCTGCTGTACTGGTCACAGCCTGTCCCCGCCACTTTGTAGGGGACAGGCCCCCACGCCTGCTCCAGACCGGAGGCCATACCGCCGACTATGTCGGCCCTGCCACCAAGCGCTGCCCCCATGCAGCACATGGGCCACGCTGCAAGCCGTGTGGGTGGTCTCCCGCCGCACTACCACCCTCCGAGGCTCCTTGTCGCAGGGGAAGGCAGGGCCTCGACCGCCCGGCCCCGGCGCCTGCCGCCCCGGTCACAGCCTGTCCCGGCCACCCCCAATTCCGTGTCAGGGCTCAGATGACACGAAGGACTCCAAGCCCTCTCCGAATGGCACAGAAGTTAGCTGGGCCCGTCTGCACTCAGCCCCTTGATCCCTTGCTGCCGTCTTGATCCCCTCCAGCATCCTCTCCACCTCGTCCATCCTGCAGCAAAGACAAAAAGAGACACCTACCAGGCCAAAAGAAGTGAACAAACAAGGTGCACACAAACTCAGCCAGGCAGGCAAGTTAAAAGTGAATTTTCTAAGATTGCCGCCTATTTATATATCCCAACCCCTAGCTCCAAAACCACCAATCCCTACATGCTTCCTCCTATGCCTGCCTCCTAGCCCTGTTAAGGCCCCTTTCCCCTAAGCTGCGCTTTTGCTACATGGGGTTACAAAATTACTCTCAATCATAGTCTACTGAGTATTTCAAGCCCACCTGGCACTGAAGGCTGTGAGATCACTGGGTTGTAAAGTCACCATTTTCTGGCCTCTTCCTGGCAAGGTCAGCTGCTTGAGGCTGAGGCAGGTTTGAGTGCAGAGGTGAAGTTTGAGTGTGGGGCCTGAGCTTATTTGTGGGTGAAACAGAAGAGGAACAGAATAGCTCCCTCCTTAGAGTGCTTTCTCTGGCCATAGGCAGTCTTAATGTGGCCCCACCAGCACCCAGAACTCTCACAGTCCGAAGGGAAAAAATATTTAAATTACATTAGGCCTGCCCCAAGTGCTGCAGTATGCTGTGAAATTTCCCAGAATCCCAGTGGGCCAGTCTGGCCCTGGCTCCTTGGGTTGTAGGCTATGACTTTTCCCTAGGCACTGCAGTAACTTATCCACCTTTTACTCTTTTTTTTAGCATGTTTCTACTTTATTTGACTCTGTATAATTTGGAAGCAAGGAAAAGCTATACTTTAACCCTCTAAGGACACATGACATGTGTGACATGTCATGATTCCCTTTTATTCCATAATATTGACCCTTAAGGGGTTAAATTGGTTATGTTAACTATTTAAGTACCTGATTTAACTGGATGAAGTGGAAAGAGCTCTGTCATCACTTTCTCCTGTCTGGAGCAGTCTGGTTGCACCCACACACCAAACCATGCCTTACAGACGGCTTCATTTAATTGCCCATGCTTTCTAATACTACCGTGTAAGTGACATAGTAAGTTTTAAGCACTTGTTTTTGGTGGATAATGTAAGGATAATTGCATGTTCTAGACACCCTTTCAAATGACTAATCATTTTTAGCTCTTCCACAACACCACACTTCATTACAATTTCTAATCATGCATCTCACATAATAAAATGGTTGTATGTCTTTCTTTTCCATTCAGTAGAGAAAAAATACTGCTTAAAGCCATGTAAACCTAAATCTTATTCTGTAAAATAATAAAAATTAATATGAAACCCATAAGTTTCTATAGTAAATCAAAATAATTATTCAGCTGTGCCAATTTATATTCAACACACAGTCATAACAAACTGTAGTTCTAAATAAAAGGTTTATCATCTTTTAAAATTACAGATTTGCATTGCACATCTGCTATATGTTGTAATGTCTTTTGCACAACGAGACTTGAAGAAAAGCTTGAAGCGTTAGTTTTATTTTTACTCTATTGGATTTGGGTGTCTATCTAAAGATATTGATTAAAGGAACATTGTAACGTTAGGAATACATATCTTTGTTTCTAATGCTTCAGCCCTGATGCTCCTTGTCATTTAGGTCCCCCACCCTGTAAAAAAGAGAAAAGAACTAAATAAAATTACAAAGAATTACTTACTGTTACAAACTGCTATTTGTAACTGGCCCTTTAAATGGCAAATTGCCCTGCTTCCCTGGGTTGTAGAGAAGCCTATTTGCCAGCCTCCTTCCACATGACTATGGCCCCTGGGAGATTGTGAAAACTTATGGACTTTTATTGGGTGTGTATGACCCTTCAAGACAGTCGGTGGGCATATTGGGGCTTATGGACTCTTTATGGGATTGGTGCCCTTTTTGGGGCATCGGGAAGATCGGGACACTACCCCTTTAAGACGGTGTCCTCAGACTTGTTTGGGACACTGCCCCTTTAAGACGGTGTCCCCAGTGTCCCCAGACCTGGTTAAAACCCTTTGTTCCTAGCTATTTCCCACTTGGTTCAGTAAATGGGGCTTACTGAACCAAGTACCACACAGGCAGACCACCTGTATTGGGAGTGTGTCAGCAATTTACCTCCCAGAAGCTGCGGTTAACCGCAGCTTAATTGACAATGCTGGATGGCCTTCGTTCGTTTGCTGAACACGTGGCAGCGGCCATCTTTGTTCATTCACACGAGGTCAGCGGTATGTGTAGCCAAATTCATGGAACTAAAATCGGCTACACATTTCCATGAACACCGCTGAACCCTACCTTCTCTCACAATGATTTTGCAGCTGCAGAGACGATGGGACGTTTTTTTCAGCCTGAAATAGACCGACCGCACAGCCCAAATCTATGGAACTGTTTTGGGCAGGAAAATGTGCTTGCGGTCGGTCATAAAGGGACCTCCAGCTAACTTTTTAACCCCGGGATGCATTTGGCTGATTTTTGGTTATGTATATATTTGAAGGTTGCTGATTCTAAATATGTCATACGGAGATTGGATGTGTGGTTTTAAAGTTACAGGATATGTATAAAAATTGTATTTTTACTGCCTGTGTTAATTATGTTAAACCATTGTGTAACATAATTATATCACAGGCAGAGGGGAGGATTTTTGTATGTAATTGCTGGGAGTGTTTCTGTAATATACGTGAATGATTGGTTGTTTTGTAAAACCCTGTGGATGGTCCTATCTAAGGGAAACCTGCATAAAAGAAGGTTCTTTTGGTGTCAATAAACAGAATGACTTGACCCTCTAACTTGCAGCCTTGACTCATGTTTGTAGGGGACAGCTATAATCACTACAGAGATTGCTATGCTCTTCATACTCCCTTAGCTACTGAGCTCTTGTAAGAGCTCTTGTTCCTGATCCTGCTTCGCTCTACAGAAGGAAGAGGTTCACCTACTGGAACCTGGAGCCTGGTCGTAGTTCCAGGGTGGATAGCAGCCGGTGAGATCCTAGCCCAGCAGCGACGGTTCGTGGAGTCTGCAGTACTTATGATGTATACGCAGTAGTTATGGTGTCTACGGTGCTGATGGTCCTTTGGTGAGCGCTAGGAGCATCCTTTCTACGGTCCAACTTCCAGCCAGCCTGGAGGCAACCGTAACACTTACCTTTTCTCCAGTGTCTAGCCTCTCTCAGCACTGTCGCAACATCCTCCTTCTCAGGTTGCGTCCAGGAGGTGTGCCTCATGGATGTAGACCAATCCAGTGCCCAACATAGGTAAATATTGGGGACCTAAGATTCTGCCATAGAGATTAATTGAATGCAATGATTCTCTGTGACCAACCATTCCCATCTCTCAACCCAGAGGGCTTGGAGAAATAAACAAGGCTCTATTCCTCATATTAAATAGCCAAGCTTAAGCAATTACAATCAGGTCTGGACTGGGATAAAATTAAACCTAAGCATTTTATAATCACAGCAGCCCAGGGGGTGGGGGAGTTGTTGTATCATCACCAATGATGAGCATGCCCCCCTCACAGTTAGCATGTTGGTTCAATGCTCCCTGATGAAGTACTCTTGCATGAGAAAATGGTCCTGTATTTGTTCTGAGCAGTGCAATATGATTTAATGATATGCTAGCACTGCATTTGCTCATGACTTGTCTCTGGTATTTCCATAAGTGGGATACCAGTGGACACAAAGTCCAGGAAAGAGTATTGTGCATGTGTTTGGAGGCTTCTTGTAGGATTGTATATAGACTGAACTAATATTAGTGCTGTGTTTTGTGTAAATAGGTCAGTTTCAGTTATGTTATGTGTGTGGTGTAATATGTGTGACTAGGGGCTATAATGTGTGACTTTGGCCTGTAAAGAGTATGCTGTAGTAAGTGTGTGTATAGAGCAGCGTTTCTCAATTGGTGTTCCGCGGAACACTACACTAGGGTTCTGCCCAAAAAAATTTGAAAACAAAATGGCCGCGGGCGGCGAGGGAGCAGTGAGCAGTGATCTCCCTTCTCAGCTCCCTCGCGCGCACAGCAGTGATGCCAGAGCCGGAATATGACGTCACTCCGGCTCCGGCATCACTAAGAGGCACGCGAGGGAGCTGAGCACGGAGATCACTGCTCCTTCGTCGCCTGCACGCCAGCTGCTCAGCAGCCCAACTGGACCCCAAGGACTGCTCTCCAGCCACCCAGCAGCCCCACTGGACCACAGGAACTTCATGCCAGCAGCCCCACTGGATCCCAGGGACTCCATGCCAGCACTCCTAAAGGTAGGGGGACTGGGTGGAGTAAAATGTTTAAAAAAAATTGTATGTGTGTCTGTTAGGGAGTTTGTATGTGTTTGTGTGTTTGTCAGTGAGAGTGAATGTGTGCTTGTCAGTCAGTGTATGTGTTGTCAGTGAGAATGTATCTGTTCTTGTCAATGAGAGTGTAAATGTGTTTGTTTGTATGTGTGTCTGTAATAGAATGTGTGTGTCAGTGAGAGTGTATGTGTGTCTGTCAAAGAGTGTGTATGTTTGTCAGTGAGAGTGTATGTCAAATAGTGTGTGTGTCTGTCAAAGATTGTGTGTGTCAGTGTCTGTATCTGTGTCAAGGTTTATGTATGTGTCACTGTGTGCATCTAAGTGTGTGTGTATGTGCCAGTATGTATCAGTGTGTTTGTATATGCCTGTATCTGTGTGTGTATTTGAATGTGTCAATGTGTGTATGTCACTGTGTGTATCTGAGTGTGTGTGTGTGCATTTGTGTGCCAGTGTGTGTGTATATCTGTGTGTCAGATACATATACACACTGACACAGAGATATCCACACTGGCTCATACAAACATAGATATACACACCTTGACACATCGACACATGCAAACACAGATACACACACCTTGACACACAGATACATACATACACACACACACACAGATACACACTGCGTGTCAAGATGTGTGTATCTGTGTGCCACTATCTGCCAGTGTGTGTATCTGTATGTCAGATTCATACACACTAGCACATACAAACACAGATACACACACCTTGATACACAGACACATACAAACACAGATACACAGACTTTGAAACATATGTTCATACACTATGTCAAAGGGTTTCACAGGAAAAATTAATTGGGAACCCCTGGTATAGAGGATGCAGCAAGTTTGTGCATAGGGTATCTAGTGTATGTGTGTAGAAGCTGTAGAGTGTATTTAGGGAATGTTGAAATAAGAAAAGAAAATTAGCCTAATCAGGAGGTACACTCGTAATGGGAAGGGGGGTGGGGGGTTACCCCAAGGAGAAATTAATTAACAAAGAGAGATAGTGTACCTATGTGGGAATTAGTGTGGTATAATTCTACTCGAGCCAGAGATGAAACAAGGACACTCAAAACACTCCAGACACAGGTCATTGAAGAACAAAGGCTATGTATTATTGAGCAGCTGCAAAGTCTCAGTCAGACAATAGTCTTGGAATACACAACTGAGCACACGTTTACAAGAGAACAAAGAATATATACCACAAATTCTGTATTCCATACGTATACAGAGAATACGAAAATTACACCTACGTTACTATGGTTACATCCAATTATTAAACTAAAACTTATCTCTTACATAAGTTATCTAATAGTGGGTGTTCCTGACATTCCACACATGCACCCTGGTCCAAGATATTTGCACAGCGGTTTTAACCATGTGAGTACTGAACTTTACTTAAATATCTATATAATATGGAATGCACACTAAAACAATCTTAAAAAACGTAGCTTTATTATGTACAAGGGTACCTGTATTGTATCCATGTTCAGATGTGCCTGCTTATAAAGCCCTCTTGCAGCTGATGGCCATCAGCATAAGGTTGTTACCAACTCCGGAAGTGACATCATCACTTCAAGTGGTGGTACAATGTTTCAATAATAACATAATAATATCATACCAGAATCAATTGTGTGCACTGAAAACATTCACAGAGTAAAGAAAGTCACATTACCTAGAAAATAATGAATATTAGTGCTCTGATAACGAACCTCTAGTACATATACAATCAATAACGCTATATCTGGCATCTATAATCGCCATTTTACTTACAGTCAAGCGAGCGCCTTTACCAATATGCCCCAGAGGCGTCATGACCACCGTCCCGTGCAACAATAACTCGCGCATGCGTTCTATAGTAAGTGCCGCGCATGCGCCCATTTCATAGATTTGATGGCACATTAGATTGAAGGATGAACACTTTATTAGATTAAAGTACGATTTCAGTACTAACAAAAAGGAAATGGGCATACAATGCAAATTAGATGCTGAGTGACACTGTTGCACAGGTGTTAAATTCAAACCATTGCATTATCAGGTTATCGGGCCTACTTTTGAAGAAAGTTAATATTTCCTTTTAGAAGCTTTTTTGTGTGTGTTTATAGTTGCTAAAGAAAATAGAAAAAGTAATCATCCAAATATTATAGGGAACACTTTCAAATGGGGGCCTACCCCTGAGGAAGTAACAGAACTAAAGTGTGACCATCAAGTGTATCCCACTAGGGAACTAATCAGTAGCTGTTACTCCATACCAGAGGATAAGTTATTTCTACCAGGTAAGTATAATAGGTAAATTAAAAAATAAAGACAATTTAATAAATGTTGCAAACCCTATAATTCAAAAAAAAAAAAAAAAAACTCCATACTTGGAGTTGGTGCTAAGGTAGTGATAGTGTGTGAATCTAAATATTTAATGACTCTTGTAGGTTGCTGTGAGACACCTTTGGATTAACTACTAAAAGGTAAGATACGTAGATAATTGTGGCGAAAGTAACCTTGCCACTAGGTTTTGGAGAGGCCTGTTTGCCAGCCTCTTGCCCTGTGACTATGGCCCCTGCGGTGTATTGCCTTTTAAAGACACTAATTGTGCATATTGGAACTTAGCACAATGCCCCTTTCAAACATGTGGCAGCAGCGGCCATCTTAAATTGTCCAGCAGTATTTTGTCGTCCAGTGTATGGAACTGTTTTGGGCATGGGACCAGGTGCATGGTGGGGCAAAAATAAGACTTCCTGGAAATTCATGAAACCCTGAACTGATCTGGGTGATTTTTGGATTTGTTGTTCACCCAGATCGGGGCTATCAGGGGATGTGACTTTATGGGGATATGTTGTATTTTGGGGTACTTTTTGGGGGGATTTGTAAAAATGTATGTTTTTGCTGCTTAGAGTTAATTGAGTTAGTCCAATGTCTTCGTTAATTATATTTCAGGCAGAGGGGGGAGTTTGTGTACATTATCTGGGAGTGTCTAACTGTACAATACTGTTTTGATTGGTTTTGTGACTTTGTGTCCTGTGCTCCACAAGGTCCACCTGGGTTGTTACCTTGTGGGGAAAACTGTATAAAAGACAATAAACCCTCAGATCTGCTGAGTTCCTGTTTTACCCTCAACATAGAGCCTCGTCTCATGTGTGGGGGGAAAGGCTGCATCTACACTGGGGGATTGCTATACTCTGTGTACTCCCCTGGACTATAATCACTAAGCTGTTTTAAGAGCTTGTTCCTGCTACTCTCTCTTGGAGGAGAGGTTCCCCCACTGGAACCTAGATCCTGGTCGTAGGTCCAGGGTGGGTAGAGGATGGTGAGACCCCAACCAAGCTGCGGCGGTTCATGGGATCTGCAGTGCTTATGGTGTCTGGTGAATTGCTGATGGTCCTTGGTAAGTACTGGGAGCATCGATTGATGGAGGGTCCATCACAATAATATTATCACCTCTATATGGGTGATTGATAGTGGTTAAAATAAAAGTTGCTTCCAGAGAGTCTGTAGCACAAACGCAAAACCTAAATAGCTCTACTAGGTCAGAATAAATTACAGATGATGACTTTTTGCTACAAGGTAAAAAATGCCTGAGTAATTTTGTGATGTCAGGCTCGATGATGATGATGATGATATAGTTACTTTGTAGATACAATAGGTTATAATCCATAGAGTCTGCTGTATTATGAGTGCTGCTGTGTTTAGACACTGAAGAGATCGCTATTTAGCATAGTGAATATCTGTAGGTATGCTTACTCAACTCCCCCAAATGATTGTGTGTCAGATGATAAAAATATAATGACAAGGGAGAGATAAAAAAAGAGGAGGGGTACCCTAACGGTGGTAGATAGCTCTCGCATAGGGAATATGAATGGTACTCCTTTATTCCCCAATCCTTTCCTTCCGCTCCTCTTTTTCGTTCTATCTACATCTTTGTCCTTTTGTTTCTTGGTTTAGCTAGTACATGTAGTTTCACCCGCTACGTCCCAAGGCAGGAAACACACCTACGTACTAGTATTAGTCATATTTTAATTTTACATATATACTTGTCAACAGCAAGAGGGTAGGAAGGGGTGGGTTAAATTGTTACAACCACTGTTATGCTATCTCTCTATATATTTATAAAAACTTTGTCGCCAGATATGCAACTGCTACTATCGTTTATGAGAGACAATGAGGTGATCTTGCGGCTTTCGATGGACTTATATGCATAGCAGTTTATTGGACAGTCGGGTGATATGGCCTTGTATGGCATGCTATGTACTGTTTGTCTTGAATTGTATGCTATGACAATTTAAAATAAAGAACTTTATTTTTTTTAAAAGAGGAGGGGGGGAATGAGGGGATAGAGATCCCAATAGCATCTACTTGCACAATTGCCAATATGTAGAGAGAAGTTTACTTAGATACCACTGGTAAAAAAAATCTATGAGATGATATAATAATTATGCTGATATGCTGCAAAATAGCCGTTGCGGATATCTACTACTCTCTATTTAACTAATATATATAACAAATCTCCCTGTGTGCCTTCGAGGGCACTTAACTAGAATACCCCAATGTCTAATACACAGACTATTGATAAATATAACTAATAAGAAAAAAATGAGAGCACACTCGTTTAAATAAAAAAACAAAAACAAAAAGTGAAAATCGTGAACCATAGTCAGGACAAGTGAAATTAAAATAACTGTGGTTGAGTTATTGTGGCAGCATCCTATTATGAAGTCGTTTCCACCACATCCATTTGAACTATTTTTTAAATTATGGATGCGTAAGCATCTTATCTATTTGGTACTTTTCTTGGCATGATAGACATGAAACATGAAAATCTCATTCCTAATCTGCAACAGAGACTAGTCTACCTGTTTGAATTTTTCATGGGGGTGGGAAGGGGGGATAGTGTGTGCAGTGTAAGCATTATCACTTTTACATATTTAGAGTAGGCCCGGACTGGCCCACCGGGATACTGGGAAATTTCTCTGTGGGCGGGAGCACTTGGGGTCGACGAGAGAGCCCTAATATTTATAACTAATACCATTTACAGGGAGGAGCTTGGGGCTGGTGTGGCCACATTAAGGATGCAGCCACCAGAGGGAGCACAGCAGGGAGGGAGCTTTCTGGCACTCAAGCCCCGGCTGCAAGCTCTGCCCCCCGATCGCAAGCTGTTCACCTCAGGGCAGGAAGAGGCCAGGAAATTGAGTCCTTACCTTCCAGGGCTTCCACAGCAGCAGCCTGCAGGGCCAGGTAAGCTTCAAATACACTGCAGCTAGTGAATGAGAGTGATCTTTTGTGTGTGTGTGCCTGCTGTGGTGAGCATGTGTGTGTCAGTGAGCATGTCTGCAGTGAGCATGTATGTGTGTACCAGTGAGCATGTCTGTAGTAAGCATGTATGTTTATCAGTGAGCATGTCTGTAGTAAGCATGTATGTTTATCAGTGAGCATGTCTGTAGTAAGCATGTGTGTATGTGTGTATCAGTGAGCATGTCTGTAGTAAGCTTGTGTGTGTCAGTGTGCATGTCTGCAGTGATCATGTATGTGTGTGTCAGTGTGCGTGTCTGCAGTGAGCATGTATGTGTGTGTCAGTGAGCATGTCTGTAGTAAGCATCTTTGTGTATACCAGTGAGCGTCAAGGAGTTTGTTTGTACTAAGTTTGTGTGTACCTGTAAGCGTGTCTGTGTTTGTCAATGATCTTGTGTGCCAGTGAGAGTGCCTCTCTGTGAGCCTGTGTACCAGTGAACCTGTCTACTTGTGTCAATTAGATTGTCTGCACCTGAATGTGAGTATGCTTACTGTATAATTAAGTTATATATATATATATATATATATATATATACTTACTGTATAATTAAGTAATATATATATATATATATATATATCCTTTAGTGATAATGATAAATATCCCTTTCTAACATTTCAAATACAGCTACGTCTTGCTACCCCAGATTGAGTAATTCTAATTCATAAACATTTTTTTTTAAATATATATAAGCCCTGTAAGTCAATGTGCCATGGTAGTGTTTGAGTATGTGTGTATTTTGTCCTAAGGAAGGTCCCTGTGTGGACCAAAACGTCGATTTGGAAATTTTATGAATAAAAGAGGAAATTTTTGAAATTGAAGTCCGTGAGTGCAGCTCAACTTTGTTCGTGTGGATCCCAATCCCCCTCAGATGACTGGCACCCGGCAAGTAAAAAGAGTATGGGTTAGAAGTTTTTTACCCATTCAATATATTAAGCTTGAGTGCAAGGAGTTGAATTTTTTTGGAGAGTATATATATATATATATATATATATATATATATATACAGACGAACACTACCATGGCACTATGACTTATAGGGCTGGCATACATTTTTTTCCAGGGATGCTTTGCATTGTCAGTCTGGCCCTGATTTAGAGGCTTTACATGGCACTGCTTAGGATGCTGATTTTTACAAAATCTTAACCAACTGGAGACTGTTGATGCAAATAGCAAGGACTTTTCTCCTTGGAAAGATTAAACACTCTATGAGGTATGAGGATGTGCAGAAAGTGTACTGTGTGCATGTATAGCACAAAGCAAGAAGTAAGTATTTTAGAGTAGAGGATATGACAGAAAGGATATATGCTGCTTAAAATATATATTTTATTTTGCAAAAACTATCCAAAACCATCCTTACAAAAATTCAGCTAGTTAAAACCAATAGTTATAAAATGTATAAAATAAGTGTTGAGGAGGTGGAGCCTGCATGTAGACCTAACCAGACACCTTTTTAGTGAGCGCCTCCAGGCAAATTAAAATCTGCTTGATATCAGCAATATTGGGGCCAATGCAGCCCAATAATCCGCACCATCGGAACCTGCTGCCCGAGCTGCATTGATCGATGCCCTTTTTCCAACCACAAAAGCAGCCAAAACGGCGACTAAGAGTTGGGGCCTACCACTCGCTGCCAATCCCCGGCCTTGAGGCACTCCTCTGTGGAGACTTAGTGGTTCACACGGCCATGGGTCGCAGATCGCAGAAACCAACACCTGGGCCAGACAGCAGAGGCATTGGGGCAATGCTGCAGAGGCCTGTACTGCCCAGCCCACCTCCAGCAGGAGACAAACCTCGAACCGGACACCCAAGAACTAGAGGTACCACTTCATCACCAGACAACATTCACCATACAGTTGGACTCCTCAGATGACTCAGCCCTGACCACAAAACGGGACCTGAAGATTCTCCTCTCCGACATCCACAAACTACTGGCAGTGGACTCAACCATGCTCAAAACAAGCAGTCACAGAAAGGGTAAAAGTTACCAAAGAAGACATAGTGGACATTAAAACTATCATGACAGCTGTACAGGACTCAGTCCATCAACTACAACTAACTGCCAAGATTACAGCCATGAAAGACCAACAACACCATACCCATATCAAAATTAGGGGGGTTCCTGCTGCAGTGACCACGTAGGAATTGACTCACTACATACAGCGCCTCCTAGCCATTATCCTGCCTCCCATGGTGGCACGCAAACTGTCGGATGCGTGTAGATGGAATATACCGCATCCCCAATACAGTCCACACTTAACCCAACCTAAATAGGAATGTAATTCTGTTCTGCCTCACAGTCCAGGACAAAATCCACACAATGCAAGCCAAAAAAGGCAAAACTTCTCTCGCCTTTGAAGACTCCAACTTGACCTTCTTTCAAGATCTATCCCGAGCAACACTCTTATGGAGAAAGTCCTACGGACCAGTTACCACCCAATTAAGACCGGCAGGACTGCCATGCAGCTAGTGGTCTCTCAAGATGGAGCCACCCACGTACTCCACACCATGACAGATGCAACACCCTTCTTGATGAAACTGGGACTGCCTGCAATAAGGCAACCTGAAACCTCCTGGGTTCCAGCTAATGTCACCCCTTTGTCCCACGCACCAGAGGGGCACCAATACCAGTTCCATGAGGGTGATAGCCTGTCCACAGCCGTACCCATCGCTAACGGTGGCTCCAATATTCAGTGCCTCAACCGGGACATTGTACAAGAATGACACTCCACGACTGCTCACACCCATTCTAATTGTTTTACTTTACTTTGTTTTATTGTTTCATTATGTTGTACCTCTCTCCTACTAATTACCTGGCAATAACATGATATGCTTTGTACCTATGCCACACATGGAGCGTACCATCTATGATCACACATGCTTCCCTAAGGGCACATGCCCGAAAGCATTTACATTAAGGCATCTATGAAACCAAATCCCCCCCCAGTGCCTCTTAGGTAAGGGGCACTACACTCACATGCATCTTCTCTCACCACACTGTTCAAATTCGGGGTAGTCTGCTTCCCGGCAATCGGCCTAGGCTATCTAGGTTGCCCGCTTATATCGACCACTCACAAGATGCAATTGAAACCACTATTGAAACTACCATGATCCCATACACCAACATATGTCACAGGTGGCTAAGCACGCTAAACTATTCCCAGCAAAACCCTCATTGACCTAACGATACCACTAATTTTAGGTCTTTCTATCGACTGATGCCAATGCGATTGTTTACCCCACTACATTTGGCCTTTACATTTAGTTACCATGTAGTTATAAAAAAAAACAAAAGTGCACAACGCAAGATATGTATGACTTATGTTTACCTCACTGCTGGCTGTACATATAACTCAAGTCTATGTTGTTCATCTCATGTACTACCAAAAAAAATAATAAAAATAAATAAATGTTGGTCTCTAGAGTGTCCATTTAACACACATTGACCTGTAAAACTTCTGTCATTAAAGAGTAAAAAGAACATTGATAGGAATACAAATTGATAGGAAAACTGTTCATGAATGACCCAGACCTATCTTTCCCCCAAGCGTTAAGCATTGATCCAGCAAGCCTATAACTAGCGCTGTATTTACCGCAAGGCTGACAAGGCATTTGCCTTGGGTGGCACTTTTAGGGGGCTGGCAAAAAAAGTTGCCCCCCAATCGCCCTGGAAAATGCCTTGACAACTTCTTGGGCCCCCTGAGGCTGGCATGCGCTGATGTAGGCTAACAGCAAGGGATCAGTCTCCCCCCTGAGCTCTCCCCTGTTCAGCTCCCTCAGAATATGATGTCACTCTACCTCTGACATCACTAAGAGGCAGTTGAGGGAGCTGAACAGGGAGATCAAAGCTCACTCGCCGCCTCCACTCTGAGCCTGACTGTCCGCTCGACTGTCCATGTGCCTGACAGCCCAGCCAGCAGCAGCCCCACTGGACCTCCAGGAAGAATCCACTCCAGCACACCCAAATGTAGGGAGGCTTGTTGGATTGAACTTTGAAAAAAATTAAATGTAAAAAATTGTGAGTGTGTTAGTGTGTGTCTGTGAGTGTGTTAGTGTGTCTGTTAGTGAGTGTGTGTCTGTTGGTGAGTGTTAGTGTGAATCTGTTAGTGAGTATTAGTGTTTGTGTCTGTTAGTGAGTGTGCTAGTGTGTGTCTGTTAGTGTGTGTCTGGTAGTGAGTGTGTGTCTGTTAGTGACTGTGTTAGTGTGTCTGTTAGTGAGTGTGTTAGTGTGCCTGTTAGTGAGTGTGTTAGTGTGTGTCTGTTAGTGTGTTAGTGTGCATCAGTGTGTGTCAGTGTGTGTCAGTTAGTCAGTGTTAGTATGTGTCTGTTAGTGAGTGTAAGTGTTTGTGTCTGTTAGTGAGTGTGTTAGTGTGTGTCTGTTAGTTTGTGTCAGTGTGAGTCTGTAAATGAGTGTGTTATTGTGTGTCTGTTAGTGAGTGAGTGTGTGTCTGTATGTGTGTTAGTGAGTGTGTGTGTGTCTGTCACTGAGAGAGTATGTCTATCAGTGTGTGCATGCGTGCGTCAATGTGTGTATGCACGTTTCAGCAGTGAATGTATGCATGTCTGTCAGTGTGTGTATGTGTGTCTGTCACTGAGAGTATGTGTCTGTCAGTGAATGTGTATGTCTGTTAGTGTGTGTCTGTCAGCTAGAGTATGTGTGTCTGTCAATCAATGTGTGTCTGACACTGAGTATATATATGTCTGTCAGTGAGTGTTGTATATGTGTTTGTCAGTGTGCATCTGTAAGTGAGTATGTGTGTGTCCCAGTGTGTGTGTGTCTGACACTGAGTGAGTCTGTGACTGTTAGTGAGTGTGTATGCATTTCTGTCAGTAAGTGTGCATGTGTGTCTTGTCAGCGAGTGTGAATGTGTCTGTCAGTGAATGCGTGTCTGTCAGTGAATGTGAGTGTTTGTGTGACTGTGAGTGAGTGTAACTGTGAATGAGTGTGTATGTCTGTGAATGTGTATGTTTTATTGAAAGTGTCTGTTGGTGTGTGACAATGACTGTGTATCTGTAAGTGAATGTATGTCAGAGCATGCATCAGTGAGGGTGTGTGTCTGTCAGGAAGAGAAATTTGGAAGGGGGCAGAGGAAGCCTTAATTTTGTTATGCCTTGGGCAGCACAAAACCAGAATGTACCACTGCCTATAACATAACAGAAAATATTACTATGTTCCATGTAGTATTACATATTTTGGATGTTCAAGCCAAAAGGCATATTACTGCTATCACAGCTAAATCTTGAAAAAAAATCTCTGCTGAGTTAAACATTTATCTTTTACTACATTCTGTTATTAAAGGATCACTATTAAATGAGGTGCATTTTACACGTATGATTATTTGTTTCTTTAGTGTTGTAGTCACTTTTAGCTATCAACAGACATATTTGTGTAAGGGTGCCCATAGATATTACTGGATTACAAATCAATGAGAATGAGAGCTAAAGTCTGACACATTTGTATGGCTTATATTTTATTTTGTAGAAACAAAACTTCAAACTCTACAGATGAACTGATATTTGCAGCTTCACACTAAACATAGTGAAATATATTCTATCCAAAAACTCAAAAGCAAGTAACTCATATCTTACCCCTCTCTATCATTCCTCTGTGTCTACTATCTACTATGTGTCTACTTTCTTTAGAACAACATTTAAATAACTAAACAAAAAAGTGTAAATGGAAAATGTATATATCTTTTCATAAATATTCCCTTTTTTCCATGTTTTTCCTTTTTTTGACAATGGCTGTCCATAAGTGTTAGTTCTCTAAATAGTGAATTGTGTTGACTTGAGAATTAACTTGCAAAATTATGGACAAAGTAGAAGAGTTAAAAAAAACTATAATTATGTTTAAAATAACCATAATTCAGTTTACTTTCAGAGATAACTGAAAGCGGATCTAACGCTTTTTTTGCCCGTCTCTTTCTCCTTGTTTTTATTTTTATTTTTTTAAATCAATGTATTCATTTAAAAAAGTACATAAGAAAATGTATTAAATATACATAAGGGACTACTTTTTCTCATGTGGAGTGTGATCTTTGTCAAACTTATGGCAATAGGCAGATCTTGAGCAATGTTCCATTTCAATTGCTAAGCTAATTTACCCACAATTCATAAGTCAATAGAATCCCACAGGAAGTATAAACTACAGACTTCATGGGCAGAGGATAACATATAGAAATCCATCAGATATTCAAGGGAAACTATAGTGCCAAGAAAACAAACTCATTTTCCTGGCACTATAGCTTCCCCTTTTTCAAGGCCCCCCCCCACCCCCCATGGTGCAGAAGGGGCTAATAACCCCTTCTGTCACTTACCTGGGCCCAGCTCCGCCCACGCTTCACTCTCGCAGAAGCCCGCCAGCGGGGGAGACCTTATGCACATGCGCAGCAATGGCCGCTCTCGCATTAGGATTTCCCTCTAGGAAAGAATTAATCAATGCTTTCTATACGGACTCCGGTAAAGCTGGAATTCCTAATGCACAGCTTGAGATATGCTGTAGGTGTTACAGAGGTTTGTGAATTGTCCATCAAATTGGGGAAGGAGTCTTGAGGTCATTAGTTTATCTGGGCATCTCCTGAGCCCATTTGGACCAAACTTATGAAAAGAGGCCCTTTGAGTATGGGCATCTCTTGGGCCTATTTTATTACTATTTGCCCATATGTGATGGAGTAGGGGCCCAGTATTTTTTAGATCAACGGAACCACATATATATATTTTTTTAGTTTTTCAATGCCTTTCAGAGCCACATATTTTACTGCTCTCTACTGCGATACTAAAAGGAGTTAACTTTGCTTAGTTTATTTGGCATTGTTTCTGTGTTATGTTTATGTTTTTTGGTACTACCATCCATTTCTGTATTCTGAAGAACCTAAGACTGTGCTGCCACCTACTACCAATTTGACATCAAGGTGAGGATCATCATTTCACCTTGATCCTCCACAAAGAGACTGCCATATATATTAATTTTAAATTGCCTATTGACGCAAGTATTTTAATTTTTATTGGTCTGGAGCATTTAGGTGTGTGTTAACTCAATACCAAGGAAAGACATCAGCAATGACCTTGTAGAATCAATTGCTGCTGCCCATGAAACTGGGAAGGGTTATAAAGCCATTTCCAAACTATTTATAGTCCCTCATTCTACAGTGACAAAGAATATTCAAAAGTGGAAAACATTCAAGACAGTTGCCAATCTCTCCAGGAGTGTACATTCCAGCAAATTCCCCCAAGTTCAGAACATGGCAGCTCGGCATAGGTTTGCAAAGTTCCATCTAAACAAGCAACAAGACTTCTGGAATTGTGCCCTTTGGACAGATGAGGCTGAAGTGCAGATGTTTGACCATAATGCACAGCACCACATTTGCTGAAAACCAAACACAGCACATCAGCATAAACACCTCATACCATCTGTCAAACACGGTGGAATGGTAATAAGTGGGCTTGATATGTAAAACCATAGAATTCAAAGAGAGTGTACTTTCTTTTTTCCCATGACTGTACCAGTATCTAATAAACCTACAGATTTAACTATTTAACAAAAATGTTTCAAGCTTGTTCCAGTCAGTTGTCTGGGAGTCACATATGCAAGAATGCTAGTATAGGTGATACAAGACCTGAATCTTTTCATATTTTCAGTGGATCACCTTGCTCCATATTGGTCTGGGTTGTAGATCTGGTACCAGTTTGCTACATGTTGGATATATATTGAATTTAACAAATATTCTCCATTTGCAATTACATTTTTTGTACTATTATTCTGCTGAATGGAGATTCAGTTTTCATATTGTCTTGATCTAGGTATTTTAAGAGATCAAAAGAACATCTCATGTAATCCAAAAATTAGGGTTTTAAGATTCTTTTCTTTTGATGTCGTAATTTTTCTTCTATTCCTATTATATTTAAATGTTATTTAATAAATAAATATCAGTATATGGATGTATTTGGTGTTATTGAAAGTGAGGTGTATTATTTCTCCCCTGGAAGAGCCTCAATGGCGAAAAACGCGTCGGGACGTTCAGAGAGTATTGAGTTGATTCAATAGATGTGGGATGACAAGCACTACGACCTCTCTTTGATATTATCAACTATACTCTTTATTTTGTAAATGTATTCAATTTTCGTTTTCCATTTTTGTTAGTGAAATATTTTTTCTTTCATCGTTAGATTATTACCAATAGAGAGGGGAGGAGGGCACTCAGAATTTTATTAAGGGGTGCCCACGAAGGCACATCCGAGTAGGGAATCTTCATTTCCTGCAGGATAGGATAGTCACTCTGTACCTTGTCTGAGACATTATAAAGCTCTCCTCCGGATCGAATTTGATGTGATCCAATGTAACAGATATAGGTTACATCTTGTTACATTTTGGATACTTATAACCTCTGTATGGTGCTAAATGAATTTATCTTAATTTGTGTAAACAATTTGTTGCTTTTTTGTTCTATGTACACACTACCTATACAGACTCAATACACGTATTTATCTTGACTTCTGTATTAGTTAATACCAAAATATTATTATAATTTTTTCAAACTATTATTTTTCGGTGGATATTTTTTGCAGACATGCTGTATATTTATGATCAGATACTTTAATTATTTATTAAAAGCTAAGTTTTATTTCATTACTTTGGGGTTACTCCTGGTAATTTAGGGTTTACCTTTTAAATGGTTTTCCTTTTTCTTATCATTATTTATTTTTAGCACAGTAGATATAGCTAGTGTATAATATTGTAACAACACAGCCATTTCTTTCCTGGATTGCTACTTGGGTCCAAAAATAAAATAAAATAAAATTTGCAGAAATAGTATATTGTTTAAATTATGAGTGAATACATGGTACATGTTAATTGTAATTCTTCCAAAAAATTACATAATAATTTAGACTTTTACAATGTACAGAAGCCATAACAATATAAAAACTATAAAAATTGGACGTGTGGCTTGCTAACATGTTTTGATAGAATTCCAGTACTAACATTTGGGAATGCAGCTTTCCAAACTTCTCACAAATGCACAATAATTAGTATTAACATGAATATTCTTCCATGTACAATGTATAAATGTCTTCAGAAAAATTGAGAACTGCCTATAAAACTTACTTCAGTCTGTTTAAAATAAAGTTTGCACTGACATGCCCTTTCACTTGGCTTCAATTTAAGTTACGCAGAATGTCACAATTTTCTGTAAATTATCAAGATGTAAGCTTATTTGAGCAGGGTCATCATAAACTTATTGTTTCTTTTATCGTTTGTAATAGTTTGTCTCTTATATGATCCTTAACTATTTTTCATGCATTTTTTTCTCTCTGTGAAATATGTAGAAGTATAAAGGATGTCAAATTTATCAGAAGAAGACTGCAAGAATACTGTATTTGATCAGTAAAAGCAAGAGATGGCTAACAACATTTGAAATGGGGTTCAAGTGCAAACAAAAGGCCTTTAAATGTAGAGACAATTCACAGATCTACTCACTCAGAACATTCAATGCATGGTTTTCACAGTTAGAGACTCCTGGAATTCCAAGCTGTGACTTGAAATATTTCAAATAATGGAACATATGCAAAGATCTGTGCATGCCTAAGAGATGCAAACTGTTTTCTATGACTCCACTGGCAACTATAATTGGTTTGTGTTACTGCAGTATGCCCTGACTTATTCCAGTAGTTAAAGAATATGGGCCACCAGCCCATGCACAAACCTATACTTTTAAGCCCATAACCTTTGAGTGCATGTGGCTTGAGATGTAATTGCCCCCGTCAGGATTACTAGATGATCTAGCACATAGAATTGTGTCACACAAATGACTAATAGGTAACGTATTATCAGGCCTTAGAATGGCCGGACTTATCGTACCAAAGAGTAGTCAGGATACCTGCCGAGAATACAGTGAAGTCAAAATCAAAGCCAAAGTCAAAAACCAGAAGAAACTTGAATCAGGAACGCGCTCTCGGACAACCACTAGGGAAACCACTGAGCAGGATGTGAACTGAGCCTAAATACCCCTCCTCTTGATCTGATAGGCTGTAATCGGCCTTTGACCCCAAAGGCAGTTACCAGGTTACCATTTGCATAATTGCTGCTCAGCACAAACCCTCCTGTGGATTTGATTGTTGCTCGACACAACTTTTCCTGTCAAAACAGTAAATGTCATCAATCATATTACCCCCCCACCTGAAGAATGCCCACCGGGTGCTTGACCATGCTTGAGAGGAAACTTGGCGTGAAAATAGCGAATCTTGCAGCCAGCATGTATATCAGATGCCGGAACCCAAGAACGACCGGCTGGTCCATAACCTTTCCAATCCACCAAGTACTGTAAAGTGCCCCGAAAAAACCTGGAATCAATTATGGAAGAGACCTCATACTCTTCCTGTCCAGAAACAACTAAAGGAGGAGGAAGAACACTTTAGACAGTATATTTATTGCAAACAAGAGGTTTGAGTAGCGACACATGAAAGGTATTTGGAATACGTAATGAGGCCCGGGAAGGCCAGAGAATACGACACAGGGTTAATCCTCCGAAGGATACGAAAGGGGCCCAGGAATCTGGGTGCAAACTTCATGCTAGGAACTTTCAATTTGATGTTGCGCGATGATAACCATACCCTGTCACCCACTTGGTAAATGGGGTTGGCACCCCACCATTTATCCGCATAGAACTTGAAGCGATCAGCCGCGGTTTTGAGAGGGGAATGAACTTCCAAGTATCATGGATAGAAAAAAAGCGATCATCCAAAGCAGGGATAGTTGTCTCGGAGAAAACAGCTGGGAGGACAGTAGGATGACGACCGTTATTAACAAAGAATGGGCTGTGACCAGAAGAGTCAAGGGTAGCATTGTTCCTAGCAAAGTCGGCCCAGGGTAGTAATTCGGACCAATTATCTTGAGTGCTATTCACAAAACAACGCAGATATAACTCTAATGACTGGTTAGCCCTCTCAGTGGTGCCATTAGTTTGAGGATGGTAAGCAGAAGAAAAAGACAATTCAATGCCCAACTATTCACTGAACGCCCTCCAAAACCGAGACACAAACTGAGAGCCCCTATCAGACACAATATTGTGAGGAATGCATTGCAGTCGCACAATCTCACGTATAAAGATAAGAACCGGGTCTTGAGAGGATGGCAGTATTTTAAGTGGAATAAAATGAGCCATCTTGGAGAAACGGTCAACCACCATAAGAATGGTGGTATAGCCATTGGAACTTGGAAGTTCAACAATGAAGTTCATTGACAAGTGGGACCATGGAACACTAGGTACAGGAAGTGATTGTAACAAACCCGAAGGAAGCTTATGAGGGACCTTAGAAACAGCACAAACAAGCCTGCACATAGTCCTTCACATCATTTTTAAGGAAATCCCACCAAAATGATCTTGTGATCGCAGATATGGATTTATTGATACCTGGGTGTCCAGCAGTCACATTGTCGTGGAGCACCATCAGCACATTCTTTCTTTCACCTAATGGAACAAACAATTTGTCCAGTGGTTTATTGCATGGTGCCTGAGACTGAGCCTCCATTATAGCACCGAGCAAGGGAGAAGACAGTGAAAGAACAGTAGAAGCGATGATACATTCAGGAGGCACGATAGGGGATGTCTCGTGTTCCTGTAAAGACTCAGTAGCAAACTGTCTAGACAAGGCATCAGCCTTAACATTTTTGGGACCAGGTCTGTAAGTTATAAGGAAGTTAAAGCAAGACAGAAACAAAGACCATCTAGCCTGTCTAGAAGATAGATGTTTATCATCCCCTATATAAGCCAAATTCTTATGGTCCGTAATGATCAAAAGGGGATCCTTGGAACCTTCCAAAAGATGTTGCCACTCTTTAAGTGCTAGGACAATGGCCTACAATTCTCTGTTGCCAATATCATAATTGAGCTCAGCAGGAGACAACTTTCTGGAAAAGTAACCACAAGGATGCAAAGGGGTGTCCTGACTCTCCCTTTGAGAAAGAATCGCCCTACCCCAGTTTCGGAGGCATCGACTTCCAATTTGAAGGGTTTGCTGGTGTCATGGTGTATCAGTATGTCGGCAGAAGCAAACCTTTGTTTGAGAAGTTCAAAAGCCTCTCTAGCTTCCTTAGACCAAACCGTACTACTAGCCCCCTTACGTGTCATATTGGTGATGGGGCTATTACAGAAGAAAACCCCTTGATAAATCTTCTGTAATAGTTCGCAAACCCAATAAATCTTTGGATGGCCACTGTATAACAGCCTCTAGTTTCTTAGGGTCCGTCTGAAAACCAGAGGCAGAAATGTTATACACCAAAAACTGTACTTCAGTCTGATCAAACAAGCATTTTTCCAATTTACAATAAAGTTTGTTTTCCAGTAAAGTCTGCAATACTTGTTTGACCTGTTTGTGGTGGGGTTGAAGGTCAGGGGAATAAATAGGGATATCATCCAAATAAACCAGGACAAAAGAATAGATATAATCCCTGAGTACATCATTAATAAAATCCTGGAATACGACTGGTGCATCGCATAGCCTAAAAGGCATAACAAGGTACTCATAGTGCCCGCATCTAGTGTTAAATGCCGTTTTCCACTCATGATTTTCCTTGATTCTTACCAAATTGCATGCACTCTTGAGATCCAGTTTGGTAAAGATCTTAGCACTCTGGAGTCTTTAAAACAATGCGGAAATGAGAGGAATAGGATAGGCATTCTTAACAGTAATCTTATTTAATGCTCTGTAGTCAATGCATGGACGTAATTCTCCATCTTTCTTTTCTACAAAAAAGAAGCCTGCACCAGCAGATGAGGATGATTTCCATATATGGCCCTTGTTTAGTGAGTCTTTGATATATTCATCCATTATTTTACTCTCCTGCGGTGATAGGCATATACTGCCCCTTTAGGTGGCATAGCGCCGGGTAACAGATTTAAGAGCAATCATATGACCTGTGAGGAGGTAAGATATTGGACTGACTCTTACTTCAGGGAACTTCAGGGGTTTGAGGTGTAGTAGTGGGTAATTTAATGGTACCCACTGTCTTGGTGAGGTGTAACATACACTTACCATTACAATCCTTTCCCCATTCTAACATTTCCCCATTAGCCCAGTCGATATGAAGGTTGTGCTTACTAAGCCAAGGAAAGCCTAAGAAGGAGATACAATAACTTAGAATATTATATCTTCCTTATGTAAGGCACCAATAAACATGTTAATGAGCAAGGTTTCATGCGTAATTAAGGGTTGAGAGAGTGGTCTCCCGTCAATAGCCTCAACGGCCAGAGGTGATATTCGGCCAGAGGTGATATTCTCTCCTTGATAGGTATAGCATTCTTTTTAACAAAATGAACATCAATGAAATTTCTTGATTCACCGGAGTCCATCAGGGCCTTGCATGAAAAGTTATTTTTGTCAACTATGATCGTAATATCAAGGAGAAATCTATTTATGTTATTCTCAGAGGACGTATCCATTACACCTAAGGTTTTTAAGGTGCGGTAGTTTTCTGGACATATGGGATAAGTACTCCTCATATGTCCTTTTTTTACCACAGTATATACATAGACCCTCTCTTCTACACAATTCTACAGGCCCTGTCATAATGTCAGGATTACTAGAATTGTGTCACACAGATGACTAATAGGTAACATATTACCGGGCCTTAGAATGGCCGGGCTTAACGTACCAAAGAGTAGTTAGGATACTTGCCGAGGTCACGGGATACAGAAAGAGACACAACGATAAGGGAATGCCAGAAGTCAGGGATACCAGAATACAGGGAATGCAAAATCAAAGCCAAAGTGAAAAACCAGAATAAACTTAAATCAGGAATGCACTCTCGGACAGCTACTAGGGAAAACACGACAGGGCACTGAGCAGGATGAGAACTGGGCCTAAATACCCCTCCTCTGGATCTGATAGGCTGTAATCGGCCTTTGACCCCAAAGGCAGTTACCAGGTTTCCATTTGCATAATTGCTGCTCAGCACAAACACTCCTGTGGATTTGATTGCTGCTCGGCACAACTTTTCCTGTCAAAACAGTAAATGTCATTCATCACATTTTGTATATGCGGATGAATACGTGACACCCCCAAACCTATACTTTGAAGCCCATAACCTCTGAGTGCATGTGACCTGAGATGTAATTGCCCCCTTCCTAGCCAGCCTCACCCTCCTCTCCAAATGAAAGTATTAAGCTTTTATCCTTTAAACAGAAATTTAGCACATGTATGCCCAGGGATGGGATGTTAGGATGGGAAGGAATGACGTATGTTTGCAATTTAGAAACAGTTACACAGGAATCTATTAGTGAGTACACTTTTAAGAGATATCAGAATCATATTATACCTAGTTTAATTTCCCCTCAAAAACAAATACAATTATGTTAGCTAAATGTTTATAGTATTCTACATATAAGAACCCCTCCAACAAACTTGTAAGGATTCTGGTTCTGTACCTAACCTTTGCCTTCAGTATCTTGTAAAGGCAGTAAATTTACAACCCTTAAGGTAACAGAGAAAACAGCACCTCGTTATAGATATTTGCTGTAGGTCTGGCAAGGAATCCCATCTCCCCAGCCAAATATTGTAACTGTGGAATATTTGAATGAACAGGTCTGCTTTATTGCTCTTCGTGGAACTTTTTTTTTTTTTAAAGTCAATATCTCTTCCTTGTTATAAAAAAAGACAGCAATCCTTGGTGATAACATCTCAACCAAAAAAAAAAAAAAAAGACCTAAAAAAAGCAAAACACCTAGTTTGTCTTTGTTTATAGCAGTGCATTGGAACTAAGTCTGGCTTTGCTGAGTATCAGTTTCAGATACGTGTTGCTCGGAAAAAGAAGTGCCTGAGGCACGGAAACTCATTCCTGAATACATAAAACTAAAAATAAAACAAAGTAATTGCTAATAAAGGTTTTTTCTCCTGTTTCTTACCTTATCATATCTTTGACAATCCTTTCTATATCAATCAGGTACACTTTAATATGTTTTGCAGACCAAAATATACATACATAGAGAGAAAGAGAGTAAAAGGTTTGATGATTTGAGAGGACATTTTAGCATAGTGAAAAATTAAGACCCCATAGAGAGATCTTACATTTTACTCTAAAAAGCCTTTTACCTCCTGCAAGGTTAGTGGGTGGCGAGAGCACAGATATACTATAAAATTAGTTGTGTTCTAACTGCCTTTTCTGCTGACTACACACTACAAGCAAGAATCAAAGAAAATACTGTTAAAACCAATTATTCGTTCAGTCTCACAGTATGTATGCTAGGAAAGCAATGCAGAACGAAACTCGTCGTAGAAAGGTCTATTTGGTGTCAGTACTGGTTTTCCCTTGAAGACAAACTTGCTAAATAAATGCACTCTATTATGTCCATTTCCTTCTCTACTGGACTACAAATGGCCTCATTCAATTTACAAGATAAAGTATACTGTATAATCTCTAATATTCAATAACAGATGAGCAAATACCTTAATGTGTATAATTTATTCTTTAGTAATCTGTAAAGTAACATATAAGTGCTTTATTGGAGTAACTCGTTGTTGGATTTGCACTTTGTAGCATCTGTATCTTAATGTTTAAATGAAATGGGTGTATGCATTATAGCGCTTTACCATTTTTATCATTTTTATTTAAAAAATAAATGTGTTTTTTATATATTTTTGTAATCTCTACATATTTTACTTGTCAGGATGAACACAATTATACATGAACATCTTACATGTGAGAAAATATACTTTTTCTATGTATTGAGGAAAGTAATGTGCATTGGCCTTCAAATGATGACATAGAAGTTCATTTTTCAGGTTTAGTGACAACAGTATCTTGATCCCTGTTAGCACTGGAGGGATACAGGTATCATTTCACGTCAGGGTTGTTTATCCTTTTAACTTGGAACTTTGAGGTTCTATGCCAATGATTCAGTTTGTGAAGTGCTCGATATCAGGAGTTTTGGGAAAATAATTTATATGAACTTTAGTGGTCAGCCACAGTCTGATTATGTCATCAATTATATAACTGGGTTGAGGTAGTCATTCCTTCTCTCATGAGATCATCCTGATGGAAACTACAAGCCAACCCAATGCATCTCATAGAGAAGCATTCAGGAACTACAGTGCACATGCAGCAATTGCCTTGCTACACCAATATAATTCTTCTCATAGAGAAGCATTAAATTCAATGCTATGTTATCAGAAGCATTCACAGTATTCAGTGACACTGAATGTAAAGATTTGTAATAGAAAAATGCAAGGAAGTGATTTTTGTAGTTGTCTAGGTAACATTCATTAAAGGTTCTATGTTCATTTGCACCCACTATATTGGAAGAGGTTTCTGCTCTGCTCCAGTCCTCCCGCCCCACCACCTGCTCCCTAGATACAATTCCCTTGCATCTCATCTGTACTCTGTCTTCTTCTCTTTCTCCACCTCTCACTAAAATTCTCAATCTCTCTCTCTCTTCTCTTATATTTCCATCGCCCTTCAAACATGCAACTGTAACCCCAATTCTAAAGAAGCCTAATCTTGACCCTAACTCCCCATCCAACTATCGTCCTATCTCGCTACTGCCTTTTGCATCCAAGATCCTTGAAAGAATTGTGTATGCGAGATTGACAGACTTTCTCGAGTCCAACTCTCTGCTAGGCCGCTTCAGTCTGGTTTCCGCGCTAAGCACTCTGTGGAAACCGCACTGACCAAAGTATCCAATGATCTACTCTATCCTAATTCTCCTTGACCTGTCTGTGGCTTTTGACACTGTTGATCATCAACAGCTTCTTCTTATCCTCCGCAATATCGGTCTACAAGATATTGCTCTCTCCTGGTGCTCCTCCTACCTCTCACAGCGCTCTTTCACAGTGTTTCTTTCTCTGGCTCTGCTTCTTCTCCCCAACTCCTCTCTGTTGGTGTCCCCCAAGGTTTAGTCCTTGGTCCCTTACTGTTCTCCATCTATACTGCCTCCCTTGGTAAACTCATTAGCTCCTTTGGCTTCCAATATCATTTCTATGCGGATGACACGCAAATCTACCTGTTCTCTCCTGATCTCTCCCCGTCCCTCTTGACCAGTGTATCTGACTGCCTCTCTGCTATTTCTAACTGGTTGGCTGCCCACTTCCTTAAACTAAACTTGACCAAACCTGAAATTCGGGTCTTTCCTCCCTCAAGTGTTGTTACTCCTGTGTCTGTCTCCTTCCAAGTCAACGGTGCTACCATCAGCTTCACCTCACAGGCTCGCTGCCTAGGTGTTCTCTTTGACTCCGACCTCTCCTTCAAGCCTCATGTTTAATCTACCGCCAAATCCTGTCATTTCCATCTTAAAAACATTGCGTGCATCCACCCCTACTTAACGCCAGATGCGACTAAGGTGTTGGTCCATTCCACTGTCCTTTCTCGCCTTGACTACTGTAATCCACTTCTCAGTGGTCTTACGTGCTCCCAACTTGCGCTGTTACAGTCCATAATGAATGCGGCAGCGAGGCTCATCTTCCTGTCTGCCCGCACCTCCCATGCCTCACCCTTCTGTCAGTCCCTACATTGGCTTCCTATAAACTATAGAGCTCAATTTAACTTTCTGATTCTTGCTTTCAAATCTCTACATAATGCTGCTCCCACCTACCTATCCTCCCTTATACACAAGTATGTCCCGTTTAGGCTCTTACGATCTGCAGAAGACTTATGTCTATCTTCTGTCCGTACTTCCACCTCTGATGCTCGCCTTCAAGATTTCTCAAGGGCTGCACCGTTCCTGTGGAACTCGCTTCCCTCCTCCGTTAGATGCTCACCCAGTCTCCACTCCTTCAAAAAATCATTAAAAACCCACTTCTTCATAAAAGCGTATCAATTAAACTGTTAACAGCTCCTGACTGATTCCTCTTCTGCAATTGTCACTAGTCTAATACTAGCCTTACCTTTTTGTGTCATTTTACCCCACTCCCTCTAGCATGTAAGCTCATTGAACAGGGCCCTCAACCCCTCTGTTCCTGTGTGTCCAACTTGTCTGGTTACAACTACATGTCTGTTCGTCCACCCATTGTAAAGCGCTGCAGAATTTGATGGCGCTATATAAATATCATAATAATAATAATAAGGCATCCCTAGTGACAAACGCAAACAATGAACTTTTTCATAAATGCAATGCCTACATTTGTCAAAGTGCAGGGACAGAGTGTTTGCATTAAAACAATATTATGATGTAAACAAAGTTCAAAACTAGTTGTGACTAAAAGCTGCCATTAGAAAACTGCTCAAATGAAAACAAAAACATATATCTTTCTTTTAGACAAAATGTTATAAATTACTAAATTTAGTGAATTTACCCAAATGTAATGTTGAATAATCAAAGTTATAAAATCAGAATGTATACAAAAAATCCAGTGATCAAGAGAAAACTATAATGCTAATAGACTGAATAATACCCAGAAAACCCACATACATACTGTTTAAGAAAAATAGTTCATAGTAGCTTTAAAACATGTACATGTACAACATGTATCTTTGTTGTGTAACTGAGCTAAATTAGGCTGTGATCTCTGACACGTTGTACCCTATATAATCATACTCCTGACTGAGACACAGTGACAGGGTTAGCATTCTGTTAATACAATGTATTAGCATGTCTAATAAAAAAAACTAGGAGTATTAAATATTGTGAATCAATAGGATATACTGTTAAGACTGAATCATAGGATTTATCTACACATTCCAAGGGTTTCACAACTTTAAAAAGCATGCACATATAATGCATATTTAGAATAACAGCATGGTGTTTTGTAATACATGCAAATATATATATATATATATATATATATATATATATATATGAAATGGAGATCAATTACTTGTGTTAGATCTGTGTTTCTAGGAGAAATGTAAACAAAACCACATTTAATACAGTATATTGTGATTGGCTAATCTATGAAAATGAGGAGACAGTGATTAAAGGGACCACATTAGCTTAAAGGAACACTATAGCATTAAAAATTAAAAAAATTGTATACCTCACGTTATAGTGACACTCTGCCTATTTCCCTAGGTCCATCGCTCCCACCCTTCTTGGTGTATTAAGGGTTAAAAACTATTTTTTATACTTACCTATTTACAGCAATGAGGTCTTTTGGCCATGTATCAGTCTCCTCCTCCAGCAATGTCATGCTTATGTGGGAACCTAATGCACAGCACGCACATAAGACATTCTCTACAAGAATCAATGTTTTCCTATGGGGATTTTGAAGATCTTGATATCCTCATGCAAAGCGTGAGGACACCAACGTTGTTTAACTGAGTTAAACTATGTTAGAATCCAAGAAGCGCGCCTCTTGCAATGTAAACATTGCACAATTTTACATTGCAGGGTTAAGGAGATATGGGCACTTCATCCAGACCACTTCGATGAGAAGAAGTGGTCTGGGTGCCTATAGGGTCACTTTAAATGGACACAATAGTCACCAGAACAGCTACAGCTTAATGAAGGTTTTCTGGTGTCTATAGATTGTCTCTGCAGGCTTTTCAATGTAAACACTGCCTTTTTTTCTGAAACATTACTGCCTAGGAACACCTCTAGTGGCAGGCACTAAGACAAGTACTAGAAGTGCTTCCTCGGCATGAAGGCGCTCCCAATGCTTTTCCATGGTAAATTTTTTAATTGTCTCAGATCATCAAGTTTGATGATCTCAGGCAAGGGGGCAGAGCATGGACGGGGCCAGCCACGACAGACCTGTGCAACACTGGAAGAAAGGTGAATAAAGGGGAGGGACCTGATTTTGTATTGTATTTTGTATGTTTGTATTACTGTCACCAGCTTTGGTTTTAAGCTCATACCTCTGCAGTGTTAGTGGTCCGTCCTTTGCTATTTATCTTTTGTCTATAAAATCCTAATAATATAATTTGTTTACTCGTGACTAAATACCAAAAGTTGCAACATGGTACCAAACTAAGTACAAGAAAAGCAAATATGTACCTTTAAACTTCAGACTTGAATGAATGTAGAACACTACCCAGTAACGTCTATAAAAAAAAATCTATAAAACATGTAAAACATTTATATTCAATCTACAAAAATGAGTTATTTATTAAATGCAGAACATTCTAATAAAATTAATTATTTTAAATAATTCCAACAAACATTAAATTAAATGCATTATATTTTTTGTATTTTGGCCAAAAATGATATGTTCCATTTTTCTGAACTAAGGTACAACGTAATATTTGTCTAAGTGTTAATAGTTTTCAGTAATTAGATCAATAATGATTGAAAGAGCTGTTTATGTAGTGTAACATGTGATATGAGTAGGCCACCAAGGAATTTCTAGAGTTCAAGTTAGGAGCATGATGTAATGTGTCTTGGTTTTGTAGCATGCTCTGTCTGCATATCATAGCTCATCTCTAAGTAAAGCAACAGTTACTTAGTAAAAGTTATAAATAATCTGCTACTGTGCCAATAAAACATATTTTAAGATGCTAAGACAACCGTCTAATGCTCCTTTCACAGGGGATTAAGGATCTTGATTGACCCCATGCTCCTGTTTCAAGTCCTGTCACACGTTGTCAAATAAGAGCCCTGTTCATACAATCATGTTATAGAGGGACGTGTTGTTCACGCACATACATGAATTCAGGGATTAGTGTTTAGTTTTCAGATTAAGGATTTAACTGTATTTTGATCTAGTCATTTCCACTTTATCAAAAACATATGTGAAATAAGTTTTACCAACATATCGTTGTGTCCAAATATTTTATGAATTAAAGTTCAGATTGTTTTTATTCATTATTTTGTTCCTTAAATATGACATACCCTCCCACCTACTGGACAGCATCCATTTTAGATTCATTCTCAAGCTGCATGCTTAGTAAGAGGAGGGAAAGTGTAGTTGCTGTTCATAAGATAGGGAAAAGCATAGCTAGGTTAGGGATAAGGGTATGCTTTTTTTTTATTTATTTTTTCTATGTAATGTAAATGCACTTAGTAGTCTGCCACTGCTGCCAGCTTCTGTGTCAGGCTCACAGTGCCCATTTCCCCAGTCAGTGCCACCAATTACATCTGGTGTCACAATAGCTTGGATTTAAAAACAAAAAACTTTTTTCACTGTTA
>OW240915.1:146007590-146044116 GCA_933207985.1 Pelobates cultripes | reverse complement strand
CAGAATGTCCAGGACAGTTTTCCATGGACAAATGTTGTCGCCTGTTGAACGAGGTGACCTTGCTCGGGTCCCAGGTGTACGGTTCCTAAAATGGCTGCCATATACACGTCCACTGATAAGAGACGCGGAAGGTATTAAACTGATCAGAACAATACTAAACACACCACTAATAAGGTTTCTCTCCTGTATGGCTCCTCCAATGATGCTTAAGATTAGAAGCGGCTGAAAAGCATTTCTCACACAGGTATTAAACTGATAAAAATAGTACTAAACACTCCACTCCTATCTGGTGTCACATTATCTTGACCGCGCAGTGCCCCAAATTTGCAGTAAGAGGACCGACCAAGCCTCTTCTTCCATCTCCCTGTTACAAAAATCAATGCAGTGTACACGACCACTGATAGGAGACGTGGAAGGTATTAAACTGATCAGAACAATACTAAACACACCACTCCTATCTGGTGTCACATTAGCTTGACCGCGCAGTGCCCCAAATTTGCAGTAAGAGGACCGACCAAGCCTCTTCTTCCATCTCCCTGTTACAAAATCAATGCCGTGTACACGACCACTGATAGGAGACGCGGAAGGTATTAAACTGATCAGAACAATACTAAACACACCACTCCTATCTGGTGGCACATTAACTTGACCGCGCAGTGCCCCAAATTTGAATTAAGAGGACCGACCAAGCATCTTCTTCCATCTCCCTGTTACAGAAATCACTGCCATATCCATACAAATTGTACAGAATGTCCAGGATAGTTTTCCAGGGACAAATGTTGTCGCCTGTTGAACGAGGTGACCTTGCTCGGGTCCCAGGTGTGCAGTTCCTAAAATGGCTGCCATATACACGTCCACTGATAGGAGACGCGAAAGGTATTAAACTGATCAGAACAATACTAAACACACCACAAATAAGGTTTCTCTCCTGTATGGCTCCTCAAATGATGCTTAAGATTAGAAGCGGCTGAAAAGCATTTCTCACACTCCGAACAAAAATATATTTTTTTAACATTCTCTCCACTTTGAACGAAATGACGTTTGGGAAGAGATTAGCATAATTAAACACAGGCAGTAAAAAATACAGTTTTTAGCCATACCCTGTAACTTTAAAACTACACATCCCATCTTCATAATTACATATTTGGAATCAGCACACTTAAAACATAAACATAACCAAAAAATCAGCCAAATCCATCCAGGGGTTAAAAAGTTAGCTGGAGGTCCCTTTATGACCGACTGCAAGCACATTTCCTGCCCAAAACAGTTCCATAGATTTGGGCTGTAAGGTCGGTCTATTTCAGGCTGAAAAAACGACTAAGTCCCATCGCGAATGGGACTTAGTCTCTGCAGCTGAAATAAGGCTGAAAAAAACGGCTGAAAAAAGGCTAAGTCCCATGCGAATGGGACTTGAAGATGTATACAGCTTAAATAAGGCTGAAAAAAGGCCAAGTCCCATGGCGAATGGGACTTTGGAGTCTCTGCATAGTAAGGCTGAAAAAAGCGGCTGAAAAAGACTAAGTCCCATGCGAATAGGACTTAGTCTCTACCTTCAAATAAGGCGGCTGAAAAGAAAAAGCGGCTGAAAAAAAGACTAAGTCCATGGCGAATGGGACTTAGTCTCTACCTTCAAAATAGGCTGAAAAAAGCGGCTGAAAAAACGACTAAGTCCCATGGCGAATGGGACTTAGTCTCTGCAGCTGAAATAAGGCTGAAAAAAACGGCTGAAAAAAAGACTAAGTCCCATCGCCGAATGGGACTTAGTCTCTGCAACTGAAATAATTTCCCATTTACTGAACCAAGTGGGAAATAGCCAGGCAGGCACAAAGGGTTTGCACCAGGTCTGGGGACACAGGGACACCGTCTTAAAGGGGCCGTGTCCCCAACAAGTCTGGGGACACGGCCTTAAAGGGGCAGTGTCCCAATCTTCCTGATGTCCCAAAAAAGGTGTTTAAGGGCCAGCACCAGTCACATAAAGAGTCCATAAGCCCCAATATGCCCACCGACAGTCTTAAAGGGCCATACACACCAAATAAAAGTGCATACATTTTCACAATCTCCCAGGGGCCATAGTCATGCGGGAGGAGGCTGGCAAAGAGGCTTCTCCACAACCCCGGGAAACAGGGCAATTTGCCATTTAAAGGGCCCGTTACAAATAGCAGTTTGTAACAAGGTGTCAATCCATATCTGCCAAGTGACCCGATGTAGGGGGAACAGTCCCTATTCTGCTCTGTGTCGGTGTGTATCAGGGATCCTTAGGACAGGTGTCAATCCATATCTGCCAAGTGACCCTATGTAGGGGGACCAGTCTCTATTCTGCTCTGTGTCCGTGTGCATCAGGGGCTCTGAGGACAGGTGTCAATCCATATGTCAAGGTGTCAACATGTCATATGTCAGGTGTCAATCCATATTGATTGTGATTTAGGAATGTTAGGTGATTTCTGCCCTTTATGGATTAAAACCAGACTCTGTATCAACTGTGTAATTTTCCATGGGAGTTTTGCCATGGATCCCCCTCCGGCATGCCACAGTCCAGGTGTTAGTCCCCTTGAAACAACTTTTCCATCCCTATTGTGGCCAGAAAGAGTCCCTGTGTGTTTTAAAATTCGCCTCCCCATTGAAGTCAATGGCGTTTCGGGCGGTTCGCCGGTTCGCGAACATTTGCGGAAGTTCGCGTTCGCCGTTCGCGAACCGAAAATTTCGGGTTCGCGACATCACTAGTTGTCAAATAAGAGCCCTGTTCATACAATCATGTTATAGAGGGACGTGTTGTTCACGCACATACATGAATTCAGGGATTAGTGTTTAGTTTTCAGATTAAGGATTTAACTGTATTTTGATCTAGTCATTTCCACTTTATCTAAAACATATGTGAAATAAGTTTTACCAACATATCGTTGTGTCCAAATATTTTATGAATTAAAGTTCAGATTGTTTTTATTCATTAATTTGTTCCTTAAATATGACATAAAATATCTTGCAGGTAGCTAGGAAATGTAATGTCTTTTCATACCGGTAAACAGTGGCGTGAATGTTTTCTGCAAAGTAGCAAGCAAACATAAAACAATAAAATGTATTAACCTCTGCTAAAGTAATTTAGTATTTTGAAAGGTTAATATTCTTTTTTTTCATTTCTTAATGCAAATCTATTAATTTTATGATTTCTCCTTTTGACAGGCTGTCACTTCCTCCAAGCCAGACTATGTGAAAGGGGCCTGGTTGAGCTCTTATAAGATCACAGTGCTGACCAGGTACCTGTTCAGCAAGAGCCATCGGGTGGTCCATGCACTTACGGCCCCCTGTGTACTGAGGTAGTTCTGCCACTAGTAAGAGCCACAGGGGCTGCACACAGAGTGAACTTTTGCAATAATAAATGAGAGCCCCTTGACGTCAATTATAACTTGCCCTACTGCTTGCTGCTGGTCACTTCTAACCCTATAACTAGAAAGAAATAGATCTCTCCAAGAGTGTGTAAATCGCAAACTTAAATTTGAAATGAGGTACACAGATAACGCCATGCATTGCAGCCTTTGTAAGAGAGGGTCATCAATGCACCAAGGGTGCAATAACTATTGCATTTGCTGCAACTGAATGCAGATCCAACTTTGCATACATCTCTCCTAACCCTCTACAAATCGATAAACGAAACATAAAAGATAAATTAAGACTTTAATAGGAAGTTAGGTAGGGAATTTGCAATTCTGCATAATTTACTATATATTAACAATCTATCAAATTACTATTGTAAACAATATTTGAGTAATCTGGTTTATGCAAATGAAAACTTTGTGATTTGCACACTCAGAAAGTACTATAAACTGGATTACAAAATCAAGAACAATTCATCATAGAACAAACATATAAGTTCTAAGAATATGCTTTTTGTCCTGTGTATATGATATTTTATCAAAGCACTCTGTGAACATGTCTGCAGTTGTCCATTTGAGTCCTCTTCTCCTTTGTGATACATCATATAGAAATAGCTTCTCTCACCATTTCAGTACAAAATCTGATTGTATAGAAATGTTAACCTCCCTTGAAGTGCTTTTGTAAACGCACCATTAAACATTTGATTTCCAGATTTTTCCCGTTACCTTTAATGTCCCATTTATCAGAGTGTGTGGTCTCAATTACATGATGTAAAGCTGAGTAGGAGTTCAGAAGGTAATAAAGGAGAATAAATGAACAGTAAATGTCTGGATCTGTCTTTCCAAGGTTGAAAAGTCACAGAACAATAAGAAGACATATTTCTTTGAAATTATTAACTTGAGACTCCCATAGAACTGCCAGATTTAAAAAAATTTTTTTATTAACATTGGTGACAAAGATACGCAATAATTGCAGAAAACTTTTATTTGAAGCAATGGATATTTATAACCAATGAACACATATATGTTCAACATTTACTGTTGTGAATCAGTGTAACAATACGAAAAATAATTGTAAACAGTAAATTTTGAATTTGTATAAACCAGTGATTGGCCTCAACACACCTTTTTTTAACTATTGTACATCTTGGTGCAACCCTAAGATTAAATACTAACCCTAACTTAAACCATAACACAAAACGTAGCACTATTTTCCAATAGTTAAGCCATATTTTTATATTTTTATATTGAAATATGATAATGCTTAAATTAAGTATTTGTGGAAAAACACAGACATATCAGAACACAAACATGTCACTTTTGGTAAAGGAACAATTATGTTTTTATCTACAGGTGCATGATAAGAATGAAATAACAGTTGTAAGCTCTAGCTTTTGCTAACCTGTTTCCCCATAATAAACCCCAGCTTATTTTCGGGGGATGCTCCTAATAAAAGCAAAAGCCCTACCCCGAAAATAAGTCCTAGTCGTTCGCTATTCTATGTTCGGGGAATTTTCTCCGAACATAGATTCACGGCATTCCATTCGCCAGTAAGCTTATATATGTTCGGGGAAGTTTCCCTAAACATAGATACGCAAGATCCCATGATGTTCGGAATTTCTTTAAACACAGACCTGCTTTCTATCACACGTTTTTCCTGAAATTAGACCTCCACTGAAAATAAGCTCTAGTTTGTTTTTGGGGGGAAACATTTATATAAGACCCGGTCTTATTTTCGGGGAAACACGGTAGAACCTCTGGTCAGCATGGACACTGTTAAAGTGCTCTGCCATAGACTGAATGTCCTCTCAAGTTTAGCTCGACTGAGCTAAGCAACCAGGAAGTGACAGGGTCAGTTGTCTCAGAGACAGCCAGTGGATGTAACAAGGTTCATTTATACAAGTGCCAATTTCTATTGTTATCATACTCTTCACACACAAACCATTTCAGTAAGCTCAAGTACTTTAGGTGCCTGGAGTGCCATTAAATAATTTAGCAATGAAAACACAAAAATAGCTGTGTTGGAGAATAATTCCATAAAACTAAATACGTTATGGAAAACATACAGGATTGCAATATTTGACTAGGTTTGTGTGAAATGTACATCTCTAATTACTGCAGAAGTACCTGTTTATAGTAGATGACAGCATATTATTCTATTGTATAATCAAGGCAGTCACTTGACTGCTGACTCATATAAATAACCTTCATGTTGCCCAATAAACATGCAAACACCTGTATAATGGATAAGGGCAATGGCCACAGCTTTATTAACATTTCTAAAACCAGAATTAATAACCACTTGTCAGCTGATAGCGGTGGTTATCACCTGAGACAGATATAAACTTATTTTCCAGAGTCTGAAGCAGCCTGCCTTCCGCCTTCAGCCCAAGCCGGCTGCGACTCCCCATTCCCAATAGGCATTTGCCTTCAAATGCGCTGGCAAGGTACACAGCATGCAGTGACAACAAGACACAACAAGACACAAAGAACACAAACCAGCTGCAATCATTACAAACAGGGTGGTTAGGATGGAAAGAGCTACATTTCCTACATTCCCTACTGTCAAATGGTGAGTATCCTCCAATCACCCCCCTTTTTATCTGTCCTCTAAATTGTCTCCCCTTTAATTAAATCCCTTACTCTGGGCAGCAGTCATGCATCTCTTCCATGAAGTCCATAGAAACCCTTTCTATAAAATTACCACATTCTATAGGATGATCCTTTGATTGCTTTAACAGTTACACTTCCAGCATAGATTAATTACACATTTTAAATTTCATTATGAATTGAATACCAATGTAAAATGAAATTTAGTTTATAAAGCTTAGTTTACCTTCTCATTCTCATTTAAAATTTAAGCTTTAACTTACGAGAAACAAATGTCTCTAGCAAAGTTTAATTTTGTGCATACCTATAAGTAAGTGATCTGGAAGAAACAGGCACATCTTACCTCCTCCCATACAGTAAAAAGATTTATTTTAGAAATGTTATTGATGCATTTTAATAGTTACAGAGGAGGAGAAGTGGCAGAGTGCTCAATATCATTCAATACAGATTGTGAATATTTTTTAAGATGCTATGGCTCTTTAAAAACCTTCATATACTATTTAAATGCAATTGTGCTTTTGAATCTGGGTAAAGCCTACATACAGACATTTAGCTTACAGTATGTTGGCAATTATGTAAAGTCACATTGCTACAAATGTCATCAGGATCTTCAATAATACCCACAGCCAGATTATATAATTCGTTTGTAAATTCGTCTCACTATACTTGTATGACTCCCGTCTGAAATGAAGGAAAAAAACTAAATGAAAATAAATGGATTACCACACAATGTCTAAAAACGTTAAAACTGTATGAATATATATTTATGAATGGTAATAGCATTTTTTTGAAACACGACTGATGTATAAGCCAATACATGTATGCTTGTTATGTAATTACATGATTTTGTTATTTCATGATGAAAAGTCATGGTTTTTCAAAAGACACAGAGGTGAATATTGCGTTACCCTTTCTTTCCTGTCCACCAATAGCAGCAAAGAAAAAACACAATAGAAATAGTAACATATGGAGTAACGCCAACCAATCCCCATTCAGGTCCCAGTATAACCATAAGCACTACCCCATTTCTTTCACTTTCTTTGTCAATGAACAATAAAACAATAACAGCAAACAAACAAGGTAATCCATGACACACAATCCAACACGAGCAGTTTCACACAGGAACCAAAGAGTACTGAAGAAACCTGAAACACGGCCTCTAAAACATAGGAGAATCTCAATCCTAAGCAGCTGAGGCGTGCATGGGGTGTAGTAGGGATCAACATGCAAAGACATAAAAAACAGAAGCACGCAATTAAAACAGAAGTAAAATGTGTATATCTAACAAGCAAACACTCAAAATGAAAAATACTGTTATTCAGATAAAATAAAGGACCAACAAATCACATGACATTACATAAACTATAAAAGAAACACTCAACACAATTTACTATGTACCTACTGTAGAGACCAAAAAAAAAAAAAACAATAAATAAAAGGGAAAAACAAACTGTATGGGAACCAAAAAACCACAAGGGAGGGACAATACTCGCCTCTGTGTTGTTTATAATATCATGAATTTGTGTAATGAAATAGCAAAATCATGCCATTTTATGGCAAGATACAGAGGCTCAAATTGTAAGTACAACGCTGTGCAACAACAGTAGAAAAAAAAATAGGTGAAACCACTCTGAAATAAAATTTGAGTAAAGTAGATTCTCACAACCAATCAGCAGTCCTTATCAAATCCTCCAAACATTCCTACCGTAAGAAAATCTTGGAAGTGGTAGTTCCTCTAGAGGAATCCGCTCCAAAAACAGACATATCCACACCAGCCTGTTGCATTATCTATTTGACCTAACATTTCAGGGTTGTACTTGAGACCAGCAAGTATGGAGGATGAATAGATAAAAAGAGATGCTGGACAGAAACCTTTCGATATGCATAAGTACGATTCTCATACTCCTTCAAATAGGCAACTGGCCACAAGGCAACAGTAAAGGGAAAAGCCAGGTACAACATTGAGTTAAATGTAGTTAAATACCACTCCATCATCCAAACTTCTAAAACCCTCTTGAAGGAAATATGGCAGAAAAGTGTGACAAGCTTGGCCAACAGCTGACGCAAAGACAGATCTAAGTCAGGTGGCCATGGAAAGCAAAAGCATAGAAGAAACATCCCATGTACTAGAATATATAACAGGACGTGAGAGCCTGGCACCCTTCAACAAATGGAAACCGTAAAAAGCCTGGTGAGCTGAAGATATCGACTGTCCTGTAGCCCACCCAGATTCATAAAGGGAATTGATAAACTCAAGCACTGCAGTCACAGGCACTGAAGTGGGATCCATGTCCCTAGTGAAACACCAGCTAGCCCAAACTCACCAAACAGCTCCATAGGATTTCCTAGTTCCGGGGGCTCAAGCGTCTACCAGGAGATGTTGAGGTCTCTGAAATTCCTTGGATTTCCCAGGGTCCCACAACATCAGGTTCAGAGAACCATCCAGGAGCAGCGGTTTAGGTTGACCATCCAGGTCTTGGAGACCTGAATATGACCACAAAAGTGGTTCATAGTCCACCATGACTCCAAGAAAGGAGTCAGAAGAACCAGGTTGCCTGAAGGAGGCCTTGGGGAATCATGGCAAATGGAGGAAATGCGTTATGAAACTCCACGCTCCAATTTTGCATAAAAGTGCCCACCGCCTCTGCCTCCAGGTCAACTAAAAAAACACGAAAGTTGGGCATTGAGCCTCATAGCAAAGAGGTCTATGGAAAATGGGCCCCAGATGGAAGGAATATTGGAGAAAACCCTTAAGTCCAACCTGAAATCATTGAGATAATGCAAACTTCAGCTTTGTGAACATTTGTGAGACGTGGAAAGTATTCTGGCTGTACCATTATTTTCCATTGCAGACAAAACCTCCAAAAATCCACGGCCACCCACATGATTGATGTCATGAATTGCAGATACATTGTCCATGCACAGGGAAATGCAAATATTGGTTCTGTCCATCAAGAAACACTGAGCGGCAAAAGACCAAGCCAGAAGCTCCAGGGCATTGATGTGAAGGTGCGCATTGTCTGGTGCCCAATGGCCAGTGGACATACCCTTGCAGTGAGCACTTCATCTGTGAAGGCTGGCATTCGAGTCTATGGTAAAGTCCAGCTTAGTCCTGAAGATAGCCTGCAGTTCCATGTAGACAAGTTTTCTCCTGTGTTGTTGTCGAGAGTAACAAGGTACACATATGAGGTGCCGCTGCATAAGTGATTGATCTGGAGGGCACAATAATGTAGGCGGGTCGGAAACACTGCCTTGATCGACAACACCATGAGTTCTATCATTTGGGCCAAATGCTGGAGAGTGGTCTGCGGATGACAAAGGGCTTGACATAACTATTTGCAGATAGTTTGTGTCCTGGATGTAGGGAGGCTAAGAGACTTTGACTCAGAATCTACCAGGAACTAAAGAAACTCCAGCCTCCTGGATAGGGTCAGGCAGGACTTTTATTAATTATTGAGAAAACCTAGCCAAGAGAGAAGATCTACTTCCCAATGGAGGTATCATGAGAGTAGTCTGATCCTGAGCAATAGCCAGAATTTCATCCATGTAGATAAATAGCCGTACACCGTGACTACGCAACAAAGCCACGACAGGTCATAGAAGTTTAGTGAAGCACCAAGGTGCTGACAAGAGTCTAAAAGCAAGACATGTAAAGAGCCATGTCCGATCCCTCCAACAAAATTACATGGATGCTACAGACAGTACAAGGCTACATTATAAAGTTCTACTCTGCACCGGTACAGGATTGCCCACCATAGACTCATGTGACCACAGTGGACCATCAACCCCTCATTAAAGATGAAGTGAGATCACTATTCATGAGAAGGGCTTTGCAATATGCCCTGGACAAGGGTGGATTATTACGATATTACCACATGGAAACATACTCGCAAAATTGGTCTATTTGCAGATGATGTGATTTTGGTGTTGGGTGAACCAACTGTTTCCTTGGGATATCTAAATGAGGTCCTTAATAAATTTGTGATGGCCAAGGGGGACTCCCTGGTTGGCCCTTGTAGGGCCAGTGCTCAGTGAGCGTGGCCTATACACGTAACTAAGTTTCTTCTTGGGCGATCTCACTCACTAGCTCATTGCTCAGACACGCATAGACAGACAGACTCATACAATCTATACAGCTGGTAGACGCACACTCTTTACATCCAGTGGAAACACATACTCACTACAGTCCCAAGCCACAGACTCCTTTACACACGCAACACTACTAACAGTCCCCTATATAGGGACACCAGAGTAAAGTCACCAGCAAAAAGAGCTGTGCCATTTAATATAAACACAGGGTATTGCTCCCCATGCAATAGCTCTTCAACAGAACTCTGTGTATGAGTTGCCCTGGAGGGACAGCAAATTAACATTCTCACTTTGAGGTGGCATGTCATAGGTGATAACATTGCACATCTCCTCTCTGTCTCGGGCTGTATTTATACCTTGAATTTTGAAAAAAGTGACTAGAACTGAGAGAAGGACTCAATAAAGTCAGTTTTGGGGCAGTTTTGAATTGTCATTGTTGGGCAGAATAGCCGTGTTGAAAATTAATCTTTCCAAAACTTGTACATCTAATAAGAACTATTCCACTAAAGGATCCATTCTGATGTAACTAGATTTCCTTGGAAAAATAAAATGAACAGGATAAAATTGCCTATATTATAAAGAAATAAAAGACATGGTGGGCTTGGAGTTTCTGATTTTAAAGATTCTAATTTAGCTACTAATGCAGCGTCTGCACTCAAATTCCGTTTCAATTATAACATTCCTAAATGGTTATTTATAATATTTTATGGTTACCTAAATTTAAAAAGCCCAAAAATCCCAATTGTTCATAAGCAATATGATATTTTAAAACCAAATAACCACCGGTCTTATCTGTCTTGAATCACCTTGTTCCCAACTTTAATATTGATATTGATTAATTGCATTCATATTCTATTGACCATTTGAACAATCCGCTGTCCACCAACTCATTCTACCGTTCAATAATTTGAAAACAAGATGTAATTTAGATGCAGTAATAACCCAAATTTATTTTAATATTTCCGAATTGCAAGAGATTCTTCAGATACCAAATAACGATCAACAGATAGATATGCAGCAAATGTGTACTCTCTAAAACTTCTGTTTGCATAACCATCATCAAAAACTCTATTAATCCTATTTTTCATCGGTTTTAATCCAAAATTTGAATTTTTGTCTTGGGAAAAGGAACTGAAATAGGAGGTAGTTGGTCAGATTGGTACAAAATTACTAATGCTATTCAAGGTATGAATCAGTGTTTGAATCATTCTGAAAATGATTTAAACATTTTATATAGGTGGTACTTAGTACCAACTAGAGTGCAAAAAATGTTTATGGGCACTTCAGATGTTGGGGGAATTGTTGGAAACTGAGATCCAAGTCTCATATTTGGTGGCAATGTGGCAAATCATAAATATTCTGGAGAATTATCCTCTCATAAATTTAAATAATTGCCTCATCGATAAACACACTTTCTCCTAAAATGGGATTGTTTAAACCAATTCCTAATATAATCAGTAACCCGGAAAATATTACTATTGCACTGTAATATCCCTTACAGTGGTTTTAAAATGCGTATTGTTTGGGTGAGACCCACAAATACGATATATGGTTTGAATATATTATATTTTTGCACAGGACTTCTATGCATTTAGATATGTGCAATACATACACACTTTGATTGTGGTTAGCCCCCATTGTGCTCTATAGGTCATTATTATTATAGCTGCAGATTCCCTTGCCAGGGATTGCATTACAAGCTTTTGGGGTGAGCCCCCCTCAGCAACTTGGCCTGGGTTTTTCAGCTGTCACTAAACTGCGTGCATACTCACATACTCTGGGTTATACATAAATTTAGCTACTGCCTGTTATTTATTGTTATTGCCTGGATGTGTTTTTGTCCTTACTGAATTCCTCCACACTCTTTATAGGTGCCCCAGTGACCTCCATCTAACCACATGCAAACATGGGTGAATCACCACCTCAAGACCAAAATATACAAGTAATTAATGCTGTAGTAGTGCACTCAGGAGAAAAGGCTCTGGTGAAAGTTATCCCATCACTATCTAAGGAAAAAGGCACTCTGCCTAAGGGGATCCCAGACACCCCACTTACTGCAGCAAATCTGCAGAGTATAATATATTAAGACGTTAAATGATATTGGAAAGGGTCTGGCCCGTAACCTTGTTCCCACACTCAGATTCATCTCCCCTGTAGGTGTTGGATGAGTGACAGGCCATACACTTCACCTCCGACAATGAGGATCGATTGCAGAGGGAGACCCCTGAAGATTCACCATATATCAGAGAATCAGTTGTGGAAGGTTCCCACACCCAGCACAACCCTCCAACCAAGGGAGAATGAGGATATTTTCCTATAATCAACTGGCCAACTTTTATTTAACCCAAGGGTTACTCCCAATTTGTCCACTTCTGATTTCACAGACCTCAGGATAGAAAGATCCAGCGCACTCACCTATGGGGTACATTGACGTTGTGGCAGGCTTATGCAATGTATGATCATATAATGTAACTAAACCCCCATTATTTTTGCCTAGATTAGGTGTTTTTAAAAAAACTAATAAAATCTTTCAACATTGAAGTTGCTGTTTAGTGGATAGGTGAGTGCGCTGGATCTTGTGTTTTGTATTATTTGGCCCCCAGCAGCACCCCCATTTATGCATGTTCAGGTGAGTGCAGCCAACCCCCCCTTGTTTCATATGTATATATTTGGGAGTCTAGCCAACTCCTTGGTTTTGCACCCCTCCCTGTCACAGGTGCCTCATCCCAGGGCCCTATTTAGCCTTGTACTGCAGAGAGCCCCAGATGGAATTTTTTCCTCAAGTAAGTGGTTAATCTCATAAGAGCAGACATTAGGCTGTTAGTGTAGGACCTGCCAAAGATGGGGTACATTGACGTTGTGGCAGGCTTATGCAATGTATGATCATATAATGTAACTAAACCCCCATTATTTTTGCCTAGATTAGGTGTTTTTAAAAAAACTAATAAAATCTTTCAACATTGAAGTTGCTGTTTAGTGGATAGGTGAGTGCGCTGGATCTTGTGTTTTTTTTATATATATATATATATATATATATATATATATACATACATACAGCCACCATCAGACCCAAAGATCTCCCTCACTTGGTCATAGTAGGCATCTGTAGCGAGCGCCAGCATGTCAGCGCATTGCCGCGGTTTACCACAGCAATGTTCAATGCCGGGGCTCACGAGTATAGTGCTTCAAGGTGCTGCAGACATAGGCCCAAGGGAGGATACAGCCTTAAAGTCCCATTCTGGATGGAGTTGATAGAGGAAAATTTAAAATGAACCTCTTACTCACTTGGTGCAGGGAATCAGAGCAAACCTGAAGGCAGGGCTGCCACCAGAAATTCTGGGGCCCCTAACTCAGCTCAGGGTCTGGGCCCCCTGGGGCACGCCTCAAAATACCGCCCACTGGGTCCGCCTCCAAATACCGCCCACAGGAATACACACACAGACACAAACACACACACTGATACAAAAGGACACAGATACATACTAACAGACACACATACTGAAACAGACATACATGGATACAGGCATACATTCTGACACACACATACCGAGACATACACACAGGCATACATAGTGACAGACAGACACATACTAACATACATACAGACACACATGCATGAGGAAATAAAGACACATACATACAGATACCGACATACATACATACACACACACATACATACACACATACATATATGCAGACATATTGACAGACATACAGACAGTGACATCCATACACACATACATTCATAATGGCATACAGACATACATAGACATGCATACAGACATCCATACACACATACACACACACAGACATACGTTCATAATGATATGCAGACATACATTCATACTGACATACAGACATACATATATACATATATGACATACAGACATACACATATACATACATGGACATACATACAGACAGACAGACATGCATACAGACATACATACATACATAAACATACATGCATACATACAGACATAAACATACATACAGACAGACATACATACATATACATGCATGCATACAGACATACACACAGACATGCATGCATCCAGACAGACATACATACATAGATATACATACATACATAGACATAAATGCATACAGACATACATACATATATAGACATACATGCATGCATACAGACAGACATACATATATAGACATACATGCATGCATACAGACAGACAGACATACATACATAAACATACATACATACATACAGACAGACAGACATACAGACAGACATACATACATACACATACTTACAGACATACAGACAGACAGACATGCCGCCGGGCCCCCAAGGGCCGCTGGGCCCGTGAAAACCGTTATGGTTGTCACCCCCTGATGGCGGCCCTGCCTGAAGGTCCCAGCAGAGGTGTAGTATGGGACCACTGGATCACCAGGGAATGTTGTGGCCCCCTTCCTTTCCAGAGGTAAAAAGCAGGGAGGGTGAAATAAACTTGAATAATGACAAAATAATTAAATAATAATAAATAAAAAAATTAAACTGCTCTTCTGCCACCTCTACCGGACACAGCCCTTTTCCAACCCTGCAAATTCTCACAAAACACACAGACTGTATGTACTATACACATACTGCATCCACTATACACACACACACAGTATCAACAAACCACACACACACTGCATTCACCATACACACATTTACACTACAGCCCCTACACACACTGCTTTCATTATACACACAATGCATGCATTATACTACTCATAAGCTGAAGTTTACTGTAATTATGGTACAGGTTGTTTTCATATTTTCCTTCATTTCTAGATAAAATACATTGTTAGATTCTAGTGCGTACTATGTTCTGAAATAATACACTAACTAAAATTGTTATAGTTGTCTTAATTCTCTTTCCTAATTCAAAAGTTGTAATTTTAGTCACAAAAAGCCACAATTGAGCTTTTTTTGAGCTCACATTTAGAAAACCCATTGAAGCGCAGAGGCGAAAAGGTCACATTTAGTGTTAGACATAGTGTAATCATTTGGAAATCCCCCTCACTCTTTTTTAAAGAATTACTTATGGAGTTAGCCTTCATTTCACCTGTGTGAACAAGTTAAAAGCTATCAGGAGTTAGTTAATAGCATTCTGAACAGCTAATGACTATGAGGATGTATAGTTATTTTCCAAGAGAATAGGCTGTAAAACAGATCTTGTCTGAAAATCATGGCACTTGTTCATTTTGGTATATTATTCCACCATTATCAAAACAGACTAACTATTTTAAAGAAAAATAATTCAAACTAGATAAAGTATTGATGTGCTATATAATTTTAGTCTTAAACTTTATATATAGTTTAAATATTAGGGTATGATTTATAAAAGTGTGCTTGACTTTTGAGCTCATAATGGGAAAAACAGGGGAGTGAAGAAATGGATTTTATTCTTCTGCCAAGAAATGATGAGTCAAATTAAGGATTGTTAAATGAATTAAAGGTATACTATAGGCACCCAGATCACTTCATCTCAATGAAGTAATCTGGTTCCATATGCACCTTATTTAAACCCTGCAACCAAAAACATTGTCATTCACGCAGAAATATTTTCTTTGCAGGGTTAAGGAAAAACCCAATCTGATGAGATAACAGTTCACAGAATGGTACAGTTCAAGAGGGCTCCTGTATGTTTCCGCCAATCGGTTTTGTCAGTGTAACTTTTTTTAACTTAGATGGTGACCAGGGCTTTATAGTGTTAGAAATACTATTTGTATTTCTAACGCTATAGTGTTGCTGTATTGAATAATGAAATCACTAAAACATGAGCAGAACACATTTATATCTTTATCCGCCTAGAAAGAGCACCATACACATGTTTTTTTTTTCTGTTTTATATAACAAAAATATAAGCAGGAAGAAGAGAGTATGTGTTTCTTCAATGATAGATGCTATCTTTGATTTTCCATTTTTGGAAACCTCATTGCCTCTTGCCTCATTAGAAATCACAGACATAACATGAAAACATGCATTTGGATTGAAAAATAGCTTGAGGATTACATTCAAACATTAAGATTATCAATGGAAAATTTTCAAAGTGGACAAAAAGTTTATGGCGGAACCTACACCTATTCATATACTTTCTCCTTCTATTTCACATGTTTCATCCTTTTTCCGTTCAGGAGATTTCATACGAACAGAATCCTTTTGTCTTAGTGAATGAGGACTACCCCTGTACCCCATTAGAATGTTGACACCGACCACCTAAGTGTGAAACCATAAGGGAAGTTATTAATGAATGCTTCCCCTGGGTGGCCGCCATTTCGTATAACCAAACACGTGGCAGACAAAAGAATGGCCGCCATCTTGTCTCCAAAACATGGGCAGCGGTACTTGGATGTCGAGTGCCTTGAACTCTTTTCAGCTAGGCCAGAGTTTGAATGCTAGTAAAACTTCTGCCCGCTGCCTGTTCTGTTTCCAGACCACCTATATGAATGACGTCCGGGAGATATGAACTTCTGAACAGGGGGAGCATTTGTATCCTGAAATGAAGAGATTCCCTTGCATGGTGTTCACACAGGAACCTCACGAACAGAGACCAGCCAGAGCACCTATTTCCTTGGAACTGTTTTGGGCTGGCGCCTCGTGCCTGGCCGGTCAAAACATTACCTTGATGGCATTCCCATTTCACCAAACTGATCTGAGTGATTCTTGGGTATGTTATACACTCAGATAGGGGCTATTGGGGAAAGTATTTTTTGTGGGGTTCCTATGTACGGTGGGGCACTTTTGGGTTACAGTGTATGTTGTTGGATTTTCTGTACCTGAGAGATAATTAAATTAGAGGATTTTTCTCACACAATTATCTCTCAGACAGAGAGGTCCCTGGGAATGAAACCACTGTTTTATTGTGTTATAAACCCCTTATAGGGGACTGGGCGTAAAAGCCGTGCGTGGCCAAATAAAGTTCAGTTGACTCCCAGGACTATGTTTCATCTGGTTACTGGGGGAATGGGGATTTACTTGTGTTGATGGTTCCAGAGTGACTGAGTGAAGGTATTAGCGGAGGTAACCAGTCGGGTTACCCGTGGTCTGCTACAAAGTTCTTCTCTGGATCCCCTGCTCATTGCTGTGTTTATTAATCAGCAATCACATTAATCTCTATATCTCTAAATGACAGAAAATTAAAACAGGTAATATTCTGTTAACAAGATTTAATTTTGGCAGGGGAGGAATCAGGGGACCAAGAGGGCAAAAATTACTTAATAAGATTAAATGACTGCAAATGCCAAATTATAAAACTGGAAATTAGCTGACACAAGGTAATCCCTTCATGGGATTAAATAATTGCTTAATGGGCCGGTAGACTGGACAACTCCTAGCCAAATTAATACATTAATGGGTTAACCTCTAATATGCCAAGTGACTGTGCATCTTTTAGCACAATAAATACATTCAGACCCAGGGGATTGGTCATCCCCCAGCTGAACCCTTCAGAGCTAGAAAACTGGTAATCTAGCAATATGCCAAATAAGTGGCCAGACTTAAAATTGGTTTGACATGGTTTAGAACCAGCACTGCCAAGTAGCAGCATAGCCACTACAGCAGATTGTGTTTATGATTGTTAGATTGCCCCTATAAATCTATCCATATCAATGTTTCATTTTCCCTGTGGCTACCATAAATCAAAACTGAGCAAAATTTCACATTCTAATATTGTCTCACAAGGGAGTAAACACCCTTTATTGATTCCAAAAAGGCAGATTTTCCTTTGTTCAATGAGCTATTGTTATAAGCATTAACATGGATTGCAAAAAATACATCAAGCTCATTTTTTATGCTATGGAACAAGTAAATTTCTCAATTCTCAATGAATAACCGGATGCTCTTCAGCAGTTATATTAAAGAGGACTGCAGAGCACTGTTTGTATTGAATATCTGTATAATGTTTTCATGCCTGACTCCACCCCCTACCAAAAAAAAAAAAATCATGATAATTCCTTAGCAGTCCTTGCAACCACTGACTGACATTATACACATTTAGAATTGTAGATTATGCTAACGGAGTGTACCTATAATGTTAATTTTTGCAATGACAGAAGGCGAACATATGCATAACTCTTTACTGAAAACTCCCAGCAGCACAGATCATAACAGAATAACCAATCCGAAAACATTTCAACATTAGACAAAAGGCTCTGTCAGACTAGTCACTTCTTCTTTCTTCATTGCAAACTCAAAACGATAAAGTACAAATATAAAGTCAAACTTCAAACAAGTCAAACTGTAATCCTGAAACAAACATGGCAATGCAGACTACGACACTGAAAACATTCATATTAACTGTAGAATCCAGAATACAGGTATAAGGTGTCAATAACACTGAAAAGAAACAGAAAGAAGTGAAAGGCATCTAAAATTATATATTGCCCATCATACAACCATTGTGTAAGAAATTAATATGCAAAACTACAATATTGTATATAACTTTCTGTGTATGTGACTGATTTCACAAGTTGGGGTCATTTACTTGATAACAGTGTGATAATGATGAAAAATTTCAGTTGCATTTTACAACACCCAGCTAAAATAAAAGCTTACATCCCTCCAGCAGTTCTCCTGCCAACCAGTTTTCCATGCATGTTATCAGAGGATCAGAGTAATGAACATTTAGGTGTAACCATGAAGTTTGTGTTTTCCCAAGCAATCCTGTCCAATCTACCCAGAAACCAACCCTAACTGGTCACTTCTTTCACAATGTTACATTATAGCTGGAGGGAAGAGATCCAAGGGAAAGACTTGTGTAAAGACAGATCTCTCTGGAAAAAGAGGGCGGGATAAACCACTTTTGGGGGGGAAAGGGATTCTGGGACTTGTAGTTAATGACTCCAAGAATCAGTCTTTAAAAGAACAACAGCCAAGGAGGTTGGGCTCCTCTCTCCTCTCCTCTCTTTGTCTCTTTTGGAGAGGACAGCACAGTTGCCATGGTGAACTGAGAGAGACTTTCCCATACTACTAATTTGAAGTATTGCCCTTTTCTATGTATCTTTTGGTTTTGGACTGTATTGGCTACAATGTGTATTGTGAATATCCTTCTAAAATCTGTAACAGTATCCTAAATCAATATTAACAATACATTTTATTATACACTTGTGTTTGTGCCTTATTTGTCACACATTCCCTAAAAGAATATCCTTGTAAGAGGGTCATAATTTCTTAAAACTGTCTACCACATATGTGAAATTAATGCAACAACAATTGATGCTAGCAATGCTAATGACAGGTATAGTATGGAACAATAGCATGATCTAAACAGAAGAACAAATGTTAGTGAATATGTAACCTAAGGCTAGTCGAGAACAATCAACCAAGGAACAGAAAAAACCCTGGGTGGGAAGAAAGAAGGGTGGGTAATATTTTCCTGCTGTCATTACTAAAATTAAGGTTATAGGTACGCTCCGTTAGCATAATCTACAATTTTATCAAATATGCTGTTTTAACGCTGAGGTTTAAGAAAATTTAAAGGAGTGCGACAGGATTGTCTAATGTAAAACACATGGAAAGTAGACTCCTGCAACCAGTCTACACAGCACAGGATATCGACTACCAATGCGCCTGCCAAAAAAACGCTTGCCACAAGTACCGAATGGGCCCTGAAGTGGAGTCTATTACATCCAAAGACAAAAGCCAGTGAATCCAAAGTCGTAGTAGGGACTGGATTGTGGGGTATAACGAAAGACATCAAAAGTTGACCCAGAGCCAAAACAAATAATGGCGCAGTAACTTCGACATAACGTAAGAGTGTACCCACAGTGCACAACTGAGGGACCACATGAAAAAATAGACAAGAAACCGAAGTAGAATCTGATTTCGCACGGCGTGAGATAGAAAAGGAGATTCCCTTCAGGTGCGCTGTTTCTCCTCGTCGTCTCACTTCCGGTTTCCGATCATTACTCCCGGTCATCTGACTTCCGGTTTCCGGTTACGTTGCGTGTTCCAAAGACACTTTCGGGTCAGCGATCATGTCTCTGTTGAATTAGCGAATTTCTGGTTTCAGGTAGAAATAATAACGTTACACAAATGTTCTTGATGCGCATGTGCGCTAAAAAACGTGAATAAAGATGCGCATAAAGAACATTTGTATAAAGTTATTATTTCTACCCGAAACTGGAAGAGACATGATCCCTGACCCGGAAGTGTCTTTGGAACATGCAACGTAACCGGAAACCGGAAGTCAGATGACCGGGAGTAATGATCGGAAACTGGAAGTGAGACGACGAGGAGAAACAGCGCGCCTTTTTCGAGGACATTTAAACGTAAATGTTTGTTATGATATTCAGCACTTTGATAAAGACCATAGCGGTTGAAACGCGTTAGTGCAGCTTTGTATAGGAGATTCTGTTTTGGCTGTATTTTATGTTACCCATAAAGATTTTTGTTCCCTTATCTATTTTCTACCTGGCGTTTACCTAAGCTACATAAGGGAAGTAGCAACTCTACAGTAAGCATCTTTTTCTTGGTTCTAGCATTACAGTCTCCAATTTGTTTAAAAAAGGCACTTATAGTCTGAGACACTTCTTTATGGCTCAGCACCACGTGAGTGGGGATTTTTTTATCTACTTTTATAATTTATTATATGCAGGCTATGCTATGTTCTGTATTTTATATTTTTAGGATATCTACAGATTTATGGTAAAACTGCATGTTTTCTATATTTTACACAATTGGTTTATTCACTTTGCTCTCACCATATTGCTTGTTTATTGTTACTCTATATATTTTGTGTGATTTGGAGTGATTCACACTTGGTGATTTGGAGCATATTTTCAATATATTCCCTTTTTTTCACTATTTTCTATATATAGTACGGACTGGAAATAGTAGGTGTTGTAAAGGATTCTGAACCCCTCTCCACACACCAATTACTCCAAGCATTCTAGATGGTAAAAGCAAATAAATCATACTATATTCATGTACATGACATGACTATATTGGTACTTTACCAGAGAAAGTGGATCTAATACACATAGGTCTAATGCATGGAACCCATGAGTCCCATAAAGGTCTTTAGTGGCTTGCACTAAGCCGTGGACCGACCAGGCTTCTTGGAAGGTGTCCAAACCATAAGGTCCAGTTTCTATTCTAACACCAGCAGGTGAGGTCCTCTTTGAAGGTACCATCAGGAGAAGGCAAAAAACGATGGTAAGAGGAGTGGGTGATCGCGAGATAGTTCCCAAAGTTCTGGAAATGACACTTGTCCCCGCCAGAGGGCAGAGACGAGAAGGAGAGACACTCCGTGGAGGCATAAATAGCGGAGCACCCGTGTCAGCATGGATAACGGTGGCCAAGTCTACAGGAGTGCATCCACCAGCTCATAGTTTGTGTATTGTACTGCAAAGATATTGTGCATGCAGAGCAAGAAGCACCAACTGAAGAGCCTTTGGCCAGGCTGCGTATGTCAAATGATCCAGCGATCAACTCCAGACAATTTATGTGCAACTTGGTCTCCTCCCCTTATCAGGGACCTCCTGTGGAGGCATCTGTGAAATGGGCTCCCCAACTCCACAATGAGATCTGACTATGGTCCAAATATTGCTCTGCAATTCAAGACTTGCATGTGTCGTAATCATAGGAACCACCTCCTGAGAGGCATATCCAGTGATCCTAGTAGTGGTCCAAGTGTAGATATTTTGTCTTCAATTGTTGCATAGCTCGGTAGTGAAAGATTGCCTGCATCAAGGAGGACAGGAGGCCCACGAGCCATGCGAGGAGTCACAGGAAGAGCGCATCCATGCAAAGGTTCTGTGGAATCTCCTTTCGGACAGATGCTGTCTTCGAGGCAAGCAGGTGAAGAAAACAGTCCACAGGGTCTATCTTGAAACCAAGGAATTTAGCGGCCTGAGAAAGGGAGAGCACTAACCTCTGTCTGTTCACCATGGAGCCTGAGGATTCCAGAAAGTGAACAACAAATTTCAGGTGAACCAGTTGTTGGCCAACAGGAAATCCTAAAAGAGATGGATTCCATCTGTTTTGGAATGTCGATAGACGACATTATCATGGAGCTGACGGAACTTAATGGCTGGTCAAAATTCTTCTGGCTGTGTGTAGGATCTGGGGCCTGTGGAACAAATTCGGCTGTTGGCTCAGCCCTGCTGCCTACCAGCCCTCCCCAAAACACCCCTGCTATGTGGGGGTGGAACACTTGCTTGAGGGAGGATAGGGCTTTGTTCAACAGAGTGAACGGGTTCCCCGAATAGGACTCCCTTTGCCAAGGGGCCCAGTTCTTGAGGAGCCCAATTACAACAGTTTGCAATCCACCTACAACAGTGCCGACTTGCGTCTCTCAGAACAGAGGGTAGCATTGGCGTTATTTACCAAGCAGATAGAGTTCTATGCCAAAGTATAGCATCTTTGTCAATGGGCCAAGTAAATCTAGGAATTTGTCTTGCATAGACTTAAGCTCTTTTATAACATCCTTTACCAGCACGGGACATGAAGGTCACTACTGTGGTGTCATGAGCTGGACCAGTTGGTCTGGCAGGGTTCATTCGGGTGATCTAGGGTGGCTTATAGTGTATGGGTCACCCAGCACATCCAGAAAAATCCCATACCCGGTGGTATTGGGTGGATGTGTACAGGTATCTTTTATGGATAATCGCCACACAGCACGGTTTAAAACACATATTTGTAGCCCGTGTGGAGTAGGTCTAGTCCACCTTGTTGGAGGCAGATCCTACCACTTGCCATTCATCCACCACATTGAGAGCATGAGGTGGACAAGAGTCCTCATCATCTGAGGACCGGGGAAGCTGGACCACCTGTTTAAAGCACTTGGGTGTTTTCAAGAGAGCCTTGCGTAGTCTTGGTTCTCGTTTGTGAACTGGAACCCCTCTAGTGGTGCTAAGGCCCTCTCTGGCTCTGTAGAGTCATATGGTATCCTGGGGTTCACCCCGTCTGTTGTGTGTCTTGTGTAACAAAGAACACCCACTATGTTAAAAGTAAGATTTGGCACAATATGTATGAATTCAATGGACTTCAGTGAATTATTAGATATATTAAATAGTTAACGTCACGTCAAGGGTGCATGACTCGTTATTGCACTATGGAATATTATCCTTTAATGTAATTTGTGTAGTGCCTGCCTGGTAGAGGTGGAATATTGTCATTGTCAAAAGGGGTTAATTTGATTGTATGAAAGGTCAGATGACAGAAGGGGTAATGTAAATTGCATATGAATGTGAAAAAGATTTTTACCATATGGATGGAATCCTGTGAACTAATCAAAGGCTCTGCAAGGTGTGAAATTCTACACTTGAAAAGACTGAATGTCTGGTTTCAGTCATATCGCCTCTACTTCTTAATTGATGAGTCAATCTCTGTGATATGTTAATGGCCATTAACTGTGTTCCAGCATCATATCCAAAAGAAAACATGAATGTTTACCCACTGAATAATAATTAAGCCTCATTTTTGTTATATTTGGAAGGTGACAAGCACCACCTTCTAAACAAGCCCAAACATGTTTGGCAAAACTTAACCATAGGGAAAGGGATTGTGGTGGCCATTATATTGGGTCGCAAGTAAGGTGTGTGTCACATCTACTGAATAAAAAAATAATAACAAATTCGTAGATGCAATTATTATTTCTGTGGCAGGTATATAAGAGAAGATAGAACCAAATGATTCTGTCACGATTTGGGGAACCCAACACGCTGGCACACACACACACACACACAGAAAAGGTGCCGTACCGGACCTTAGAGTGGCCGGGCTAAGCACACACAGAATAGTCAGGAGACAAGCCGAGTAAGGGGAACCAGAAGACAGAATAACGTGAAACGAGCCGAGGTCAAAGGGTAGAAGAAAGTCACAGAATCAGATAAACAAGCCAGAGAGTACGTAACCAGAAACACAAGGTAAGTAGCAATACTAGTAAGCAAAGACCACAAAAGGGCAGGGAGGAACAGGAAAGGTAAGTATTTAAACCATAAGGTTAATTCTGATTGGATAATTTCCAATCAGAATTAACAATCACACGTGGGAGATATCTAAACCTCCCACTGTGATTGAGGCACTGTGCCTTTAACGCCGGGTCAGGTGACTGACCCCGGCGTGTTAAAGTGGGCGGTCTCCCAGCGTGCAGCGTCATGCATGCTGCCGCTGGGGGACGTGGAGGAAACGGCGGGCGGCATCCGAGGCTGGAAGGATGCCGCTCGCCGAGCCCACGAGGAGGAGGGGACCGCGGACGGCTGGAGGGTGAGTACCGCGAGCGGAGTGCAGCCTCCCCTCCCAGCCGCCCCCGGGATCCCGACAGATTCCATTTGGATTGATGTAGGTCTAGAAACAAGGGGTGGTCACTTAGTGTCTCTATAGATCCGTCTTAACTCCACCTCTGGGTGAGGCATTTTAATCCACAGGGTATATCTCTAGTGATACTGAAGTGTGCCTTGATTGAGGGGCAGAATCTAATTCTAAGTGAGTCACCATCTTTCTTACCAGAGACTCCATGGGGCAAAAGTATTTACTTTGAAGAGCTGAGTAAATGATTAGGACTTTCTGTTGTTTTATCTGTTTTGTTTTTATCTGTTGTTGGTGTCAATAATTTTGATTGTCACCTATATTTTTGTATGCACTGTGACTATTTTTTGCTCAGAATAAATATTCCTTTATTAAATTCTGCCTTTGTCTGGTAAAGAATCATGTTACCTGAAGAGACTAATTAGTATTTTTGCAATTCCTTAATATTGTGCTAAGTTGTATTTGGTGGGTTTTTATTATTGATTTACCTGGGGGACCAAGGCACCCCTTTTGTAAATTGTCTTGGTGGTGGCAGCATTAAAATAGTAATAGTTATATTATTATGCTTAAGTGTGGGTGGTGTTAAGTGGGATTTTATCATTATTTCTGGTCTAGTGCAGACAAATAGTGAACTTTAACCCTTTCACCACCACAACTATGTCAAGCACACTCTTGAAGTAGGGTGCATTCGTGACAGTTAAGGTACCATGACAAAAAGAGTGGTTCATCCCTGCAGGACCTGCTTAAGGTATTAGGCTCTTGCGACCCCGCGCTCTTGTGTATGGGGTAGGACCGTAGAAGGGCCATTTTAACTGAGACCGTGACTGCAGCATTGATCGTTGCCTGAAAATCCTGCGTTGGTGGGGGAGTGTCGCCCATGGTGTCTTGGTCTGTCCTGTAAAGAACAATGACAATCAGTGGATGCAGGATAAGCGGAGCCGCACGCAAGGTGCCAGACTCCTTGCAAAACTGGGGCTCACCAAGGAACCGGCCGTACAGTATAGCCGTCTATCATAGTTTAGTGCCAAATAAGAGCGGCTCACCCTATAGGTGTACGAAAGGGTGTTTTTCCCGTAAGTGAAATAGGAGATGTGAAAGTCTCATACTTGTGGGGATGACCCCAAATTTCCCCTGTCTGGGGTGGCATCAAGGAGGGGCTCACCCTCATAAGGGTTGCCAATGATGACATATACAGTAGTCAATCTCTGCCACTGGTCTGCTGAGACCCTAATATGTACTGCAAAAATATTACGTCTTGTTCAAACTATTTCTCTTTACTAATTGTGTCACATGCAAATATAGCATTTTTTCATAATATTTAAATATTTTAATTAATAAATACATTAAAATTAAAATAAAAAATTAGATGTGTAATTTGTTTTCTTTCAACCCTGGCAAAGAAACATAGAAGCAGTTGTACATCTGTTAGAAATCTACTTTTGGCCACCTCTGTGTTACAGTAATGCATTTTGTATAACAATTACATACAGGCTGGGATTGCCGTGCATAATATTGGTATCTGGAGAAAAAGAGAGTGGAAGCTTAATAGTATTGCAGCCTAAGCAGTGAAGGGGTTAACCCTAACTGAAATAATTCAAAAGAAAAAAGAGAACTATTGACATAGAATAGATGAGGTTAAAAATTAACTTTTAATAGTATAATTAAAATAGGGTGAAGAAACAAATAAATATGAGGAAACTCTCAATATGCCAAAAAGGAATATAGAGAGATGAGAGATACACAACAATTAAGTGATTATAATATCCAGATTATTACAGATTAATCATTTGACAGATAATCAGCAGTTAGATAGTATCTAAAATTGTTCTAAATGGGTAATTTCGAATAGCTAAGTTGTTGCAAATTAATGCTTGCAATTAACTTATGCTACAATACAATATAATATAAGTACTTGTCTATAAGAGGTAGAAAAGAAAACAAAGATTAATTAAATTCCCAGTATGAGTTTTTAAAAAGTATTGCAAAAAACTAACTGTGCCTTCATAGGCACCTACCTCTACAAGACCCCACTAAATTAGCTAACTAGCTAGAAAAATAAATTAAGAAGTGAATCTGCAGGACGCCTTGATAGGTGTATACTGTGCACTATTCATTCGTGTTCTAATTGAGAAGATCACTTCTTGTTGCTAAAACTGAAACTGCAGTTGCTAGTATCTAAATACTAATGATTGCTGTCTATATAGATATAGAAACCATCTCACTGTGCCTTCATGGGCAACTGCCGCTGCTGAAATTCTGAGTTAGCTATTAGTCGGAAGAAAGAGCCCTGATAAGCATATAACAAACCCCAAAAAACTTTTTAGTAGAAGTAATTGCTATAATAGAACACGAATGAATAGTGCACAGTATACACCTATCAAGGCGTCCTGCAGATTCACTTCTTAATTTATTTTTATGGCTAGTTAGCTAATTTAGTGGGGTCTTGTAGAGGTAGGTGCCCATGAAGGCACAGTTAGTTTTTTGCAATACTTTTTATAAACTCATACTGGGAATTTAATTAATCTTTGTTCTTTTCTACCTCTTACAGACAAGTACTTATATTATATTGTATTGTAGCATAAGTTAATTGCAAGCATTAATTTGCAACAATTTAGCTAATCAAAATTACCAATTTAGAACAATTTTAGATACTATCTAACTGCTGATTATCTGTCAAATGATTAATCTGTAATAATCTGGACATTATAATCACTTAATTGTTGTGTATCTCTCATCTCTCTATATTCCTTTTTGGCATATTGAGAGTTTTCTCATATTTATTTGTTTCTTCACCCTATTTTAATTATACTATTAAAAGTTAATTTTTAACCTCATCTATTCTATGGCAGTAGTTCTCTTTTTCCTTTTGTAATATTGGTATCTATTCTTTATCTATCCCACAACACAGTTTCTGATTTGGCAGAACTAGAATGATGCATAGCATAAACAATGGAGTGTACTCTTAATATAGAGCCAATACACATTACAAAAACATAGCAGAAAAAAATCCCTCTGGTAAGAAAACTGTAATTAATCATTATTTTAAACCTTTATCAATGGACCGAATAGGTTTTGTATGTAGTTCAAGTTAACCGTTAATGTTTAAAAAAAGTAACCTATTGTACTAAAAATAGATAAGAATGCAAACATCTGAATATCTAGGATTTGCAGACACAGGGCACGCTGGCAAATGTTTTAAAAACTGGCTGCATTAAAGACACAATTACAGTGGGTATAGCCAGAAGCCTTTGCCACACAGCTCTGTTGTGCTAAAATAAAGTAGATATAGCATTATCGTCCTTGTTTTGTGGTTGTAAATAAGCTGCCACGTAGTGTCTCTTTATACTCTGCATGTTGATTTCAGGCTTGAAAAGAGCAAGAATAGTTTTCCTCGCCATATATATGACAGCACAACAATGTATATCCCCCCATTCCCAAATAGTGAGGACCCTAATTAAAACAAAAGTTATAAGCACCTCTTCTATCCCCAGTGTTTTTGTTCCTGTCCTAACCCCTACAGAATAGAAATCGGGTACATTTTTGTCAATTACAATTGTTTTGTTGTTGTTTTTTGCTTTTTTGCTAGTTGATGTTTATTATCCCCCTTCTCCAAAGGAGTTAAGCCTCTCTTCCTTTGGAAGCTTTAGGACACAGCCCTGTGCAAAAGTGTACCCCTAAAGATTCTCTTTTAATGACAAGGGCATTACTTGCTGTGAACCTAGGGCTGGCAAGTGAAGAGATGCCCTGGGAAATATCCACTTCTTATTAACTTTATCATGGTTACTCTCTACGTGAGCAGACTATCTCTCCTTTACTCATTCCCCGGTGATGTATATACTTTGCACTTGAGCTGTAGATGGCGCTGTGCAGTTCAGAGTACTATTTATATATGCATATGAGTTGTTGGTACTCACAGGAAGGAAGTTCTTTGTTTTTTCACTTGTTTTATGTCTCTTTTCCTTTTACCTTTCACCCTTCTGGTTGCTGTTTCAAGGAAGTGATATGATATAAATGTTTGCTGTTTATCCTCACAAGTAAAGCCTAATATGCTTCTTCACAATCTACCAGTGTCTCTTTTTGAGGCATAACCAACATGGTCTGCGCGACTGCGCAGGTGCAGACTGGACTGAGAGTCCCGTTTTGTGCATGCGTGAAAGTACAAGGATGCACATATGCAGAATGTCAGTTCAGCCAGATTGCGTCATTGGTGACGTCATGGCATATTTTAACTCCAAAACTGTTTCAAGCCTCAGCATATTCCTTAGCTGGTCCCAAATGGTTTATATTTTGTGCAGCTTTGCTGTTCTTGCTCTTTGGTAAGTTTCAAAGCTATATCAATTGAAAGGTATATAATGTTTACGTATAGTTTTGGAGATTTTTTCGCTGCTGATTTTTATACAGATTATACTTTATATTACTTTATATTACTTTATATTACCAGAAATCACACTCCAAGAGTCATCTGTAAGGAATACCATTATTTGATATTTCTTTTTCACTTCACTTCTGGATTTATGATAGAACAAAAGAAAGTTTGGTATTGATATTTTCCTATCTTTGAAGCCCAACAGAAAAAAAATCAGGATCCTCAAAATGAAAGTCTCCCTAGGTGGATTCTATTTGAAGCATGTGACAGGGCCCTGGAGGGGAGATGTCTCTATGCAGCCTGCCTAAGAGCAGTAGCAGCAGGTCCTTCCATCCCTACTCCTGACATCATACATTCCATTAAGCAGTCCTTTCTTTCAGGACATAAAACAGGCCAGTAAGGCAGGCAAAAGGCTGCAGGATCCTCCAGAATGGTCAGAAGATAAGTTATCAGATACATCCATGGAAGCTGAGACATATAAAGCTGTGCTTTCTTTGGAGGAAAAGGTACAGCTCTCTTCTGAGTCTCTAGATCCGGCTGGTGTGGACCACCTTATATCCATAGTACCCAGATCTCTAAACATGAAATAATTAGTGACAAGGAAGACAAGCCTTTCTCTAACTCTTCAGACCTCAGAATGAAAAGAGCTGTTCTATACACCAAAACTGCTTCATTAAGCTAAAGTTGTTCAGGTGACTATAGTGTCCCTTTACTTTATATTTCAGATTTATTGTAGTCCACAGTCAGAAGCATTTAACAATTCAATCGTAATATGCAATTTCACTTTTGATGCTTCACTTAAATATGCTTACATGTTTCCTCGTAATTTCCATGCTACTTTTTCCACTAGTTTGTTATCCATAGCCATCAATCAAGTGTGTAATGGTCAGCAAGCAAAGGCACATTAAGAAGTTCTACACACCAGTCGCTTGCACTCATTTCAGTCTATCCATCTCTGGGAATAATAGCTGTTTCTACTACTGGTGAGCTGTAATCAGTGGCTTGGTATTTTTTCAATCATTCAAACCATTTTTTAATGAACAACAAACAGTCTCTCATATCTCAGCAGTTGCTCATCACTGCATACAGTAATTAATGAGACGGCATGCAATTCAATAGATGCTCTTTAAATTCCATCCGTTGCCCTTAGGGCTAGATGCCTTGAGGACCACACAGTCCTGACGAGAGGGAATGAAAAAACGGCCATCTGTAGCCTCATTGTAGCCTAATTGATTGCTTTAAAACCTCCTCACAAACCAATCATTTATCATGAATCTTACTTCAGCTGCACGAAAAAATATAAATGAGACATTATATGTATTTAGATGAGCCAATGAAAACAAAGATAATCAAACTTGCATTGGTCAAAAATCTGCAATTAAAAATACAATTCCATGGCCAAGGGAGATTAAAATAAAACAGCAGCCACGTTAATTGCAAGAAAAGTGGGTAACATTCTCTGACATTCAGATTGTTTGTAAGAATTGCTTCTAGGATATGTTGACAAAGGGAAGTTAATGACTGGATGCAATTTAAAGTTAGGAGACCAGCAGTGGGGATATAAATATTAACATTACTTACAGAGATGATTACCTCAATCCTATTCCTTTGTATCTCATCCACACTTTGTCTCTGTCTCTTGCTCTGCCTCTCACTAAAATGTTCAATCTCTCCCTTTCCTCTGGCACATTTCCTCTACCCTTCAAACATGTAACCCCCGATTCTGAAAAAGCCCAGGCCCAATTCCCTGTCCAACTACCATCCTATCTAGCTACTGCCATTTTTCTCCAAGATCCTGAGAGAGTTGCGTATGCGAGATTGACAGACTTCCTCAAATCCAACTCTCTGCTTGACCCACTTCAATCTGGATTCCGGTGTTAAAACAGCTGTGACCAAAGTATACAATGATCTTATTACTGCTAAATCTCATGGCCACTACTCTATCCTAATTCTCCTCGACCTTTCTGCTGCTTTTGACACTGTTGATCATCAACAGCTTCTTCTCATTCTCCATAATCTCGATCTATGAGATACAGCTCTCTCCTGGTGCTCTTCCTACCTCTCACCTACCAGCGTTCATTCTGTGTTTTTTTTCTCTGGCTCTGCCTCTTCTCCCCAATCCCTCTATGTTGGTGTTCCCCAAGCGTCTGTCCCTGGTCTCCTATTGTTCTCAATCTACACTGACTCCGTTGGTAAACTCATCAGCTCTTTCGACTTCCAGTATCATTTCTATGCATATGACATGCAAATTTATCTGTCCTCCCCTGATTTCTCACCACCCCTCTTGATTCGTATCTCTGACTGCCTCTCTGCTATTTCCAACAGGGTGGCTTCTCATTTCCTTAAACTGAATCTGTCTAAAACAGAACTTCTGGTCTTCCCTCCCTCAAGTGTTGCTACTCCCTTGTCTGTGTCCCTCCAAGTCAATGGCGCTACCATCCCCTCTACCTCTAAGGCTTGCTGCCTAGGAGTTTTCTTTAATTCCAACCTTTCCTTCACCACTCATGTCCAATCAATCGCCAAATCCTGCTTCTTCCATCTCAAAAACATTGCGCGCATTCGACCCTATTTAATGCCTGATACGGCAAAGGTGCTTGTCCATGCCACTGTCCTCTCTCACCTTGACTACTGTAATCCGCTTCTCAGTGGTTTTACATGTTCCCAACTTGCCCCGTTACAGTCTATAATGAATGTGACGGCGAGGCTTGTCTTCCTGTCCACCTTCACCTCCCAAGCTTCCCCTCTTTGTCATTCCCTACATCGGCTTCCCATAAGATATATGACTCAATTTAAGATCCTGATACTTGCTTGCAAATCTCTACACAATGTTGCTCCGACCTACTTATTCTTACTAATACACAATTATGTCCCATCTAGGCCCCTACACTCTGCCGGAGACCTACGTCTAACCTCTGTTCATACTCCTACCTCTGATGCTCATCTTAAAGACCGTTCCTTCCCCTCTCTGTTAGACTTTCACCCATCTCCATTCCCTCAAAAAATCTTTGAAAATGTACTTCTTTAGGAAAGCATATCAATTAAACTGTGAACAGCTTTCACTCCCCACACCCAGATAGCTCTCCTGAAACTGTCATCAAAACAAAACACTTAGCCCAATGAATACTATCATGGCAACCTACTTTTTCACCCTACCCTTACCTTTTGTGTCACTATAACCCACTCCCTCTAGCATGTAAGCTCATTGAGCAGGGCCCACAATCCCTCTGTTCCTGTGCGTCGAGCTTGTCTGGTTACAAATACGTGTCTGTGAGTCCACCCATTGTACAGCGCTGCAGAACTTGTTGGCACTTTATAAATTAAAATAATAATAATAATAATAATAATGATGGGTGCATTGAGCAGTTGCTCAGCCAAGTTCCTTCCTTGGGAAAGTTCTGAGAACCATAATATTGTTTCTTGTCATCATGTTGCAATACATTCAGACTCTTCAATGACAATGATTTAGTGGTATTTGCTAGAATTTTAAGTCACTGTATTGGTTAGCGGAACACTCCAAGCACCATATTCAATAGAGCATGCTGCCTGGTGTGCCCACCTCCCCCAACTGGAGGCATTCAGTTAATTTTAGTGGAACTGAGTTCCTCTGCGTGCCACATCCCACCTCGCCAGAAGCACTTTGTCTAAGCAGCTTCTTTAAATGGGGGGATGCAGAGCACTCTGGTACCATAACTACTATAGTGAAGTGTAGTGTTTTGGAATTCCTTGTTTGTTCCTTTAAAGTCTCTGTCTTGTAATTTTTTGACTTTACATATCACAATCAAATCACACCATATTTGGCATTTGACAGTAATGTAATTATACTGCAATCAAGCCTTCATAAATTATGAACATGTTACCATTTACTATTACAGTCCTATGGGGTTATTCACTACACATGAGATTTTGTCTGTATCGAGAACATCTGGAGATAATGGCGAAATTCAGACTCATTGGTAAGTCTCTTACTTTTTAAAGCCAGTATTTGGTCGCCTCCAGCAAATATGCATCAATCACCCAGATACATTCAGTGTCCTGATTAGGATCGATGCTTTTTCCTCTAAATCCTATACCAAGTACAGGATTTGGAGGATTCACAAATCACTGGTTCTAATAAAATTTGGGACAATATGCGTCTGGCAGGTTGCACATTCACAAATTATCATTCACTTGCTTTCATGCAACCGAATAACAACTGAAGTACTATTTGATCACTGGCAGCACTAGCAGCCAGCTGGCAAATAGTTTAAAAAAACAAAACGTGGCAATACAAAGGTAAATTTTGTGGTGGCAGGCCAGAATTTTCTAGCTAATTGCCACATTAAAAATGTAAAATAAATAAATAAAAAGCCAATATAAGCATTTTATATAAGACCCCAACATTACCATAATGGAGGCAGGGCCGTCTTTAATATTGATTGGACCCTCGGCAAGCATTTGTTTCGGCCCCCTACACCCCTCCCCACTCCCTGCCATGAAATCACGCTCTCTACTGCAACGTAGTGGCGGAACTAAACTAGAAAGGGCCCTGGTGCAAGGCTCCTTTTGGGCCCCGCTATCGCAAGCATGGCTAAAAGGTAGATCCACATCTATCATAGAACTCCAACAATGCTTTGACAGCTAGAGCTCCACCATTGTCCCAAGCTTGCAGGGTTGTATTTAGTTTGTAATGAGCAGTGTTAGTGTGTTTGAATATAAGCATGTTTTTGTATGGAGTATGTTTGTGTGAATGTAGGGGTGTGTTCATATGTGGTGTTGGCGTTTGAATGCAAGCATGCATTTATGCGTATGCATGGATATGTTTATATATGATTTTGGTGTTTTTAACACAAAGGTGAGTTTGTATGTAGAGTTAACATTCAATGCAGGGGTGTGTTTGTATATAGTGTTGGTGTTTGAATGCTGAGATGTATACACATATACACATTCACTGCCACACACACTGTGATACATACACACACACACACACACATACAGATACACAAACTGACACACATGCAGATATACAGACACACAGATACCATCACTGACACACATGCAGATACACAGACAGACAGATAAACAGACACACAGACACAAACAATGATACACATGCAGATACACAGACACATAGATACACACACTGACACATGCAGACATACATATACACACATTGAGAACATACATACACACACACTGACACACATACAGGCACAAATACAAACCTGATACACATGCAGATACAGACACACAGATACACCTACACACATACATATATACACACACAGATACACAAAAAACATACAGATACACAAACTGACAAATACAGATGCACAGACACACACAGACAGACATACTGAAACACACATACACATGCACAGACAGACATACTGACACAGACTGACAGACATACTGGCAAACTGACAATTTGTTAGAAATGGAAAATAGTGTTTTTCATACAAGGCTTCTTTAATAATTAACCTCTTACCCATATTCAGTGAATATGGTGTTCAGACTTTAGGACGTCATCTTTAGGTTAGTGGAATTCCCCAAGTCAGGGAATTTCCCACGTCATGTGTACCCTTACGTTTTAGACTAAACATAGATGTTCCTATGTAAAATCAACAAGTTATGGCCTTGTATTTTTGCCAAGTGAATGTAGGTCCTAACATGATCTAATTGAAAATCCAAGGTAAAAATATGTGTACTTATTAATATTATGACACAGAGGACAGATTTTGGAGACAGAGATGTGCTCCATTTTATCATGGCTGAGAGGTTGACATGTTATTCTTTTTACTGATAATGCAAGTATGTACTTTAATCTTATAAACTCTGCTATAAACTATTGTAATGGATTATTACGTTTTTATATGTCTATATTTATATTTTTATTTAATAAAATAACTAAAAAGACAAAACTTGATTGCTTCCAAGACAATCTCTATTTTATGTATATATATATATATATATATATATATATATATATTTATTTTCCAATTCTTTATTTTTGCAGTGCTGGTAATTACAAACAGGCTTCTGATGCCACGACAGCATCGACAGGCTTTCAGTATCATACATATGGGTGTGGCTCTCACCAAATCATTTGAATGGCAAAATGCATTGAACTTTTTTAATTTTACTGTCCATGTAGACTCACAGAACATGTATTGCAGCTAGTATAAGATGCAAAGGGTTTGTCCTGATCTGGTAGTCTGTACACCAATATAATAGCTGCTTTCATGAGTGGAGTAATCGGACATTTCTGGATCACCTTACCATACACATAACAAAAATGGTCAGTAATATAAACACATTTACGTGGCATACTGACGTTTAATCCCTTAAGAACGCAGCTTCAGAAGCTGGACATACACTAAAGGACATGAGCAATTTGTGTATTTTTTGCTGTTTGTGTTTAACCACAATTTGCATCTCTTTCATTTATTACACTAACACATGTTACATACTGTTTTCTAGATGACAAAAAGGGCTTTAATTCGATGTGACAAATGCACATTTTTTTTTCACAGTTTTGAGAATAATAACGTTTGCATACTATGTCCAGCTTAGGAAAAGTAATTCAAATTATATTAATTAATGTGTCTTGATTTATAAAGTACATAATATGTGTAGGATTTCAGTTTATTTTGAAAGTTACAGGTCACAAAATAGAATTGCAAAAATAAAATTTTAATGTGAAACTATTTTAGAAGTTGGTATGTTTGCAATCACAGAAAACAAAATTGACACACAAAAGTATATATGATGGTTATTTTTACACTTTTAACGTAGCCATTTCACCGTCAATCTCTGCTAAATATTGTACTATTTCAGTTTTTTGACATACACACATATAACAATAAAATTTAAATTACTTAAAATTAAATTACAATAAAACTACTTAGATCATATATATACATATATATAAGTACTATATATAAAATATAACAAGGTTTTTTTTTATGTGTAATTTGTAAAGCTGGTGTGTGCTATTCCTGTGTTACTAGAGGTTTTTCCTGGGACAGTCCTGCCTAGTGTGCATGATAACATTCAGTGTTTCCACCCTCTACATGCAGACACTGAACTTTCCTCATAGAGGTGAATTGATTCAATTCATCTCTATGAGGAGATGCTGATTGGCCAGGGCTGTGTTTGACTTGTGCTGTCTCTGCTCCTTGACAGTCTCAGCCAATCCTATAGTAAAGCATTGTGATTGGCTCAGACCACCACTTTTGATGATGTCAGAGGCAGTTCAGAGGCAGGGGAAGAGCCAGCAGCTCCAGACTTGAATACAAGTAAGATTTTACTATATTTACGGAGGAAAGAGGGGACCCACGGGGTTAGATGGTGGTTTTAACACTATAGGGTCAGGAATACATGTTTGTGTTCCTGACCCTATAGCATTCTTTTAAGAGGCAAATATATAATTAAAAAAATAAATACTACAATAGATACAGTAACAACAGGCATATAAATAGACAAACTTACAGAAAAACAGACAGGCAGTCTGACTGACTAACAGATAGAGGGACAATGAGATAGACAGAGGGAAAAAAATGGAATTGGGGGCACACCCGGAACATGCATTTCGCAGCACTGGTGCTGCAGTAGAGAACAAAATGAATTAAAAATACAGTGTCAAAACTAAATAAACTGAAAGTGCTTTGGTGTATATACTCTCAATGCATATTGTATATCTGCTCTATGTCAAATAAAAATATAATTAAAGTGAAATTGCTATCCAAAACCGCCTAAAAAAAATCATTCACAACCCCAGAGTCAGATCTCTCCTTAGATCAAGCTGTCATCCCACATATTAAACATTATACCTCTGTATATTATGTTTTTACAAGC
>OW240915.1:145987569-146007490 GCA_933207985.1 Pelobates cultripes | reverse complement strand
ATTCATCCAGTCACTGTACAGACTTTGATAAAACCACCTATTTAGGCTGAGAATTCCATATATTTATTGTTCTTATTGTGAAGATCCCTTTCCTTTGCTTTAGGCTAAATCATCTTCTTCCAGACTGAATGTGTGAATAGATTCCCTGACAATGGCCCCAAATATATGTGTATAATGCTATCATATCCCGTCTGAGTTCTTCTAAACTAAGCAGATTTAAATTTGCTACCCTTTTTTCATAACTAACTCTTTGAATCCCCTTATTAATTTTGTAGCAGACTCTGAACTTTTTCTAGCAGCATTATATGCTTCTTTAGAACATGTGCCCAAAATTGTGGAGTCCTTGCGATCACATGGCTGGAATAGCCGGCTTGTGCAGTACCTGCAGGGGGAGTACCTGAGTTCTCATGCCTGCACAAAAGTTTAAAAAGTAAATAAAAGTTATTAAAAAGTTTAATAAAGTTAATAAAATTACTTAGATCATATATATATATTTATATATATGTATATATATATATATATATATATATATATATATATATGTTGATGCCAATATGAATCACATTTCGACTAAACAGGTCTTTATCAAGATCTGATCATATTGGCAACCTTTTTTTTTAATTTTTAATTTTGGTGTGCATATAGATTACAAGCATGCCGGTATTGCCCCATTAGCAGGTACCAGAGATTCTGGATTAATAGATAGCTTAAGACTGCACAATTTTTTATATAATATTCAGGCTTGACTCAGGGTAAAACAGTAGCTATGTCAGTAAACAGGCAACATAAAACATAAGAGACAGGGATGTAAACTGACATTAAGGTTAGATAGCATTATAAGTTATAAGGTATTGCAAATGGGGTACGTCCAGTATTTTTTAGTAGCCACTTCGTCATAACCACTGGCCAAAATTAGCGTTCAAATTAGTTTTTTGCACTTTTCACAGACAAATATGAACGCTAATTTTGGCCAGTGTTTGTGACTAAGTGGCTACTAAAAAAGACTGGACATACCCCATATTGAATACCCTGGGCTGTCTACTTTAAAAAAGATATGTACATGTGAGATGTGATTCAGAAATTTATGACAGATAATAATGTTACAATGTCACTATTGATACATTTTAAAAATATATATTCTGAAACAGCAATGTTCTTCTTGTACTTGTAGCCCTATAACTTCCAAACAAAAGCTAAGAACATGTTAACAACATGTTAACAGTGTTTCTAAACTCAGGACAACATTTAGAAGCTGTAAAGGATCCTTCTATTCGTGCAGTGCTGATCCTTGTAGCTTCTCCCGAAATCCAGCTGAAACAAAGTGATTATAGCTTCCAATCCCCCAAGCATGAGTCGAGACTTCATGAAGGGGTAAAACGATCTGATTTAATGGGGGCTACCTGCCCGGTATTTATGCAGGTCTCCCACCTGGTGGATACTCCCCTAGGGGACCAGATGGAAGACTGGGACAAAAGAATTACAGTAGCCAGTCGCAGTGGCTCTAACATAAGCACTCTCCTTTACATAGGTAAATCCCTCCTCTCTATCCTGGAGATAATTAACTTAAGTTAGTAAAAGAAACCTTGATTATCTCCAGGTAGAGAAAAACATGGCTTTTTATATAGTCCCCAAACGGTATAAAAATCTATAACTTATATTTTACTGCACATAAACTTCAAGTCCCACATACCCCCAGATAGCTTGGATCTGCGCGCACATTATAGGCGAATAGCGCTCAGATCCCACGAACACAGTTCTCAATATCGACGAATGAAGTTTGGACTTCACCGGCGGTTCACATGTTTGTATCCGAGAAAGAGTTTCATAATTGTAGCTATCTGGGGTCGGTCTATTTTGCATCGCATAAAAGTCCAGAACGGGGCTAATTTTTAAATTCACAAATGCTGAAAAACTGTAGAGACTGGATACTCGATCAGGGTTTTCCTAAGCTACAGTGGTTTGGGTTTGAATTTACTCGTGCTGATTTGTATTCATTACCAACTGATATGAGCAAATTGTATCTTTTTTTCATTTGAAGCAGATTATAGCCCGATATAGGGTGTTCGAAAGGTCTACCTTGTTGATTTGGTATCACCATTACGTGTATAAATTGACAAGGGCAAAGAGTATCTTTTTTCATTTTAAGGCTGGTTGTAGTCTGATACATTGTGCATAAAAGGTTTATTAGATCGAGTATCCAGTCTCTACAGTTTTTCAGCATTTGTGAATTTGCAAAACACAGTTTTGCACACATTACTTGAAGAAGGTTTCTGAAAACTTCTGAACAGAACCTCATCTATTGACTTCAATATATTTAGTCATTATTTTGCATTATTTTCTCTCTGAGGTTGAATTTGTTTGGATATTTGGACTATATTTGGGTTTTATTTATTTTTTGACCCAATCAGGTCATGACCCATTTCTAAATATAATTCACCTCTGAAATATAATTCATCTTTGAAGCATATTAAAGTACATCATATTTATTTTATTTTATTCTATGATAATTAATAAAAGTTACATTTTAAGGGCACTCATTTCCTTCCCTTTTCACTAATTTCTAGTTAACAGGGTTAACCCCTTTTTCGAGTTTCCCTTTTTTAGCTTCCCTTCTTTTTGTATTTATTACAATTTAAAATGGCGACCGCCACGTGTTCGGCAGATGAACGTGGACCACCAAGCTGTTCCCCAATTACTGTGTGGTTAACCGCAAAGTCTGGGTGGTTAATGAGCGCCACACGACCTCAGTAGGAGGTCGGGTGATTCGGCAGTTTGTTCGTTTTATTGGTATTTGCACGAAATCACCACACACACGCATAAATAACCAAAAAGGCTGTTTCTCATAGTCTGGTTAACAGTGGATTAAGTTACAGAAGCTATTTAGCATGGGTGTTTTTTTGGCGGTTTTAGATGCGTAACCAATTTTAAGGTTCAAAGTTAGAAAAGGTTTTTTTTTTAAATTTTTCATCATATTTTATCATTATTTTTTATAGTAACTTATATGATATGATGAAAATAATGGTATCTCTTTAGAAAGACCATTTAATGGCAAGAACAACGGTATATATTATGTGTGGGTACAGTAAATGAGTAAGAGGAAAATTACAGCTAAACACAAACACCACAGAAATGTAGAAACAGCCATGGTCCTTAACGGTAAGAAAATTGAAAAATGGTCTGGTCACTAAGGGGTTAAATTGCATCTGCTATCTGAGTGTCAAGTCCCCAGTGTCCAGTAATCTATCCAAATCCAACTGCAGAAAAGTAACATCCTCCTCACTTTGTATTACCTTACCTAGGCAAAAAAGATTTTGGCACCTGCCCCCACTAATTTTCACCATTGTATATCTTACACCTGCCTTGTGTATCTCTTACAACCCCCCTTTGTGTGTCTTACTTCCCTCAGCCCCTTTGCATATCTCCTTCTCTCCCAGCCCCTTTGTCTTTTACTCTTACCAGCTCCTTTGTGTGTTTCTGTTTCACCACCAGCCCGTCTATCTCCCCCTAGCCCCGCTGTGTCTCCTTTGCCTCTACTCCAGCCCCTCTGTGTCTCTTTCACCCCCAGCCCCTTTGTATTTCCACCCCCAGGCCCTTCTGTGTGCCGCTTTCATCCCCAGCCCCTCTGTGAATTTTAACACCCCCAGGCCCCCTCCCCCCTCATGTCACTCCGTGTTTCTTTCTTGTCAGCCAGGCCCCCCTCTATGCCACTCTCTCCTCCATGTCCCTCAGTGTTCCTCTCTCCTCTCCTCCATGACCATTAGTGTTCCTCCCCCCCTTACCTGTCTCTTAGTGCCCCCCATTCTCCTAAATGTTCTTCCCAATCCCCTCCCCTCTTAGTGTTCCTCCCCCTTCTCTTTTATTGGTTCCCTCTACCCCATTGTTCTTTTTTTATTCCCTCCCCTGTACCTTTGTGCCTTCCCTTAATGTTCCTCTCTCTCACCCCCAGTGTTCTTCTCCCCTCCCTCTTTTTTAGTGTTCTTTCCTCCTCCTCCCCTGTCCCAAGGTGTTCTTTTCCCCATCTTTTCTTTCTCCCCCCCCCCCTTTCCTATAGTGTTCTTTCTTCCCTCCTGTCCCATAGTGTTCTTTCCTCCCCCCTGTTCCAAAGTGCCCCACCCCTCCCCTTTCCCATAGTGTTCTTTCCCCCCGTCCCAGGTGTATCTCCTACCTTTCTGGTAGCATGGCAGACCGCAGTACAGGAGTTTCAGTTTCCTTACCCGGCAGTATTGACAGGAAGTGCTCTCTCAGTGAGCACTTCCTTTCAGTCCAGCCGGGTACAGGAAACAGAAGTTCCTGTACCACGGTGCGCACTGCTTCACTTGGCCACACTACACTGAGTCCCTGGCATCAGGGAGCACTGTGGGCCCACCTCCTGCGAGCACTATATTCTAGCGTCCCCTGGGCCAGTGTGACCTAAGACGGCCATTTGTGCCACCTTATGGACGCGCTGACCCTGACCTTACCTAGTTTTGCATCATCTGCAAGCATTGACACGTCTTGACTTTCAACGCCTATTTCAAGATCATTTATAAATAGGTTGAAAAGAATTAGTCCGTGTCTCTCAAAAAACAAATTCATCATAGACAACGTCACAGACGACGTCACCGACGACATCACAGACGCATCAGCTGCTACTTGTTCCTCATCATTCATTGAGAGACTGAGTCACCGTTCACTGTGGTCTTTTTTGAAGATTCCGACTGCGGTGTCTACTGAACCGTGATTCAGCTAGCAAGTACCTGTCAATGTTCTAGCGATTCTTCAAGGCTGTCAGCGTACTGGTGATTCTTCACATCACTACAGACAACTTTCTATCGGAAGAATTCACCAGTTCCTTCTCTGTCTTTTTTTATGTTGCAAGGGTTTTTCACCTCAGATGGGGGCCCACATCGAGGTCAAGGTACTCACTGTATCGTATACAGTGTCTCTATAATGGAGGTTCTGTATTAAGATGTCAGTCTCTGTTTTTATCTCTTTTTTTCTTATATATGCATTTTATCTTTATTGTCTTTGTAAACACACTTATCCTGTATCTTTTGATTTATATTTGATACAAACCGTCACACCGTCGCTTCGGTCACTGGAGATATCCGAGATTGACATCGCTAAGGCACTACTGGCTCTAGGGGCAACTAACTCATCAATCCGCAGGGCTGCATAAAAACAAAGGGAAAAGGCCACTCTAAAGAGAAGCACTTCAAAGGGAGAGAAACAAACTGATGGAAGAACCCCACACAGATTTTCAAGTAAGGGGACAGAGAGCGGATGACGGACGTCCACCACCCATTCCCTCCTCCATCCCCATACAGAATGACTTCGTAACATCTTCCCATCCCATAAAGTGCATAAGGAAGGAAAGGGCTGACATGTTACACTCTACAGAAGCCACTGATGCTCCTTCAGAACGCAAGTGTAGCACATAACCTACCTTTGGATGATGCCAAATCAAACTCCCCTACCGAACCTGATATCCATTGTTCCCATACTGATCCATACGCCTGCCAGGAAGAAGGAGCCAACAACCTCTGATTAGTTCCGTTAAGTTCTAAAATCGAGGTTTCATAAGAAATCTGGACACGTCAGGCCCATTGCGTCGACTCTCTGAACTACTTCCAGAAAAAGATCCCACTGCAGACAAGAGAGAGAATCCACAATAGAATTATCGACCTCTGGAACATGAACCGCATGAAACCATATGTTAAATTCTAGACATCGCAACACCAACTGCCTTAAGAGAGCCAGGACTGGGGGAGACCGTGATGACAGCTGATTTACCACATGGACAACACTCGTATTGTCCCTCCAAATAGAACCTGTGTGTTCGCGAAAACAGAACCCCACAGCTCCACTGCCACAATAATGGGAAACAGTTCCAAGAAGGTTAGGTTGTGGAGCAAGTCCTCACCAGTCCAAGTCAAAGGCCATCGACCCGCACACCAGTGGCCCTGGAAATATGCACCAAACCCGATAGATCCTGAATCGTCAGTGAACAATTCCAGGGTGGAGTTGGATACCGAATTGGTACGCCAATAGGTATGCCCATTATATCCCAACAAAAATTTGCTCCTCACACCCAAATCCACCTGAAGTGGAAGGGGAGACGAATGCCCGCCATCGCTAGGGAGAGCTGCCGGCTAAAAACCCGACCCATATGTATGACACGACATGCAAAATTTAAGTGTTCCAGGAGAGATTGAAGTTGCCTCAGCTGAAACTTTCTAGAACCCTTAACCAATTACACTATGGGCGACAATACCTGCATTTTATCCTCTGGAAGACGAAACTCGACCTTGATTCCCAAAAAAGAGATAACCGTGCAAAGGGAATGCCAAAATCAAGCATAACCTCCCAAAAGTGACATAACAAGGAGATGCAGGCCGGTGAATCCGCTGGACCAATGAACAAGAAATGGTCCAGGCAGTGAAGGAGTGAAAGGCTACCCGACATGTACGACATGACCCACTCTAGAAAGGAACTAGACAACTCAAAGTAATAACAGGAAATAAAACAACCCGTGAGAAGACACATGTCAAAAAAGAAGACACCTTAAAACTGGCAACCCAGAAGATGAAAACAGTCCGGATGAAGCGGTAGCAAACAAAACGCAAATTGGATATCAGATTTAGCTAACAGGGCCCCTTGCCCTGTGTCACAAACCAACTCCAATGCCCTATCAAAGGATGCATATCGTCATTTGATATGTCATCATTGACTGACAAACCCACGGGGAAGGAGAGGTGATGAATTAACCTATACGCTCTTGGTTCTTTTTTAGGGACCAAACCCAGAGGTGAGACCCGCAAGTTGTCAAATAGGGGGAAGGAAAGGGCCAACCATACAACCTTTCCCCAAACCAACGACAAATTTGCAGCAAACGCCACCTCCAAAGACTCTGGAAATGGTATAATAAAACCCTCCGTGAAATATTTCCAAAGAATTTCTGCCTCTCAACGTTTAGGATACCGTCCGAGGCATTGACAGAGCCTTGACTCCATCCTTGGATGCCGATCTAGGCAAGTGTTTTCCCTGCTTAAAACAGCGCACCACCGGGTAGGCTCCTCCACAATTAGAGCATTCATGTTTGAACCGACTGCTACTGTACCATCTGTAATGGCTTTCGTTGAAGAGCCAGCAAATGCCTTTTTTGTGTCCCACCGACCCTCCAGCAGGAGCGCTGGTGGGTGCTGGAAATTTCACCGGGCAGCATGGCATCATCAATAAAAGTCATAAATTACCGTCCTGTATACTGAAATCCATCAGAGGCCAAACCACAATTATTTGCCTAAATTGTATTCCAACCAACATTTGCCTCTATATACCTTGTAAGCCCCCCATATTGAGTCTAGGTATGCAAACAAGGAAGGGTCCGCTAAAGAAACTTGCTAGATAGAATGCTAGCAAAAGTAACAAAACCCTGAAGCCAATTTCCAAAGGTCTGAGGAAATGCTTACCTTTTTCTCCTTCCGATGTATCACCACGATGCGGTCTGTCCACCGTTTCCTTATCTAGTGGGACTAAAGATAAAAGGGCTACAAACTCCCCCTTCAGAATTTTTTCTTTAACCTCCAAAGGAACATGGAGACCCAATGGTAACACCTCACAAACTGGGCCAAGTGAGGGGGCATTAACAGGTGCCTCCGCACCCATAGGAATGGAACTGTCACCCTGAGCAGCTAAAGAATCGCCACTACCTGCCTGCACTGCACCAGGACATAATGTATCTAAAACTGCCCAAAGCAAGCCTATCACTTTGCCGTGCTGGACATTAGACCCTGACTGTAATTGCGCAGATTGCCCAGCGCGAGCGCAATCATACTCACAAGTTGGGAGCAGCGAGTTCGGTCCCTCCACTCTCTGAACTACCAAATGGAAAGGAATGTTTCTTTCTCCCAGCCGACTTGCACTTGCTGCAGACATTCGGCAGGTTTCATCATCCGAATCCTGGCATCTATGATGATCTGACTGCTGGGTATCTGAATCAACCAGCCGCAGATCTCCTGAAGTTCCTCTCCGTTCAGCCCCACAACAGGCCCACTCCTGTGAAGCTTTGTAAAGATCACCAGAGTTCACCAAGCAAACTTCTTCCAACTCCTGAACTCCATGTGTGCGTGATCGTTCAGTACTTGCAGCCTCCCGAACACTTTCCAACCTTCTCGGTTTATGGACATCCGACTCCCGAACCCCAACCGTTCGGTTCACTTCGGGACTTTCATTCGCAACCAGGGCCTGTGACGTCCGTGAAGACTCCCGAGCAGATGTCATGTACACGCCCCGTTGATACTGTCGAACGTCATTTCTTCGATTAGAGTGCACCGCCGTCATTTCCTGTGAAGCCGGAAGAGACGAGCACGGGCTGCGAGATCTCTTCAACCATCCAGCGCCATCTTGTCGACCTGAGCCGTCATCTTATGGAGAAGGCCCAAACCAGCTGTCAGGTCCCCTGCCCCCATGCCACTAACGGCGACCTTCTTACCTCATAACAGCAAACGGCGTCATCTGGTCCCTGTCTCCAGACTGGCAATTTATCTGACTCTGCATGCTCCAGAACACCTTCCTTATATGTGTGCTGCACCCGGTCATGTGACCCGACACACAGTGCTGACCTCAGAGACCACAAGGGAGGGAAGAAACTCCTCCCACATGTTGTGGTTCACACTAATTGGAGATTAGCCAATCAGACACACGCTGTGTGTATGTAAGCTAGCCTCTCCCTTGCCTCTGTGCCCTGTTGTGGTCTTTGGTTTACCATTTAGCGTTGCACTTGTTATTCGGATTTCCTGGTTACTGATATTTGACTTTGTCTCTCGTTATTCCGTTTCTCTGTTTCCCTTGACCTCGGCTCGTGTTTTGACTATTTCTTTTTGCATAACCCAACCATTCTAAGGATCGGTATTGCAATTCTCTCTACTCTGTCCTATCTGTGTGTTAGGGTTCTCTAGTAAATGTTACACCAGCAGTGCTCGGTCCCGGACTCATGGAAGCCTCAGGCGCAGGACTAGAAGACAGCCTGGATGGAGGTCTGGACCGATGGGCCCATCTCCCACAGCGAGGGGAATCCACCTCTGTTACCGGTACCAGGGGCTGAGGATCAGGAACGACATCCTGCAACAAAGAGGCGTAGGAATCTGCTCCATGGGTCCTATGGAAGGACTTCAACAAGGTAAGCAATACTTCCCTAGACATATCAGCTCCTCCAGCCATTGTGAAGTGGGTACAATAGTCAGTATCAAGTAATAGTAAATGGAAATTAAAGTAAACTCTTTTTTTCTGACAGGAAATCTCCACATGAAAAACACCACCAGGATCCCTTGGCTGTGCTACAGTGGACTGGTGAGTTCTCCCACAATTCCCGGCACCTAGTTTCTGTCTCATACTTTATAACAATTCTTTTACCATGCCAACTACTCTGGCCAGCAGTTATGTTACCCCCTCCTTAGGTAGTCTGGGGGTTGGACTTTCCCAGCCACGGAGGTTAAGCTCACAGGTATATCATTTACAGTCAAAGATTTTGAACCCATTTTAGATACAGGAACCACATCTGCCTTTCACCAATCCTCCAGTACAATTCCTATAAGAAAGGAATCCTGAAAGATAGAAAACAGAGTTTGCTTATTTTCACACTTAGCTACTTAAATACTCGTGGGTGAATGATTTTAATGCATAATTATAATTCCATACCTTTGCATAACACTGTATATACAATACTCTATATATATATATGTATAGAGAGAGAGCAAAAGAAAGAGAGAAGGGGAGACAGAGAAGATAAAGTATATTTCTACGTGTGTGGGATTTAATATATTTTATATATTTTATTTGGCTATTGATATGTTAAAACTTCTTCCTTCACTATTAATCTATTAATTTTGCAGATATGTATTCTCACATTGCATTTAACTTTGCACCCTGGAGAAAAAACAGCTCTGTAAAGATAAATAAATGCTCCTTGAAGGTTAATGCAATAGTCTGTGCGTATGGAAATTGAATCATAAGAATACCTCCTTCTAGTAAACCTTAGCTGTCAGTTGTCATAAAACCTACTTCATCCACCTTCAATATCTTTTATATCACTTTTACAGTTCCCTTTTTAGGAAATTTCCCTCTCTCATACTCTCATAAGTTAGAGTCACAACACTTTTTTAACTGACATCTGATTCTTCTACCTGACTGTGAAACCTGAGAAAGTCATATATCACTGTCAAAGTCATACTCATTGCACATTTCTGTAAAGCAATCACTTATTACATGTGACTCACATTCTGATGGGTGATAGTAAAGCACCCTAGTCATTATCACAATTAAAACACATGTTCTAAACTGTGATATATATACCAACCTGGTTATAACTCTTTTGGCAAGTTGAATGTTGTCCTTTGGATAGCATCTCTGTAATGCTGTTTTAAATTTATTCTGAGAGCTGTCTGCATTATTAGCTTTGAAGTAATCTGACTATTTTAATGGGACACTCCAAGCACCATAACAACCTGCTCTTTACCTAGGTTAAGGAACAATAAGCTACCTATTTGCACATTTCTTAACATTCAAGGCCATGGCAATATTACAGAAAAAAATAAAAACTGGGAGGGCTCAGAGTATAAAGAAGACCAACGTTCCAAGTGATGGAATATATTTTTCTTAGAAATAATTCCCAATGTTTCCTTTTGCAATATAGCCTGCATTAAAACAGCTATTTTCAGAACTGAGCACATTTAAAGTCATGCATAACAGAATTCTAAATATAAGCTGTACAGCTAGCACATGAATATGTGAAACATGGACCATAGTTCTATAGCATGCAATATTTTAGTGGTAACATGTAGTATTTTAAATGAACAGAGAATATACTTCATGACTGAGAAATGTGCTTTACCCTCTACCCACGTTCAGAATTTTTGTTAGTTTCTTCATAGTTTTCCTCAAAAAAATGTAAAAAGCACTCGAGGATAATGACATCTATTTACCTGAGGTTGTGATATCTCTGAGCTACTTGTTGAGCAATTAATAATGTGCACTGGGCAGAAACTGCATGGGCATCATCTATACACCAAAACTGCTTGATTAAGCTAAAGTTGTTTTGCTGACTATGGTATCCTTTTAAAATATAAATAATGAAATACATGTTTTGACATATAGAACCCTAAAACCACAGTCTCCTTCACTCACCTATGGTTTTAATAGCTATTAGAAAGAAGTTCTTTCTAATAGCTATTAAAATCAAAGGTGAGTGAAGGAGACTAATAGGTATTAAAACCAATTAAAGCTATATATATTACACATACTCTATTATGTGTATAATATAAGGGATAATGTGGAGGGGTGTTATAATCCTACTGGTATCCTCTATCTCACAGATAAGCTTCATTCTGACTGGTCTACTTTGTGCAACATTTTTTGGCAAGCAATATCCCCAGAATTGGATACAATATTCTAAATGTCCACATTCTAACTGCACTTCCATTTTCTTACAGTCAATTTAATTCCTACCCAAGAAAATATTCTGCTATTTCCTCCTGATTTATTATTTTTTTTTATATAGAATGATATTGTCTCTTTTCTAGATTTTATTGATTACATTAGAGTTTAGCATCCCGATTAGCAGCCTCTGATAAATCACAAGAAGATTTTGAAAAAAAAACATAAGTAAAAAATAAGGATAATGTTTGGTTTGTGGTTTCACTAGAACATGTTTGAGCATCACATGACTAAAATAAATGAAGATTAAAAACAAAAACAAAAACTGGAAGTCTACATGTCAATAGTTACTAAATTATATTTGCTAGAGATTTTCCTAGTAAAAGTCAAATGGAAGTAATATTGCACAAGGGAATTCATTTGAAACAGTTAGCCAGACACCTAGAATTTCAAGCTGCCTATGTATGTTAATCTGTAATGTTTACATGAAAACATTTCTTAGAATTATGCTAGTGTCTAGACAGAGAATGGGTTTCCACAATTAACCTTAGCCTCAGACACCTTATGGCATGGACATATAGAAGGATCAAAGAAAAAACAAGTATAAAGAATGCTAAGTGGCTTTCACCCAGTGTTGTGCACTATTATATTTCCAGAAAGTTATATGCCCAGTGCAATTATATCAATCCACTGCCTTTCATCATCACTTATTTAGAGAATCCTAAGATATGATCACTCTCCTATGGTAATCGAGTGCATTAATCACACAATATTTTTTTTTTAGGTCAACTTAAATATCACTTAGTTAATTAGTTAAATAGAAAAATAAATATAAAAGAAAAGCCAATTATCAATAAAGGAATTTAGCAATGTAAAATGTGAATTATTCACATTTAAACAGGTAAAAATTACAATTTCCTTGTCTTATTTGTATGTCTTAATAATAATTCTCCAGTGCATTTGCCGAATTTGTTCTATTTTAATGACACATGATAACAAATAATAGTAAGATTTTCCTCTATGCAATTATTTAATTACAGTTCCAGTGCAACAGAGGTCCACGTGAGTCTGTCGAACCCTGGCAGCACCTGGAGGGGGCAGCATTTCCCCACCCTTTCTGTGGTTTATTCCCCGTTCAGTTCCCCCCTCCAAGTGGACCCTTGGCAGTGGTGTTTTGTGCACTTGCTGCTTACCTTTGTTTTGCCAATTCATCTTTGCAAAATACCCAAATTGTTAGTTGTTTTCTGGTATAATGTTTTTTTATTTATTTTTTCTCTTTTTGTCTTCTATTTTAATGTAATTAGGAGGAAAAGTAGGATTAAGTAGCAAACAGATCAAGGCCAAGATCAAGGAGACACTCCGGAAAAAACCCAACAAACTGAGAAGACATATACAAAGAAAACAAAACTAACTGAATATACATGTTATGGAAGCCACTTAGTAACATTTGACTTTCAGACAAGGAGAGACAAAATATAGACACACTCCTGTGTACACTCTTGCATACTCATGCTCTCTCTCTCACTCTAGCACAGACAAACTCACACACAAGGAATACAATTTATCAAACACAAGTGAATATGAACATAACTGGGGTACCCCAGTGTCATATATATGCCATTCTCTGATTCAAGACAAACAATTGCAAGGACATGCTCCTACTTTATGTGCATCAGGTGAGTAAACACATACTAAATGCTCCCTCACTACTCAAAGTCCTGGTGGTCAAGAAAGGGTTTCTGAACGCTCTCTAGTTCTGTAGTGCTTTACAGTTATACAACAGGTGTATTTAACAATAAGCAATTCATGAATAAATATACTGTTGACAAAAGAAGTAAAGAAGGCCTGCTCAAATAGGCTTACAATCTAGGAGGAAGAGTTTAAGGAATACAAGAATGGGTCAGAGGAGATGAGAGGTTGATGCCTGTGTCTAGTTACATTTGTAAAATAGGAGTGTGGGGGAATCGAAGAATGGAAAAAGAGAGAGTGAAATTAATTATGGGTACAAGTTAAAAGGTAAAAGTGTTTAGCAGGAAGGAAATATATTGAAATTAAAATATTGTATCTTTATGTGGCAACCATCCTAGCTTGAAAGCTCAAATTAATAGCATTCATGATTATTCAAATTCAAAGACTAGTACAGAAACAGATCGAAACAACTTTTTGTATCCCTCAGAAAGTAGAGTCACAAGATGAACTGCAAAGATGAGGTTCCAACACACATCAGAGTACAAAGTGATTGCCAACTGCTAGCTAAGCTTTACAAACATACAAACTGTCTAACAACACGCATCACTTCGTTCGGCTGTATCTCCACATGTAAGACTTAGCAATATCAAACATTCTGGATGTTTATCTGCTAAAAAAAAAAGTTATCTGAATGGGGGGAAAAAATCACAATGTTATTATTTAGCTCTAAACTTGACATTCAATTTGAATTATCTACAGTCTGAACTTTAGTGATTAACACAGAATAGATTTGCCAATGCAACTGTACTGAGGTTTTTTCACATGTCAAAAAGAACTTGAATTGACGGTGCAACGTCCCATTTATCTTATTTTCCACCAGCTTTCAGCTTTAAGTCTCCTGAAATTTTAACAGGAATAAAGTATGCACTATTATGTGACTTAGATAATAAAGAGGGAAATTGCTCTCAAAGTAAATCATTATGGTTAACTTCCTTGGGTAATAGCAGACTGAAGTAATTTGCTCAAAAGAAACATCTGGAAAGCTCAAATTACAGACACATTTTAACAAATAAGAATTTACAAACAATGCTTAGACAGCATATAGCAATTACACCCGAACAGCTGACTTAAATGTAATAGCATTATTTCAAAACATCAAAAACTCAGCATAATCTGAATATAGAATATTAAAAAAACGAATTGATGTGAAATATATGATTATTGTGAAAGTTTAAGATAGGCTGCTGCATTGAATTTCAATATGAATTCCTTGATGCAATCTGTTGACATTAATATCATATAAACATATATTTTTTAATTGTTTCATCATCTAGGTGCCCATGTTAGTGAGGATAGGTTTGCTAACAGCTTAGAGTCATATTGAAAGCGGCCTGTTGTCTTTATTACCTACATGTGGGAAAAAAAATAAATGAATGTCCTGAATTAAAATTTTAACTCATTGTTTGGTTTATGTATTAAAGAATTTACATAATTCTATTGGCTCCAGGCACATTAATCATTTACATGTCAATTTTCTTTTTTTATCTCTGGATTCTCTGAAGACAATTTACACTTCAATGGAGGATGCACAGATGTGCCTCTTATAATTTATCAAACTGCTTAAAACAGTGGGGATTATAACTCTGCTAATTCCCATTAGAAACAATTTCAAAGTATTCAAATCAAATGACATGGAGCTAACCATACAATAATCATCAGACTGGTTAACTAAAAATCTTACAAAAGGATCATTTATAACACATTGTTGGAACATATCATAAACTGTTTAATTAATAAAAACGTCACATTTTTAGTCTACATTTTAATTATTTAAAGTCCACATGAAAAACACAACTAGCTTTTTTATACATTTCTTGAATCATAAATGTGGAGATAGGAAGTTCCAGCATATCCCTTCCTGCCTATCTATACTCACTGATCTGTAGGGGTGCAGCTACAGAGAGTCCAGACAGCAACTCCTACCCTGCAGAGACAGCCTACAGCTCAGGGAAGTGAGGGATGGGGGAAAGGCTGCAAGGAGACATACACTGAGACACTAAAGGGCATTGAGAGACATTATGGCAGACACTGGGACACTAAGGGGCACTGGGAGACATTATGGCAGACACTGAGACACTAAGGGACATTGGGAGACATTCTGGCAGACAATGAGACACTAAGGGACACTGGGAGACATTATGACACTGAGACACTAAGGGACACTGGGAGACATTATGGCAGACACTGAGACACTGAGGGACACTGGGAGACATTATGGCAGACACTGAGACACTAAGGGACATTGGGAGACATTATGGCAGACACTGAGACACTAAGGGGCACTGGGAGATATTATGGCAGACACTGAGACACTAAGGGGCATTGGGAGATATTATGACACAGACACATGGGGACACAGTGTCACCATGTCTCCCAGCCAGTGTCCCTGGTGTCTCAGTGCCCCCTTGTCTCCCAGTGACCCCTAGTCTCCCAGTCTGCCAGTGTCTCACTGTCCCCATGTCTCCTAGTGCCTCCATGTCTCTCATTGCCTAAAGTGTCACAATGTCCCCATGTCTCCAAGCTAGTGTCCCTAGTGTCTGTGGCCCTGGTGTCTCAGTGTCCCCATGTCTCAATGTCCCCCAGCCAGTGTCTCAAGTGTCTGTGTCCCTGGTGTCTGTGTCCCCATGTCTTCAAGTGTCCCCTATTTTCCCATTGTCCCCATGTGTCCCAGCCAGAGTCCCCTAGTCTCCCAGTGTCACTTGTGCCTCCGTGTCCCTAGGTCTCCCCATGTCCCCAAGTCTCCCAGTCTTCCTAGTGTCCTAGTGACATGGGGACCCTGGGATACATGGGAACACAGGGAGACATGGGGTATTGAGACACTGTGATACATAGGATCACTGAGAGACCTGGGGACACGACACTAGGGGACACTGGGAGACATGGGGCACTGAGACACTGATACATAGGGACACATGGGGGCACTGAGTCATGGGGGTACTGGGAGGAATCCATATATATATAGCAGAATCAAACTAAAGTTTTTTGGTGATTTTACAGCATTTTCTCTTATGTCATTCCTTTTTTTTCCAAGAAAGTTGGCAACCCTAACTACTTTTCACATACTCTTACTTAAGTATGGAAACTTAAGTGGGATGTATGGGAACAAACCTTGTGTGGACTGGTTGACAATGAATATAGTTAAAGGGACACTATAGTCACCAGAACAACTACAGCTTATTGAATTTGTTCTGGTGAGTAGAATCATTACTGTCAGGCTTTTTGCTGTAAACACTGCTTTTCAGAGAAAATGCAGTGTTTACATTACATCCTAGTGATAACTTCACTGGCCACTCCTTAGATGACTGTTAGAGATCCTTCCTGGGTCATGGCTGCCTAAAATGCATCCAAACATTCAGTGTCTCCTCCCTCTGCATGCAGACACTGAACTTTCCTCATAGAGATTCATTAATTAAATTCATCTATATAAGGAGATGCTGATTGGCCAGGGCTGTGTTTGAATCATGCTGGCTCTGCCCCTGATCTGCCTCTTTGTCAGTCTCAGCCAATCCTATGGGGAAGCACTATGATTGGATCAGGCCACCACTTCTAATTATGTTAGCAGACTGCTTGTTTTTATGAGTCCAACAGCATGCAGCGTTACAGCTTCGGGCTTGAATATAGTAAGATTTTGCTATATTTATGGAGACATGAGGGGCCCAGGGGGGCTAGATGGTGGTGTTAACACTATAGGGTCATGAATTCATGTTTGTGTTCCTGACCCTATAGTGATCCTTTAAGGTAATGCCGACTTTGGTCTCTCTAACACTGTGGCATGTTCCCTTTCTTCTACACTCACTACATACAGCTTTTCTCTGTCCCAGACCATATACCAGGAGCTTCTGTGTGCTAGTAAGAAGGTAAGGAGACAAGTGGACCAGCGAGTGCTAGGGACAGTCCTTAGAAAGCATTGAGTGAGCGCATCATTAGATGCATTTATGCCAAGCTCAGGGTGCTCTCTGCATAGTATGCCCTTAGTTGGCCAGCTGCATGATTGCCAGGCTGGCCTTCTAATTCTTTGAGCAGACATGTCCTCTTTTTGGGCATGTTCGCCCCTTTTGGCAGGTTACGTGATTTGGGTCAGTGGCACACCCTTTTACCATGCCCATTGACTTCCTGTCTGACTGGACACTGCTGTTAGGGGTTATGGATTTACTTGATAGATGAAAACATAAATTAGAGAGAGATTAGCCTTTTCTTATGGCTGCTGTTTTCATTCTCTCCAGCACCATCTCCATCAGATACATGATGCTTAGGAGTGTTTTACTGTTTTTGGTCGATATGATTCTGTAATTAGGCCCGTCATAATTGTCAGCACCAGGCCTATGTGGCTCTTAATCTGGCCCTGGCTAGCAGTGTAATGCTGGCAGGGGAGGGAGGGAGAGAGGACTCTTTTCGACGGGCCTCGGGTCATCAGCATACCTATGTTATTTGTGACATAAGCATGAATAATGCTTTTTTTTACTAATATAAAATAAATAAATATACGTTAATATACATTGCAATACATAAGAAAAGAGGAAAAGGCATTATGCAACATAATTTACCAAGTGAAGCAGAATGTAAGAAATATACTACATTCACTTGTTTGGCATTTCTCTATCCAGTTTATTCAGAGCATTTAATTATATCTCGCTAGAGGACTCCACTCCTATTCAGCTACCACTTACCACTAGTACCAACACTGGGTAAATGGTAATACAAAATCATATTTATTTGTAGAAAACTGGCAAAAATAGTACCAGGTGCCTTTAACCTAGGATGAAACTCTCCTAGTTATAGGCTCCTATACAAAGTATACCTGCCTATCCTATCCAAAGTATACCTGCAAATGAACTGGTAGTTTCATTCCCCGAATGTGTGCTCCATGACATGGAAACACAAGCGTAGCCATTCCTATGATCAGCTTTATTCTGTGGATTACAAGGTGGGAACATTAACCATTATTACTTTCAAATAATGATACAATTTTTGCTAATTTAATATTAGCATGAATGTGACATAGGAAATTAATGAGTGATTTGCCTAATTTCCCAAGGGCCATTAATCTACTATTTTCCATTCTCAAATGTGTCATTGATTAATGCCCTATTAAAGTTGCTAGAAGCATGGTCTGCATGAGGTTTCTAAACCTTACTTAGAATTTCTACATTTAAGATGGACCGATGATTGTCACACACCCTTGGGTGTTTGAAGATAAGACGAAACGTATATTCCTCGTTTTGTTGTAATGATCTAATTAAAATAAAGACAGGATAAAATCTGCTTCTGTATGGACAGCATGCTTCCTGAAATAATGATGCAATGGGCTAACAATTTGTCTAGTCCTTGTATTAAAAGGACTCATCCCACCAGAGGCTGAAAATGCAGTCTTGAATGCTGGTATCAATATGAGATGACCCTATGCAAAATCCTAAAATTCTTTGATGGTAAGTGGAAAGTCTTGCCAAGATATTAACAGTGGCCAGAATGCCTTCCCAGTAATCTGTTGTCTGAGCTTCTTTGCCATGGACCAGAGGTGGGCAGTGAGATCCACAGACTTTGGGGTTAAACCATTTGCAAATTATTTAATCCCTAATGCTAAGGAAGGGCCAGGGACCTCCTGGAACCATAACAACTTTATTTCCATCAAGTTGCTATGGTGCCAGAGTGTTACTTTTAGAAATATGTTAGCTGAACTACAACTGTCATAGATATTTATTGTGCTTCATCATGTACAGCAGTGCTTTGTTAGGAGGTAGAGATATAAATGGAATTTATTTAGAATTAGGGGAGGTGAGACAGAGGTAAAAATCATAATGCTATATTATATATTTGTGGTTGGGGCAATATTGCCGTAATGGTTAGATAACACATAATTAGCAATAAACATAGTCAATAGCACCGGTTGGTTGTGGTGTGCCAGAACCGACAATGCAGGAGGCCTGTAATAAAGAGGGCAAAAAGAAGTGTACCATACAAATATATATATTCTACAATAATATTATTTGGATATGACACGAAATGCCTGACGAATCCCTAACCGGTTCAGGTATAGATAATGTATAAAAGGATGATGTCCAGCCATGATTCATGGAGTAGTCGCATCTCTAAGGGATGCTGGACTAACTGTGTATACTCGGCGAGGTGGAGCCCAGACCTTGCAGAGATGTTGGCTAGAGATGGTCCACCAGTGACTTGGGAACTCAATTTATACAAAGCCACCATTAGTATGATCCATATAACGTACCGGCAGGCTAGCTATTGCCAGGTGGCAAAGAATTAAACTAATGAGGGTGACAGGTGAGGCCCTGCTAATTGCCAAGCGGCATGAGAGGCTCTATCTATGCAGTTATGGCCTCTCGGTAACTACTAAAGCATAAGATAGAATGGGAGTGACAGGTGAGTCCCTCCCTATGCAACAATGCGAGGTGAATAACTATGTGTTGGGCCGATGTTGTTGTCCTCTGAGTATGAGGGGCCCCTCTGAGTATGAGGATGGGTGTTGGCCTCGCAGGACCACTAGACTATGGCATAGAGGCCAGAAACCTACCATAGTGGGCACCTATATCCCTAACAACCAGTACTTATCTGCTAATAGGGGACCTCAGTGTGGGCCAGACTGTGGATCCATTTAGAATGGTGACTGAGAACGTATGCCTCTGCTTGGGCGAGACTGTGGATCCATTTAGAATGGTGACCGGGAACATATAATTGAGCGTGGGCCAGATCGCGGACCAAAATAAGAGAAAGTGACCTACCCCACTGGTGGACACGAGTCAAGAAA
>OW240915.1:145788012-145987469 GCA_933207985.1 Pelobates cultripes | reverse complement strand
TACTGCTGGGGGGGTAGGGGTTACTGCTGGGCAGGGAAGGGGTTACTGCTTGGTTGGGGGTTGCTGGGGGTTGGGGTTGCTGGGGGGTTAGGGGTTATGCTGGGGGGGTAGGGGTTACTGCTGGGGGAGTAGGGGTTACTGCTGGGGGGGGTAAGGGTGCTGTGTCAGTATACCCCCCCTCCCTCCTTCTTACCTTTAATGAAGTGGGAGGGGGGGACACAGCGATCCCTGGTGGTCCGGTGGTGGTAAGCACTGCAGGGGGAGGGCTCCAGGAAGCAGCTCCCCTGTCCTCCCGCGCAATGCTGTGTGGAGCGTTGCCATGGTAACGCGCGGCAACGCTCCACACAGCATCGCGCGGGAGGACAGGGGAGCTGCTTCCTGGAGCCCTCCCCCTGCCTCCCGACCCGGAAGCAGAGTAGGCGCCTGCCGTTTCGGGCAGGCAGGTGCCTACTCTGCATTGATGGCGAACCTGTGGCCGCGTGCCCACAGAAAGGGCCCGGCGTGCCACCTGTGGCACGCGTGCCATAGGTTCGCCATCACTGTTATAAGGTATTGCAAATGGGGTACGTCCAGTATTTTTTAGTAGCCACTTCGTCATAACCACTGGCCAAAATTAGCGTTCAAATTAGTTTTTTGCACTTTTCACAGACAAATATGAACGCTAATTTTGGCCAGTGTTTGTGACTAAGTGGCTACTAAAAAAGACTGGACATACCCCATATTGAATACCCTGGGCTGTCTACTTTAAAAAAGATATGTACATGTGAGATGTGATTCAGAAATTTATGACAGATAATAATGTTACAATGTCACTATTGATACATTTTAAAAATATATATTTTGAAACAGCAATGTTCTTCTTGTACTTGTAGCCCTATAACTTCCAAACAAAAGCTAAGAACATGTTAACAACATGTTAACAGTGTTTCTAAACTCAGGACAACATTTTGAAGCTGTAAAGGATCCTTCTATTCGTGCAGTGCTGATCCTTGTAGCTTCTCCCGAAATCCAGCTGAAACAAAGTGATTATAGCTTCCAATCCCCCAAGCATGAGTCGAGACTTCATGAAGGGGTAAAACGATCTGATTTAATGGGGGCTACCTGCCCGGTATTTATGCAGGTCTCCCACCTGGTGGATACTCCCCTAAGGGACCAGATGGAAGACTGGGACAAAAGAATTACAGTAGCCAATCGCAGTGGCTCTAACATAAGCACTCTCCTTTACATAGGTAAATCCCTCCTCTCTATCCTGGAGATAATTAACTTAAGTTAGTAAAAGAAACCTTGATTATCTCCAAGTAGAGAAAAACATGGCTTTTTATAGAGTCCCCAAACGGTATAAAAATCTATAACTTATATTTTACTGCACATAAACTTCAAGTCCCACATACCCCCAGATAGCTTGGATCTGCGCGCACATTATAGGCGAATAGCGCTCAGATCCCACAAACACAGTTCTCAATATCGACGAATGAAGTTTGGACTTCACCGGCGGTTCACATGTTTGTATCCGAGAAAGAGTTTCATAATTGTAGCTATCTGGGGTCGGTCTACAGGGAGTGCAGAATTATTAGGCAAATGAGTATTTTGACCACATCATCCTCTTTATGCATGTTGTCTTACTCCAAGCTGTATAGGCTCGAAGCCTACTACCAATTAAGCATATTAGGTGATGTGCATCTCTGTAATGAGAAGGGGTGTGGTCTAATGACATCAACACCCTATATCAGGTGTGCATAATTATTAGGCAACTTCCTTTCCTTTGGCAAAATGGGTCAAAAGAAGGACTTGACAGGCTCAGAAAAGTAAAAAATAGTGAGATATCTTGCAGAGGGATGCAGCACTCTTAAAATTGCAAAGCTTCTGAAGCGTGATCATCGAACAATCAAGCGTTTCATTCAAAATAGTCAACAGGGTCGCAAGAAGCGTGTGGAAAAACCAAGGCGCAAAATAACTGCCCATGAACTGAGAAAAGTCAAGCGTGCAGCTGCCACGATGCCACTTGCCACCAGTTTGGCCATATTTCAGAGCTGCAACATCACTGGAGTGCCCAAAAGCACAAGGTGTGCAATACTCAGAGACATGGCCAAGGTAAGAAAGGCTGAAAGACGACCACCACTGAACAAGACACACAAGCTGAAACGTCAAGACTGGGCCAAGAAATATCTCAAGACTGATTTTTCTAAGGTTTTATGGACTGATGAAATGAGAGTGAGTCTTGATGGGCCAGATGGATGGGCCCGTGGCTGGATTGGTAAAGGGCAGAGAGCTCCAGTCCGACTCAGGCGCCAGCAAGGTGGAGGTGGAGTACTGGTTTGGGCTGGTATCATCAAAGATGAGCTTGTGGGGCCTTTTCGGGTTGAGGATGGAGTCAAGCTCAACTCCCAGTCCTACTGCCAGTTCCTGGAAGACACCTTCTTCAAGCAGTGGTACAGGAAGAAGTCTGCATCCTTCAAGAAAAACTTGATTTTCATGCAGGACAATGCTCCATCACACGCGTCCAAGTACTCCACAGCGTGGCTGGCAAGAAAGGGTATAAAATAAGAAAAGCTAATGACATGGCCTCCTTGTTCACCTGATCTGAACCCCATTGAGAACCTGTGGTCCATCATCAAATGTGAGATTTACAACGAGGGAAAACAGTACACCTCTCTGAACAGTGTCTGGGAGGCTGTGGTTGCTGCTGCACGCAATGTTGATAGTGAACAGATCAAAACACTTACAGAATCCATGGATGGCAGGCTTTTGAGTGTCCTTGCAAAGAAAGGTGGCTATATTGGTCACTGATTTGTTTTTGTTTTGTTTTTGAATGTCAGAAATGTATATTTGTGAATGATGAGATGTTATATTGGTTTCACTGGTAATAATAAATAATTGAAATGGGTATATATTTGTTTTTTGTTAAGTTGCCTAATAATTATGCACAGTAATAGTCACCTGCACACACAGATATCCCCCTAACATAGCTATAAATAAAAACAAACTAAAAACTACTTCCAAAAATATTCAGCTTTGATATTAATGAGTTTTTTGGGTTCATTGAGAACATGGTTGTTGTTCAATAATAAAATTAATCCTCAAAAATACATTTGCCTAATAATTCTGCACTCCCTGTATTTTGCATCGTATAAAAGTCCAGAACGGGGCTAATTTTTAAATTCAAATGCTGAAAAACTGTAGAGACTGGATACTCGATCAGGGTTTTCCTAAGCTACAGTGGTTTGGGTTTGAATTTACTCGTGCTGATTTGTATTCATTACCAACTGATATGAGCAAATTGTATCTTTTTTTCATTTGAAGCAGATTATAGCCCGATATAGGGTGTTCGAAAGGTCTACCTTGTTGATTTGCTATCACCATTACGTGTATAAATTGACAAGGGCAAAGAGTATCTTTTTTCATTTTAAGGCTGGTTGTAGTCTGATACATTGTGCATAAAAGGTTTATTAGATCGAGTATCCAGTCTCTACAGTTTTTCAGCATTTGTGAATTTGCAAAACACAGTTTTGCACACATTACTTGAAGAAGGTTTCTGAAAACTTCTGAACAGAACCTCATCTATTGACTTCAATATATTTAGTCATTATTTTGCATTATTTTCTCTCTGAGGTTGAATTTGTTTGGATATTTGGACTATATTTGGGTTTTATTTATTTTTTGACCCAATCAGGTCATGACCCATTTCTAAATATAATTCACCTCTGAAATATAATTAATCTTTGAAGCATATTAAAGTACATCATATTTATTTTATTTTATTCTATGATAATTAATAAAAGTTACATTTTAAGGGCACTCATTTCCTTCCCTTTTCACTAATTTCTAGTTAACAGGGTTAACCCCTTTTTCGAGTTTCCCTTTTTTAGCTTCCCTTCTTTTTGTATTTATTACAATTTAAAATGGCGACCGCCACGTGTTCGGCAGATGAACGTGGACCACCAAGCTGTTCCCCAATTACTGTGTGGTTAACCGCAAAGTCTGGGTGGTTAATGAGCGCCACACGACCTCAGTAGGAGGTCGGGTGATTCGGCAGTTTGTTCGTTTTATTGGTATTTGCACGAAATCACCACACACACGCATAAATAACCAAAAAGGCTGTTTCTCATAGTCTGGTTAACAGGGGATTTCGTTACAGAAGCTATTTAGCATGGGTGTTTTTTTGGCGGTTTTAGATGCGTAACCAATTTTAAGGTTCAAAGTTAGAAAAGGTTTTTTTTTTAATTTTTCATCATATTTTATCATTATTTTTTATAGTAACTTATATGATATGATGAAAATAATGGTATCTCTTTAGAAAGACCATTTAATGGCAAGAACAACGGTATATATTATGTGTGGGTACAGTAAATGAGTAAGAGGAAAATTACAGCTAAACACAAACACCACAGAAATGTAAAAACAGCCATGGTGCTTAACGGTAAGAAAATTGAAAAATGGTCTGGTCACTAAGGGGTTAAATTGCATCTGCTATCTGAGTGTCAAGTCCCCAGTGTCCAGTAATCTATCCAAATCCAACTGCAGAAAAGTAACATCCTCCTCACTTTGTATTACCTTACCTAGGCAAAAAAGATTTTGGCACCTGCCCCCACTAATTTTCACCATTGTATATCTTACACCTGCCTTGTGTATCTCTTACAACCCCCCTTTATGTGTCTTACTTCCCTCAGCCCCTTTGCATATCTCCTTCTCTCCCAGCCCCTTTGTCTTTTACTCTTACCAGCTCCTTTGTGTGTTTCTGTTTCACCACCAGCCCGTCTATCTCCCCCTAGCCCCGCTGTGTCTCCTTTGCCTCTACTCCAGCCCCTCTGTGTCTCTTTCACCCCCAGCCCCTTTGTATTTCCACCCCCAGGCCCTTCTGTGTGCCGCTTTCATCCCCAGCCCCTCTGTGAATTTTAACACCCCCAGGCCCCCTCCCCCCTCATGTCACTCCGTGTGTCTTTCTTGTCAGCCAGGCCCCCCTCTATGCCACTCTCTCCTCCATGTCCCTCAGTGTTCCTCTCTCCTCTCCTCCATGACCATTAGTGTTCCTCCCCCCCTTACCTGTCTCTTAGTGCCCCCCATTCTCCTAAATGTTCTTCCCAATCCCCTCCCCTCTTAGTGTTCCTCCCCCTTCTCTTTTATTGGTTCCCTCTACCCCATTGTTCTTTTTTTATTCCCTCCCCTGTACCTTTGTGCCTTCCCTTAATGTTCCTCTCTCTCACCCCCAGTGTTCTTCTCCCCTCCCTCTTTTTTAGTGTTCTTTCCTCCTCCTCCCCTGTCCCAAGGTGTTCTTTTCCCCATCTTTTCTTTCTCCCCCCCCCCCTTTCCTATAGTGTTCTTTTCTCCCCTCCTGTCCCTAGTGTTCTTTCCTCCCCCCTGTTCCAAAGTGCCCCACCCCTCCCCTTTCCCATAGTGTTCTTTCCTCCCCCCTGTTCCAAAGTGCCCCACCCCTCCCCTTTCCCATAGTGTTCTTTCCCCCCGTCCCAGGTGTATCTCCTACCTTTCTGGTAGCATGGCAGACCGCAGTACAGGAGTTTCAGTTTCCTTACCCGGCAGTATTGACAGGAAGTGCTCTCTCAGTGAGCACTTCCTTTCAGTCCAGCCGGGTACAGGAAACAGAAGTTCCTGTACCACGGTGCGCACTGCTTCACTTGGCCACACTACACTGAGTCCCTGGCATCAGGGAGCACTGTGGGCCCACCTCCTGCGAGCACTATATTCTAGCGTCCCCTGGGCCAGTGTGACCTAAGACGGCCATTTGTGCCACCTTATGGACGCGCTGACCCTGACCTTACCTAGTTTTGCATCATCTGCAAGCATTGACACGTCTTGACTTTCAACGCCTATTTCAAGATCATTTATAAATAGGTTGAAAAGAATTAGTCCGTGTCTCTCAAAAAACAAATTCATCATAGACAACGTCACAGACGACGTCACCGACGACATCACAGACGCATCAGCTGCTACTTGTTCCTCATCATTCATTGAGAGACTGAGTCACCGTTCACTGTGGTCTTTTTTGAAGATTCCGACTGCGGTGTCTACTGAACCGTGATCCAGCTAGCAAGTACCTGTCAATGTTCTAGCGATTCTTCAAGGCTGTCAGCGTACTGGTGATTCTTCACGTCACTACAGACAACTTTCTATCGGAAGAATTCACCAGTTCCTTCTCTGTCTTTTTTTATGTTGCAAGGGTTTTTCACCTCAGATGGGGGCCCACATCGAGGTCAAGGTACTCACTGTATCGTATACAGTGTCTCTATAATGGAGGTTCTGTATTAAGATGTCAGTCTCTGTTTTTACCTCTTTTTTTCTTATATATGCATTTTATCTTTATTGTCTTTGTAAACACACTTATCCTGTATCTTTTGATTTATATTTGATACAAACCGTCACACCATCGCTTCGGTCACTGGAGATATCCGAGATTGACATCGCTAATCACTACTGGCTCTAGGGGCAACTAACTCATCAATCCGCAGGGCTGCATAAAAACAAAGGGAAAAGGCCACTCTAAAGAGAAGCACTTCAAAGGGAGAGAAACAAACTGATGGAAGAACCCCACACAGATTTTCAAGTAAGGGGACAGAGAGCGGATGACGGACGTCCACCACCCATTCCCTCCTCCATCCCCATACAGAATGACTTCGTAACATCTTCCCATCCCATAAAGTGCATAAGGAAGGAAAGGGCTGACATGTTACACTCTACAGAAGCCACTGATGCTCCTTCAGAACGCAAGTGTAGCACATAACCTACCTTTGGATGATGCCAAATCAAACTCCCCTACCGAACCTGATATCCATTGTTCCCATACTGATCCATACGCCTGCCAGGAAGAAGGAGCCAACAACCTCTGATTAGTTCCGTTAAGTTCTAAAATCGAGGTTTCATAAGAAATCTGGACACGTCAGGCCCATTGCGTCGACTCTCTGAACTACTTCCAGAAAAAGATCCCACTGCAGACAAGAGAGAGAATCCACAATAGAATTATCGACCTCTGGAACATGAACCGCATGAAACCATATGTTAAATTCTAGACATCGCAACACCAACTGCCTTAAGAGAGCCAGGACTGGGGGAGACCGTGATGACAGCTGATTTACCGCATGGACAACACTCGTATTGTCCCTCCAAATAGAACCTGTGTGTTCGCGAAAACAGAACCCCACAGCTCCACTGCCACAATAATGGGAAACAGTTCCAAGAAGGTTAGGTTGTGGAGCAAGTCCTCACCAGTCCAAGTCAAAGGCCATCGACCCGCACACCAGTGGCCCTGGAAATATGCACCAAACCCGATAGATCCTGAATCGTCAGTGAACAATTCCAGGGTGGAGTTGGATACCGAATTGGTACGCAAATAGGTATGCCCATTATATCCCAACAAAAATTTGCTCCTCACACCCAAATCCACCTGAAGTGGAAGGGGAGACGAATGCCCACCATCGCTAGGGAGAGCTGCCGGCTAAAAACCCGACCCATATGTATGACACGACATGCAAAATTTAAGTGTTCCAGGAGAGATTGAAGTTGCCTCAGCTGAAACTTTCTAGAACCCTTAACCAATTACACTATGGGCGACAATACCTGCATTTATCCTCTGGAAGACGAAACTCGACCTTGATTCCCAAAAAAGAGATAACCGTGCAAAGGGAATGCCAAAATCAAGCATAACCTCCCAAAAGTGACATAACAAGGAGATGCAGGCCGGTGAATCCGCTGGACCAATGAACAAGAAATGGTCCAGGCAGTGAAGGAGTGAAAGGCTACCCGACATGTACGACATGACCCACTCTAGAAAGGAACTAGACAACTCAAAGAAATAACAGGAAATAAAACAACCCGTGAGAAGACACATGTCAAAAAAGAAGACACCTTAAAACTGGCAACCCAGAAGATGAAAACAGTCCGGATGAAGCGGTAGCAAACAAAACGCAAATTGGATATCAGATTTAGCTAACAGGGCCCCTTGCCCTGTGTCACAAACCAACTCCAATGCCCTATCAAAGGATGCATATCGTCATTTGATATGTCATCATTGACTGACAAACCCACGGGGAAGGAGAGGTGATGAATTAACCTATACGCTCTTGGTTCTTTTTTAGGGACCAAACCCAGAGGTGAGACCCGCAAGTTGTCAAATAGGGGGAAGGAAAGGGGCCAACCATACAACCTTTCCCCAAACCAACGACAAATTTGCAGCAAACGCCACCTCCAAAGACTCTGGAAATGGTATAATAAAACCCTCCGTGAAATATTTCCAAAGAATTTCTGCCTCTCAACGTTTAGGATACCGTCCGAGGCATTGACAGAGCCTTGACTCCATCCTTGGATGCCGATCTAGGCAAGTGTTTTCCCTGCTTAAAACAGCGCACCACCGGGTAGGCTCCTCCACAATTAGAGCATTCATGTTTGAACCGACTGCTACTGTACCATCTGTAATGGCTTTCGTTGAAGAGCCAGCAAATGCCTTTTTTGTGTCCCACCGACCCTCCAGCAGGAGCGCTGGTGGGTGCTGAAAATTTCACCGGGCAGCATGGCATCATCAATAAAAGTCATAAATTACCGTCCTGTATACTGAAATCCATCAGAGGCCAAACCACAATTATTTGCCTAAATTGTATTCCAACCAACATTTGCCTCTATATACCTTGTAAGCCCCCCATATTGAGTCTAGGTATGCAAACAAGGAAGGGTCCGCTAAGGAAACTTGCTAGATAGAATGCTAGCAAAAGTAACAAAACCCTGAAGCCAATTTCCAAAGGTCTGAGGAAATGCTTACCTTTTTCTCCTTCCGATGTATCACCACGATGCGGTCTGTCCACCGTTTCCTTATCTAGTGGGACTAAAGATAAAAGGGCTACAAACTCCCCCTTCAGAATTTTTTCTTTAACCTCCAAAGGAACATGGAGACCCAATGGTAACACCTCACAAACTGGGCCAAGTGAGGGGGCATTAACAGGTGCCTCCGCACCCATAGGAATGGAACTGTCAACCTGAGCAGCTAAAGAATCGCCACTACCTGCCTGCACTGCACCAGGACATAATGTATCTAAAACTGCCCAAAGCAAGCCTATCACTTTGCCGTGCTGGACATTAGACCCTGACTGTAATTGCGCAGATTGCCCAGCGCGAGCGCAATCATACTCACTAGTTGGGAGCAGCGAGTTCGGTCCCTCCACTCTCTGAACTACCAAATGGAAAGGAATGTTTCTTTCTCCCAGCCGACTTGCACTTGCTGCAGACATTCGGCAGGTTTCATCATCCGAATCCTGGCATCTATGATGATCTGACTGCTGGGTATCTGAATCAACCAGCCGCAGATCTCCTGAAGTTCCTCTCCGTTCAGCCCCACAACAGGCCCACTCCTGTGAAGCTTTGTAAAGATCACCAGAGTTCACCAAGCAAACTTCTTCCAACTCCTGAACTCCATGTGTGCGTGATCGTTCAGTACTTGCAGCCTCCCGAACACTTTCCAACCTTCTCGGTTTATGGACATCCGACTCCCGAACCCCAACCGTTCGGTTCACTTCAGGACTTTCATTCGCAACCAGGGCCTGTGACGTCCGTGAAGACTCCCGAGCAGATGTCATGTACACGCCCCGTTGATACTGTCGAACGTCATTTCTTCGATTAGAGTGCACCTCCGTCATTTCCTGTGAAGCCGGAAGAGACGAGCACGGGCTGCGAGATCTCTTCAACCATCCAGCGCCATCTTGTCGACCTGAGCCGTCATCTTATGGAGAAGGCCCAAACCAGCTGTCAGGTCCCCTGCCCCCATGCCACTCACGGCGACCTTCTTACCTCATAACAGCGAGCGGCGTCATCTGGTCCCTGTCTCCAGACTGGCAATTTATCTGACTCTGCATGCTCCAGAACACCTTCCTTATATGTGTGCTGCACCCGGTCATGTGACCCGGCACACAGTGCTGACCTCAGAGACCACAAGGGAGGGAAGAAACTCCTCCCACATGTTGTGGTTCACACTAATTGGAGATTAGCCAATCAGACACACCCTGTGTGTATGTAAGCTAGCCTCTCCCTTGCCTCTGTGCCCTGTTGTGGTCTTTGGTTTACCATTTAGCGTTGCACTTGTTATTCGGATTTCCTGGTTACTGATATTTGACTTTGTCTCTCGTTATTCCGTTTCTCTGTTTCCCTTGACCTCGGCTCGTGTTTTGACTATTTCTTTTTGCATAACCCAACCATTCTAAGGATCGGTATTGCAATTCTCTCTACTCTGTCCTATCTGTGTGTTAGGGTTCTCTAGTAAATGTTACACCAGCAGTGCTCGGTCCCAGACTCATGGAAGCCTCAGGCGCAGGACTAGAAGACAGCCTGGATGGAGGTCTGGACCGATGGGCCCATCTCCCACAGCGAGGGGAATCCACCTCTGTTACCGGTACCAGGGGCTGAGGATCAGGAACGACATCCTGCAACAAAGAGGCGTAGGAATCTGCTCCATGGGTCCTATGGAAGGACTTCAACAAGGTAAGCAATACTTCCCTAGACATATCAGCTCCTCCAGCCATTGTGAAGTGGGTACAATAGTCAGTATCAAGTAATAGTAAATGGAAATTAAAGTAAACTCTTTTTTTCTGACAGGAAATCTCCACATGAAAAACACCACCAGGATCCCTTGGCTGTGCTACAGTGGACTGGTGAGTTCTCCCAGAATTCCTGGCACCTAGTTTCTGTCTCATACTTTATAACAATTCTTTTACCATGCCAACTACTCTGGCCAGCAGTTATGTTCCCCCCTCCTTAGGTAGTCTGGGGGTTGGACTTTCCCAGCCACGGAGGTTAAGCTCACAGGTATATCATTTACAGTCAAAGATTTTGAACCCATTTTAGATACAGGAACCACATCTGCCTTTCGCCAATCCTCCAGTACAATTCCTATAAGAAAGGAATCCTGAAAGATAGAAAACAGAGTTTGCTTATTTTCACACTTAATAAGTAAAAAAAGAATCCTAATAGATAGGAGTCTAGAGTGTGTCCATAGACCCCTATTGGGGATAACCCTTGTAATTGGATACAGAACAGAGAAACGAAACGGATGATCCCAAATGCACAAAGGCTATGGGAGCACCCGAAAGAAGGGATCTAAGGGTCTGCACTTAAAAAATGCTGGAAATAAAAATGCTTTATTATAGGGTAGAAAAATCCCTCAGATAGGAAACTTACAAAAACAACACTTCAAAACTTAAACACACAGGAGGGGATTCGGACTAGAGGCAGTATAGTAATGATATGAAATCTCTATAGACTCAGGGAATCCAAGTAAAGGTAGAAGGATATATATGATTAGGTAATAATTAGAGTAATATAACAGTAACTCTCTTGGTATATAACCCTGAGTATACGTAATATCAAGAAAAAAAGGATAATTCTAGAGTAATGAAATAGCTCCACTATGTATAACCCAAGAGGAAATCTCCATGGAGAATTTATGCAATCAAAAAACAAGATTGCTCATCTTGTGGGTAAAAAATACAATGAGGAGCCCTTGTTACAATAAACAGTAAACACACTAATGTGTAGGCTGGATTGCAACAATGTACTGGACAAAAATGGTTCAGTTTGTATTTGTGCAAAAAAGCAACTGTAGCTGAGCGTAGCTTAATTAGGCAGGTTAACACCAACAAAACCCCATCAAAAGAGCCATAAGTTAATCTATTGCTGAAAATCCTAGCAATAAAAAGCCTCCCACCCCGTGAGCACATAACTCAGTGCTGTGATTAAAAATAAAAAAGCAGCATGAAACCTAACGTCCGTTTCGGCGCTAGCAAAGCGCCTTTGTCAAAGGTAAAAGGTAAAAGGTAAAAGGTGCTCACGGGGTGGGAGAGTGAGATTCGGCTAGGTGTAGGGAGTTACTAATGTAGACTTCCTTTTATGTGCAGTTAGGATTCTATCTTTGTAGTTTTAGCTTCACTATACTGAGACTTTGCTGCGTTCCAAAAGGCTTTTTATTGCTAGGATTTTCAGCAATAGATTAACTTATGGCTCTTTTGATGAGGTTTTGTTGGTGTTAACCTGCCTAATTAAGCTACGCTCAGCTACAGTTGCTTTTTTGCACAAATACAAACTGAACCATTTTTGTCCAGTACATTGTTGCAATCCAGCCTACACATTAGTGTGTTTACTGTTTATTGTAACAAGGGCTCCTCATTGTATTTTTTACCCACAAGATGAGCAATCTTGTTTTTTGATTGCATAAATTCTCCATGGAGATTTCCTCTTGGGTTATACATAGTGGAGCTATTTCATTACTCTAGAATTATCCTTTTTTTCTTGTTATTACGTATACTCAGGGTTATATTCCAAGAGAGTTACTGTTATATTACTCTAATTATTACCTAATCATATATATTCTTCTACCTTTACTTGGATTCCCTGAGTCTATAGAGATTTCATATCATTACTATACTGCCTCTAGTCCGAATCCCCTCCTGTGTGTTTAAGTTTTGAAGTGTTGTTTTTGTAAGTTTCCTTTTTGAGGGATTTTTCTACCCTATAATAAAGCATTTTTATTTCCAGCATTTTTTAAGTGCAGACCCTTAGATCCCTTCTTTCGGGTGCTCCCATAGCCTTCGTGCATTTGGGATCATCCGTTTCGTTTCTCTGTTTTATTTTCACACTTAGCTACTTAAATACTCGTGGGTGAATGATTTTAATGCATAATTATAATTCCATACCTTTGCATAACACTGTATATACAATACTCTATATATATATATGTATAGAGAGAGAGCAAAAGAAAGAGAGAAGGGGAGACAGAGAAGATAAAGTATATTTCTACGTGTGTGGGATTTAATATATTTTATATATTTTATTTGGCTATTGACATGTTAAAACTTCTTCCTTCACTATTAATCTATTAATTTTGCAGATATGTATTCTCACATTGCATTTAACTTTGCACCCTGGAGAAAAAACAGCTCTGTAAAGATAAATAAATGCTCCTTGAAGGTTAATGCAATAGTCTGTGCGTATGGAAATTGAATCATAAGAATACCTCCTTCTAGTAAACCTTAGCTGTCAGTTGTCATAAAACCTACTTCATCCACCTTCAATATCTTTTATATCACTTTTACAGTTCCCTTTTTAGGAAATTTCCCTCTCTCATACTCTCATAAGTTAGAGTCAGAACACTTTTTTAACTGACATCTGATTCTTCTACCTGACTGTGAAACCTGAGAAAGTCATATATCACTGTCAAAGTCATACTCATTGCACATTTCTGTAAAGCAATCACTTATTACATGTGACTCACAGTCTGATGGGTGATAGTAAAGCACCCTAGTCATTATCACAATTAAAACACATGTTCTAAACTGTGATATATATACCAACCTGGTTATAACTCTTTTGGCAAGTTGAATGTTGTCCTTTGGATAGCATCTCTGTAATGCTGTTTTAAATTTATTCTGAGAGCTGTCTGCATTATTAGCTTTGAAGTAATCTGACTATTTTAATGGGACACTCCAAGCACCATAACAACCTGCTCTTTACCTAGGTTAAGGAACAATAAGCTACCTATTTGCACATTTCTTAACATTCAAGGCCATGGCAATATTACAGAAAAAAATAAAAACTGGGAGGGCTCAGAGTATAAAGAAGACCAACGTTCCAAGTGATGGAATATATTTTTCTTAGAAATAATTCCCAATGTTTCCTTTTGCAATATAGCCTGCATTAAAACAGCTATTTCCAGAACTGAGCACATTTAAAGTCATGCATAACTGAATTCTAAATATAAGCTGTACAGCTAGCACATGAATATGTGAAACATGGACCATAGTTCTATAGCATGCAATATTTTAGTGGTAACATGTAGTATTTTAAATGAACAGAGAATATACTTCATGACTGAGAAATGTGCTTTACCCTCTACCCACGTTCAGAATTTTTGTTAGTTTCTTCATAGTTTTCCTCAAAAAAATGTAAAAAGCACTTGAGGATAATGACATCTATTTACCTGAGGTTGTGATATCTCTGAGCTACTTGTTGAGCAATTAATAATGTGCACTGGGCAGAAACTGCATGGGCATCATCTATACACCAAAACTGCTTGATTAAGCTAAAGTTGTTTTGCTGACTATGGTATCCTTTTAAAATATAAATAATGAAATACATGTTTTGACATATAGCACCCTAAAACCACAGTCTCCTTCACTCACATATGGTTTTAATAGCTATTAGAAAGAAGTTCTTTCTAATAGCTATTAAAATCAAAGGTGAGTGAAGGAGACTAATAGGTATTAAAACCAATTAAAGCTATATATATTACACATACTCTATTATGTGTATAATATAAGGGATAATGTGGAGGGGTGTTATAATCCTACTGGTATCCTCTATCTCACAGATAAGCTTCATTCTCACTGGTCTACTTTGTGCAACATTTTTTGGCAAGCAATATCCCCAGAATTGGACACAATATTCTAAATGTCCACATTCTAACTGCACTTCCATTTTCTTACTGTCAATTTAATTCCTACCCAAGAAAATATTCTGCTATTTCCTCCTGATTTATTATTTTTTTTTATATAGAATGATATTGTCTCTTTTCTAGATTTTATTGATTACATTAGAGTTTAGCATCCCGATTAGCAGCCTCTGACAAATCACAAGAAGATTCTGAAAAAAAACCATAAGTAAAAAATAAGGATAATGTTTGGTTTGTGGTTTCACTAGAACATGTTTGAGCATCACATGACTAAAATAAATGAAGATTAAAAACAAAAACAAAAACTGGAAGTCTACATGTCAATAGTTACTAAATTATATTTGCTAGAGATTTTCCTAGTAAAAGTCAAATGGAAGTAATATTGCACAAGGGAATTCATTTGAAACAGTTAGCCAGACACCTAGAATTTCAAGCAGTCTATGTATGTTAATCTGTAATGTTTACATGAAAACATTTCTTAGAATTATGCTAGTGTCTAGACAGAGAATGGGTTTCCACAATTAACCTTGGCCTCAGACACCTTATGGCATGGACATATAGAAGGATCAAAGAAAAAACAAGTATAAAGAATGCTAAGTGGCTTTCACCCAGTGTTGTGCACTATTATATTTCCAGAAAGTTATATGCCCAGTGCAATTATATCAATCCACTGCCTTTCATCATCACTTATTTAGAGAATCCTAAGATATGATCACTCTCCTATGGTAATCGAGTGCATTAATCACACAATAATTTTTTTTTAGGTCAACTTAAATATCACTTAGTTAATTAGTTAAATAGAAAAATAAATATAAAAGAAAAGCCAATTATCAATAAAGGAATTTAGCAATGTAAAATGTGAATTATTCACATTTAAACAGGTAAAAATTACAATTTCCTTGTCTTATTTGTATGTCTTAATAATAATTCTCCAGTGCATTTGCCGAATTTGTTCTATTTTAATGACACATGATAACAAATAATAGTAAGATTTTCCTCTATGCAATTATTTAATTACAGTTCCAGTGCAACAGAGGTCCACGTGAGTCTGTCGAACCCTGGCAGCACCTGGAGGGGGCAGCATTTCCCCACCCTTTCTGTGGTTTATTCCCCGTTCAGTTCCCCCCTCCAAGTGGACCCTTGGCAGTGGTGTTTTGTGCACTTGCTGCTTACCTTTGTTTTGCCAATTCATCTTTGCAAAATACCCAAATTGTTAGTTGTTTTCTGGTATAATGTTTTTTTATTTATTTTTTCTCTTTTTGTCTTCTATTTTAATGTAATTAGGAGGAAAAGTAGGATTAAGTAGCAAACAGATCAAGGCCAAGATCAAGGAGACACTCTGGAAAAAACCCAACAAACTGAGAAGACATATACAAAGAAAACAAAACTAACTGAATATACATGTTATGGAAGCCACTTAGTAACATTTGACTTTCAGACAAGGAGAGACAAAATATAGACACACTCCTGTGTACACTCTTGCATACTCATGCTCTCTCTCTCACTCTAGCACAGACAAACTCACACACAAGGAATACAATTTATCAAACACAAGTGAATATGAACATAACTGGGGTACCCCAGTGTCATATATATGCCATTCTCTGATTCAAGACAAACAATTGCAAGGACATGCTCCTACTTTATGTGCATCAGGTGAGTAAACACATACTAAATGCTCCCTCAATACTCAAAGTCCTGGTGGTCAAGAAAGGGTTTCTGAACGCTCTCTAGTTCTGTAGTGCTTTACAGTTATACAACAGGTGTATTTAACAATAAGCAATTCATGAATAAATATACTGTTGACAAAAGAAGTAAAGAAGGCCTGCTCAAATAGGCTTACAATCTAGGAGGAAGAGTTTAAGGAATACAAGAATGGGTCAGAGGAGATGAGAGGTTGATGCCTGTGTCTAGTTACATTTGTAAAATAGGAGTGTGGGGGAATCGAAGAATGGAAAAAGAGAGAGTGAAATGAATTATGGGTACAAGTTAAAAGGTAAAAGTGTTTAGCAGGAAGGAAATATATTGAAATTAAAATATTGTATCTTTATGTGGCAACCATCCTAGCTTGAAAGCTCAAATTAATAGCATTCATGATTATTCAAATTCAAAGACTAGTACAGAAACAGATCGAAACAACTTTTTGTATCCCTCAGAAAGTAGAGTCACAAGATGAACTGCAAAGATGAGGTTCCAACACACATCAGAGTACAAAGTGATTGCCAACTGCTAGCTAAGCTTTACAAACATACAAACTGTCTAACAACACGCATCACTTCGTTCGGCTGTATCTCCACATGTAAGACTTAGCAATATCAAACATTCTGGATGTTTATCTGCTAAAAAAAAAAGTTATCTGAATGGGGGAAAAAAATCACAATGTTATTATTTAGCTCTAAACTTGACATTCAATTTGAATTATCTACAGTCTGAACTTTAGTGATTAACACAGAATAGATTTGCCAATGCAACTGTACTGAGGTTTTTTCACATGTCAAAAAGAACTTGAATTGACGGTGCAACGTCCCATTTATCTTATTTTCCACCAGCTTTCAGCTTTAAGTCTCCTGAAATTTTAACAGGAATAAAGTATGCACTATTATGTGACTTAGATAATAAAGAGGGAAATTGCTCTCAAAGTAAATCATGATGGTTAACTTCCTTGGGTAATAGCAGACTGAAGTAATTTGCTCAAAATAAACATCTGGAAAGCTCAAATTACAGACACATTTTAACAAATAAGAATTTACAAACAATGCTTAGACAGCATATAGCAATTACACCCGAACAGCTGACTTAAATGTAATAGCATTATTTCAAAACATCAAAAACTCAGCATAATCTGAATATAGAATATTAAAAAAATGAATTGATGTGAAATATACGATTATTGTGAAAGTTTAAGGTAGGCTGCTGCATTGAATATCAATATGAATTCCTTGATGCAATCTGTTGACATTAATATCATATAAACATATATTTTTTAATTGTTTCATCATCTAGGTGCCCATGTTAGTGAGGATAGGTTTGCTAACAGCTTAGAGTCATATTGAAAGCGGCCTGTTGTCTTTATTACCTACATGTGGGAAAAAAAATAAATGAATGTCCTGAATTAAAATTTTAACTCATTGTTTGGTTTATGTATTAAAGAATTTACATAATTCTATTGGCTCCAGGCACATTAATCATTTACATGTCAATTTTCTTTTTTTATCTCTGGATTCTCTGAAGACAATTTACACTTCAATGGAGGATGCACAGATGTGCCTCTTATAATTTATCAAACTGCTTAAAACAGTGGGGATTATAACTCTGCTAATTCCCATTAGAAACAATTTCAAAGTATTCAAATCAAAATGACATGGAGCTCACCATACAATAATCATCAGACTGGTTAACTAAAAATCTTACAAAAGGATCATTTATAACACATTGTTGGAACATATCATAAACTGTTTTATTAATAAAAACGTTCACATTTTTAGTCTACGTTTTATTATTTAAAGTCCAAATGAAAAAAACAACTAGCTTTTTTTTATACATTTCTTGAATCATAAATGTGGCCTTGCTTGCCTCCTGGGTATTTAACATGTATTAAAGGTTATGAGCGAGAACATTTAAGAGACAAAGGAGCAAATAGCCCCAGCAATCTTGGAGAAATCATAAAGGAGAGTCCTCTGAAATTCTCCATGTATACAGTCATGAACTAAAATTAACCACAATTGTAAAGAACCAAAAAAAAAAAACCAGTCAACATGTTTTCATGACAGATACTCCATTTTTTGTGTGTATGTAATATAAATGCAAAATGCTATTTTACACAATTGTAGAATAACAATTATCACATAAGACTCCTGTTATGGAATAAACGTATTTCAATATGATTTATTGTTAGCACTGTAACTGCATGATTTTAAACGGTTACAGAGCATTACTTTGCTAACCAGGTTACTGCATGAATTTGTAGACTAATTTCCCATATTATTAAGAGGTTATGCTACATCTATTTTCTAATACTGTATACTGTGATCTTATATCAAATGTATAAGCAGAATGTAAAGATGCCCTTCAATGTATTAAATCACACTGATACATATATTTGAACATCAACTACCAGCTACTGTATAAAGAAAACTCTCTGAAACTCTTCCAAAGCATCCAGTGGTTCGATTCAAACAGCCTGTTGAGGTTGTTCTGCTGCAAAATGGTATGAAACGCAGGTAGATTGGGGAAAGGCACAATGTTAATCCTTGAAGGAACAATTGTGATGGATATACTAGATCAGTGGTCTTCATAAATTGCCACAAAATATTTCCCCGGTGCTATGATCTTATTACCGGGAACTGTGCCTCCCTCTCTGTAGCAGGCTCTGCAGGACCGGAAGGGAGATCAGAGATCACCCTCCCCAGCCAGCTAGCAGTGTAATGCTGGCAGGGGAGGGAGGGAGAGAGGACTCTTTTCGCCGGGCCTCGGGTCATCAGCATACCTATGTTATTTGTGACATAAGCATGAATAATGCTTTTTTTTACTAATATAAAATAAATAAATATACGTTAATATACATTGCAATACATAAGAAAAGAGGAAAAGGCATTATGCAACATAATTTACCAAGTGGAGCAGAATGTAAGAAATATATTACATTCACTTGTTTGGCATTTCTCTATCTAGTTTATTCAGAGCATTTAATTATATCTCGTTAGAGGACTTCACTCCTATTCAGCTACCACTTACCACTAGTACCAACACTGGGTAAATGGTAATACAAAATCATATTTATTTGTAGAAAACTGGCAAAAATAGTACCAGGTGCCTTTAACCTAGGATGAAACTCTCCTAGTTATAGGCTCCTATACAAAGTATACCTGCCTATCCTATCCAAAGTATACCTGCAAATGAACTGGTAGTTTAATTCCCCGAATGTGTGCTCCATGACATGGAAACACAAGCGTAGCCATTCCTATGATCAGCTTTATTCTGTCAATTACAAGGTGGGAACATTAACCATTATTACTTTCAAATAATGATACAATTTTTGCTAATTTAATATTAGCATGAATGTGACATAGGAAATTAATGAGTGATTTGCCTAATTTCCCAAGGGCCATTAATCTACTATTTTCCATTCTCAAATGTGTCATTGATTAATGCCCTATTAAAGTTGCTAGAAGCATGGTCTGCATGAGGTTTCTAAACCTTACTTAGAATTTCTACATTTAAGATGGACCAATGATTGTCACACACCCTTGGGTGTTTGACGATAAGACAAAACGTATATCTCCCTATTCCTCTTTTTGTTGTAATGATCTCATTAAAATAAAGACAGGATAAAATCTGCTTCTGTATGGACAGCATGCTTCCTGAAATAATGATGCAATGGGCTAACAATTTGTCTAGTTCTTGTATTAAAATGATTCATCCCACCAGAGGCTGAAAATGCAGTCTTGAATGCTGGTATCAATATGAGATGACCCTATGCAAAATCCTAAAATTCTTTGATGGTAAGTGGAAAGTCTTGCCAAGATATTAACAGTGGCCAGAATGCCTTCCCAGTAATCTGTTGTCTGAGCTTCTTTGCCATGGACCAGAGGTGGGCAGTGAGATCCACAGACTTTGGGGTTAAACCATTTGCAAATTATTTAATCCCTAATGCTAAGGAAGGGCCAGGGACCTCCTGGAACCATAACAACTTTATTTCCATCAAGTTGCTATGGTGCCAGAGTGTTACTTTTAGAAATATGTTAGCTGAACTACAACTGTCATAGATATTTATTGTGCTTCATCATGTACAGCAGTGCTTTGTTAGGAGGTAGAGATATAAATGGAATTTATTTAGAATTAGGGGAGGTGAGACAGAGGTAAAAATCATAATGCTATATTATATATTTGTGGATGGGGCAATATTGCCGTAATGGTTAGATAACACATAATTAGCAATAAACATAGTCAATAGCACCGGTTGGTTGTGGTGTGCCAGAACCGACAATGCAGGAGGCCTGTAATAAAGAGGGCAAAAAGAAGTGTACCATACAAATATATATATTCTACAATACCTCAATATTATTTGGATATGACACGAAATGCCTGACGAATCCCTAACCGGTTCAGGTATAGATAATGTATAAGAGGATGATGTCCAGCCATGATTCATGGAGTAGTCGCGTCTCTAAGGGATGCTGGACTAACTGTGTATACTCGGCGAGGTGGAGCCCAGACCTTGCAGAGATGTTGGCTAGAGATGGTCCACCAGTGACTTGGGAACTCGAGACATACAATTTATACAAAGCCACCATTAGTATGATCCATATAACGTACAGGCAGGCTAGCTATTGCCAAGTGGCAAAGAATTCAACTAATGAGGGTGACAGGTGAAGCCCTGCTAATTGCCAAGCAGCATGAGAGGCTCTATGTATGCAGTGATGGCCTCTCGGTAACTACTAAAGCATAAGATAGAATGGGAGTGACAGGTGAGTCCCTCCCTATGCAACAATGTGAGGTGAATAACTATGTGTTGGGCCGATGGTGTCGTCCTCTGAGTATGAGGGGCCCCTCTGAGTATGAGGATGGGTGTTGGCCTCGCAGGACCACTAGACTATGGCATAGAGGCCAGAAACCTACCATAGTGGGCACCTATATCCCTAACAACCAGTACTTATCTGCTAATAGGGGACCTCAGTGTGGGCCAGACTGTGGATCCATTTAGAATGGTGACTGAGAACGTATGCCTCTGCTTGGGCGAGACTGTGGATCCATTTAGAATGGTGACCGGGAACATATAATTGAGCGTGGGCCAGACCGCGGACCAAAATAAGAGAAAGTGACCTACCCCACTGGTGGACACGAGTCAAGAAAGGCAAAAAACTGCCAGGAAGGATGAGCTCCTTGGCATGACAATGGTTGGACATGCGTATCACACAGATAAGCGAAACCAGGGTATAAACCATAGAGGAGGGAAACACAGGAGGGTATAGGAACATGGCAAAAATAAGTACAAAATGTGCCCACCCGGAAAAGACAAAAGGTGCAGAACCATCCATCGATCCATGTCAAGGGACAGAGACCCAGTAACAAGAGCATACCAGAGAGTACGTTAGAGACGCAACCACAACGCTGAAAACACCAAATAAGTGAATGGGGACAGGCATACACCAGGCAAGCGAGCAGAGGCGCACCAGACAGTAAAACCAAACGCAGAATCAGAACAGACAATTACACCATACGAAGAGTCACTAGAAATACACGCAGCTGAGTCACACATACCCGCAACACAATGACAACCAGCTATTAGTACAGTAAGTGACATACTGTAATAATAAAACATGTGCAAGAACTAAGCACTCATGACACAACCGGATTGTGAAACTGGAAACATAATACCCCCGGAATATACAACATGCAAAACCCCCCAAAATTACAAAATATCTAGGAAATATTATGTGTAATATATATATATATATATATATATATATATATATATATATATATATAAAACATAATAATGGCACTCACCCTTGCTTCTATAAAAAATAGTAGTAACTGTGCCCTGGTGCAATCCTATGCTTATAAATAGTATAGTTAGAAAAAAGGATGCACTCAAAGGTCTTTAAACAAAAAATAGTAGTATTTAATCCATAAAGAGTTTAGAGATTACTTGATCGACGTTTCGACCCAATAGGGTCGAAACGTCGATCAAGTAATCTGTAAACTCTTTATGGATTAAATACTACTATTTTTTGTTTAAAGACCTTTGAGTGCATCCTTTTTTCTAACTATACTATATATATATATATATATATATTTTACGTTATGCAGTGTGGCTGCTACTATATTTGTTGTAATACATAGTCATGCATTGCATATATGGCTGAGCCGGTAAGCAGAGCTGTAGTTGTGAGAGGGGCTATAAAATCACAGCCTCCCCTTCCCCTGGCTGAGGGGGCTGAGAATGACTATTTTAGCCCCCCCACCACTCATTTTACTAAGCTATTCAATTGGTGGGTTGTCTTTTTACAGGCCTACTCGAACATTGGTTTCGGCACACCACAACTGACTTACACACCATTACTATAACTCGCCTTATTGTCCCTGACCACAAATATATATATATATATTTATCATTATTATCAGAATACAGCCAAGCAGAACCAACTGCTTAATGATTAATGATTAGGCATTCTAACTTTCACCAAGAATGGTGAACCAATAGTGAGTGAATAGGGTTCTGTAATCTGGGGTCAGACATCCAAGCATCTCAACAAGCTTATCCTGTCATTTAAGGTGCTGTCTCCTTCATACAGGTTATTCAAACATTAGAAAAAGGTACTTCTCTTTCATACGTACACTCAATAATTATGAAATTCCTACTAGCATCCACATCATCAATAGATTTAAAAACACTACCGCCTACTAGCCTATGAACTTACAAATCTCTACCTCAACTGTTGGGGCAGATTTGTAAGAGCTGTTCAAATTGCCATATGTGCTTTGGAATAGAGGGACAAGTGCCTACCCTGGTCACAACCAGTAGTCAACCGGTTTAACGAAAGATGTGGTAATCTAGTAGAAAATCAGACAGCACAGTTCCAGTGTTTGATCACTTACATGTTCTCCTTCTGGGGAACTGAGCAGAACTGTACACTATAAACAGAGGACACTGAACCACACCAATTCACAAATGGCAGGTTTGCTGATACATATTTTATTTTTACACTTTTTATTTGTACTCGCAGAGAACAACTCTTTCAGTAAGATTAGTAATCTAGTTGGATGTGTGGAATATTTAAACAGGATCAGTACTGACAATGATGGCAACATTCAGACCCTTAGCACCTATGTAAACACAACAAACTCAATAACATATAATTTTTGATAACTATGGCATACTTTTACCGTTATATTTTTCTCTACAGGGTAGAAGATATTTTTCGAGTACCATTAATTTAATAGCAACATTTCCTGTTGTAATATTTTTTGTTAATTTTTAATAATTATTTTGGATTTAGAATATATGTTTTCATTTAATGTTCTTTAAGACAATTTGATGTTTCAGATGATTAATACTAAATTAATGAAATCCATTGGCAACACCAGATGGCGCTCACTGCTAGTATTTTTGTTGCCTATTGATAAACCATGATTAAGAGTCAGATTATGTATAAATTACGATGTGATATGACTACAGAAATAATGGTAACAGATTTGTTGTACCATATTACTGTATTTGATGGGATCTGTCGCAATCTGTGAACACTATATTTCATAAAACCGTTTTTTTAAATAATTTTTTAAGATAAAATTAAGTTGATAACTTACAAAGGAGATAAGATGTTTCATAGTTTGATGCACAGCTACATTTATCATTTCACACGCACAGTAACTATGATTTCAATGTATATGTTAGCAACATGACAATATATAGTGATTGGGGCCAATATTACAGCATATTTGTGGTCAACATGACCATAAGGCAACAGTGAAATAGTGGCAATTAGGTCTGGATATTTGCTTCAGGGGAATGTGTTTCATGAAAGAGCTGTAGTATACATCAAGACAACAGATAAAATAAAATTAAAATAAATGTAATGTATTTCAATATCGTTTTCTAATTTTTAACTTCATCATTTGTAATTTTTCCACCTCCTTCTTATTTCCCCACTCTTTTCCCAAAATACCAACAGGCTATTAGAAACACACAGCAGTGTCTATGTGACAAATATGGAATTTGTCATTTAACCCCTTAAGGACACATAACGTGTGACATGTCCAAGGGCGTCCGCAGGAATTTTTCCAGGGGGGGGCATAATTGTAATGACATCCATGCTTGGTACCTTTTTGACAGTGTCATTAAAGGGAAGGGGCATAGCCATTATCACATAAAGCCAGGGTGAATAGCGTTTTCACAACTATGGTGTCAGAAATATATGTTTGTATTCCTGACACTATAGTCTTCCTTTAAGCAAATTAAAGGACCATTCTGGTCACCATAACAACTTCACCTAAATGAAAATGCTATGATGCCAGGAAGCCCCTGGGTGCTCGCTTTCCTTTAGGGGTTAAATCACTCTCAAATGGTTTAACCCCAAAGGCTTCCTCCAGCTCCAGGTCGCTCAGTGGTATTTGGCTTCTGAAACAGAGTGTCAGGAAGAGCAGATTGACGTCAGGCATGGGTGCCGCTGATTGGCTAGAGTGGACAGTTGACGCTCTAAGCCAATCGCTAGTTCCCGGTTCATAAAATATTTTTACTTTTTTATGAATGGGGAGCTACTGATTGGCTTAGAGTGCCAGCTGACCGCTCTAGCCAATCAGCAACACCCCTACCCAATGGCACTCTGTGCTTCCTGACACTCAGTAAATAAAAGTGAACACATTAATACTGATATTTTTTTACCTTTGGAGATGAGAAGGTCCAGCGTTTCCCTGCCTGGCCCAGGTACCAAAGCCTTATGATGTGGTGTCCAGAATAAAGTGGAGGGTTCACTTCATTTGTCCTTCCTGCTCCAATCTCCTTTTCCTCTCCTTCATTTGACAGTCTTTTTTTATCTTCTGACACTGTTTTCTATCCTTGGCCCCTTCTGCTCTTTTACCTTTCTGCTACTTTCTGCTTATTTTGCGCCCTTCTGCTTCTTTCTCATTCTGATCCCTTTCTGCTCCTTGCAGACCCTTTCTGCTCCCTTTTCTACTTTATCTTTGTGCTCCTTGCTGTCCCTTTCTGCTCCTTCTCCTACTTTACCTTTGTGCTCCTTCTGATTCTTTCTGCTCCTTTACCTTTGTGCTCCTTGCAGGCCCTTCCTGCTCTTTGCAGGCCCTTCCTGCTCATTGCAGGCCCTAACTGCTCTTTGCAGGCCCTTCCTGCTCATTGCAGGCCCTTCCTGCTCATTCTCCTATTTTACCTTTGTGCTCCTTCTGCCCCTTCCAGCTCATTTCTGACACTTTCTGCTCCTTCTACTTTACCTTTTGTGCTCCTTGCTGTCCCTTCCAGCTCCTTGCTGCCCCTTCCTGCTCATTTCTGTTCCTTCTCCTTTTCTTACTTTACCTTCCTGCTCCTTGCTGACTCGTCATGTAGGCTGTCTTCCCCATCCCTCACTTCCATAGGTGTGCACACGGGGTGTGTCGGGTGTGCACACCCTAATCCCCGCGGCACGCCAATGGATTGAGACCGGCAGGGTAGATCTCTGGATCTCCCCGGTCGGCTCATGCAGAGCCGACGCTATCCGAGCGGCGGCTCCAGTCTAAGCCTCCATGGGCCGGTGGGGAGATCAAAGTTCTACCTCACCGGTCCACAGCAGCATGGAGGGAGGCAGCAGAGAACCCAGGCTAGAGTTCACTCTCCACTGAACCACCAGGGAAGACAGCAGGACTGGGATATTAACTAATCTGCCCCCACCTCCACCCAAACATACAGCACACACACAGCACCTACACACAACACACACAGCCCACAAACAGCACCCACACACATACATCACCCTCGCTCACACTGCACCCACACACACCCAGCACACTAACGGCATCCTCACAAACACACAAAACCCACACACAAACAGCACCCTCACACACAAACAGCACCCTGACAAACACACAACACACACACAGCACACAAACAGCACACAAACACCCTCTCTCACACACACACACACAGCACACTACCAGTTCCCACACAAACAGCACCCTCACACACAGCACACTAACAGCACTCTCACAAACACACACAAAAACACCCTCACCCACATAGCACACTACCAGTATATATATATATATATATATATATATACACACACACACATGCATATACATATACACACACATACATATACATATACACATGGCGTGTGTTTGTGCTTTAGGGTGCACACCCTAATGCAATAGGCTGTGTACGTCTATGCTCACTCCCCTAATCTATAGGCTGCTGCCCCCCCCCATCCCTCACTCACTCCCCTAATCTATAGGCTGCCCCACCCCAGCCTCACTCTCCTAATCTACAGGCTGCTGCCCCCCCAATCTACAGGCTGCTGCCCCTAATCTACAGGCTGCTGCCCCTAATCTACAGGCTGCTGCCCAAATCTATAGGCTGCTGCCCCAAATCTACAGGCTGCCTTCCCAAATCTACAGGCCCCAAATCCTATAGGCTGCTGGCCCCCAAATCTATAGGCTGCTGCCCCAAAATCTATAGGCTGCTGCCCAAATCTATAGGCTGCCCTTTAAAAAAAAAATCTATAGGCAGCTGCCCACTAAAAAAAATCTATAGGCTAACTGGCCTGCCCAAATCCTGCATCTATAGGCTGCCCCATAGGCTGCCCTCCCCCAAAATCTATAGGCTGCTGCCCCCCCCAAATCTATAGGCTGCTGCCCCCCTCTCAAACCCTCCCCCCCATCCCCCACTCCCCTGATCTGTAGGCTGTCTCTGGCTGCATGTGTTGTTCCCCTGCGGTTTCAATCAGCAGAGAGAAGCAGGGATAAGATGCAGCTTCCTATCCCTGTCTCTCTCCATACACAGCGCCACCTACAGGCCGGCGCCGGTATTGCAGTTCATTTTAAATCACACGAAAAATAGCAGAACAAGCTGAAAAATCCAGGGGGGGGGCAAGTGCCCCCTCTTGCCCCCCCCCTGCGGACGCCCATGGACATGTCATGATTCCCTTTTATTCCAGAAGTTTGGTCCTTAAGGGGTTAAATACATTATAAACATTTAGGTCAGCTCCAGCCTGGACATTCAATTTCATAATAAGTATGCTAATCATGATTAGGATTTTATAGTTAAAAGAACACTGTAGACTTAGGACAAAAACGTGTATACACTATTGTACCTGTCCCTCGATTTATAAAGGTCCTTCCTCCCAGTTTGCAATAAAATATAAATTTAAAAAAAAAGTTCTGCTCCCCTTTTTCAAGCTGTTGACCTCTCTGCCTCCCGCAACATCACCATGGTGCCCTAATACACCATGGTCCAATCCAGTGCTTTTCACCTGCATCATGTGACTGAGTTTTACTTGGTCACTGCTATGGAAGGGCCTCTACTGGCTGTCATACTAACAGCCACTACAGGTGGACTTAACCCAACAATTTAAACATTGCAGTTTTTGAAAACTCCATACTTTACATTGCAGGGCTAAAAGTACATGGGCACTGAACTCAGACCACTTCATTGAGCTGAAGTAGTCTAGTCACTATAGTGTCCTTTTAATTATTTTTCTTGAAAAGACAATGTTCAAGTGAAACATGAACTGTTAACCTACTGATGGAATAAGAACTGACAATAAGGTATGAATAAGTTCTGTCAACATGACACATGGGCACTTTACACATGAAGTGAGTGCCTTGGGCAAATGAGTTTATCTAACATCCTGTGACCTGGGTACAAGGATTACCATCTGATGGGAAGATAGTATCCTTCCTGCATCACACTGCTATGAGCTATTTCTAAAAGTTGGCAAGAGGTGTAAGGTGGAAATAAAAGTTTTATTTTGTTTTTTTTTATTGAAGTCCTTCGCATATTAGTTTTGGCTGAGCTTTAATTAATCTACACCTGGTTTTCTATTTTTAAATAAACACAACAATTTTGATGATTGAAAAAAGCTGTAATAACTAACAAACAAAAAACATGTTAGTGAATATTACTCAGATAGTATATTTTCTTTGCAGTTCATGAAAGATATTAGCATTTGAATTGAAGCAAGTTTCATGACAAAGAAAATCCGAAATAATACTTGGAAAAAAAATTCAGCACAATAAACAATACATACAAACACAATTTTACAGTATTCTTAAAGAGATACTGCCACAAATGCAACATTGTATTGCTGTCAATTAGGCTATTAATTATTACAAAATCTCACCAGTATAATTGATTTTTCATTTTCATGCCCTGTCATGCATGCCGGGCATGGCATGTAATTTAATTTAACTCTTGCAGTACCATGGGCTCAACAACTGTACATCCCATTGTAAAGCGCTATGGAATTTGTTGGTGCTATATAAATATAATAATAATAATATATGGCACTGCCAAAGTAATGTCTGCGTACACATGTGCTTGTATGGCATTTTTGTGTAAATATGAGCATGGGCATCATAGGGAAATTAAGTCTGCCACAATTTGGAAAGACATTGACAAATGTAAGTGTGTTTTGAACCATTTACAAACCATTTAAAGTCCATGTTTCTATAGTGAGAAAGACTGTTCAAAAGTGATCCTAGCACACCAGTAAATCTACATCATAATTGCTCTAAAAAATAGAATCAAGGTGTTGCAATGGCCCAGTCAGTCCAAAGACCAGACCTAGAACCGAAATGATATCATGTGGTGGGACCTAAAGAGAGTTGTGCATAAACAAATGCCAGCAAAACTCAATGAACTGAAGCAATGTTGCAAGGAAGAATGGGCCAAAATACCTCCACAATGATGTGAGAGACTGATAAAGTCATACAAAAAACGATTACCCCAAGTTATTGCTGCTAAAGTTGGTTTCACAAGATATTGAATCATAAGGTCTTCTTAGTTTTTCACACATGGTTTCTCCATTGTGGCTTTAATATGGTATGTGTGTCACGACTGCTAGTATGATCCAGCACGCAGAACTATATAACATCTACATAGAATATAGAAAGAAACAGAAAGGATAGAATGTAAACTGGTCCTTAGAAAGGCTGGACTAATACGTTAGAGACAGAGAATGGTCAAGGGATAGTAGAGGACAAGTAAGCCAGAAATACACAAATACCGTTAAACAAGCCGAGTCAGGGGAACCAGAAATCAAAGTAGTCAGGAATAGCTAAGGTCAAAATACCGGAAATCACAATAATAGCAAAGATAAACGCACTCTCGGGAACCAGGACAGGAAACTACGACAGTGCAAGGTACTGGGACGCTTCAGGGATTTATAGACTGTAATTGGTCAGAGGGTGACCTCTGATCCCAGAACGTGCGTGTGCGTTGGCGTCGTGACATCACACACACGTTTGTATAACCCTGGGGGGGTGGAGCCTGCCCAGAAGATCCAGAGGAGTGGTTCCCAGCTCGCCGCTGAGCAGGTAAGCTCAGCTTGTCGGCGTGGTCGGGCTTGAACACGCCATGCGGTGAGCCGGGAGCCGTGACAGTACCCCCCACTCGAAGACCACCCACCAGGCGTGACGGAGCCGGCTTGTGAGGAAAGCGGTTGTGAAACAACCGGACAAGACGGGGAGCATGAACCGGTCAGCAGGAACCCAGCTATGCTCCTCCGGGCCATATCCCTTCCAGTCAACTACAGTTGCAAGAAAAAGAACCCTTTGGAATGATATGGAGGAGGAGTGACTAGTTTCGTGTATCGATTGCAAATGAGATGCTTAGGCAGAGACACATTGAATGTATTAGCAATTGTCATGTGCTCAGGTAGCGCCAAAGAATAAGTTACGGGGTTAATACGTCGAAGGACACGAAAAGGCCCTATGTATCGAGGAGACAGTTTCATGGAGGAACTTTGAGCTTAATATAACAGGTGGATAGCTAGACCCTGTCTCCCACTTGACATGATTGGCACCACGCCGCTTGACGGCCTGGACTTTAGTACGTCTAGAGGCTGTCTTTAATGCCACATGCACCGAATCCCACATGTCATGGACAGAAGTTAATGGGCGTCCAAAGCAGAAATATCAATGCCCGAAAAATCAGAAGGTAATACAGTGGGGTGATAACCATTATTTACAAAAAAGGGGCTATGATTGAAGGATTAATGAGTTGCATTATTCCTGGCAAATTCAGCCATGGGCAAGAGTTCAGACCAGTTTGACTGATTGACATCAATAAAACAACGTAAATAGGATTCTAAAGACTGATTGGCACTCTCCGCTGCACCATTGGTCTGAGGGTAATACGAAGAGGAAAAAGAAAGTTTTATGCCCAATTGCTTACAGAAAGCACGCCAAAACCTAGAAATAAATTGGGTACCTCTGTCGGAGACTATGTTTTTTGGTACCCCATGTAACCGAAAGATTTCTCTCAAGAATATTTGGACAAGATCTTGAGAAGATGGCAATTTTTAAAGAGGTATAATATGCGCCATCTTGGAGAGTCTATCCACAACCATGAGGATAGTGTTATACCCATTTGAACTGGGGAGATCCACAATGAAGTCCATGGCTAGATGGGTCCATGGAGCATCTGGTATTGGAAGTGGCTGCAACAACCCAGGAGGAGATTTATGAGGGGCTTTAGAGACAACACATATTTGACATGCCCCTACGTAATCTTTGACATCACCCCTAAGCGTTGGCCACCAAAATTTCCTAGAAATGGCAGAGAGGGTTTTATGTATTTCAGGATGTCAGATTATCATGATATAACCCAAGCACTTTTGTCCTTAATAATGGTGCAATAAACAGTTTGTCCGGTGGTCTCTCCACGGGTGCCTGAGTTGTATCTGCTATTATGGCACATAAGAGTGGAGAAGACACTTTGGAAACCGTTGTAGCAACAAGACACTCGGGAGGTACAATCGGGAATACGTCTTGTTCAGGAATCTCATCTGTCTCAAACTGTCTAGACAGTGCATCTGCTTTTGTATTCTTGGTACAGGGTCTGTACGAAATGACAAAATTAAAACGGGAGAGGAATAGTGACCATCAAGCCTGTCTGGAGGACAATCTCTTAGCATCCGCGATATAAGCCAAGTTCTTGTGATCGGTAAAAATCAAAAGTGGCTCTTTGGAACCTTCTAAGAGATGCCTCCATTCTTTGAAGGCGAGAACAATGGCCAGTAACTCCCTATTCCCGATGTCATAGTTTTTCTCAGCAGGAGTTAGTTTTCGAGAGAAAAACCCACAGGGATGTAAAGATGCATCAGGTCTGGCACAGAATGGCTCCTACTCCTGCCTCTGACGCATCCACTTCCAAAATAAAGGGTTTGGCAGGATCGGGGTGCATCAAAACAGGTGCTGAAGCAAATAAAGATTTTAATTTATCAAACGCCTCTTTTGCCTCCTTGGGCCAAGAATTACAGTTAGCTTCTTTTTGGGTAAGGTTGGTGATAGGAGCAATCACAGATGATAAACCCTTAATGAATCTGCGGTAGTAGTTTGCAAATCCTATGAAACGTTCTATAGCTTTGAGGCCTTTGGGTAACGGCCATTGCAATACTGCCTCCAGTTTGCGTGGGTCCATTTTAAAACCAGAAGGGGATATTACATATCCAAGGAATTGTATTTCAGTCTGGTCAAACTGGCACTTTTCAAGCTTGCAATATAGGCCGTTCTCCTCTGGACTGGTAGCTGCCAACATGATCTTCAGCTTCAGTCAGCTCTTGTGAGTCCGGTCTGCGTGTTGCATGGTACATTGCTATGGTAACTCACGGCAATGCTCTGACGCACTCGGAAGAGTTGGAGACATTTCCTGGAAGCTAAAGATTACCTGTGCTAGCTAATGAGATAAAGTGGTGTGGGTGCCTGTAGTGTCCCTTTAACAGTATTAATTTAAACTTGTAAAAACTGTATCTCTTCAAACATTATAAAAATCTGAGTTAATATGAGTAATCCACAACCTCCAATTGATATCAATTAGGAATAAGGTGAAGACAGTGTTGGAATGCTAGCTGGGTGGGAGGTGCAATGCCAACAAATGTGCTGATTGTTTTGTTTCATCCTTAAAGTGCATAATTGGGACTTATATTCAATCCAATGCTGCATTTTCTGCTTCAGTATGGGAACAAAAGGGTTTATTCTCTAAACCAGGAATCATAGAGAATTTAAGAGGACATGACAATTCTAGGCCAAAGTAGGCAAGCTGAAAAATTATTGTTTGAGAATTTTTCTAATTTTGCTCTTAGGGCCTAAAATAGCATTTATCTTTTCTAGTCTCCACAGCTCCTAGTTTAGTGAATGAATCCTTATGTTCAAAATATAAACCGAATAGGGTTATATATAATCATCACACAGAAGTTGTAGGCAACATTTGCACCATCTCTAGTTTCTAGGTATGCTGAGGATATGAGAGGATATTAGATTGACAAAATGTCTGCAACATACAGTTGCAAGGAAAAGTATGTGAACCCTTTTTGGGGGTGGGGGGTGGATCGTGGGTGAGTTCCCATACTTTTATTCCCATGTCTTGACCCCTGCTCAGTTATCTTAATTATCCGGCTTGGGAACAGCTTCCAACCCACCCTCCCTTTGTTATGTTCTGTGTTGTGCTACTTGTATTTTCTTGTCACAGCAGGCGGATGACGGTCCTTGCCAGTCAGGGTTGAATCAGCGGTCCAGTGGAAATGGTTCAGGGCTGATCCCTCCCCTAGCCTCGGGATTACGTTATGAGGAAGGACGTGCCCACTGAGCCAAAGCCAGTGGTTAGCATGGATGGTATGGTTAAGTCATGCTGACGGACATGTCCACTGAGCAAAAGCCAGTGGTTAGCATAGATAATATTGGAAGGCCAATTGTGGTGTATGGACGAGGGCGGAGGCAAGCGCCCAGGTTATGTTAAATGGTTGGCAAGGATCTGGTAATGGAAGTTGCAGTTAATGAATGTCATGTTAATGTGTTATTTATTTATTTATTTATTTATTTATATTTATTTATAAAATATTTTACCAGGATAAATACATTGAGCTTTCTCTAGTTTTCAAGTATGTCCTGGGTTATGTTAGTAATGGTATCGTTTTAAATAAAGCGGTGGCCTGTTTGTCACCATTTACATCTTGCATCAAGTTATTCTGAGTAACTTGTTATAAGTAAAAGGGGTTTCCTCCCCACACTATCCCAACTACCTTCACACAAGTGGGTTGGAGAGGAATCGGGCATAGTAGTACATTATTGCTTGTTAGTAAGTTAAAGCTATCAAAACTGGGTATTTTATCCGTGTATGCTGTGCAGCCCATGTTCTACATGGTGCACTTCCAACTAATGCATAGGGTAGCAGATTGAGCAGTCTATAAAGCACTGCAGTTTGTTTTTGTTTAGTTTTTTTTGGTAGGGATATAATGTTGGAAAAGTGACTGCCACCTCTTTCTCTGGACTCACGTCCACAGGTTGGTTCTGCCATTTGTTCTGAGTGAACCCCTTTCTGACAGTCCACCAGCTTTTCCCTGTGCTCCAAAGTCTTCAATTTCTGTTCTGGTGGAAAAAAACAAAACACTTTAGGAGTAGAGATGTTGCGAACCGTCCGCGAACTTCCCGCGAACTGTTCACCGCGGTTCACCGCGGGAAGTTCGCGGACGGTTCGCGACATCTCTATTTAGGAGTTGTTGTGAGTAGAGATGGGCTGATAGTCCCGTAAAGGACTGCGATTTTTTGGAGACCTAATATTAGGAAAGTCCAGAATGTCCAACTCTTATTTTATGTGGCTTTAAGTGTTCACATGCAATTGCATACGCATTTAGTGCGTAGCCTTTCTTTAAATGTAATACTTTTTTTTAAATTAATTTTACTTTATTCTATATTTATTTATTTATTGCTTCAATTTGCATTAATTCTGTTTTATGAACAGGACTTGTTTTTATTCCATAAAGGTTAACAGTTAATTGAAATTCAGTAAGTAAAGAAAATTTTGCCGAATTTTGTCCGAACCGAATAAATATGTGCCTGAAATGTGAAATTGCACGAATAAAAAAAACCTGGGCATATACTCTTTCCGTGCATTTATAATTTTATAAAACAATAGTAAAAAGGCTGCGCCACAGGAAGGCTAAAATAAGTTCGATAAATAAAAAAGTCCAACTTAAGTGTCCTTGCGAATAGTCTTTATCACAAAAAGTGCAGTGTTGAAGTCTACATAAACTGTATTAGTTCCACTTACATAGAAGACAAAAAAGAGAGAGAGAGGGACGACCAATAGTGTAGTATTGTATAATTCCAGTGGTGACGTATTTGAGAAATAATAGATGAGAACTCACATTTAATAGAGCTTATGTCCAGCTCTAGGGTAAAAGCGCATACAGCGGTATGATCCCCGCTTGTAGGATATGTCGTGGGTATCTCTCCGTCAGTGGTGTCCAACTCTCAAATAAGGAAAAAAGAGACAGCCGATAGTGCTCACTGTATAGTAGTCTTAATATAGGTAGATAAAAACGTACTTACAAAATAGGAGCAGACCAACTGCTCTTATGTGACAGCATGGGTGGATTGATCCCCACCTCTGGATTTCTTGGAGTGCAGGAGACTTCCGAAGTAGTTGTTGGTATATAATAGTACATAAAATACTCACATATGTGAATTTCGGCCCCAGGCAGATAGTACAAACATTGCAGGCATCCAAAACACATATCCTACAAGCGGGGATCATACCGCTGTATGCGCTTTTACCCTAGAGCTGGACATAAGCTCTATTAAATGTGAGTTCTCATCTATTATTTCTCAAATACGTCACCACTGGAATTATACAATACTACACTATTGGTCGTCCCTCTCTCTCTCTTTTTTGTCTTCTATGTAAGTGGAACTAATACAGTTTATGAAGACTTCAACACTGCACTTTTTGTGATAAAGACTATTCGCAAGGACACTTAAGTTGGACTTTTTCATTTATCGAACTTATTTTAGCCTTCCTGTGGCGCAGCCTTTTTACTATTGTTTTATCCGTCTTGTTTTAAAAGGGTTTGGAGGGTTTCCCTTTTTAAGGTTGCTGCCTGTCAGTTAACTAGCGCTGTCTCTTTTCTTACATATCTCATTTATAATTTTATGCTGTCATTGAAGTCAGAACATCATGTCTCCAAATATTAGCATTCAATCATAATGAGTTGATTTCCATATTTATATTTGTTCAGCTTTTTTTTACATTCAAATGTAACCCTATTGATGTTTTAAACTTTTGAATTATGAACAGACTGAGACAACTGAAGCCTATAGTCTAGGCTTCTGTGCAGTTTTTCTGTTAAGAGTGGCATGTATGTAGTCACTTTGTAAAGGCAACATTGTATCAGCTTTCCATCAATCATCACTCAACTGGATCTGCTGAACTAATAAGGCAGGAGATCAGGAAAGAAAACACAGTTGTGGAGCATGGTGGGGGATGAAAGTGAAGGTGTTAGTATGACAACCAGCCAACTGACTCTGTCCTTTAGTCAATCTGTACAGAGTGTGTGATGAAAGTGAATATAAATCACTTCTGAGTGCCTGCACTGGCACAACACAGCTATAGGCTGTGATAACAACACTAAATGAAATTGCTGTCACTTTACTTTTCATTAAGCCTCTTAGGACTAAGGATATTGAAATTGGCTGTGCAGCATTTCACAGCATTGTGTTAAGGCACTCACTATAATTGTAATGTATGCAATATAAGCTGTGGCCTCCCTCCTAACATGCTATAGGGTTGTTTTATGTCTATGAATGACAGATATTTCGCGTAAGAAAAGCTGCAACCCAAATTGAAATACTATGTGTTATTTCACTGACATAGCCATTGTTGTAAATACCAAGTGGTCTTTTAGATGTAGTGACGGCATTGTATCAGTGACTTCAACTAAACATTCTGGTAACTTGCTGATTTAACTAGCACAGCACTTCCCAACCAGTGTTACGTGTACTAACAGGTACAATTCAGTTCCCCTTGGGGTACGCAATAAAATTTATGTAAAGGCGGTTCAGGGTGGGAACCACAGTGTGAGCAGGTCCATCACGTGACCCAGGCAATCAGGCACTTTAATAGTGCGACTGGGACCCTTTTAATCTGCAGGGAGAACTAGGAGGAAGTGAGAGCGGAACAGCTGACACGGAACAAGCCCAGCAGGAGGGGTAGCTGCGAGGAGATGGACGGACCGAGAAATTAGCAGCCCCCTAACTCCCACAAGCCAGCAGAAGCTACCCTCATGTACCTAAAAAGTAGGAAACTGGAGGGTAGCTAAAATTGTGACTGGTTTGTGTATGTAGTGTTTGTATCTATGTGCGTATGATTGTTTGTATCTGTGAGTGTGTCAGTGTTTGTGTTTGTGTTTGTATGTGTATCAATGTTTGTTTCTTTGTCAGTGTCTGTATCTGTGTGTCTTTATATGATGTTTTGTGTGTCTGTGCATCACGTGTGTCATTGTTTGTACCTGTGTGTCTGTATCTGTGTGTGTGCCTGTGTGTGTATCTGTATGTCTGTATCTGTGTGTCTGGGCATCGTCAAGCGTGGCAGTGTTTGGATCTGTGTGTGTGCCAGTGTGTGTATCTGTATGTCTGGGCATCTTCATGTGTGGCAGTGTTTGTATCTGTGTGTCTGTTTATCTGCATGTGTGGCAATGTTTGTATCTGTGTGTTTGTACATCTGTATGTGTGTCAGTGTGTGCATCTGTTTGTGTTTCACTTAGATGAAGTTTTTATGGTGCCTTACGGTGCCTAAGCTAAACATTTAAGATTAGGACTTTGTCTTGGCTATTCCAAAACACTGATGTCTGCTTCAGCTATTCACTTGTGTATTTACTTGCTTGCTTAGACCCATTATTTGCCAGCAAATCCAGATTGTATTGTTCACTCTTTTTGCAAGCTCTTCTGGTAATGAGGCTGCAATGTTGCTTATATAATATTACCAGCTTACTATTTCACAATTAAAGTGAGGTAACTACGTTGTATTTTTTTTCTTGCACCCTTGTATAATCTGTTCACATCACATTGTCACATTAAAGGGACGTTCCAATGCCGAAATAAAAAACAAATCAATGTTTAGTAGATATACCCCAAATCAATGTATTTATTTATTCATAAAAGTGTCACTTTCTATTAAAATCTGCACTTTGTGCAAAAAAGACATACTATTCACACATAATGCTTTTTAAGCAAGCTAAAGTACTTTAGGGGTCTAGAGTGTCCCTAAGCATCTGGATGTCAGGGTTTCTTTGCTGTTTTAAACATCAACCCTTCCTTTTTCAGTGTCTGAGTTTTCAGCTGAGATTAACGATCAGCTTCTTCAGTATGTCGCCACGGTTACTCATCTGATAGTAGTAACCAGCCCTGCTGCTAATCAGTGCAGCCTATTTAAGCAAATCCCAGTACCTCCTTGCCCTTGCGTTGTTTCCTGTTCCCCAGAAGTCTCCTTGTTCCTGTGTTTCCTGTTTGCTCCTGGTTCCTGACTCTGGCCTTGTTCCTGACTCCGCTACTCTCCGTTCTCCTGATCCTGGCTCGTCTCACTACCCACTCTGGTGACTGACCCCTGCTTGCCTCCTGGACTTTGCTTTTGGTTATTTATTTATTTGTTATTTATTAATAAAGGTGTTTTTGCATCTAGTTCTGTCTCTGTCTGGTTCCTGGTCCCTTACACTGGATCAATTGGATCAGTTTCTTGTTTGTTTGTTTGTTTTTTCTTTTTTTGAATGCTTTAGATCAGAATTGTTGTTTTTGGGGACCGATGCTACCTTCTTTGAATTCCTTCCATGGATCCCAATAAGAAATAAAATAATGGGTTCATTGTTTGGCATAGAGCGAAGTGCCAAATTTCGGAATGCCGAACCGAATTGCCGAAGTGCCGAATTGCCAAATTTCCTATGTGCTGAATTTCGGAATGCCGAACCGAATTGCCGAAGTGCCGAATTTTAGAAGTGCCGAAGTGCTTCGAATTTCTGAAAAGTGGCAAAACAGTAGAGGGTTGGGGTTAGGGGTTGGGGTAGGGTTAGGGGAAGGGTTAGGGTTTGTGTAGGGTTAGTGGTTGGGGTAGAGGTAGGGTTAAGGGCAGGGTTAGGTTTAGCGGTAGGGTTAGGGATAGTGGTTGGAGCAGGGTTAGGGGTAGCTTTAGGGTAGGGGTAGGGTAACCCTAACCCTATCCCTAAGCGTACTCCTAACCCTACCCTGACCCTACCCTAACCCTAAATTTACCCCTAACCCTACCATAACCCTACTCCTAACCCTGCTCCTAACCCAACTCTACCCCTAACCATAACCCTACCATAACCCTAACCGTACTCCTAACCTTACCCTAACCCTACCCTAACCCTACCATAACCCTACTCCTAACCCTAACCCTGCTCCTAACCCAACCCTACCCCTAACCCTAACGTACCCTAACCCTACCTCTAACCCTACCCTAAACCTACTCCTAAACTTACCCTACCCTAACACTACGCCTACCCTAACCCTACCCTGACCCTACCTCTATCCCTACCTCTAACCCTACCCCTAACCTTACACTAACCCTACTCCTAAACCAATACTAACCCTACCCCTACCCTTAACCTTATCCTAACTCTCCCCTAACCCTACCTTAACCCTTAACCTCTCTGTGGGGTGATACATTGTTTTATATCAAAACATTTAAGTTGACTTGGATCTTTATTGTGTATAATGAAATGTTTAGAGACTGAGTAGTGGGGTATCCATTTAAAATGTTGTGACAATGTTCGCCTAGTCATATCTTAAGGATCCTTGTGGTCATTCCAACATATTGGAGACCACAAGGGCATTCTAAACGATAAATCACGTTTTTGGTATTGCAACTGATAAAATATTTAATAGAGTATGTCTTTTGAGTTCTCTAAGACTTGAACTGAGTGATTTTTGATTTTGTGGATGGGTCGGTGCTTTTGCATAGTTGGCATTGCTTGCATTTGTAAAAACATTTTTTACTAAAAGACTTTGAAAAATCAAGTACAATAAACACGACCCTCACAACCTCACACACACAGAAAGTACTGCCATTAAACAACTTCAAGACGATGAAACTATAGTGATAAAGTCAGCAGATAAAAGGGGTGGGTTGGTCATACAAAAGATGTCAACAGACAGTTAAATGACATTAATGTATATGAAAAACTATCATCAGATCTGTGGCGAAACCAACCTCGCCACTATGCACTGGAGAAGCCTGGTTGCCAGCCTCCTGCCATCTGACTATGGCCCCCTTGTGAATTCATACTTTTGTATGCAATATTTGGGCATGTGACATTTTTATATTGCTGCTACTGGCCCTTTAAGGGCCATCCGTGGACATATTCTGACTGTTAGGAATAATGCCCTTTAAGATTGTGCAGCAAATTGCATTCAGGCTGTATTTAATATTATGTGTTCGGTAAACAGTGTTATGTGTATGCAGCATTCGGCTGATTGTTCGGTAGAATTACTCCATTCATTATATTGGGTGAAACTACCGAACAACCAGACCACCCTGGAGTAAGTGTGCCTTCAATTACCGTTTGCAACAATGTTGCAAACAGGTAATTGGCAATATGTGTAATGTGTGTTTTGTCCTCTGGGTGGCCGCCATTCGGGAAACGAACACGTGGCGGCGGCCATCTTAAACTCCCGAACAGCGGTGTTTTGCCGTCGAGTGTCTGGAACTAAAATCGGACACTCGACTAAGCAAACACCGCTGAGACCTCCAGACTTCCAGCAATTCGTGCAGAAACTACCGAACGGCCCGCCGTTCGGTAGAAAGGATCCCACGAACAGGGGGATTCATACGAATCCTCCCCAAGCTCTGTAACACAGGCAATTCGTGTGTTTGATTCCCTTTTCTGTGACCGACTGCAGGGCCAAAATACATGGAACTATTTTCGGATACTTTTGCCATGCAGTCGGTCAAAACTTTAACCCTTTATAATTCCTGAACCCCTGGTCCGATCTGGGTGATTTTTGGATATGTGTCTCACCCAGATCAGGGCTACCAGGGGATGTAACATTTAAAGGGGTATTCCTATGTTTAGGGGTACATCCAGTATCCCAGGGAATTTGTGTCTGTACTAATGGGATTATGTGTCACACTAAGGGGAGGAGATGTGTGGGAGGTAACTGGTACATTATTGGCTGGGGTACTAATTGTTGTGGATCCCTCCCTTGCATGGGAGAATGTCTTAAAAGGAGGCTGTGTGAATAAATCTGCTGATTCTGCTTAACCCTCAAAACGAAGTGTCGTCTCGTTATTGGGGGAATTGGATTGTGTGCTGACTGCCAGGAGTGTAAGCCGTTTGTATTGCTTTTCCTGTTCGGCTGCTTCCAGAGTTCGTGTATTTCTTGTTCGTGAGTTGGGGATTCGTACAGTTTGGAGTTCGGGAGGTTGGTGATTGCAATAGCTGCTGGTCTATGGGAAAGGGGATTATCGCCTAAACCGATTTTATCCCCTTGTGAGAGAAACGGTCCGTTACAATTGGTGGCAAGCGGCGGGATCGTTCCTACAACCAGAAAGACAGCTACAGGGCAACACCATTCCTTGGATTACAAAGTGAGGGCAACGCCAGTACACGTACAGCGACCCTATCTACAAAAGAACCAACTTCAGCAGCGCAAGCATGGCACCTAGCTACACTCAGGAGCAGTATGACAGAGAGTTTACTATGCGGCTGGCTTTCTTTGGACCCAACCCCCCGGAGAAATACGTGCAGTTCGTAAGGAGCCAGGTAGACGAGTACCTGGAGTTCATGGCAGATCCAGCCAAAGGTATCAGCCGCCCTATCCGGAGGCAGAGTGCATTACGGGGACTCATAGGTGTACCCCAGGGAGCAGAAGGTGCCGTCCTTCCTCCCCAGCGGCAGTGTGTGTCCCAGGGAGCTGAAGGTGCCGTCCTTCCTCCCCAGCGGCAGTGTGTACCCCAGGGAGCTGAAGGTGTCGTCCTTCCTCCCCAGCGGCAGTGTGTACCCCAGGGAGCAGAAGGTGCTGTCCTTCCTCCCCAGCGGCAGTGTGTATCCCAGGGAGCTGAAGGTGCCGTCCTTCCTCCCCAGCGGCAGTGTGTACCCCAGGGAGCTGAAGGTGTCGTCCTTCCTCCCCAGCGGCAGTGTGTACCCCAGGGAGCTGAAGGTGCCGTCCTTCCTCCCCAGCGGCAGTGTGTACCCCAGGGAGCTGAAGGTGCAGTCCTTCCTCCCCAGCGGCAGTGTGTGTCCCAGGGAGCAGAAGGTGCCGTCCTTCCTCCCCAGCGGCAGTGTGTCCTGCAGGAAGCAGAGACAGTCGGTCTCGCTCCCCAGCAGCAGGACAATATATTAAAAGGGGAGACAGTTGGTCCCCCTCTCCAACAGCAGAGAGTGTTCCAGGGAGAGGAACCAGTTATCACCTCTCCCCAGCAACAGGACGAATTATTGAAAGGGGAGACAGTCGGTCTCCCCCTTCAACAGCAGAGAGAGTGTCAGGGAGAGGAGCTTGTTATCCCCTCTCCCCAGCGGCTGAAAGTATGTATGGGAGAAGAGCTTGTTACACCCTCTCCCCAGCGGCAGCTTAGCCCACCAAGGGGAGACAGTAATCTCCACAACAGTGCAGATGGGACAGTAGTCGCTGCACATGCACCACCGGGGGTAGGGACAGTCGGTCCTGTCACCCAGCAGCAGGACTGTTTAGGCAAAGGGGAGACAGTCTGTCTTCCCCTCCAGCAACCAGGCTCCAACCAGACTGCTCCCATGGTAGTGCTGGCACCAGGACAGAGTACCGCTGGTCTCTGCCCACTCAGCAACCCACCCAGTACGCTGACCAGTCACCCACGCAGCCATGGTGAGGCACCTGGACACGGACAAAGTTCTCCTCTACCCAGGTGTAGTAGCCAGTTATTGTGGGTGGGCTGTATTACTGATTGTGTTTTGTGGGTGGGCTGCTGGACTAACAAGGGCACTGACCGGCAGGAGGTCAGATACCCTGTTAGTCTGATTGGTAAAGGGGAGAAGTGTGGCGAAACCAACCTCGCCACTATGCACTGGAGAAGCCTGGTTGCCAGCCTCCTGCCATCTGACTATGGTCCCCTTGTGAATTCATACTTTTGTATGCAATATTTGGGCATGTGACATTTTTATATTGCTGCTACTGGCCCTTTAAGGGCCATCCGTGGACATATTCTGACTGTTAGGAATAATGCCCTTTAAGATTGTGCAGCAAATTGCATTCAGGCTGTATTTAATATTATGTGTTCGGTAAACAGTGTTATGTGTATGCAGCATTCGACTGATTGTTCGGTAGAATTACTCCATTCATTATATTGGGTGAAACTACCGAACAACCAGACCACCCTGGAGTAAGTGTGCCTTCAATTACCGTTTGCAACAATGTTGCAAACGGGTAATTGGCAATATGTGTAATGTGTGTTTTGTCCTCTGGGTGGCCGCCATTCGGGAAACGAACACGTGGCGGCGGCCATCTTAAACTCCCGAACAGCGGTGTTTTGCCGTCGAGTGTCTGGAACTAAAATCGGACACTCGACTAAGCAAACACCGCTGAGACCTCCAGACTTCCAGCAATTCGTGCAGAAACTACCGAACGGCCCGCCGTTCGGTAGAAAGGATCCCACGAACAGGGGGATTCATACGAATCCTCCCCAAGCTCTGTAACACAGGCAATTCGTGTGTTTGATTCCCTTTTCTGTGACCGACTGCAGGGCCAAAATACATGGAACTATTTTCGGATACTTTTGCCATGCAGTCGGTCAAAACTTTAACCCTTTATAATTCCTGAACCCCTGGTCCGATCTGGGTGATTTTTGGATATGTGTCTCACCCAGATCAGGGCTACCAGGGGATGTAACATTTAAAGGGGTATTCCTATGTTTAGGGGTACATCCAGTATCCCAGGGAATTTGTGTCTGTACTAATGGGATTATGTGTCACACTAAGGGGAGGAGATGTGTGGGAGGTAACTGGTACATTATTGGCTGGGGTACTAATTGTTGTGGATCCCTCCCTTGCATGGGAGAATGTCTTAAAAGGAGGCTGTGTGAATAAATCTGCTGATTCTGCTTAACCCTCAAAACGAAGTGTCGTCTCGTTATTGGGGGAATTGGATGGTGTGCTGACTGCCAGGAGTGTAAGCCGTTTGTATTGCTTTTCCTGTTCGGCTGCTTCCAGAGTTCATGTATTTCTTGTTCGTGAGTTGGGGATTCGTACAGTTTGGAGTTCGGGAGGTTGGTGATTGCAATAGCTGCTGGTCTATGGGAAAAGGGATTATCGCCTAAACGGATTTTATCCCCTTGTGAGAGAAACGGTCCGTTACAAGATCCCACACCCACAAAACAAAACGTTTTTTCTTCCTTTTTAAAGAAAGGTGTAGATGTTAATATTTTAAACAAACATGGAACTAATTATCTGACAAAAAGTATCCAAAAATTCCTGTGATATAATTCATAAAAACAAAGAAAATATGCCAGGGAGACCAATCGTGTCAGGCATTGGCTCCATTGTATGTAATCTGTCTCAATACATAGACATCCTCCTCCAACCCTCTGTCCAATGGATGAGGTCCTATTTAAAAGACTCTGTCACTTTTACAATTTTTACAAAATTTTAACCGGCATTTTGCTTTTAGTCACTTGTGATGTCCAGTAATTATACACTATACACTATAATGCCACATGATATAGGGTGTCAAGCTGTCAGGAATATTTTAATAAGTGAAAAAAGAATCTCAGAAATTCAAATTGACTTTATTTTAGAAGGTATAGATATCATTTTAAAAAACAAGTATTTTTGTTTTTTTTTATTGCTTTTATCTTCAAAAGAGAGGCATTGCCATGGGACCAGGTTTCCCCCCCAGCTATGCTAACCTCTTTATGGCAGTTTGGGAATCCACTGCCATCTGGGGGAGTATGCCTGGCGGCAAACCTGGTCACCTATTTTAGATACATTGACGACCTCTTTATTATATGGGAAGGCTCAGAGGATTCACTTAACTCTTTTTAAAACCATCTTAACACTAATGACATAGGAATCATTCTAACATGTGAACATAGTAGAACAACTATCATTTTTGTTAGATTTAGACATTTTTATTAAAGATTGACTACTCAATACTAAAACATTTTTATTTTTTTTTAAAGTATGCAAAAACACAGCCATCGGCCAATCCAGCTACCACTATAAGCCATGGCTAGAGAGTGCACCAAAGAGTCAATTCCTGTGATTGCAGAGAAACTGTTCTCAGAACGAAAATTTTAACCAACAAGCTGACTTTTTAAAAAACAAATTTATCGAAAAACACTACTCACAACCAATCTCAACAATAGATGCTATAAAAAAGAAAGCAAGAACTGATCTTTTAAACTACAAATAAAATCTTAATGTTAATCAGCCTACTCTCCCTATTATCTTCGGTTTTAACAACAAAAGTAATCAAATCAAGTATTTAGTCAAAAAACATTGGCATCTTTTAAAACAAGACAATATCCTCAAAGAGATTATACCTGATCAACCAAATATTGTATTCAGAGGAGCCCCTAATTTCAAATCTATCCTAACCTCTAATTTTACAAAAGAAAAGACCCTCAAGCACCAATCATACTCTTCTTTTCTGTCTGAAACAAAAGGTTTTTACAAATGCAAGCGATGCAAAGTATGCAAAAGCACCAACCCATCCACAAAATCAAAAATCACTCAGTTCAAGTCTAACAGAACTCAAAAGACATACTCTAATAAAGATTTTATCAGTTGCAATACCAGAAATGTGATTTATCTTTTAGCATGCCCTTGTGCTCTCCAATTTGTTGGAATGACCACAAGAATCCTTAAGATACGACTAGGCGAACATTGTCGCAACATTTTAAATGGATACCTCAACCACTTGTTCTCTAAACATTTCATTATACACAATAAAGATCCAAGTCAACTTAAATGTATTGGTATAAAAAATGTATCACCCTTTAATGTTAGGTCTTCAAATATTTGTCTTATGTTGTTATTTATATGCAAACATATACTGCTCTATTATTGGACAAAGCAATTTTGAAGCCAGTTTTAATTTGTTTTAGACCTATATAAACCCTAACAAGACAGGTTGAATGTTTTTACTCCATTGTTAAATCTTATATGGTGAAACGCGTTTGGATGTACGTATTTGTTTTTTAACTAATAAATGGATTTTGGTCACTTTAGTATTTGTGCCACTATCTTTTCTAATTGTATTATTTTATTCTTCAAACAACCTGGCACTAACAATTGTTAGCCTTCTCTACTCCAAAGAATCCCAGGTGGGCATCATACCACCGATGCTGTTGTCATAGATCAGTTAGTCTGCTCTTTCTTTGTGAGTATAATTTTAATTATATCTTACTGACTATTTATATTTTATTGAGAACACTATCATTGCCTTTTATTTTGTCGTTTTGGGTTCCCTACACCTTCATCATTAAGAACACTAAAGTCATATCCTTTAAGTGGAGATTTTACCGCTGTACGCTATACACACCAGAGCTGGCTTAAGCTCTACGAAATGTGAGTGTAACCCTATTATTTTACTGCTTTATCTATACCCAATGAGACCTAATACACTATTAGCCTCTTCACTTCTTATCGTCCCTCTCTGTATATGCAGACATCTGCAAAGTGCAAAGACCACCATCCTCTGGCTCCAAAGAACCTATTGATCTCAAGTATCTTATATAAGACTCTTGGAACTAGATACATTTATACCCACATTTTATTGTTGTACTGTGGCACAGCCCTACCCTACCTTTGTGCTACCTGTCTTTGATAATTTTCATGGGTTTTTGAGGGAACACTTGTAACTCATATTGTTCTGCCTGGACTTACTAGCGCCGACCCTAGTGTTATTATAACTTGGGTTTTCTCCCTGAAAATAAATATTATCAATATTATCAATAAAGTGTTTCAGTGGGGAATGGGGAGTGTACACTGGGTTAGTTATTATAAATCACCCGTTAATTTCCATATTTCTAACTCTCACTCACCAGCAATGAGTGAAATATTAAACATGTAATTGTTTTTTCTGTAATTCATTGAAACGCAAATATACAAACAAAACAATAGCATTCCCGAAATTTGGTTTGCCCAAAACTTTTATAATTTTAGAAAATATTTTCCTTCCATTCGTAAATCTATTTGTACTGGAGGGAATCCAACCGTTGATAAAACCATTGTCATGCATACAAAGGGATATTAATTCACAGGTGAAAATATAACTTTGTCTTTTAATTAATTTAATGATAAGACGCCAATTGTGCGCACCTGTTTAAAAAAGGTATCATCGAACTTGAAAAATGAAGACTACAAAATTAACAAGGGGAAATTGAAAATTTTAGTAGTGAAGAAAGGCTAGAAAACATTATATATATATATATGTATATATATATATACAGTATCTCACAAAAGTGAATACACCCCTCACATTTTTGTAAATATTTTATTATATCTTTTAATGTGACAACACTGAAGAAATGACACACTGCTACTATGTAAAGTAGTAAGTGTACAGCCTTTTTAACAGTGTAAATTTGCTGTCCCTTCAAAATAACTCAACACGCAGCCATTAATGTTTAAACTGTTGACAACAAAAGAGAGTACACTAAGTGGAAATGTCCAACTTGGGCCCAAAGTGTCAATATTTTGTGTGGCCACTATTATTTTCCAGCACTGCTTTAACCCTCATGGGCATGGAGTTCACCAGAGCTTCACAGGTTGCCACTGGAGTCCTCTTCCACTCCTCCATGACAACACCACAAAGCTGGTGGATGTTAGAGACCTTGCACTCCCTCACCTTACTTTTGAGGATGCCCCACAGATGCTCAATAGGGTTTAGGTCTGGAAACATGCCTGATCAGTCCATCACCTTTACCTTCAGCTTCTTTAGCAAGGCAGTGGTTGCCTTAGAGGTATGTTTGGGGTTGTTATTATGTTGAAATACTGCCTACGGCCCAGTCTCCAAAGAGAGGGGATCATGCTCTGCTTCAGTATGTCACAGTACATGTTGGCATTCATGGTTCCCTCAATGAACTGAAGCTACCCAGTGCAGGCCCAGACCATGACACTCCCACCACCATGCTTGACTGTAGGCAAGACACACTTGTCTTTGTACTCCTCACCTGGTTGCCTCCACACACTCTTGACATCATCTGAACCAAATAAGTTTATCTTGGTCTCATCGGACCACAGGACATGGTTCCAGTAATCCATGTCCTTAGTCTGCTTGTCTTCAGCAAACTGTTTGTAGGCTTTCTTGTGCATCATCTTTAGAAGATGCTTCCTTCTGCGATAACTGACATGCAAACCAACTTGATGCAGTGTGCGGCGTATAGTCTGAGCACTGACGGGCTGACCCCCCTTCAGTGTTGTCACATGAAAAGATATAATAAAATATTTACAAAAATGTGAGGGGTGTCTCACTTTTGTGAGATACTGTAAATATATATATATATATATATATATATATATACACATATATATATGTATATATATATATATATATATATACATGACCAGCACAAACAGCTTTCTGGTAACTTGTTCATTAATAGGACTGTGCAAAGTACAAGAGGTCACCCATTTGGATAGGAAGAAAAGACATATGGTACAATACAGAGTTCTTTAGAGTAAGAACATAAAAAAGGGGGAATTTTCTGCCTCCGATTTTTTTTTTTTAATCTAATTGTGAAGATCAGGTGTAGTCAACCTGGTCCCTACTGCCCACAAGTGGGCAGTTTTGGATTTCAGTTGGGCAGTGGTGGATTCTGCAGAAGACGCTCGATGGCCCTAGACCAAGTTAAGCAGATCCGTCATCTCCCATGCCAGCCCATGCAGAGCCAGCTTTGCTGTAAGCCCTCTTGGACTGGTGAGGAGATCAAAGATCTCCCTCACAAGCTGGTTGGCCCTTAGTTCCAGCAGAGGGAGGTAAGGGCATAGGAGCCTGCGAGCCTGCAAGCAGGCTGGCCGGAGCGCTGCTGTCCATTACTATGGCAATGTTCCAATACAGTGCTGTGCCTGCAGGAGTACAGGAGAGCCAGCCTGCAGCCGGAGGAGGTGCAGGCTAAAATGAACATCCCACCACTGGACCACCAGGGCTTGCAGATTATGCCCCTCTCCCTGGTAAAAGGAATGAAGAAGGGAGGGGAAGACATTAAGATTTTCACATATCACCCACCTACACACAACATAGACCATATGAACCCTTCACACACACACACACACACACACACACATTGCCCCCTTCACACACACACACATCACATGCTACACACACACACATCGCACCCTTAACACACATCACACCCTTCACACACACATAAACATACACACACTGCACCCTTCACACACACACTCACACACACACATTGCACCCTTCAAACATACACACACAGACATCGCACCCTTCACACAAACACATCGCACCCTGCATACACACACACATCACCACACACACACACACACAACCACACACATACACTAACATCACCACACACACATCACCATGCACACACATCACCACACACATCATACCCTTAACACACACACATCACCACACACACATTGCACCCTTCACACACACATCATACTTCACACACACATCACACCCTTCACACACATCACCCTTCACACACACACACACACACACCCACACATCCACACGCATCCCAACAAACACACACACACCACACCACACACATCACCACTCACACACACACACATCACCACTTACACACACACATCACCACTCTCACACACACACACACACATCACCACTCACACACACTGCCCACTCACACACACACACTTTATACACAAACACACACACACTTCATACACAAACACACACACTTCTTACACAAACACATAGCACCCTTCATACACACTGTACCCTTCACACACACACACACACGCACACTGCCCCTTCACACACACACTGCCCCCTCACACACACACTGCCCTCTCACACACACACAGCACCTCTCTCACACACAGCACTTATCACACACGCACTACACCCTTCCCACACACTACACCTTTCATGTACACATACTACACCCTTCACACACACACACACACACACACACTACACCATTCATACACACACACACTACACCCTTAACACACAAACACAACACCCTTCACACACAAACAGACACACACAGCACCTCACAGACACACATAAAAAAAATTGAAAAAAGGAAAAAAAAATGTAAATGTAAGTACATATTTTAAAAAACATCCTTTCTAAAAAAATAAATAAATAAAATTGCACTTGGGCTATAAAATTAGTTACTGCAGCACTGGTGGGCGATAAGGAAATGTTACCATCAACAAAGGTACAAAAGTGAGCGGTAAGTATTAAAAGGTTGACTCAATCTCTTTGTGTAGATGTTTTGGATGCTGCCATGCAAAAACAGAATATTCAAGGATATAATAGCTAAAATAACTAGGGTGAAAAAAATGTGGTAATAGCTTTTTGATCAAAGGAGTAATCTGACTGTGTATCAACAACAGAAAGAGAGATGTATAAAAAACTGAACCTGAAGGTCTTGAGTCTTTTTTCAGTCTGCATTACTGTTCTAATCTCTTTTCCATGCTAGTAAGAAAACAAAAACGCTGTTAATGTGTCCTTTTTAATGTACCAACACAAACACAAGTGACACTGTATGGTGCTGATGAAGATCATGAGGATTGTCAAATAAGACCAGATTGTTGCTTTTTTTTTTTTTTTAATTCTTTATTTTTGTTGTGGATTTAAACAGCTTGCAATGCCACAGCAGCTTCAGTAAGCATATCAGCATATCAACATAGGGTAATCAAGTACATGGCATATGAAAATTCTGCACATTTAAAGTCATTGCTGCCGCCCAGGAATAATGGGAGTTTGAGCGCAGGACTAGTTTCTTTGTATTTGTATTCACTTTTGTATCACACAGCTAGGTTGCAATGCTCCTGCCCATCCCATGTGTTCCCTATTAATGGTTAATAAGCGTGCAGGGATGTATATAAAAAATACCCCTTTCTGTCTCATTAGAGATATTTTTGCCAGAAGCTCAAGGAAGCAAGGCGAATGGTTAGCGTTAGGACCCACCTAAGAGGTCTGCCTTGACGTGGCAGGTGGGCATACCCTCTCATGGCCATTGGAGGTAACTAAAAACCTCTATTTGTTTAAAAATACATAGGAATGTGAAAAGAGCGCAGGTAACTTTTTTTTCTTTGGTTTTTACTATATGTATTTTGGCTGATGTGTACTATAGTCATTGCTGATGCCCAGGAGCAATGGGAGTTTGAGCGCAGGACTAGTTTCTTTGTATTTGAAAAATAAGAGAAATCACACTCTATAAAGGGTTAGCATGTTGGGCTGTATTGTGCATTGAGAGTCTCCACATGGCAGTCAGCCTATCCCCTCAACTGGCATTGTAAAGTCCCATATAGCTTGAGTTTGCAGGCTGTGTACTGAAGATGGCAACGTTGGGGTTGGTGGCTGCAGGTGCTTACCACTTTCCTCTCTCCTTCCCCACCTCTCTGCCTTGATGGGCTTGGAGGGATGCAGTTTCAGTGACCGCCGATGTATTGCTTTACTTCTGGTACACCAGTGTGACTTTCGTTGCCTCGAGTGCATTGGGCCCATGGTGGGGACTGCCTTATTTATCAGGATGCGGTTTGGGTACCGTGTGGAAGGAAACTCTTCTGCTTCATATAGGGTCATTTTACTTTCCAGCTTTTTCCAGAATGCTTCAAAGAGAGCATCTAGTCTTTGGAGAATAGTGCTCTTCTCTCTTCCTAGCGATGGTGTACTAGTGGCGTCAGCCATCTTGAGATTGCCTCCTATGGCCATGCTGGGGTGTGTGGCACAGCCACTGCTCTGCACAGAAACTTGGGAGTCATCAGGATGGGTACCGGGATCACCCCCGCCAGTACAAATGGAGGGGGGGGGGGGTAACGGGGTGACAGAACCATATAGCCTGCGCTGGTCCGGGAGAGGAACGCTGCTTGTCAGCGACTGGGGAGATTTGTAAGACTGCTGGATACGCTCCCAAGTTGGTCAGTGGGTAAGTAAATTGAAGACTAGATTATCCTCGGCGATTATGTGAGTGGAACAGCTTGATAATGGTCTTTTCGTAAGTTTTTCTCAAGGAGCTCTCAGGATTCACATCCAGTCGCAATGCTCGTCAGGCCCCGCCTCCAAAAAAGGCTTTTTTAAATTGTGATAACTGTAGAGGCTGATCAGTATTCTGATTGCAGGCTGGGGGTTGCTGGCTCTGCTTGCTCTGTGCTGTGCTGCTCCCACGCTGACTTGGGATTGTTGCCTTTTTTATAGTGACTATTAATTTATTGATATGAACAGTACTTAGCAGAGACAATTGTTAATCTTGTTTCTTGTGGGAATTGGTGGACACCTAACTCACACATACACATTGTTCATTTACAAACAAGCTCTGTGCATTCTTCTTAATCAAAGGGCTGTGTAGTATATGAACCAAAATCTCATCAAATTGCAGATGTAGGGCTGTGGGAAATTATCCCCATGTTAGCAATAGTTCTAGATGGCTATTCTAGACTAAAATGTGCAATTTTTCATTTCACTTCCCCTCACTGTTTGATACATAAGCTCCCAAACAACATTTTCTGTACGCCTACTGGATAGATCAATTAAAACACTGAGTAACAGATTATTTTTTAAATAATTAATGAGTTTTACTGTTTATTATGTTTTACGTAGTCTGTATTGTATATTACAGTCATGAAAGATAGAACATGTTTGTCATAATTTTAATGCTTGGAAATATGAAGTATGTATTAAAAGTACAAGTAAGCACAGAGCATTATATTAAAGTGTGTACTCAGGGTTTTGTTATCAGAGATCCACATGTATTGATTACTCTGTTTAAAATAAAATAAAATTTTAGAACTGAAACTAAATAATCTTTGTCTTCAATAAATCCAGCTAAATATTACCTAATACACATTTAAAAAAAAAAAGGAGCACAAAATACTAAATATTTTATCAGTAATGCTAATATATATATATAATGTCAATGTTGATCTTATGTATCCATTCTTTGATTAACCATCATTTACGTAGAAGTGCACAACCAGCTTTGCAACTCTGGACCCATCAGTTAAAATGCACAAGTAAACAATGCCAAAATTAAATAAAACATCCTAATTCGGTTTGTATCAGTTCTATTCTTGCAGTCATTTTACTTAGATATAACTGGGGGTATTAAGGATCTAAGAGTTTCTATTTATTGTCCCTGATCATGCACATAATTGTCAGATGTGCTTAAGGTGTCTCCTAGCTGCAGTTCCAGTTTACATGTGATCACAGATCAGGCAGTCAGGCATGGGTTAAACAAGGCACCAGCCCACTACAGGAACCAGCCCCACTGATTGGCTACAGGGCACAGTCAGTCAGCAACAGAAGCCGGCTGGCCAGGATTAGTAAAGGGATACTTGCTGCAGGCTGCTGCACTGAGACACATGGGGGTTACTGAGCAAAGGATCTTAATACCCAACACACAGCAATACACTTACTCTCAAGACAGTTTGCAGCTACTTGCCTGTCTAATTCCACTCTATGCCAGCAGCTATACCCTCCAGATCTCTGCACAGCAAGGAACAAACCACTACACCACAGATTGCAATTTAAAAGAAAATAAAGCATAATCACATGGTATAGAAATTATAATGGATGATTTCATAAATCAGGAGTAAACCACCGAAAACTAAAGCCTTGCTGTGCATGCATTGATCTTGTATTGGTTGATTGGCACTCGCTGACACAAGCAGAGCAGAGTGATGTCAGTAATGAAATACTGCCATTAAACATTTAAAGAAGAAGAAATCACTGTGATCTTATGATTGATCAGAGCTGCACTGTATGAAGACAGAGTAGAGATGGATCTAAGAGATGGCATATGTTGGTTGCTGCTTGCACTTGCCCTATATAAGGTAAGTTTACTTTCACAGTTACCTGTCCTTGCATGATATCATGTGTTCTAATGCTGCAGATAAATGATTTTGTTTTATCAATATGTACATGATTTCCAGGCCCAATCTGTATATGCTACCTTAAGGAGAATGGATTCAGGAAGACAAGGCACCCTGTCACCATCACTGCACAATGACATACTGGAAATCACTGAAAACAATGGTGAGTAGTGAGTTCATATTTAAAGGGTGGGTCATTTTTATTTTTTTAATTTATTCTTTTCAATTTAACACTTAGATGGAGGTAACATGCCCCATTCAATAGTGGGCCGTGTCTCTGCTTGCTCTGTGTTATGACTAAAATCCTTCAAATAAGGATGCTTGCTCTGTGTAGTTGGGTACCAGGTGCCTATTAATCATGTCAATAAAAGTACCGTATGGTGACTGCATGGACATACTGACTGGGATTATCATATAATACATTACAAATGTTATTGTTTTATGTATACATCATTATTCTAATGTAACCCATTATCAACCGGTTTCTGTGCTAACCCCTCTGGCACTCAGGGTTAACTGGATACATTCTGGATAAATTAGGTTTCTAGAACGTTAAAAAAAAAAAAAACGGCGATGCAATGCTGTATTGACCTTAATTGTTATTACTCCCTAACATTTGTACGTTTCTTTTTAAAAACTGTATTTTATATCAACACAAAATATGTGGTTTTATCCACTCAAAAGAGGTGATTTAACTAAAATGAAACAGAAGCACTCGTACAAAGTTTTAGATCCAGAGCAATAGCCAATGTTCTTAGGTAATGTGTATGGAGCTAGTCTAGCATGCTCTCAAAATGCTTCAGAATATCCAAAATATGTACAGAATAACAGGTGCAGCATGCTAGTTACATCACCATTAATTGCAAATGTACTTTGTATCCACTGTGGTCTGTCATGTTTAAAGATAAGCAATCTGTATAGAAGTCATGTAAGCTCGTTTTGGCTACTTTAGCACCCCTGTTTGTGAACTACATAACCCATAATGCTTTGTCAGCCCTTGAGGCTTTAGCCTAAGTACTGTGGGAAATTCATTTCAAAACACTCAGGGACGTTAGCCAAGATTAGCCCTCATCGATGTAGTTAGTGCATGATTCACAGAAATGGGTATTCAGCAATGAACGTGTTAATGTGGGCTGTACATAGGATTCTTCCATTTACCTTATATGACCGGAGAGTTGCAATATCTAACAGAACTACAGGATAGAACTGTGTTTTTGTATGATAAACAGAGTCAGTTCAAATTATGTCAAATTATTTTAATTTTTTTTAATGACCTAACTGAAAAACATATAGTATGAGTATTTAGCTTCCTGTACATATTTTTCCAGCTCTGTTGTTGCTTTATTGTGTACATTGAAGTTTCCTTGAGCCGTCAGTGATGGTTAAATATATTCAAAGCTCATACAGTGTACACGCTGCTTGTCTTTTTCACACACTTCACTTTATAATGCTAGTGAGTGAAAGCTACACTAGAGGGCGCTAGATGAATAAGTATGTGTTCAGTTGTACCACAAAATGCTTGTAAACTGTTGAAATATGTCTAGATGACGTACAAATATCAAAATAGATGAAAAATCACCAAAATGTTTATTCACTAAGGTGAAATGAGTGCATGGTTACATAGTGAATCAGACTCACATTGTATCAGTCAGGACAGTTTAGGTACTGGTAAATTTCCAATAGTGCTCTATAGTGCTTAACTGTCTACAAAATAATTGTACCAAAGTCATGAAATAGAGTCATGTCAGCTATGTTTGGTTGTAGGGAAACACTGAAGTGATAATTAAAACAACAAAGAAAGCTGAACATCTGTCACGTCATTCCGCACTTTAATATGAGGGGAATCTGTTGCACTTTAATATCAGGAGCCACTGGTTACCTTTGGGCATCTTATGCTGGGAGAATGGGCACAAAGAGTGTTTATACAGCAATGTAGGTGTTAGAGATTTACTTCCTATTATGTAGGCAAAATAAAAAAAGTTTGAAAACCTACCTGTCCAACAAAACACACACACACACACACATATATGTATTGCTTTAGCGCACCCAACCACTACAAATCATTGGTTGGTGAATAAACATTTAAATGTTGCTGGACATGTGCCAGCATATACTGAAATCTGACTTGGCCATTGCAGCCATAATTTAAAAAAAATTTAGATTCCCAATGCTGATTATTACACAGATTGCAGCTTGTGTAGCACTTGCACAATATTGATATCAAATCACCTGTCTCTTATTGTCAAGCTTTAAGTTGTATTCATTCATTCATTAATTCATTTGTTCGTTCATTTATTAATTAATTCATTCATTCATTCATTCATTCATTCAGAACAACAGTTTCCACTTACCAGTGATTGAACATTAACATTTACTGATAAAAAAAAAGTAGCACAACATCTAAAGGATATATATAGTATGATGCGCCTTTCTGTCATGGAAAAATGTTGGTACATATAGGTACACAGATAAATTAAACTAATATAACCATCCAGAATGCATTGAATTAGAAATAATGTATTATGATTTAATCATATCCAATGTATACATGATGCATATGATAGAAAAAAAAACGTAAAATGTAACATCTTCTAAATCAATTCAATGCAAATTAATGTTTTCACATTGATTAATTCCATCAATTCTAAGATATTTTCATAAAAACCAAGTATGATGTATCTGAAACATATTGTTATTAAAAAGCAGATACAAGACACATTTTACATATTGTTTGCTGTTCAGGGATTTCTATAAATTGAAAATGATGTGCATTTATAAATGAATCTCTCTAATCATTTGCAGATTGGGGGATAAAATGTTACAAATTGTGTCATGCTTTATAATATTGCTTATCTTGATATAACATTAGGTCAAAACAACCAAATTAGAAAAAGCTATACTTCCACTTCAAGCCTCTGGCCTACAATTTGCCATTTAGAGTTTATTGGACAACCACAGAATCATACCCTGGCACTCCAGATGTTGTGGACTACATTGCCTTTGATGCTTTGCCAGCATTACAGCTATAAGAGCATTATTGGACATGTCCAAACGCCTGGAATGCCAAAGGCTGCCTATCCCTGCCTTAAACCAAGACAATTTAACCGTGTGTTCTGGGCTCAGATCATCAACTATATAATGCTTAATCATTATATAGTTGATGGGAAGGACACTACTACTGGAGAGAGGTAGTTCTCACCCCTAGTCATGGGAGAATAACAAAAATTGCCAAAAATTGGAAGTTGGGGGAAGAGAATGTGAAGGGACAAAATTCTAAGTGTTTACACATGGATGTTTGCCTAAAGAGTAAAATTTGCTTGAACCTGCCCTTTCCATGGCATTATGGTAAAGTTGTGTCTGTCACTGAACCTAAATTGTCATTTGAAATCCCACTTCCTTATTCTTACAAATTACAATTGCATTGGTGTATTTTGTTATGTGTTAATGGTCTCCCCAATATGAAAGCCTGGGTTCCTCACTGGGTTGCATATCTGCTTTCTATGTAAACAAACTCTTAGAGAAAATGGTAAACAGATCCTACAATTCTTTTAGAGTGTAAGCAAATATAAATGGTTTTAGAACATCAGAAATTGTAAGAGAAAGTGTCACAGAACACTTGTATCATAAATACTGTGGATGTAGTGTACTATCACAGAAATAACTATAGTTCCTTACATAGATTGATTTTACAATAACAATATATTTAAAACTCGAGGCATGTTGCGACTTTTGCATTATAAAGAACGTCTTAACCGCATTTTTTATGAAACAATATACTGGTGAAGCCATAGACTGGTAGATACTTGCCTCTCTCAATACATAACTTTCCTGATTCCAAAAACTGCCAATGACAAAACAAGTTAAAGATAATAGATGTGCATTTTGGTTTTAGGGCAAATATGATTTAACGTAATATAACTTTGAAGAGAGTTTGTTAACCAGAAGCGATGCTTGTGGCAGATGTATTGGCCTCAAGTAACCTGTGCAGTTGCCAAATCCAGTTTAATTATTATATTAAACAGAGTCTGTTTCAAGGTTTAAAAATAGGTTTGTTAATTTGCTAACATTTCTTTATAAAGGAAGAAGGACAAATCAGTTAATTGGACAATTAAGCAAAAATAGACCTTTAGGTTTATTTTTAGACTTCTGACAGCAACATACTTAAATAGTGTGGATCGTCCTATAGTTAAATATAACACAGTTGTCACTTATTTAATGGAAAAAGCCAATTCTAAGTGAAATTAAGTGTCACTTGTGTGGTAGACCTACATCAATGCTGTCCTATGTGGCATTGATATCTATAGTCGGTGTGTTGTTACAGAGGTGTACAACATTTGTTTGTCTCAACATGTTTTCACTTGGTAAATTCCACATATTAACTGCTTATATATAATAATACAGATTTGTTGCCAAACTTGCAATTTCACTTGCTAAAAACTAATGAAATTATTTCATGTAATGTTATGCATAGCACCACAGTCCTACTGGCACTTATACAAATAAAATATCAATTGAAACATACCTGTAATGCATACTCTTAAAATTACATGTTAAAGGAAAACTGGCATGGTTTTTATTATTATTTTAAACAAATAGGTTACTGTAGGCTGTGTATATTTTTATTGTAATATATACTCATAAGTAAATACATATTTTAAGAGCATATCCTGGCTTATCTGTGCTCCGTGGGGATGACCATCTTAAAATCTTCTGTGGTCAACAGCACAGTTTATCTGACCAATCACCATGCACAATTAATGTCTGTAACCAGGTTAGAATGTGATTTTGAAATGCCCATTGTTTATGCATGATGTCATTGGTATTTGTGAAACCATACTAACTTTCAATTATCTTCATGGTATTTAATTGGTTAAGTGGTGTTTCTGAAAGAGTAGTTAAGGTGGACACCCCCAGAGATAAAGAGTATTGCAAACATACACAATGAAAAATGAATTTATTTATATGTATTCATTATAACATAATATATATTAGACATAGTACATGCCATCTAAAATATCAGAATTTTTAAAAAAGTTTTCACTTAAGGAAGTCAGTGTAAATGTCAATGATTAGTTGCACCAGCAATGAGTGATACATTAGAACAGAGGAGAGGTGCTAAGATCAATATTGTATGACAGTGTTCATTTCGTTGACTAACAATTTTAGTCAGATTTTAGTTGACTAAACTTTTTGAGATTTAGTTGACTAAAGCTAAAATGGATTTTTTAGTTAAAAGACTATGACTAAAACTAAATTTAAATTTGCTGCCAAAATTAACACTGGTGGGTAAGACACATGGGAAAGGGAGGAGAGGAAATGAGATGCGTGGGGGTTTAAGGAATGAGACATATAGGGGGCTGGGGGATTGAGACACATGGGGGGCTATGGGAATGAGACATGGGGGCCGGCTGGGGGAATGACACATGGTGAAATGGTGAGAATGAGACACATGAAGGGGCTTAGGGGGGGGAATATACACATGAAGAGGCATGGGGGAAGGAGACACGTTGGGAAGATACAATGCATGAAGTAGCTGGAGAACACACAAAGCAACATAAATTGGCTGGGGTTGAAATAGACAAGCTGCGGGGGGAAGAGAATAAAAATAATTGAGCCATGGGGGGAGCCAGAGGGCTGGGGACAAACACAGAAACCGAGAGGGGCTGTGGAAGGGGCAAAAGAGACAGACTGGCTGGGCTTAGGAGAGAGACACCTAGAGGGGCTGGGGGGGACACAAAGAGACACAGAGGGGATGGGAACGGGGGAAAAGAGACAGATAGAGGCTTTAACTAAACGCATTAGATTTTAGCCATGTCAACTAAAACAATTTAGATGACTAAAATTTTACTAAAACTAAAATGGCTTTTTAGTCAAAAGACTATGACTAAAACTAATTTGAAATGTGCCGCCAAAATTAACACTGCTGCAGACCCACCCATAGATAGAGACAATTCCTTGCAGCCATCCCTGGTAACTGATGGAGGATTGATACTTGATGGTGGTAGTTTCGCCAAGAAGTGTCAAGCATCAGAGAAATATTGAGACAAAGTACTTTGTCTCAGTATATCTTTTGACTGGTTTGGAATTTTGGTAATATTCCAACACTAAGTATTTCATAAAGATTTTATCTTTACTAAATACTAATTTTGCAGAGGGGAGGGGTGACAGAACTTTTTTTTGCAATGTTTTTTGCTTTTAATTATTTTCAAGCTTGGTTGTGTTGTGATAAGTGGACTTGAATTGACTAATATAATTGCCTATATGATTGTCTTAAAGGGACACTATAGTCACCCAGACCACTTCAGCTCAATGAAGTGGTCTGGGTGCCAGGTCCTCCAGGTTTTAACCCTTCAGATGTAAACATAGCAGTTTCAGGGAAACTGCTATGTTTACATTGCAGGGTTAATCCGAAAATCGCATCCAGCGTGCAGAACATCCATAGGAAAGCATTGAGAAATGCTTTCCTATGGACTGTTTGAATGTGCACATTCGGCTCCACTCGGACGTCGGCGGGGGAGGAGAGGTCACCAGTGCAGAGGGAGCCCCTTGCTGGATAAAGGTAAGTGGCTAAAGGGGTTTTAACCCCTTCAGCGCCAAGGGAGGGGGACCCTGAGGGGGGGGTTCTAAGGATGATAAGTTTGTTTCCTGACATTATAGTGAACCTTTAAATTACACTTTTTTTCTAGAAGATTGTTTTAAATTGCACTATGCTGACTAAATTTTTTCTTTCTGTTCACATCTTTAGAGATGGTGAACGGAAATTATGGATTGGAAAATCAGCCAGGGATGCATTTGATTTCAAACTCAAAGTCCAATAACCATCATTCTAGGTTATCAGATTTATCTAGAGATGGAGACTGCTTGGACTTAATGTTCCAGACTTCATGTTTCAGCTAATTCTCTATAATACCCAGTTGCATTGTGTTTATTAAACCAACCTTTAGATTTCATCAGATCTGTTGGCACCCAGTGATGTCTATTTTACTTCCATGAATTCCATCATTTACAGCAGTTACAATGGCCCAATGTCAAGAACTGCATTGCAAGTTATTTTCCACAAGAGATACCTTTAAAATAACAATGTAGTGGAAGTTATTATAGGACAGTGTGTTCAGGGAAAGCCTACAATATATCTACATTGGAACTGTACACTATGTACAGCATAGGAAAATTTAAAAAATTGCATCAGAGGTATACAGAAGAACAATATTTTTGCACCGTTTGTTGATCAGATTTTTAATTTAATCAGAGATGCTTATACAAAGCATATATTATTTTGATGTAAACCTTCTTTACACTTTTTTTTTAGCAGCATCCTTGTTAAACTAGATGATTAATCACTCTCTTTATTGGGTAGATAGATGTTTTTATTACATCAAATAACTTGAGGTATTCAGTAGTTCAGCAGTGTGAAAGTTGAAATAAAGGATTGTGCACTGCAAAAATATATGTTGAGCCAAATATAGCATAATTTTAAAATTGTTACTCTACATTTGACCACTATGTTTAAACTATTATAATGTGATACGCTTTCTATAAATCATTTATGGACTTCATTTGGCGAGCTGTATGGATGTTAAAGTGGAAAACAGGTTAGTTTGTGATGAGCTTATTATGAAGCCAAATTATCAGATATATTTATCACTGGCTGATAGGGATCAATGTAAAGCTTACTGTAATATCTTTACACTCACTGGAATATTATCTGTTCAGCATGATATAACCTGATCTTGCATTTTGCAGAGTATGATATTGTAGTGGCACACGAAGTTGACAGAGATGGAAATTATATCACACATGAAATTAGCCATAGCCACAGAAGAAAAAGATCACTACAAAATATTGAAACAGATCCTTTGCATCTCAATCTACAAGGACTTATCCAGGACTTTCATTTGGAATTAAAAGTATCTAATCACCTTCTTGCACCTGGATTTGTAATACAAACATTTGGAAATGGAAGGACTAAATCAATTGAACCATACTCATCTCGAGATTTCTGCTTTTACCATGGGTCCATACTCTCCCACGAAAACTCATCTGTAGCCCTCTCTACTTGCAATGGCCTGGTAAGTTAGAATGACCTTATTATTTTTGATAGATCCCATCTTTTATAATGCATCATACATGCCTTATATGTAACGTTTTAGATTTTCTTTGCAATTAACATAACAATTAAAATGTAGAAGATGTTTTAAAATTGTATGTATTATTCAGAAAAAGACCCATGTTTTATTCACATGTGGAAGTACCTGTCTGATTGGCACAGTATGGTGATAGAAAGCATGGAAATGGTAAAACTGAAACTGAGTCACAAACCCACAGAAATGGGTCAAGTGCATAACCTCACTATGATGTCAACATTTGCAAACTAGTACCATGCAATTAAGGATTCTTTCACAAAGCCATGAGCTGTAAAGTCTTGACCAATGATTTGCTAAGTTTGGGCTCAAAGAGCCTAGAACATTTTTAATGTGTTTTAGCTTACATTTTCCGATTCGCTTGTCAAATCACCACATATAAAATCAAAAGCCATTTATATTGGTAATACCATTTGTATACATTGTAGAAATGGAGGAGTTGGTGGTTGTGCCTATATGTTGCATCGGAATTTGGATCTACAAATTTACACAATGAGAGACTAGGGCAGTTCTGCTACATTTGCGTCCATTTTGGTGCTTGGATTGGCATTGATAGGTGAATAATGGAACAGCCCAGCACACAAGACAGTATAATTCTCTGTTATACTGTAGACAGCAGTTAAAAAGTAGACAGCAGTTAACTTAAGAAGAGCAATGTTATATGCATTTCATATGGACAAAGAGGGATACTTTAATGTTAGGAGTGTGAGAGGTTTGTGGCCAGGGTGTGGCTGTTCTGACAAAGTTTAGGTGACTAATTTATGCAACTAAAATGTAATTTAAAACAAGAACAATGCGTCAGACTGATACCTGAACACATTTATTGTGATTTGAAGACACATTACTGTGAGTATTATTGCTGTTGGTCTCTGTTATACACACAGGCACACCAACAATATCAAGTTCCTAGAAATGAAGGACATTAGGAAAGAAAAGAGGGACAGAGGGATTTGGGCCCTAAATAGTAGTATGAATAAAATGGTAATTGTGTGCTCTGCTTAGCAGCCTACATGTGCAGTTACTCCACTTTACATACAGGAGGGTAACTCCAGGCTTCTTGTCTTTCTGTGGTGAAAAAAATGATAAATCCGTGGCATCCCCAGAACAAGGTGTAAATTCAAAACTGATGTTAAGGGAACCAAACATAATGTAAACTTGGCCGATAACAGACAGAGAGAAAGTCTGTCAATAGATGCCCATCCCTTAGAAAATGGAGAATGATCTCCACATGTCATAAGCTGGAGGTGGATGTCACTGAGTAATTGTCACACAAGAGGATCCTTTCCCACTGTGAGTCCCCAGACCGGGACATGGGCCATTTAACTGGCCGAACTTACCACATTAATGGATCTAGGTTCCGTTACAAATACCACCCAGACCAAGAATGCCCAGATGGAGAGGTAGCATTGTCGCATCCCTGGTGCTCTAGAGTCCCATAGGAGGTCCCTAGCAGCCTGCGATAGTCTGTCGATCTGCTAAGAACACCAGAAAGAGTCCAGGCCACCAGGGTCAGCCGACCCTTCAGGAGTAGAAGGTGTGGGTTTCCCTATGGGGTCCGGTTATGAACGCAGGACAAGGAGTTCCTCACCAGACAGTCCCAATGGGGAATGCATTGGATTGGCTAAAATCTGTAAGGGGACTGGGCCAAACACTGTTTTGGCCAATCAGCACCTTCTCATAGAGATGCATTGAATCAATGCATCTCTATGAGGAAAATTCAGCGTCCCCATGTAGAACGTGGAGACGCTGAATGGCACTCCTGCAGCACTGAGCCTGGAAGCACCTCCAGTGGCCACTTGGAGGTGTCCCTAGGGGCAATGTAAACACTGCCTTTTCTCTGGAAAGGCAGTGTTTGCATGAAAATACCTGCATATAATAATTATATTCATCAGATCAACTACATTAATGTAGTTGTTCTGGTGACTACAGTGTTCCTTTAAGCAGTATGTCCTGGATATCCTGTCAAGCAGTTAACAGAGGCTTCAACAGCATGTCTCCATTCAGTAGCACAGTGTAGTAAAAATGTAGTAGGGGGGCTCACACCAGGTGCACAGGGTATGAACCCTTGAGTGTTAAAATCACTAATCTGTGCGGAAGCAGTTAATTTGAGGTTATGGGAGAATGGGAGATAGTCCTTTGTGTTTGCATGAAAATACCTGCATATAATTATATTCATCAGATCAACTACATTAATGTAGTTGTTCTGGTGACTACAGTGTTCCTTTAAGCAGTATGTCCTGTAAATCCTGTCCAGCAATTAACGGAGGCTGCAACAGCATGTCTCTATTCAGTAGCACAATGCAGTAAACAATATAGTAGGGGGGCTCAGCCCTTGAGTGCAGGCCACAGTCCTGACAGAGAGCACTAACTCCAAGGTTATGGGTGAAATCCCTTTAAACAGCTTATATAAATGGCCTAATTCAACATAAACATGCAACCCCAGTAAGACCTAAAAGCCCCTCAAGCCCCAGAGTAGTGAAAGCTAGGAGGGGAGAGGGCAGAAACCAAGAATAAGGTAGAAACACAATAATAACATAGAAAGTACACAGATACACATAGTACAGAAGCACAGCAAAAACATACAGCAAAGTATATCAAAAAAATAATACAGAAACAATCTCAAAAGTGGTAATAGAAACATAAATTAATGGATAAGAGTAATACTCTTACATGTCTGCTTGATGGAGCAGCAAAGAAAGAGGAAGTGCTTAGGTCACTATACCTTATGTACATCATACTTTCATGTGATTGGTTCTTTTTTTCTATGGGTTCCTTAGCTGCTGTGGAGCTAGTAAAGAGCTATTATGCAAAATATGAAGACTCCTGTCATGTTGTAAAATGTTTTTTTTTTTTTTTAATTCTATTTCTCCACAAATCTCACTTGAATAACCCTGATAACCTTTACATCCAACAATATTGCGGTTCATTTAAGAAGTAAACATTATATACCTTACTCTGTACTGATTTTTAATAAACTCTTTAAATGATCAGTATTTAATCTGTAACTTTCCAGTCCACATGAATCAGTATTCATAATATTGTGTGGCGTTAATAAATAGTGAGTGTTTGTGATAGCATTCATTACTTATTTTCTCAGAATGAAATATTTTACAACTGATCTCTTTTCAGCAGTAAAGTGTGTTTTGACTTTTGATCTGCAATATTTTTGTCTTCCTAAAAAACAGGTTCCTGGATCTGTATATATTAGTATCAGCTAAATTTCAGATAGGAATGTCTGGCTGACCCTCACAGAGAATGAAATCATCTTTTGAAGCAGGTGTACATAACATGCTGTCCTACTATCCCCATGTTTCCATGGCATCTCTCTACACAATAGGGAAGAAGTCATGGGTCACATACACAAATATTTGTGGCAACTAGAGCAGGTCAGAGGAATCCTTCAGTTCTGCTATGTTATGTGAATGGGCAATCCTGAGGTAATAACAATACGCCAGTAGCCATTTACATTACAAAAACAGTGTTTGACTTAAAATGTGGTAACATGAGGAAATAAAAATAATACACTTGCAAATCGCATTAAAAAGAGATTTATTTAAAAATGTGGTGCCCAATGTTTTCCTGTTAAGCTTTTTGGTGTAAAAAGAAAAAAGAAACAATGTTTTTTTGTGTTTCTGTTTGTGCAGGTTTTTGTAGTTTTTGTTCCATGTTGAATTGAAGCATACTCTAAGTGTCATAGTCACTGTAGCTTACTCTGTAGTGAAGTGGCTATGGTGGTAGTAAACTTTGCATTCATATTTACTTTTTAAATCCCTCTCATTTTCTTGATCTTTTGATGAATTTCCATTACTGGCCTGCACCCCCTTGCTAACTAACGTATTGTGATATGAGCCACTGGTTATCTTTTACTTCCCCCATCCTTGTGTCAGTGAACCAGAACAGAGAACTCGCTTTCTTTATTTTTTTTTGTAATCCAGTGGGACCTGTGACAAAATAATTGTATTTAATAATGTTAGAATTATTGTGTTAAATAAATGAAAATTGCATAAGTTTTAGCTGAAAGATTTGTAACAGTTTGTAATGCGGAAGTTTATAAATGATCAAATTACCAAACTTTGATTGCAATTAAACTTACCATGAACATAATTTAAAGAAACAGAATATGAAAAAAACACCAACCCAATTGGCAAGCAATTTGCATTTAATAAACTAAAAAATTCTCAAAAAAATCAATATACATCACAACATAAATTAAAAGAAAAATAATTAAGTTTCATTAAATGTAATGTAAAAGTAGTATGGTCCAGGCAATCAAGGTAAGTTATGTAGCAGTTTTATTGAAAAAAATCAGATCAGGAACGTCGGTTCTTGTTCTGATTTTCCAATACATACAACTACTACATTACTTACATTCAGTGTCTGGACCACACCAGTTCTACTACTCTTTGTAAAGGGGTTGCCAGACTCAGGTCTGGTTGGCACCAATGATCATCAATTTAGAAGTTTGTGGACTCCCTCCACCTTAGGAACATCATTAAATGTAATGAACCTTGAAAAAACTAGACGTAAAACTTGACAGTTGTCCTTTATTTTACCAAAATTTGCAATAGCAACCTCTTTATTAACTGTTTAAACATGCAAAATGCTTAACCATTTGGCTGGTGTTTCTTCCATATTCAGTTAACTGGTTACATTACGGTCACGATATGAATTTTGTGAGAAAATGTCACTTTTTTAAATTGCTGAGCAGCCATTTTGGTTCAGATTCTACTGTTTTCTGACCAACTGTTGCCCACTTGTTTTGCAATTACAGCAACAGGCAAGTTAGGATGAGTGGCAGTTGGTCAGATACCAGCAGAGTCTGACCCAACATGACTGCTCAGCCAGATAAAAATGTGAAATTTCCTCAAAAGATAGCCAGTATATATCTTTTAAAAACATATAGTTACATTTCATTCAATTTATTTATTTATAAAATATTTTACCAGGAAGGATACATTGAGATTTCTCTCATTTTCAAGTATGTCCTGGGTCCACAAAACATTGCATTGATACAATAGGGTACAATAAAATACAAAAACAATATTAATACACAATATATACAAAATGTAACAAAGAACAAGAAGGAAATATATAATCAACCATAACACGTGCATTCTGTTTTGAGATATTTAGAGAGGGATCTCTTAAAGGACTTTAGGATTGGGGAAGATTTGAAAGTGTGCGGGAGGTCGTTCCATAATTGCGGTGCTCTGTAGGAGAAGGAGGATCGGGCTGCTTTCTTTTTTGTATTGAGGTAGACTAAATAAAGTGATGGTACTGGATCGGAGGTTATAGGAGGTGGGAACAGCCGAGGGGAGTATTCTGCTCAGGTAGGGCGGGAGCTTCCCAGAAAAGCTTTTAAACACAAGGCTGAAAAGACGAAGGGTGCGTCTGGATTCCAGCGACAACCAGTCTAGTTCTTTTAGCAATACATTTTCTTTAAAATAAATAAAAAACTGATGACATGTTCACTCCTGTTGGACATTGTTAATGAATAAATCCCCAAATATTCCCCAAATAATCCCCAAAACCCTTATATTAGAATACTACATGGATAGAACTTTCTAGGAGACTAGAATGAGTCCTTTAGTTTTCTTTTACATCTGTGAAAGTATGCTCCTAGTTGGGTGCCCATGAAATACATGATTTCCCCAAATGCCACATGTTTTTTTGTTACTTCATATGCTTTTATGTCACTTAATAAAGTGCATTATCATCTGGTTATTTTTTTTAGCAGCTTTCAGATATAATGACTTTCACTGGGAAATTAATCATAGAGTTTAATTTCACCTATAAAGATTCAATTTTTCTGTAGCATCATAAGCTTACAGACATGCTTAAAATAGGGTTTTTTGTTACTATAGGTAAAGTTCAACTACTCTAAAGGATCCTTAAATCCTAGATAGAAGCAAGCATTCATTGTTCGGGGTTAAAACATGCTTTTTTTGTAAGACCTCATTAGTACAAACAGGGTTGATATAAGGCAAAACCAATAATGTTAATGTTTTTAAAGTCTTGGCAAACTGCAGTTTTTCTGCTGAGTAACAAAAAATTGGCAGCCATTTAGGACCCCTTGCCTTCTATGATCCCAAGGGGATGTAATAGTTACTTTTAAAATGGAACCGCCACCTAAATCTTTCCATAAATCAGTTTAAAACAAAATCAAGTCAAAATAAAATTTTAACAAAATGCTAAGTATATAGTTATACTAAATTTTGCTGGAATTACCAACAAGATCAGGCAGATGATCATCGTGGGATTATATCAGAAGGTTCAAACTAGGGGGCAACAGGGAGCATAGAATGTCATCTACTAAGAAGAATTTGCTCAGCAGTTTCCAGACCTTGTCCAGAAAGGGAAATCTGCTCTCTGACAATGTAGTGTGTTCAACACAAGGGAAAAGAAATCTACCAAGGAAATCTTTATTTTATATTTTTTCCAAGATTAAAAGGGACTAGTGCAGGTTTTAGATATAGATAATACTAGCTTTTTTATTTATTTATTTTTTTGCTAAATTTTTTGGATAATTTATTAAATGGAAAAATGATCAAGAGAAAAACCAATGTGTAGAAATAATGTGCATAAAACTATGGAGTTGAATTAAATTATATAGTAATACAAAGGCAAAAAGCTTCTAAATGTGATCCAATCACCTGGGAAACCAATAGTAATGTTCTTGCTGATCACGGCAAATTCATCACTTTGTACATAACTCTTGATTGGGAAGATTTGTCAATGTAAAAATAGGTGTAAAAAATGTTCCAAGTATAAAGAAAGATGTGTTTGTTTCAATGGTGAGAAACCATTGTTTTGTGCTTTGTCTTAGTCTCTGTCTTAGTGTATCTCTTTTTCCTTTTCTGTTATTTATTACCAGTAAGTATTTAGGATAGAAAAATGCAGTGATCAACTTGACACATGTTAGAGTAAAAAATAAAAAAACACAATTTATTTTATTAACTACAATTACTAAAGAATTTCAGGCATGTTGGCTCCTAAATACAGTTAATTGTACAAAACTTCTAAATGTATAAGGTAACTTGTTTAATAATTAATTAGAAACCAATGTGTAATTTATTAAGTAAGGAATATGTACAACCAAACATAACACTCTGGTCATGGTAAAAATTTTAAAAACATGTATTTTTAATTGTTGTAATACTTTTTTTTTTACTTAAGATTGCATGCTCCAATTTAAATAAAAATACAAATTATATATATATATGGTCACAAAAGAGAGCTCTCACTGGATATTTCAACCAAGTTCAAATATTTATTGTGAATATAGTCAGATTACATCAACGTTTCAGTCTATCAAAGACTTTCATCAGGATAACTGTTACTAACTATCAACACCCTTAAATTCCCAAGATACAAAAATAACGATACCAGTTCCAACCAATTAGCCCAAAGCAATCGCCCAAGAGCAGTGATAAACACACAAGTGGACCACATACCCTAACACTCTCATCAATCACTTATACACATAATTGTGAATATCAAGGTGACCCCATATATACCATTCACTGAGTCTCCCACTGTCAATATTGCTAAAATTACAAGATTGTTTACATAGTTTGTATCAACAGCTGTCAGACCACAGTCTGACGCCAAGTAGCAAAAGGTTCACAAGAGAAATATCACTAAACTGGAATACACAGGGAAACAAGCGGAGTATACCCACAGATAAGCAGTGCATCATATCCCATATAAAACACATGTTACCACCAAATAACCAGTGTCATGTGAACATAAAATAAAGTGCTATATAGGATAATTTACCGAAGTGTAGTCACAATGTATACGCTATGTAATCAGCACGTGTGTTATAACACTCAAAAGGTAGCATACTGGTTCACAAATGGAGCAAACTGCATTCAAGGAAAAGCAATCCATATAATGGACACATGGAATCCATAGTTCAGCATGCAATTGCCTGTACTTGAACAAAATGAAAATAAAAATATAATAAAAAGAGATCCATTATTTTACAAAGGTGTGCCAAAAAAACAGTATGCTATAGAAATACCACTATTAAGTATACTATATTGGTATGAATTAATAAATTCAATCCTGGCTGATCCAAATACGCAAATCCTCTAACTGGGAGGTGTTCACACTGTATCAAGCTGTTCAAGTCTGAAATTACATCACATCAAATATGTATGTGTACTGTTAATCCAAACAGCACATCAAACATACTAAATAAAAAAATATATATAATAAATAAAATAAAAATAGTAGAGCATAGCTGAAGCATCAGTCCCAGGAAAAAAAACCTTATCTTGTATACAAAAAAACTGTGTATTACATTCATTAAGTAAATATCCAAAATGCCTCACATTGCAATAAGTCACGATCCCTGTCACCACCCCTGCTGAATTTGGGGACGTGTTCAATGGCAATAAATTTAAGAGTAGACAGTTGATGTCCCTTCTCAAAGGAATGTCTTGCAACAGGAAGTGCATCTTTTGGGTCCGCTACAGCAGATCTAATAGAAACCCTGTGATTAGCCATACGCTCCTTCTGGCTATTTTTGTCTTGCCGATGTAGGCTAACCCACATGGGCATATCATTTTGTAAACAACATACTCAGTGGTGCAGGTGATCTGTTGTCGTAGTCAGTATTATCTGCCTGTATGTGGATGATAAAAACATTTATTAAGCATCATTTGGTTACATGTACTGCATCCAAGGCACCTGTAACAACCATAGTTTCTATGTGATCTCTTTTTTAAGAACGGAGTATACTGATCAGTATGCATGAGCATATCCCTCAGGCTTGTACCACTACGATAGCTGATAACAGGGGAATTTTTTATAAAGGCTGGTAATGTCAGATCCCTCAGCAACAGTTGTCAGTTTTTATGAACAGCCCTTGCTATCTGGTATTATTTGCAGTTATATGTTTGTGGAAACACCATGCTTTTCATTTCAGCATCCTTGTCTTCTTCACTATTCACTGCTTCCGCCATTTTGTGCCTGGCTCCATCAAGGGCTCGCACCAACACCTAATGCTTATATCCACGTTCAAGAAAATTTTTCAAACATAATTTTCAGCTGAGTTTTCCTTATACCAGACTCTGAATTATTCATTATTACTCTCATAATAAACTGAGATTCCTTCAATTTGGCAGCTGGTGGCAAAGAGCAGTGAATTGCAGTCTGTGGGTTTGGTATACAAGCCATAAGTAAACTTGTCACCCTTCACACCAATTAGTAGATCAAAAAACTCAATATGGTCAGTACTATATTTATTTGTAAAGTGTACTGAGGAGGGCAATGTGATAAGTTCATCAAACATTTGTCTCAATTCAATTTCATTCCCAGACCATATCACCAACACATCATCGATAAATCTCATGTAGGCAGCAATCTTTGCTCCATATTTCTCCAGTATGTATCATATATATACATAAAGGCATTGGCGTACAACGGCTCCATTGCCGATCCTATTAAAGTACCTGTAAGTTGTATGTAATAGTGGTCCTCAAAACGAAAATAGTTAGAGGTCAGAGTTAGTGGCAATAATTGCAAAACAAAGTCAATAGGGTACCTTACTGATATTGGTGAGTCCGTGAAAACATTCCTCATTGCTTCAACACCCTCAGACTGTGGGACGATGGTGTATAAACTGGAGAAATCCATTGTCTCTAGTTGAACCCCAGTAGTTGGTATTGACATGCTGTTCAATCTGTTACTCTCATCAGCAGAATATTTTACACATGCATGTTTTTTATTATTTAGAATTATATAAAACTTTTTTTTTTATTCTTTATTTTTGTAGTGCGTACGCTTATAACAGTTGCATGTGAGGTACCCCAAAGGCAGTCCTCTAGCGCATTATGAACATTTGGACATGGAGTTATATGGTAGATCTAGCACATTTTTTGTAAGAATATAAACAGTATAGAGTTACTTTGCTTAGGTATTTTCATAACATAAAATAACATCGCTTTACTTTCTAGACAGGAGATTATTATGCTGTGTCTAAAGCTAATCAAGCAATGGGTAAGTAGCCACTGGAGTCTCATTTGAACAAGAGTGACTTCATATGATTTTTCTGGTATGTGGCCGGGGGGTTAAGGCTTCATGGGGTATGCTGTAGGGATCAACATCTGGGTGGTTAGTGAGTGTAATGGCTAAGTGTGCACTGTGTTCAGGCAAAAAGAAAAGTAAAAGTCTGCATTAACCCCTTCAGACCTGAGCGAGCATGGCCTCGTTGTATCCTGGTCAGGTAGAGCGGTACCCGGTGTGATAAGGTATGGCTCTTGTGAGGTTGTATAGTGGATGTTTCAGCCTATGCCCATAATTGGGAAGTCCCAGTTATTGCCATTGTGAGTTCCTCCTTTGGAGCCCCTGGGCATGGTGTCCCTATGCTGGAAGTCAGCTCTGGTCGTACCTTGGGGGGTGTGCAGCCGCACAGACCATTGTGTTGCAGCATTGACAGTAGTGAGCTTGATCATGCTGCGTTGGATTTTAATACCAGCACGTGTAGCTTGTATGGTACCGTTCCGGGTAGTCTTGCTATCGCGGGCTGGAGCTCGAGAGTTGGTAAGGTCGGTGTGAAGGTCAGAGGTCTCCAGTGCCTCCAGGTGTTGGACAGATTGGGTGTACTGGTTGGTCCCGCACTGGCGTGTGTGAGAGCGAGTGCTGTCACCTGAGGCACATGTCGCCATTTCCTGCCCTCTTGTCTTTCTGCACCATCTCCATCGGGGGGCCGCTCTGGTGGTTCCTGGCGGGAATCCACACAGGTGTCGCCCGGTTGCTGGACGGACCCATGCCGCTGCCACTCTCCTCGCTAGCCTGAAGGCTTGGACCCTGGCACGGAGCTTCGTCCAGAGGTTTACGCAGAGCCGGTCAAAGAATGCCAAGATGTGTTTAGGCGGCTTAATATGGGTGCTCCGAGTCGCAGGTCGTGCCTGTGCCGCCATCTTGAGCGTGCCCTGGCAGTTTCGCCTCACCGCAGGTTTTGTCACTTGTTCGTTTTGCGGGGGTAGTCGCCCCCAGCGAGGACCGGGATATCCCCCACCGGTCTTAGGGGGGGATAGCAGGGCAGCCTTTGATTCTTGCTTGCGAGCAGGTCCCGTGCCGGACGATCGGCCGCCTCCCCCAGGCGTTAGGCTCTGCTCCAGTTTAGGCCTTGTGGCCGATTCAAGCGCCCGTGCTGTATTTTGATGCAGGACAGGTACCATTACGTTCCTTGTGGAGTCCTGCTTCGTTTCCCGAGAGCATGTCTGGACATCTTGGCAGTCAGGCCCCACCATATAAAACTTTTTTATCTTGATTAACTCCTATTAATGTGATAAAAATGTTATTTGTGCATGAAATAAATATTTAAAAGAACCATTACTATCTATGTTCCATAACAGGAATATTTATTGAATTGAAACGTTGGGGGTCTAAGATAGCTTTCCCCACATACACATATATACATGAATGCAGTTCAAACACATACAAATACACACAAAGTTACATAGCTAGTTACATAGTTACATAGGCTGCAAAGAGACATGCATCTATCAAGTTCAGCCTTTCTCACATTTGTGTTTGCTATTGTTCCAAAAGAAAGCAAAATACACAGTTTGAAGCACTTTCCAATTTTGCAACAAAGAAAAAATATATGAAATGACATAGTCCCTGTATGATAAATATTCCCAAAAGAGGTGGTCAGTATGAGTGGTGCCCACCCACTCTGGGCATGAACCCTAGAAACATAACATAGAGTAAAGAAAACCACTATTTTAATATTAAATGGATAGGATCATGTATGGGTAATACATTTTAGGCAACACAAATAAAGCCTGCTGGTTTACCAACTGGATAATTTATACACCTATCCTCAACTATTAAGTGTTCACTTCCTCGTTAAGTGTTATATGTTGCACTCACCTTTTATCAGGCTATCTACTTATTAGTACCCAAGAGGAATTTCTCTGAGGAGAAAATTCCATATTTTCTTTACTTAAAGAAAAAAAAATATTTTTTTTTACCATAGAATAGCAGTCAGATCTTTCCTTTGATCATTAAGCTGCTACCCCTTATATTAAAAAAAATTAAATCCCTGAATATTATGTTTTTGCAATTATTCAACCAGTTGCTTTTTAAACATCCCTGATAAAACCACCTCTTCAGGCTAAGAATTCCACATCCTTATTGTTTCAAAGTGTAAAAAACATTTCCTTTGCCTTAGACCATGGGTCGTCAGCCTGGTCCCTACTGTCCACTAGTGGGCGTTTCTGGATTCCAGGTGGGCGGTAGGGACTTTGGAGGTTAAAACCTTCTTCTGAGCGGGCGAGAGCGAGTGCGAGTGAGCACACACTTCAAGAAACCAACGTGCGCGAGAATGCGTGCGGTAGGATTTTAAAACCTCCTTTTGGGCGAGTGGGCGGGTGGCGCAGGCGGGCCCGAGCGCGCACATCAATCAACCTCCTTTTGTGCGAGAAGGGGTAGGGCGGGAGCGAGCGCACGCAAACACGTGGGAAGAGGAAGGGGAGGAGTGGAAACTCATAGCAGGGACAGGCAGAAACGGAGCAGAGCAGTTGCAAAAGAAAAGTTATAGGCAGGAGAAAGAGAATTGTTGGCTAATAATAATAAGTGAGCTAACTAGCTCAGCCTTACTTTTGTACCTCAGGAAGGTAGAAGAAAGGAGATAAAAAGGAAAAGATGAAAAAAAAATAACAAAAAAGGAAGAAAAATAGAGAAAAGGGGATAAAATAAAGGAGGAGAGTAAGCAGTGTTTAGTCTGGCTCATAAATTAAGATTTGTTATCTTATAAAATAAAAGAAAAAAATAAGTAAGGGAAGGAGAAAAAAAAGGAAAAAGAGATCCTTGATATAGTGATATACTATAAGGAAGGTAAAGAAGATTGAGTACAGCACCTTCCAGACCCCCTACCTAGTCACAGTCCTCCTACCTACCTTCCAGCCCCCATACCTACCTTTCAGCCTCCCTAGCCACCTTCCAGAAACCCTACCCACCATACAGCCCCCCATACCCACCATACAGAACCCCCTACCCACCTCACAGCCCCCCTACCTACTTCACCATACAGAACCCCCTACCCCCCACCCACTCACAGCCCCCCTACCCACCTTACAGCCCCTACCCACTCACAGCCCCCTACCCATCATACAGCTCCCATTACCATCTTACAGAACCTCTACCCACTCACAGCTCCTTTATCCACCTCACAGCCCCCCTAACCACCTCACAGCCCCCCTACCCACTCAGTCCAACTACCCTCCTTCCAGCCTCCCTACCCACCTTACAGAACCTCTACCCACCATACAGTCCCCCCTACCCACCATACAGCCCTCTTACCCACCTTACAGTCCCCCTGCCCACTCACAGTCCTCCAACCCACCTGACAGAACCACTACCCACCTTACATATTATATATATATCAATAATATGTAAGGCATTTATGTATATGTATGCATGTCTTGCCACCCCAGATGATTGAGTAATATATATACACACACACACACACATATATATATATATATATATATATATATATATATATATATATTACTCAATCATCTAGGCTGGCAACACATAGCCGTACGTATTACATGTGACAATACATGACGCAGTGACTTATGAGGCTGGCATAGATTTTTTTCCAGGGCTGCTTTGTATCCCCAGTCCGGCCCTGCCCAAGCTGATATCTATCCATCAAGCTTTCACATTTTCCTCGTCACATTCCAATTGCTTAATTGTTTACTTTTGCTCACGGTTGATATACAAACATACCCCACCACCTCTCCTGTTATTTCCATCTCTCCTAATTAATATATAACCATTCCTGTTAACTGCCAAGTCATATGTCTCATCCCACCATGTTTCTGTTATGTCTTTTATGTCACAATGCACTTATTGTCACGGTAGTTTACCCCTACACGCAGGATTTAGTCCAACAATCGACAGATAGAGAAGATACGACAGAGTCAAGAACAAGTCGAGGTCAAGGGAACAAAGAGACAGCGAGAACAAAAACTAGCCAAGGTCTGGTACACAGTAGTCAGTAAGCCGGCAAACAAGACAAAACAGGGATAGAGAGATAAACGGAGTCAGATACAAAGCCAAGGTCAAGCACGAAAATCACAACTGAACACAACAAGCGCTAAAGGGAACTGAAACAGAAACCACGATAGGGCAGGGAGTTAAGGGAGAGGTAAGTATAAATACCCTAAACTTTACTTTGATTGGCCCCTGTCATATCCACGCCCCCAAAATGTGAGTGGCCAATGGGAGCACATTTCATTTTTTGGCTCCCACTGCCCCTTTAAGAGCGTGCCCGAGATGCGCGGCATGCTCTTAGAGCTAGGCGGAACACGTGACCGCATCTCGCGGTCCGTGCCCGTCTGCATTTGGGAGCTGCGCGCGGCGGGAAGTGAGGACCTCGGCCGGCCCCCGGGTAGGGTAAGTACCGCTACACTTATATATACACAAACACACAGACATAGCTGCTTGATCCAAGAAGACATCTGACTGCTATTTTGGGGGGTCAAGAAGGAATTCTTTCCTAGTTTGTTGCAAAATTGGAAGCGCTTCAGACTTGTTTTTTTTGCCTTCTTTTGGATCAACAGCAAAAACATATGTAAGGAAGGCTGAACTAGATGGACGCAAGTCTCTTTTCAGCTATGTAACTACGTATATGATTTATCTGCTTGTTTGATTAAATAAATACTATTGAATTGAAAAGACTGTGAGTGCAGCCTGCATTTTCAACTTATCTACATATAAACATAGATACATACCCACAAGCTCTAAAACATTTTTCTGATTGATTATCCACCTTCTCTTTGTTGGCTGAACTGGGCTGTTACAAAGTCATTTGGTGGGTGCCTGACAACTCCCAACATCCTATTAAAATGCCACTACTTGTTCCACATGTTCTGTAACAAGAAGCTCCCTGGTCCAGTCTCTCTTAATCCTGTTAATTATATCTGCAATTATTACAGTGGATTACTGCTAGTCAACCAGAGTCCTCAAATTCTCTAAAAAACCCAATGGTATTCTCTAATAACTGCTTAGTACTATAAAAAAAAAAATAAAATACTACACAGAGCATTGAAGGTGTTTGGGATTAAAATAAAGAAACATAATAGGGGGATACACTAAAAAAATCTATTAAAGTATTAAACAAATAAAACAGGACAGGTGGCGCCAAAAGTTAATTAGAAGTAAAAGGTAAAGTATTCGTAGTAAACTATTTAAGTACTTCCAGCTAGATTGAAAGCTACTACATACTTATTTATTCTTTATGTTCAGGAATGTTTGCATGGGCCATATCCTAGTGAACATATTCTGGCATATTCAGCAACCAAAAAGATTGTAGGCATGAGCAATTAACAAACAATGAGTATTTCATTCTGCTATGTAATATGGTACAAGACTCAAAGCTCTATATCTAGTTTTAAGCCTCTATTGAATATTGTCTTTTAGTAAAACTAACAAAAATGTGCTGTATTTGCCAGTGAACCTCAGAGGTGATATGAATAGAACTGGCTAATGCTGATCTTGCAGATCTTTCACAATATCTCTAAAAGTAATTAATAAAGGCTTCCAAAAATATACTCAAATCAGTTTTCCTACAAAAGGTTGTAAGTGTTGACATCACACAATTTAAATGGATGAACATTCTTAGCGTGATTATATTATGACCTTAATAAGTGAACCGTACTGTAATAACCATATTAACTTCAAAGGGTGGACCTTACTTTGTTAACGAATGACTGGAGTTCTGAAACTGTATACAGTACTACTTGTACTGCTCTAAGTAATAAATTAAAGGAATTGTATTACTTTTGAAAAGTACTAATTTTATAAATGTTTTACAAAAGGAATATGTCTCTGCATATCAGTGTGTATTGGAGACTATTCTGTGCAATTATTTTATTCAATATAGATTCTTATTTTAACACATGATTAATTGCATTTACACTAACATATTACAAAGCATAATTAGTATTTTTATGGGGGATTGTTTTGGTGATCTTTTCTAAAATGACCCCAGTGGGTTAGCATTGTGTATGTATTTTGTGCTACATAAAAACAGGTTGCAGATACAGCATTATGCTTGCTTTGGTAGATACATAATATAAGAGAGTTGTGGTTAAATGGCTCTTTAAAAGTTAATGATGTATTTTTGTGATAATATATGGTACTGTAGATTTGTATGGCAACATGTGTTCTTGGTAAAAAAAATAAATAAATAATAATTAAAGAAATTTTTTATTTCAAACTAACAAAGCCTGTGAGTATAGTTTACCAAAAATAAAATCACAATCTGACAATACTAAACTTCAATAGGGTAAATAGTTTATAGAACCAGGTTGATATTGGGCAAAAGTGTCTTGGCGAGTATTTTGAAATAATTTAGGATTTGCTATAGTTTAATTTTTATTGCATGAAACAGAAATCACATTCAATATGAATGCCAAACTAATGTAAACTGATCAGGATTCACAATGTTTTTAGAATATAAATATACACCTAAAAGCACATTGCAATGATTTGAATACATAAAATATAGTAAATTCACCTCAAATTCAGGATCGGAGCAGACACAATGTGTTCTCTGGAGGAACTGATTACAATGGAAGAACTATCCCTGGTTTTGAAACTAGCTAAAAACTCTAAGAGTCCTGGATCAGATGGTTTCACCATCAAATATTATAGGACCTTATTTTTAATTCTCGCACCACACCTACTCAATATGTTCAACAAGATCAAAGACGGAGGATTCCTAGATCCCAACACATTGCTGGCACACATAGTGGTGCTGCCAAAGGAGGGTAAGGACCCCACAGCATGCCCTAGCTACAGACCGATCCCCTGTTGAACGCAGTGGCGGATCCAGAGCCTGATCTCGGGAGGGGCACTTGTAGATTATTTAAAGAAATAATCCAGACACAATAACAACTACAGCTCAGTGTAGTGGTTATGGTGTCAATAGTGCCGGGACCCCCTCCCAGAGTAAGTAGTCAAACCGTTTAAGAACAGTTTGACAACTTACCTGAGGTCTTCTGGGAAATGGGGCAGTAGTAGGGCATAGGAGCAGTGGTGTGTGTGAGTGGTGCAGTGTGTGTGTGTGAGGGGGACAGTGTGTGAGCAGTGTGTGTGTGAGGGCAGCAGTGTATGTGTGGGACAGTATGTGTGTGTAACAGTTGCAGTGTGTGTGTGAGTATTGCAGTGTATGTGTGTGTATGGGGCAGCAGTGTATGGGGGCAGTGTGTGTGTATCGGGTAGTGTACGTGTGTAGAGTGTGTGTAGGGGGGCAGTGTGTGTGCAGGGGGGCAGTGTATGTGTGTGTGTGTAGTGTGTGTATGGGGGACAGTGTGTGTATCGGGTAGTGTATGTGTGTAGAGTGTGTGTATGGGGGGCAGTGTGGGTGTATGGGGGGACAGTATAGGGGCAATGTGTGTGTATGGGGGCAGTATAGGGAGGCAATGTGGGTTATGTGGAGACGTGGTGTATGGGGGGCAGTATATGGGTGTATGGGGGCGCAGTATGGAGGGCAATGTGTGTTTACATATGGGGGCAGTGTGTGTTGTAGAGTGTGTATGGGGGGCAGAGTGTGTGTGGGGGGGCAGTGTGTGTGTGTGTATGGGGGAACTGGGTGTAGGGGGCAGTGTGGGTGTATGGGGGGGCATTATGGGTGTACAGTATGGGGGCAATGTGTGTGTGTGTATGGGGGGCATTATGTGTGTGTATGGGGGGCATTATGGGTGTGGGGGCATTATATGGGTGTATGGGGGGACAGTATATGGGTGTATGGGGGAACAGTATGGGGGGGCATGTGTGTATGGGGGGACAGTATGGGGGCAATGTGTGTATAGAGGCAGTATATATGTATAGGGGGCAATGTGTTGTATGGGGGGCAGTGGGTGTATGGGGGCAGTATGGGGGCAATGTGTGTATGGGGGCAGCTGACAGGTGTATGGGGGCAGTATGGGGGCAATGTGTGTATCAGGGGTGGCAGTATGGGTTGTATGGGGGCAGTATGGGGGCAATGTGTGTATGGGGGCAGTATGGGTGTATAAGTGAGTATAGGCAATGTTGTATGGGGGGGTGGTATGGGTGTATGGGGGCAGTATAGAGGCAGTATGGGTGTATGGGGGCAGTATGGGGGCAATGTGTGTATGGGGGGACAGTATGGGGGCAGTATGGGGGCAGTATGAGGGATCAGTGTGTGTGTGATAAGGGTAGGGTGCTTTTTAAAAAAATATATATTTTATTAATTTAGTTTAATATAAATAATCATTATGTCCCCCCTCCCTTCTTACCTTTACTGGGGGGAGGGGGGACATTTCCCTGGTGGTCCGGTGAGGGATTCCCTGGTGGTCCCAGTGGGGAGAGTGAGCTCTAGCCCGCGCTCCCGGGTTAGAGTTCACTCTCGCGAGATTTGGAGCGTTGCCTTGGTAACCGCGGCAACGCTCCAAATCTCGAGTGAGGAGGACCCGGAGGAGCTGCAGCCTGAGCTCCGGGTCCTCTCTCTCACTCCCTCCTTCCCCCGCCGGCCGCCAGCACAGTGCCTGCGGACCGGGGAGGGAGATCTGTGATCTTCCTCCCCGGTCCGCAGGCACATTGCACGGCTGGCAGGGGAGGGAGACCGGCGGATTTCTCGGGGGGGGGCAATTGCCCCGTTGCCCCCCCCCTGGATCCGCCACTGGTTGAACGCCGATCTGAAATTATTTGCGAAGATCTTAGCTCTCCTTATCCAACCTATTCTACTGAACCTAATACACCTGGACCAGGTGAGATTTGAAGGAATTGAGAAGCCCGGGATAATACCACCAAGGCAATCAACCTTGTTCATGCGGCCCGGACGAACTCCTCTCCCTCACTTCTGATATCCACGGATGTGGAGAAGGTGTCAAGGTTGCCCTCTCTCATCCCTGTTTTTCGTCCTCAGCTTGGAAACTCTTTTTTAAATGCTGTCTGCGAATGACCCAATATCTCTGGTAAATGGGGGAAAAGCAGGATCTGCGCCTATGCTGATGATCTATTATTTACAGTCTAAAACCCACAATCATCACTCTCAGCTATTATGCAGGAATTAAAAAGGTATATCTCTCTTTCGAACCTTAAAATCAATTACACAAAGTCCGATATACTACACATTGGATGTGATCGCAACTTGACTGCCTCTCTTAAAACACAGTTCCCCTTCCACTGGTGTAAAGACGTGATAAAATACCTTTGCATCTGGATTGCTGTGGACCTATACAACATATTCCGACTCAACTTTCCACCTCTTTTAGACTGATTGCTCCGAGATTTGAATGACTGGTCTGTGCCCCATATAATCTAGCTTAGAGAGCGTTCTTAAAATGAATGTTCTCCCATGCTTATTATACTTGTTGCAGACTTTACCAATCTTCGTCCCCCAGACCTTTTTTGCTCAGACACGCAGAGCGTTTACAGACTACGTATGGCACAATCGGACAGCTAGAATTCAATACGGAATCTTAACGAAACCCAAAAAACAAAGCACCTTGGGACACCCTGACTTAGTCAAATACCACCAAACTGTCCACCTACAACGTATCATCAAATGGTCGCTTGCTCCACAGAAAAAACTCTCTGGATTACATTGGGAGCTAGCTTCTTGGCATTGCCTATGCATACATTACCTTGGCTACCTTACGGGCCTGCGACTAGACCCATGATGGGCCACCCCACAATAACTAACACCTTGACCATTTGGAGGAAGATATCTGCTTGCTCTGATTTCTTGCCATTAGTCTCCTCCCAACAAGCAACCCATCATTCCACTTAATTAATGCTTCCTAGTTCACATCTAGCATTGGACTACTGTCACCATGTAGACTGCACCCCCCACTCTCAGATCTGACTATGCATAATCCACCGGACTTAATGACACAATTTAGAGACTACCAAGTGGTCCGTCAACTTAAACAAATTGGAACTCTAATACCAGACCAAACAGATCTGACCATACAATTAAACCTAGAGTTACATACACCAATGGACCTAGACCACGTCCCCTCTCAACATGAAGAACCAGCGTGATTCTGCAGTGGCAACTTCATGGAGGGTGGCGAGATGGGGGAACTAACTATTCGCCTTGCTTCCCCCCCTTTTTTTCGCCCTCATTTCCTTATCTCCCCCCCTCTCTCTTCTCCTCTCTATCATCACTATTGCTGACCCATACCCTCCAACTCCTTAACACCCTATTTTTCTTCAAAGACAGACAAATCAACATAATACACCTATTCATGGGTACGTTTTTACCTCTAAGGTCTGCCTGCCTAGAAGCAAACAACTCACAATGCTTGATTTAGTCTTAACCAACATCCTTTGTATTAAACTACACACTTGTACGTACCCATACGCAAACTCGTTTCATAGTGTTTGACTTATGTTACCATTAATGTTCAAATACTATTCCATGTATACTGTATTCATCTCGCAATGAGTTCTGTTACTGTCGTGTATGATTTTGTACCAATAAACAACACTCTTGAATAATAATAATAAAAATATATTAAATTCTATGCTACTACTTTTTAGATTTGTTTTAGAAACTATTCCTATAAAATTCAAAACCACATACTGCTAGGAATAAATGGAAATATGAAGCCCTTCTATGTCTTTTGGAGATGTGGAGTTGGAGTCTAACAGCTTCTAAGTGGACTCTATTTCTAAAATGTCTACATTCAGCAGAGACCAACCTTAAATACAGTATCTGGTGAAGTTATTGTATTACATGCCCAGGCCCCATAATATTCATCCTCTATAGATTCTCATTCTAACTTTTAAAAAGTTTCTCTTATCACATGACAGCAACAAGCAACGTGTGACGTGGGCATATTAGTATGCCTTGAAATTCAGAGCTATAACTATTGGGGAACTATAGATCATCTATAAAAATACTAAACATTCCCATAAAGTACTTAGATATACCTGCATTTTTACAATACTAGTAACACAGTATCATAGAAAAGAGGATCTGTACAAAAAGAATCAAAGACTTATGAAATCAGATCAGAATAGATCTGGAACATAATAGGACATGAAAGAAAGAAACAGGGAGTGGTATGACCAGTCTTTGGAGTCCATGAAACAGCATGGTCTACAATACAAGCAGATATTAGGGCACTGGAGATCTGCGAGGTATAAGATAGATCTAGGAAATCTGGAACCATGAAAAAGTGACAAGGCACAACAGGAAATGACCAGGAACATGTGAAATATGCACATGGCCAAATGATGCTTAATGACAACTTAAATGCAGAGATAAAGCTGTGTGTAGAATCATTCCATTCATTATATACCAAGTGATATTATAGACTCTCAGCAGCTGCCTGTAGTACAGATTACATATATATGTCTTTCAAATTATGAGATAAAAACAGTTGCTTTGTCAAGCAAGACTCAGGCTTCAGCAAAAAGTCTGTGTTGGCGCTGGATTACAGGTAGGGTTAAAGATTATTTAAAATATTTGTTTATACGGGGAGGGGGAAGATTAATCTAAAGTTACAAATTAACACAGGGTCTTAAAACAAAATATTCATGTTTTGTTTGAGTGTTCCTTTAACACACATACGCTCTGTTACTACATTGACTACAAGTACTTGCATGGCTTGCCCATTGTCCAGAGCAGACCCTCAAATTCTAGAAATATGAATTTGGACATAATTCTGACAAAGGTTTTGGTTTAGTTTTGAAATCTTTGTGCACACATGTAAGATCAGCAGTCCAAAGTTAAGAGAATAATGAGGTTTGTGTCTAATCGTATGACTCCTTACATTCACATAAACTAGTGATTGATTCTAACGCACTTGTGCTTTGCTAAAAAAAAATTACATTTCAGGGGGAGCCATGTGCAATTCAGGTACATTAAGCACTTGAGTTGCAGATTTTTGTATTCCTAAGAGTCCCTGCTGCAGCTAGCCCCTAATCCTTGATGTGTAACCTGAGAATCGATTTTTAATGAATACTCAAAGTGATAATTTTTGAGTTTTATGAAATGTCAGGCCCACTTGGCCTTCCACTGTTGGGCTCTCCTGTCAAAATGTGCACCGACAAGGAACCTGATAGTAATGTTTGTTTAAATTTCTGAGTATTTTTTTTACTATTAAAAGCATATTATACACCAGGATTAATTACTAATAGTTTTCTTGGAGTCTTAGAAAGCTCAAAATTCTTTTCAGTCATTAAGACCTTTATGGTATTATGGTATGCCACTTTTTCGATATTTTGATTGAATTCTGGGATTAACCACTAACTTTGGTTTGCCAATTCACTTTGTGTAATAATTGTATATATGAAGTAATCAAATTCCTTAGCATATTCATCAACTCTTTAAATCGTAATGATGCATTTTGTGTTCTGTACAGCACTTGAGATACATGACATAACTGTTGATGCAGGTGAAAAATAACATTTTAATTGGAACATTCCATCTTATTTTTGGATTAAAAGTCAATAATTAGAAATCTACATTTTTGTTTTTTAACAAAGTAGTTCAAGATGTCTAGAAAATACATATCTTTTAAGACTCTATCAAGGCACATTGAGTTTTAATTTAGCACCACACGCTACCAAAGTGCACATATAACTGACTTCTGGCTGTAAGTTTTAATTCACATTAACCCTTTCCAGTCAATAATTAATCTGGCTCATGGGAGTTATAGTCAATGTTCGGCTGGATGTCCTGTGTTGGAATACTGCTGCCATGCACCATTTTCCTTTACTTTGATTTTACTTTCTTTTCAACTCTAAAACATAACTATTTACCATTTTCTTGATTTTGCTTTTCATATCGAAAAGGTCTTTAAGTTGGAGATCTAATGACTTCTTTTATTGAATGCATTGGTTGGAAACAAACTAACATTTTGAGAATTCCATTGCCACCAATCCTATTTGCGCAGAAATATGGCTGAAAGGGCACGATTAAAATTACATCATAATTTCTTGCCAAATATTTGCATTAAAATACTAACTTGAAATCCATTATGATTCTTGTAATCTGTTTAAAATAGCCTTTAAATAATACATGTAGTTTTATGCTAATGATCTATCTTGAAATATATTGGCTAAAAACTGCTATTTAATTGTGCACCAGAAATTTAAATAGCATTTATATGTTTGGTAGATTAACATGCATTTTGTAATGGACACATTAAATCAGGTATATTATAGAACCTATGTCACAGAAGTTGTTGGTGTTATTATCCTGTGCACACAAGCAGGGAAGGCTTGCTCCTATCTACCACCTAAAACATGAAATTAAACATTTACTACAATTCAATTATTTGATCAGATTTTTCAGAGGTGCTATATTCAACTAAAATTGAGATTCACATTAATATGTTTTAGAATTTTTGATAAATCAGTATCTGGTGAATGTCCTTGCTTGAATCAAAAGTCTAAAATTTCGATTTTCATCTATGTGGTATTTTATGTCTTCATGACAAAGGCATCAAAGCTCATTATCACGTATCTCTGTATCTATGGGTTTAATCTTACACAAGGAACTTGCTGGCTGATTGACAGCATTAGAAGAAGACCTTGACACAAAATGTGAAAGCATGGGGGACGGGGGTTGGCCACCATGTCAAGTGGTCGCACAAGGCAAGAGCTCCGTGCAAAAATCACGTTAATTAATGAATAAAGCACTATCCTGCACACTTCACTTAGCGTACCTGATACCTGGAAGAGACAGGAAGGTGATAAGCTCTTTGGAGAAACTCTGCTCTGTCTGACTTAATTGTGACCCGACCTGATTGCTGGGAGGCCTCGTGGGAGGTGAACCAGTAGCTGCAGCCGACCTCTTCTGTGACATCCCGCTGGCTCATCAGTGGCTGGGTCTGGTATCCTCCCCCTTGAACCAGTGGGGGTTATCTCAGTCCATAACTACCACAATGCCTCATACCTGTGAGACACTTACCTGAACCGACTCCTGCACACAGCGCCTACCCGCATGCATCGAGTGACTTCAAGATAGCAGATGTACACAAACACCAGGTACCCACCATGAAGCAACTCAAGGGGGCTTCGATGAGTTGTTCGCACGTTTCTGGACAAAGATGGAAAACCGTGCAGCAGCAGCATTACAGCTGTCAAGAGCAGAGATCGTAGGAGAGATAGCCAAGAGGTGAAAGACCCTCTATTACGGCTCCTAAAATCGGTCATGTAAACCCACCTAGGCCGAAGGGACCAGCATGGGCTCGACCGCAAAGCATCACCCACACAGATGCAGGGCTGCCCACCGGCAGTGCAAGTAAATCAGGGCCCTCAGTGACTCCCAACGAGGGAAGGACTGGGTTTCCCAGAACCTCCAGGTTTGCGGCTCGAAAATGCAGGTTCCTAATAAGGCCCAGTGCTAGAAGGAAATTCCAACTCACTCTCATGGTGCCTCTACATTCTCAAACCCTCTCACATTGCCTGAATGCATCCCAAGCATGTGAATTGAGTGTTTGTCGAAAAGCTACACCAAGCAGTTACACAGCACGGCACATGAGTCATCCTGCTCTCAGAACACGCTGTCCTGCTCCTGTTGGGCATACTAAGCCATATTAAGTTACTGTAAAAGTGTTATCCTTTTTTTTTACCTTCTCCCATTCTACTGTTTCTCTAAGCGTAATCTTTACATCTTGACTGTTATTCTATCAGAGTGAGACAGGTCCAGTGACCAGGTTAAGCATGCTTTATTAAGGTGTTGGGTAGCACTACTAATTGCACACTGTGCCTAACGTGGCCATACTTGCCAAACAAGTGCAATCGTCACACCACTAGCTAGCCACTTACTAAAACAAACAAATAATTACTGTAGAGAATAGGAAGAAAAAAATCAGCGCTAGATTGCCACACAAACAGTAGTAATAATAATAAGGCTGCAGTCCTCAAAGGGGAGTTCCCTATAATCCCCTATAATCCCCTGGTGATAAGAAGAACACTGTTTTGAGGAGAAAGAAGGTTTTGCTGCTTGTTGTATCCTGTTGTATCCTGTTACTTCTTACCAACAGAAAATAAACAGGCCAGAGACCTTTGAAACTTCCTTACAATAGAGGGCTGTGCAGTTGCCAAAAGATCCTGGACAAACACACACAGGGAAGAGGAACATTGAAAGCCCTGGTGGACCGGTGGTGAAACCCTAGTGATCCTAGTGAGAGCATTATATTTTATTCTTTTTTTCTGGGTCGAATAACACTAATTCGGACGCCGAATTTGAGCCAGATATTCGCCAATCAAATATCACTCCGCATATCCTTGAGTGGGGATTATTCCACTTCACTTGTGCAATATCAGAGCTAGGTTTTAGCTCTGAAAAGTGTGAGTAAGACTTTTTTCATTTTATTATATTATTTTATTCATCTATATACTGTGCCATTGGAGTCCTGTTTCTGTTTTTTTCTACATATGCTCTACTGGATCCCAAGCATATAATTGTGAAGATTTACTCCATTATCTCAAGAATCCCTGTTTCCATACGTGGCACCTATCATTACTGACTTATGATAAGTGTTTTGGACTACTGCTTACTACTTATGTTATATTAATATTTTATATATTTTAGGCACAACCTTATTTTACTGTTCTGATTTTGTATTTCTTCAAATAATTACTGTGCAAGTCTAAGACATATTTGACTACTCATGTCCTAACTAAATAATCTAAACTGTCAGCTCAAATTATTTAGCCTACTATTCTTGAACTCACTATCCTGACACATCTAGATCTAATCTTAAGACAAAAATTGTGCCTAAATATCAAATGTCACGTCTTGTATTGCATATTGAATTTATATATACCTTGATACCGCTGTTGTGGCATACTGAGGCTGTTTGTTAATTTGTAGTGAAAGTAAGAGAATTTCAGAGAGGGTTGGGGAAAACCAATCCACCTACAAAAAAAGTCCCTTAAGAGGAGCGCTAAATAGTACTTACCCCTAATCGTAGGGATATCAGGTATCTCAAATGGAGGTTAAATATGCAACAACAAAAAAATACAATAGTGGAGTATGTCAATACTGATACACAAATCCTAAAGTAATATAATCAAACTCACAAGTGAAGAGCCAAGTTGGGGACTGGCTCAAATCACAATCGCCTTGGTGTGCATAAGGAGACACCTTCCCTCTTTGTATTTTCTATCTTCGATGATCATATAGGAATATTTAACCTCCATTTGGGATACCTGATACCCTTAAGATTAGGGGTAAGTACTATATAGCGCTCCACTTAAGGGACTTTTTTGTAGGTGGATTGGTGTTCACCAACCCTCTCTGAAATTCTCCTACTTTCACTATACTTTAGAATTTGGTGGACTAGTGAGATCCACATTGAAGTGTTGTAGCGGCTATTAAAAATTGTACACCTATATCACTCTTTAAGCTCCTTTGTACGCACATATCACCTTTGTCATGTTTGTTAATTTGTGCACAACAAAAATAAAAAATGTATTTAAAACAAAATGTGAAAGCATGCTTCATGACAGGGAGTTATATACAAAATAGATTTAATTTTTCAATGACGTAAGATGCTTGCTATTTTGTAAATAAAAACTGCAAAGAATTACAGCAAGGCTCTAGCCTTGACACATTACTTTTTTGCCCCTTCTCTGTGTATCAGGAGTTTCCCTTGAAGAGCCTTTCCAGGAGATGGCAGATCAATTGCCAGTACCTAATGCTAGTTTGCACTTTCCCAGTCCCTACATGCTCTGTGTTCCTACTAAGAGCGCATATATTGGGAGGCTGAAATCCTGCGCATATTAAAAAGGTTCATAGGGGAACTCACTGAAATGAAAATGTGATCTCTGAACTTGAGATTATCGCTAGATAACTCACACCCTACATTATCTACCACAGTGAAGAGCCTCCATTGGGGACAGATTGACACACTCTAGTCTCCAGGTGTGAATTGAATCATGGTTCCTGGGCTCTTGCTCTAATTCCAAGCTACGAGAAAAAAAACAGACAATTCTCGAATTAATAGAGTTTATTGTTTTTCTTTTTTTTTTTTTTAGTTCATTGATAGCAATGTAATGTAAGCTAGGTCAGACAGCGCACCACCCTCAATGAGATCAACATGCTTGATAATCTTGATCCAATCCAATTCTTCTCAAGGAGAAATATCAGGGACATACAGCACATGTGCAGCAATTGCTGAGCTCCACTAATCAAATGCATCTCATAAAGATGCACTAAATCCAAAGCTTTCTGTACGAAAGTTTAACAATATTCAGAGTCACCATGCTGGGCCAAACATAAGAACCTTCCAAATTCGAAGATTTTTAATGAGGAATTGCCTTAAGTGTTCCCATTGCTTGGCAAAAGGGGCAGGCTTTATGCACTAATACCACTTTATTAAGACAGAATGGTTTTGGTGCTTAGTGTCCCTCTAAGTTCTTTTTCAATGCTTGATTAATGGAGGATTTTTATCTCACAAGCCTGGGGTAGTATTATGTTAACCTACAGTAATACACTATATCAGTAGGTTTATTTAACCATGTTTTATATGAGTCTATATTTCTGTAATATGTCATCCAACCAAGAAGAATTTATAAACGATCTGAACAATAAACGCTTTATTATTAGCTTTACAGAAACACTTATGATAACTTTTGCCAAAGTATGTCATTTCACAATTGTGTAAAATATTAAGCAATCCAAACAAATTAAGTTGAAAAGAAAGCTAACAAAGTTTAAATAAACTTAATCTTAATCGTGTTGGTGAAGTAATAAAAAAAATAATTTGGACAGAGTTTTTCTTTTTTGTAAGAAATCTGTGTTTGATGCAACAATAACTGTCTGTTCTCTAGCCTCTGGCATTTTCCTGTGGCTAATATATTAGAAATGTGGTTTAGAAGTGGTAAATATCTAACCTGCATTGTCTTGTTTGTAAGAGTGTTTTTTGTTTTATTTTCCTGGATCATGTTGTGAACCACTTATGTATATGAGCCAACTTGGCTAAGAATAATTAATATGAAACCGGAAAACCTAGACATTTATTGTAAAATCCGAGCAGGTTAGAACACTGTTGCTCATTTTGGTGGCACTCGTGTTTTCCAAACACACCTTTCAGAAATGTTATAGGATTATTGACTGGTTATAAAAGAGAATTCTTAGAGCTAAATTTACAATGCAATATGTGGTTTTCTTTTCTAATAGGCCATGGTTTACTCCTTTAATTTGTTTTCCAATGTAAAAAACGCTTCAAGTATATTTTATGTTTCTTGAACCTAGTTCCAAATGGAGCAGAAAATGTAGTATTTGGTTTTTAGTGTCATTAACACTTACAAATACCATTGTTAAGTCTTAATAAATTGGCAAATTGCTTTGTGGGATTGCAAAATTATTTATTACTGTAATTATATGAACAACAGAATATATCACGAAAGGGGAGCTGTTACTTACAGGATTTTTTAGTTCTACATTTACATGTCCTTACATGTACAAATATTAACAAGAGGTGTGGAAAATAAAATTAAATGTACGAATCCACACCTTTTTACTTTGCCACTGCTCACATCCATCTTAGCTCCATGTTAAGCATAGAGTTAGCATGCAGTAATCAGGAGAAATGAGCATGTATTCCTGACCCTATCATGTTAAAACCACTATCTAGCCCCCCTGGGCCCCTTCTTGCCTCCTTAAATATAGCAAAATTGTACTTGTATTCAAGTCTGCAGCTGCTGGCTCTGCACTTGTCTGCCTTGAAACTGCCTGATACCTGCTGACATGATCAGAAGTGGTGGTCACAATGCTTCCCCATAGGATTGGCTGTGACTGTCAAGGAGGCAAAACAGGGGCAGCACAAGTCAAACACAGCCCTGGTCAATCAGCACCTCCTCATAGAGATATATTGAATCAATGCATCTCTATGGGGAAAGTTCAGTGTTTGCATGCAGAGGCTGGAGACACTGAATGGTAGTGCTGCACACTAGGCAGCACTGACCCAGGAAGCACCTCTAGCAGCCATCTGAGGAGTGGCCAGTGGAGTTATCCCTAGGCAGTAATGTAAACACTGCATTTTCTCTGAAAAGACAGTGTTTACAGCAAAAAGCCTGAAGGTAATGATTCTACTCACCCGAACAAATACATTAAGCTGTAGTTGTTTTGGTGACTATAGTGTCATAGGCTGCTCACTGTTTAATAGACATGCCTCTACTCGTGGTATAGTGAGTAGGGGCATAATTTAATAATATTAAGTAACCAGCTTATATAGAGGCTGGGTCACATGCTGCACTGGCCAATCACAGCCTTGCCATTAATAGGTGCAAACGCTTGTTGATTGGCTGCCTGCAGCCTTTCAAAACGCGTCATTAAATCGCCGAACACCGAACTCCAACCCGAACATACAGTGATATGTCCGTGTTCGGGGTCCAAAAAAACCGTAATATTCGGTACGAACTCGAACTTTACAGTCCAGGTTCGCTCAACTCTAGTCCTTAGTGTTAAGGTTTGTGTGAGCTGCCAGGAGTGTAGTGACATGGTTAGCATATATAACTAAGAGTAAGATGTTCCCCAGAACAAGTCTTGTTCGCAGCCTATCATTGCTGTTCTTGGTTGGGCAGATTTGCACTTAAAAATGCTATTTCTCTCACTATGGTTGCTAAGGAGAGGTTCATCTTTTGTCAGAACTGCTCCATAACAATCTGAGAGAAGACCAGTGGATGGCATCCACAGACTCATCGCACCATAACCACTACATAAATAAAAATTGGGGGGGACCCACTGTCCTCCCCCCCCGGCCCCCACCCCTGAGCGGTGGGTGGGGGCCATAAGTAAAAATTGGGGGGGGACCTACTGTCCTCCCCCCTGGTCCCCACCCTGGTGCAGTGGGTGGGGGCCCTAAATAACAATAAAGGGGGGGACCTAATGTTCTCCCCCCGGCCCCCACCCCTGAGCGGCCCTCACCCACTGTCCTCCCTCTGGCCCCCACCCTTGCGCGCTGGGTAGGGGCCCTAAATAACAATAAGGGGGGACCTACTGTCCTCCCCCCCTGGCCCCCACCCCTGAGCGGTGGGTGGGGGCCATAAATAAAAATTGGGGGGGACCCATTGTCCTCCCCCCCGGCCCCCATCCCTGAGCGGTGGGTGGGGGCCATAAATAAAAATTGGGGGGGACCCACTGTCCTCCCCCCAGGCCTCCACCCCTGAGCAGTGGGTGGGGCCATAAATAAAAATTGGGGGGGACCTACTGTCCTCCCCCCGGTCCCCACCCTGGTGCAGTGGGTGGGGGCCCTAAATAACAATAACGGGGGGACCTACTGTCCTCCCCCTGGCCCCCTCCCCTGAGCGGTGGGTGGGGGCCCTAAATAAAAATTTAACCCCCCCTCATCGGTGACTAGGGGTTCCCAAACTCCTAGTCACCCCCCTCTCCCTCAAAAATAACCCCTACCTACACCCCTCATCCTAAAAATAATGAGGGGGGACCCTTATCTAAAAAAAATATATATAGACTTACCATTTGATGTCTTCTTTCTTCTAAACTCTTTTTTACCCTTATTGTTCTTTAGGGCCCCCACCCGCCATGCAGGGGTGGGAGCCAGGGGGAGGACAGTAGGTCCCTCCACATTCTTATTTATGGCCCCCACCCACTGCTCAGGGGTGGGGGCCGGGGGGAGGACAGTAGGTCCCCCCCTTATTGTTACTTAGGGCCCCCACCCGCTGCTCAGGGGTGGGGGCTGGGGGGGAGGACAATACGTCCCCCCCCTCCACATTCTTATTTAGGGCCCCCCCCTTCCCCGTCGCACAGGGTGGGGGCAATATTTTTTTTGTTTTTTTTTACAGTGAGCAGCCCCTGGCTGCTCACTGTTTACTAGACAGGCCCCGAACATCCAGGTGTCCTCTCAACTCTACTGAGGACTTAACGTCAAATTAATTCAAACAAAATAAGATTCATATTGAAAAGAACTTTTCTTAAAATATTTAAGAAACCCATTGCGTTGATATTTATTGATAAATATTTTGATTTGCATTTATACAGCGGTTATCCATGTATCTATGAGCTGCCAATTCCCCAAAATTATATAAAACCTATTGCACTTTACCGTAACTGGGAGAATCAATTAAACAGTGCTGTGAAAATGTTTTTAAGAGGAAAAAAGTGGATAATGTAAAAACATTCTTCGGCCATTTATCTAAACAGTTATTTTTTAGATCCTCAAGAAAGAAACACCAATTTATTGAAAAAAAAAACAAACGTACAATTTGTAGTTTGTAAGTGTTTATTTTCTCTCTCTCTCTTTCTCTCTCTCTCTCTCGCTCTCTGTATTTGAAATGCAAAACTGGATCAACTAACTTTGGTTGACTTTTGTGTAATTTGTCTAAGTAGTCTTGAAGTGAAGCTTTCCAAACTTCTTACCGCATTTGTCATATATCTTATTTTGACTTTGCTTTTAATGTTAAGTAATCCCATATGGCTGCAGTTATCCTGAATTATAGAAAAAAGCAAATATCTGCAGCATAACTAAAATGGTAACATTTTGTGACACTTTATTCCACCAGCACTAGAGGTTCTGGCTGTACCTGCTGCTGTAAAGCCTTTGTGCAATCTCTTAACTAGCATAGTTTGTGCCAATCACCCCAAAACTCTAACTGAAATAGAAAGGGTTGGTGCCATTTAGGACCAAAACCACTTTCCAAGTTGCATACTTTTAAGCACTTTTTCTTTGACATCAGCATTTCAAGCTTGGTACATGAGGTGTGTAGAGCTTTATTACATTGTGCTGTGTTTTCTAGTCTGTTTTACTTAAATTTTTTTGTTTAGTTCAAATAACATATTGAATTTCTGTGAGGTGTAAACCTGTGATTTGAGATTTGTCAAATTGACTTTGTTCTCTGTGTAGGACCATAATGTGATTTAATAATTTACTATGCCAATAGGATATATTTACTATGCCTTACATTAGAATATTAACATTTCTAAGTTACAAAAGACTGTAATAATCACCTCTGTTTTAAACAAACATAGCCCGTTTGGTTAGAACTACAAAATACTAGAGTCATGCTCAATGAGCACTGTCTCACATTGTACTCCTCTGCTTTCTAATTTTTGAAAATAAATTCAGGATTCTGGTTGCCAAGCTAATCTCCAAATGTCAAACTGGTGAAGTACAGATAATGGACAAGCCTTTTCTAGGAGCTGTCATTTTTCTTCTGCAGTCTAGGCTGGCTTGGCATCCAGCCTAATTGTCACATTCACAAATATGCAAAAGGATGAGTAGCCAACAGCTGTGAATACATCACTACATGTTTTGTCCACTGTGCTTACATTGAATATGGAAGACAGTGTTGCTAAAGAATAGGAAAAAAGCAGCTGATTGTTGTTTAATGTGAGAAAAAAATATGATTAAAATGTACACCTCTATGCAGGGAATAAAAGAACATGGCATATGATTTATAGAATTTTGTGTATTAATCTGCATTTGAGACCAATTTTTTTCATCACTCGTATATGTTTGTCTGGAATAGCTATTTCAGGGTGCATTTCTTGTTATTGGTTCTATACTGTAGAACCCAAGGCACTGAAATATAAACAAAAATTTAGAAATTGTGCAGAAACACACAGCATACCTAACGTGCCTGCCATTAACACAGTAAGAAAACATAAATGCTGACTGTATGTCTGTATGCAAACATAACAGTTCATTTATTGGTTAATTAAATGATTAGTAAATGTTCATAACTATAAATCCTGCTTTAAATGTATATTACACATCATAAAACTGGTGAATTTCTGATAAAATCAAGCAGGATTGTACTCATTCCTGACAATTCCTTGTAAGTGCTTAAAGTTAACAATGACATGCTGTTATTATCGCTCACTTAACAGCGTTAACAATTTCCGCTGAATTTTATAAAATATGTAGGGAATAATGCAAACTTGGTTTGACTGGGAGACAAACTGATAAGTTAGACAGGACTCTAATTGCAAGTGTCTAGACATCTACAATTTCCTTGGCCATTGCATGCCTACATTAAAGGTCGTTCCTGTATACCACAGAATGCATTCTTTATAGGTACACATATATTTTGCCTTGTTAGTGGGAGTCCAAATATTTTGGTTTAGCTCTAGATTTCGAAAGCTTCAAACCTTCCAAAATACTACATTGTTCACAGGATTAGACTTACTTGTCAAGCTCATGAAGACGTAGCATTTTCACCGACACTCAGATAAATAGTCTTATGAAATAAGTTTGATACATTTGCTAAAAGGCTTTGAAAAATTAGAGCACAAAAATTATACAAAGCAACTTTAAAACAATGTTAGATAAAGTGTTTCACAACTAACTAATAATTATAGCACTGCTACAAATCTGTAATATCTATGTAATGCCAAACACAAAAGAAATGTCACAATATGTAGCACATCTAAAACAATACAAAACTATTTCACATTATTTGTGTCATGGCCGGGTTACTCCATTCTTTATGAACTGATAAAAAGTCTGGTTTAGAACAAGAGAAATGTGTATTATTTACAAGAATGATTTCTCAATGTATTTAATCTAGTTTAAGCACACATTGTGAGTATTCTTGCTGTGTAGCTCTAGCATAAATTCAGACATACCAGGAATATTGCGCTCCTACAAAGGAGGGATATTTGGATAGAAAAGAGGGACAGAGTGATTTGGGCCCAAAATTCCTTCTAAAGAGGTATACGTGGAAGGTATATGGATTTTACAGGCATATATAAAATAACATATCAATTCTACATTGGAAACATATATAACATGTTCTCTTTATATGCATGTGAATTGGACATTCTGTGTTTCAATAAACTGGAAACTGGATATACTAGTGAAAAGGTGGTCTGGGCACACCTGGAGTTTTCTTTGATAGGCAGTCTTTATTTGGAGTAAAGAATAAAATATGTTTCGGCCCCTGAGCCTTTGTCAATTGCTCAGTGCTCCGGGGTATTGACTGCCTCTTGAGTTTAACTACAATAAGTTAACCAAACTAGGAAGTAACAGGACTGGTTGCCTGATAGTCAGATAGGGGCTGTGACAAAGTAAATTTATAAAAGCAATTTATGAAATCCAGTTTTTGTTAAAGCAATCTAATGTGCTTTAGGGGGCAGAGTGTCCCTCTAATGATGTTACCAAATATGGCCTTGTTAAAAAGTGTGCACAAAACATTACGTAGCAAGTAATTTTTTTACTTTACTTCTATACATTGCTTGATGCAGCCAGCGATCACACTGAAGTATTTTTTCCAGCATTAAGGAATCACAATCATGTTGATTTATCCTGATGAAAGTCCCAAACGGGGACTGAAACGTTGATCCTTTCCCTCTACATGTGAAATAAAGGTTTAAACTACGTTGATAGTCCGTGGGTGCAGCCATCTATTTACATTCTTTGCTATCTAGGTGCCTTGAATTTTTAGGCCTGTGTGCAAGGATTACTGATAATTTTATATATACACACATTAGATACACTCATACATATATCCATGCGTATGTAGCAATTAAGTAAACTGATATTTTTTTATTTAATTAGGAAATTAATTTCAGAGCCACAACCTGAAAAATGTAGAATTGTAGTTGTGTCAAGAGACGAAGTGATTACTAATGGTTGTATGCTCCTTATTACAAAAGACACATTGAAAATGTTGACATACTTCTAAAGCAGTTATGTATTTATATTTATTTATAAACAAAGCATGTTTACCTTATGCTGTTACTTCAAAGGTGTTAAATATAATGTATGTCAGGATTTGGCACTCTGACAACTTTCCTTATTTTCAAAATCAGCTACTAGTTTCACATCAGAGTGAAAAATATATGTATAACAACTTTCTGCTATGTGTACACATTCATTATTTAATATCTCTAAAATATATGGAAATTCCTACCATGATGTGTGTCAAGAGATTTCCTTCGGCTCAAAGAACAACAGTAAATTACACTGGTTCATCCATCGGTTTCTAACTGACAGTTTTATTAATACAGTTGAAACCTAGGCTTAAAAAAATGAGCTCATTCTAATGAGGTAAATATTTACAGGATAACTCCAAATGACACATTACATTTTATTTGTCGTAGTTTGCAGACTGTAAGATATGTTGACCTCTCCTGGTCCATTTTCCCTTCAGACAATGAAATAATTATGGAGTTATGTTCCATCAGATATAACCATTTAAGGAAAATATTTGTATCATTCCAGGGAAATTATAAGTGATTTATACAAAAAAAAAAAAAAAATATATATATATATATATATATATATATTGTCAACCTTATAGGAAAGTTCTAAACTTTTAGTATACGATTCCATACAAATGTTTACTTATGTTGACTATGGGTTAAGTTACAACCTGACCATAATTTTACGGTTAAAGGACCACAATAGTGCCATGAAAACAAACTTGTTTTCCTGACACTATAGTATTAATAGGTCCTCCCCACCCTCATGGCCCCCCTCCCGCCGGGCTGAAGGGGGAGGAAGGGGTTAAAATCTTACCTTTCTCCAGGGCCAAGCTCCCTCGGCGCTGGGGACTCTCCTCCTCCTTTGGTCGTAATCGGCTGAATGCGCATGCGTGGCAAGATCCGCGCGCGCATTCAGCCAGTCCATAGGAAAGCACTCTCAATGCTTTCCTATGGACGCTGGCATCTTCTCATTGTGAAAATCACAGTGAGAAGCACGGAAGCGCCTCTAGCGGCTGTCAAGGAGACAGCCACTAGAGGCTGGATTAACCCTAATATAAACATAGCAGTTTCTCTGAATGCCATCCAATGTCTTTTAATATAATGTTGCAATCGCAGAAAATAGGAAGTATCGGAAAGCATATCTATAGCCTTACATGATCGGTCATCCTTTGATCTTCCAAAAAACAGTGTTTAGTTCAGAAATAAATACTAAAATAATAAACATTTAATAGATATTGGAAAAAAAATCAATATTTTTTTGCTTTTGTTTAGCAATATTAATATTACTATCCGTAATGTACTAATCAAATAGTGAGTTATTAGTAATTTCATAATGAATGGATGTTAAGATACCTAGTAATATTATGTTATAATACACTGTATTAAGAAAGTGATATTTATAACACACATTTCATTCCCATTTTATCACATTAGCACAATTATTTTCTAATGTCTGATGGTTAAAGTATGACTATAGTATGCCTCTGCCTACTGGCACATTTCTCCTCCTCACTTTTCCAGTTTCAATGTGTGGGCTGATGGCTGAGAAATGAGCGCAAGGGAGATGTGATCACTTATTTTTAATGGGTTGTTCCGGGAACTATAACCACTACAGGAGTACTGTGGTTCTGTTTTGCAATGGATTGCCTCCTACCTGGGTTCTGCTATTTGCCAGGACTCATCTTATGTCTGCTGAATGACATCACGGTTTCTGCAGAGCTTAATAAAGAATCCAGTGTTGGAGACTAAACATTACATGGTGTCCAATAAATCTGCCGAAGGTCTCTTGAATTACCTCTATATTCCTTTAGTACACCTTTAATGTGTAAAATATTTGGGGAGGTTTTCAGGAAATGTTTAATTACATTGTATTGTAAAAATCACAATGTTATTGCATTATGTATAAATTAATAATACTTTCAAAATACCTGTGTTAAACGTAAATACTCCATTGTTATGATTTAGGCTAAATCTGTTTTTCTGTCTCTAGTCAGGCTTGATAAGGACACAGGAAGCAGATTATTTCTTGAAACCACTGCCTGTGGACATAGCACTCAAACACAATTACTCTACTTCAAATGGTCACCAGCCCCATGTCTTATACAAGAGATCAGTTGAAAATCAACTCTACAGAGACAATGAGATAACATTAGTTGAGAGGCAGTGGGAACTGGAAAACCACAACATGCTTCACCAGGAGTATCCATCTCACCTCCAGCAACAGCACAACCTGCAAATGGACCAAAGACACAGGCGACATGACAAACAACATTACTGTGGAAGGCGCAAGAAATGTATGTAAGGGCATTTTATATATTTCAAATCACCAACACATCTTTTCATTTAGACTTTATTAATAACACATCACTTTTACCTACTTGCAGATCATCAAAATTAGCCTAAAGAGTAAAAATGGTATACCAAATCTATTATTTGATCTAAAAACCTTGCTATAACTAACAATAATGTAGCATTTTAGAATGTATGCATTTTGTGCGCTTTGAATCCACTAAACTGATACTATCTTAATTGGTGCATACAGCAAACACTTTAAACATTGATTGAGAATATAGTGATATTTTTCACATTTCACCTTTCACATCTCCCATGCTTTTTTCCCTTTCCTTTTAAATTGAGGATATACATACAATAAGGTCACCAAATCTATGGAACGGGTTTGTAGAAGAGTTCCACAGAGATGTCCCAGAGGATGTGTATCCAAAAAAGGATATTTGGTTATGATCGAACATATCCTCTTTTTGACTATATCAACATATACATAACACAATGCCCTTTAACCCTTGCTTCCTCAAAACAGGAAAGAACCAGCAAGGTATTTTTCCAAAGTACAATAAAAGTTGACAAATTCCTTTACTGTTCATTGATAAAACAAGGGCATTGATTGCTATAATGTCCCATAATTGTATTATCTCCTTATTAGTTTCAGGGCTGGAACTACTGTTATACGAATAAGGCATTTGCCAGTTACACCGACCCATAAGGGACTGGTGAAGGAGATAATAGCATCCCCCCTTGCAGGCCAGAACTATATTCAGTAATTAAGTCTAGCAGGGAAGATGAGCAAACAGGGTGATGACTCAATTATTGTGTATGTTAATATTATACTATTTCTACTGGCTTGAGTTATGTTCACAGTCTTTGGAGTGTAAAAACCCAAGGGGAGAGTATAGAATATTTGATACAGTACTAACCTCAACATCTGAGTAAAGGGATGTTGAGGCAATTATTTCATTTTTTATTTAAAAGTAGGCAGATAATGTAATAGAGCAGCAGGAAATGCTAGCAGAATGTTTGGTTGTATAGGGAAAGGTATTATTTGTATTCCTGGCACTATAGCTCCCACTGCCTCCCCCCTTCCTCGCGTGCCCTTTATTTATTTACTTACCTTTTCCCAGCACCCCCTCCACTGCCCCGCAACTAATGGGGTCTAATACTAGGCAAATGCTGCGCGTGTATTAGATCTCCCCACAGGAAAAGATTGAATCAATACTTTTTCTTACGGGGAAAAATCAGAAGCTGGAGATCCTCATGCAGAGCGTGAGGATTTTGTCAGGATTACTAATTGATCCAGCATGCAGAATCGTAGCACACCTTGGACTAAAAGGTAATGTGTTACCAGGCCTTAGAATGGCCAGACTTAATGTACCAAAGAATAGTCAGGATACTTGCTGAGGTCAGGGACACAGAATGGGACACAACGATGAGGGAAAGCCAAAAGTCAAGGATACCAGAAATCAGGGAAGTCAGAACAAATCCAAAGTCAATTACCAAAATATCAAGATCAGGAACACACACCCAGATTACCATCAGGCAGAAACCATGGCAGGACAATGAGAGAATTTAAAAGTAAGTTTAAATAACCCTCCTGTTATTCCAATTGGTTGTGACCGACCTTTGACCCCCAAACATGCGCGCGGGACTGCACACGCACGCCGACATCTTCATCAACATAGGTGGTCATGGGGCTATAAAGTGATATCGATCCGCAGCAGCTGGCGTCCCTAGACATGCTTGGTTTATCAGGTATCTGGGAGCATGGTTGCAGATGGGCACAACTATTCCTGTCAGGACGGTAAATATCATCATAAACATCTCTATGTGTGGATGAATCCGTTACAGATGGCCAGCGTCAGATACTGGACTAAAGGTCCATTTCAATGCATGAAGACAGCCACTGAGGTCGAACTTCTATGTTTAACATTGCAGCACAAAGTGCAAAAGGGACAGTGCACCCAGACCACTTAATTTAGCTGAAGTGGTCTGAGTGCCTACAGTGTCCCTTTAAGTAGATTATTAAAGTAGAAGTTACATTTTAGAAGGAGGCATTTAAAAATATGCTTAAAAAATAAAAAGTCAAAGAATAGCAAGTAAAGAATGAAGAAAGTTCCAAATTTTTTTTAGAGTTTTTCTGTTTTGCACAGTGTCTCCACATTGATTTACAATGTAAATGCCCTTCAGTCTTTTTTCCTATACCTCGCTAGTCTTTCTTTTATCCCTATATGTCTTTCTTTTACTTAAATGTTTCCTAGGTCTGTACCCTTTTCTAAATTAGATAACCTGCACCTTCAGGACTCTTTTGATTGTGGAAGCTGAATTGCCTCCATGAAAAAATCAGTTTATTACCTTCATTACAGATTACATTCCTCTTTATTATTGCCTACAACACTGCACTTTAAACATCTGAAATTCACATAGACCCATATTACAGCTTTAAGAATCCATATGACGAGACAAATCATAGAAAATGTTGGCATTAAGAATCTCTGTTCTTACATCTTGCGAGTAATCTCTTAGTGTTTCCAATTGGATAATGTATACAGTTTTGCTAAATAAAGCAGGTTATAGTCTGAACTGTCCAGGCCTTTACAGCAGTAATTATATGGTATTAGTCTCTGCTTTGTGTTTATAAATAGTATTTATTCATTTTTTTATTCCAAAATATGTTTAGCAGTAAAGCAGTAAAGGTCTCAAAAGACCTGCTTGTTAAATTATTTTGAAAATGTATACTCTTTTTTTTTTTTTTTTTTGCTACAGATACTCCTAAACCTCCCAAAGAAGACATTTTTATTTTGCCCGATGAATATAGGAATCAAGCACGAAGTAAGCGGTCACTAACCAAGCATCAAAAGAACAAGCCTTTAAATGTGGAAACTCTTGTAGTTGTTGATAAGAAAATGATGGATAACCATGGGCACGAAAACATCACAACATATGTATTGACGATACTCAATATGGTACGATAGCAATACTTCTTGAGGTCTGTTGGTTAATTCACTTTTACTCTGCTTTTTCTCTGTCATTTTTGAAGTCGCCCAGATTACATTTGAAACTTGGAATGTAGTAACTGAAGCAGTAAATAAATATGAAACATTATGGTATACCTGGATCCCAGCATTCTCACCACATCAATGCCATCTAGGCTGGATGAAATAAACATTGATAACATGGGGCTTTTAATTCAGCATTACCATGGCAGCTAAGAAGAGTGTGGTTTCTGGTTACTGGGAAAAGCCCATGGTTATGGTAAACCATTCCCAAAAGCTTTGACAATTAACTGGTTGATGACATCCAACATTTTAGGAACATAACCAATTCAATGCTTAAATGGTTATATTGCTTAAAGTGTTCTTTTAATGGCTATCTAAATCAGTATGACTGAATACCAGTCAAGGTGTAACATTGGTCCATGCACTACCTAAATCTGCATCAAATTCCACATACTGCATAATGTTCTGCTAGTGGGATATGGTGTAACTGAGCATCATCTCAAACCCAATGTAAATCAGCAACTTAACTTAAACTTAACGGAGTAGATGGTGATGCTTTAATGATGAAAATACTTAATCAGTGTTGTTCACTAAACTGAGAATTGCTGGTAATTCAAAAGGAATTTCAAATTTAAAACCAAAATAGCCAAACTGAAAATATAATTGTCTTGGAGAATTTTTCTAATTGCACATCATAGCTACAGAAGCAAAGACAGGTAAGAATTGATTTCTGTTAGCACACTATATGGTGATTAGTTACAGCAAAAATATGAGTATGAATTAGTATTATTAGTTTTTGTTTAGTTCCAAATGTATACATTTTATGCCATTTGGACATTCGGATGCTTACGAATGTCCGAAGTGCTGATGCGTCGAAGTTCTGAAGCGATGAAGTTCAGTAGTTAGGAAGTGCAGAAGCGCCGAAGCTCCGAAGTGCCAAAGTGATTCGGATTTCGGAAAAGTGGCAAAACAAGAGAGAGGGAGGGAAAATTATGTGATGACAGGAATCTTGAACAATAAGCTAATTCATTTTCTGCAATGTAATGCTTGCTTGCCCAATCTGGTTTCACTATTCCTTGTCCAATGAAAGGTGCAATAGACATGTGCAATTTATTTCGTTCCGAATATACATTCGTACAAATTTAATGCCATTCAGATGCTTACGATTGTCCGAAGTTCCGAAGCGCCGAAGTTCCGAAGTGACGACGTTCGGCAGTTCTGAAGTGCCGAACCGAATGCCATTGGTCCGAATTGCCAGAGCAGACAAATATTTTTTACTTAACTGAATTTCTGAACCAAACTAAATTTTTGCCCATGCACATCCCTAGTATGAAAAATAGATAAGAATGGAAAACAAGAGAGACCTTATACCATAGAGACTCGCTACCTGTAAATATAAAATGAAACCATCGTTCTTATGTGTGCATTGCTTCTCATTTTATTGTGAGAGTGTATGCAAGTGTGTTAACAGTTCCATTTTATTTAAGTAATTAGTAATAGTATTGCATCCAGAAAACATACAAATGAATATGCAATACCCGGCACATTGGTTCCAAATATAGCCCATGGCAATGAATCACTTTTCACTCACTCTAATTTGAGTAGAAAAGTTAGGAGAGCAGAGATGATAGGAAGGGAAACATGAGTTATGAGATGTAGGGAACTATGTGTTCAAGGATGAGGAAATTTAAACTGCAGTATTGATGGATAAGAAGCTAGTGAAATTTTGTCAGTAATGTCTACAGTCAACACATGAGCAGACTAGAGCATGCTGAAGAGGATATGGATATAAGGTCTTTTAAAGTCCTCTAGTTAAAATATATTCTAAAAATGTATTCTGGATACAAATTGCCATTGATAATTGAAATGTTTCATTCATCCATGATCACAGAATGTCCTGGTTGGCAGCAGCTCACAGTGTAAATTATATCCTAGGTACAGTCAGTGCCTGGTAAGTTGGTCTGTCCTTATCATTCCAGACCTACCTGGCAACATTTTACAACTTACTTGAGGGTAGTTGTTTTTCTTATCACATATTGTTGTTGACGTTATTAGTGCTACTAATACTGCTTTGTATAATTCTTCATCAATAATGTATGTTTGTTACTGTTTTTCAAAGTCTGTTTGATATTTAAAATAATATATTTCTATTACTATATCAAAATACTGTTAATTTTTTTTTAGTTATATCGAACTTTCTTTTTAAAAAGGAATACTTTAACATATTTTGCTACTATACTTTATTGCACTTGGAGTGAAAATGATATGAGGTTTATTTTTTCTTAAGGTATCAGCTTTGTTCAAAGATGGGACTATAGGAGGAAACATTAACATTGCTATTGTGGGTCTAATACTTCTGGAGGATGAACAGGTAAAAATTAATTGCACTCGGAAAAAGAAAATATAACTTTAACACACATTAATATTTAATCTTACTTCTGGAAAAATGTTTAATCTTACTTCTGGAAAAATTAATATTTAATCTTACTTCTGGAAAAATGTTTAATCTTACTTCTGGAAAAATGTCCAGCATATTTTTTCCACTTGTACATATCATCCCATTCAGAGACATGTATGTTAGTTAATGAACTGTGCTCTTTACATGGCTACTCATAAAGAGTTGTGATAAAGTGATGAAGATTACACTAGGCAGTCAAAAAGCCATATAACAGTCTCCAAATGTAATCAATTATTCACAAACACTAGAGTAATATATATGCACACAAGACTTGAAGGAACACTATGGTGTCAGGAATACATATGAAGCAAAAATCATCTACCACTGGTGCAATTTCTATATAGGCGAATACATTTCCCCATAGAAATACATTTCATTGTGTGAAAATGGTGATGGCTGGTGGCTTCAAAGACAGAACTATCATCCATATTTTTCTTGTATGTGGAAGTCTGTATCCCATCATTACTTTTTGTCAATGTGACATCTAAGACGTGGATCAAATCTGTATTACATTCAATCATACACCTCAATCCTAAAATAAATATTGTTGACATATAAGTTATCTTAACATGTATAGCTTGGATGAAAGACGAGACAGGGGGGAAATGATAGAAACATTTAAATACATAAAGGGAATCAACACAGTAAAGGAGTAAAGGAGGAGACTATATTTAAAAGAAGAAAAACTACCACAACAAGAGGACATAGTCTTAAATTAGAGGGACAAAGGTTTAAAAATAATATCAGGAAGTATTACTTTACTGAGAGGGTAGTGGAGGCATGGAATAGCCTTCCAGCTGAAGTGGTAGAGGTTAACACTGTAAAGGAGTTTAAGCATGCGTGGGATAGGCATAAGGCTATCCTAACTATAAGATAAGGCTAGGGACTAATGAAAGTATTTTAGAAAACTAGATGGGCCGAATGGTTCTTATCTGCCGTCACATTCTATGTTTCTAAGTGGAATTCTTGAAGACTTGATTCAGTTCTATCCCATATTAAGATTAAATCATTGCTAAATCTATGAAATAATAGTATATGGGTATACAAGGGGTTGCTATCTCCATAAACACAGGTCTATTCCCATTAACTCATAAATAGATTGGTGTACAAGGGTGCAAATTTAGTACCTATTGAAAGTCCCCTGCCTCTGAAGGTAGCTTACCTAAATAAATAAAAAGTTGTCTTACAATAAGTATCTCACAGCCACCATGCATGAGATTAGATGCATAGCCTCTATAGTGATTTAAGGGGGGACCTGCACAATATTAAGCAGATGGTTATACTAACATTAACATTAACATTAACTAATATTTCTTCTACCCTGTGGTGCAAATTTCCTTCTAGATGTTCCCCAGTCATGTAAATTCAGAAAAAGCTTATTTCTGATTCCTTAGGAAATGTTGGTAAAATTTACAAAGCAGTTGAAATTCCTATGTTTTTCCATTGTGCCTTATTTCCAACTTGATGAATAGACCTCACAGAAGAAATTGCTCTTTTTAACACTTATTGCATTTCCCAATAGACTCCAGCTAAGCATTTCAACACAATGGTCTTTGGGAGTACACATTTTTAAGTACACTCAAAACATTCTAAAAATATATCAACTATAACAGAGAAGTAACTCATTCACAATAAGCGTACTAACATTATATAGGAAATTCATCTTATTATAATGTTAAGTCGCCGTTACATAAACCCAGTATGGTTTGGCAGTGGACTAGGAACCAGCCCTTGTGGGGATTGATAATCACCCTCCATTGCGGACTTCCAATGCTCTGTAATATATAATTTTGCCTGGAGGCCTATGTGTGTGATGGGTGGGGAACATTCATGCTCATGCTTGGACAAATGTACAGCTGATTCTATGTACTTTTTTTTCTCTTTGAGTCATTTTAATGTCCAATTTAAAAGTGTTTAAATTGTATTTACCAAAAGGGTTTAGTGGTCAGATATGTGTATCTCACGCCTCTACCATGATCAACATTCAGGAGTGTTTCGGTCTGTTTTATTCAGTTCTAGAACATCCAAATTCTGGATCCAAAACAATCCAACACAGGGACCGAGAAAGATCACAACCAAGACTACAAAAAAAAAGAAACAACCAGGGAGTCAGAAGTCAGGATTCACTAGATTCATATACATAGAAATATGGTGATACACTGCACAATATATTCTGTGAGAGCAATTACAGAACATTTTGATGGAAAGAGACATTCATCCATATTATCACATGCAACGTTCTACTTACAAACATTCTAAACTGCAAAACACTTCTAGTTCTAGCATTTATAGCAGATATGTATTTACATTGCTGCAAAAAAACAAACATTATATGTTATGAGTTGTACATATAGCTGCATTGCAAAATTATGTAAGTAATGCCACTTCTCTATCAGTATAGGATCTGCAAGCTCGGACAGTGGTACCCTGGGTAGATTTTGGCAATTTGTTTTAAGTATATTTCTCATTTTTGTAAATGGTCATATAACTTATTGTATCAAAATGCCTGTAACATCTCACATTCTCTGAAATATAGAGGTTAAGAGATATTTTAGGGTTACTGTGGAGGAAACATCTGCAGCAGCTTTTAATGTTTTTTGACTTTTGTTGATAGCTGTTGCAATCAACACACCAAAAAATTTGGCACAAAAGCTTCAAAGCCATCATCCATAATGAAATACAATAGTAGCTCATTTCAGTCATTTAGGATTTTAACACTTACAGTATGTTACTAGAAGATTTGTTACTGCAACATGCTTTGCTCATCACTTTTTCAAAGAACCACAAAACCCTGTCTGTAATATAGGGACTTGCAAGTTCTTACATGTTCCAAACATTGCAGATCTGTTAAAAATCTCTATTTTTAATAGAGAACTACTAGCTCAATAGAGTCAGAGGGGTCAGACAGTTTTATTATTATTTTTAACTTAATGTCTTACTTCATGTGCTTAAACAATCAGTGCTTCTGTGACAGTTTAATTATTTTCCATTTAAATACTTTTTTACCAGTTGGACTCTGTCCAGGCTCTAAAGAGCCGAAATACACTATCTTTTGATCAAACACCTGTGTTAACTTTAATTAATGTAATTTTGTCTGAAATGACTCAGTAAAGAATTCAAGGTATGCTTCTAGTGAAAGAATAACTGTGCCTCCCTTAGGTTAGAGTTACTGCATCTTCTTACCGCAGTAGAGGACCATTTAATGCGTCAGATTGTCCTTTTCCCACAGCATGTTCGGTATCAGACTGAATACATTTTAGTTTCTAGTAGTTATGTTTTAAAAACATCTTTAATCCAGTTGTTAATGATGAAATTTTGTTATTGGGAAATTGTCATTACTCGCTATGGTTGGTGACAGTCACTTTAGTTATTACCTACTGACTGGTGTTTGATGCTGCATAACATGTGGACCTTGCCACGGCCATATATAGCCAACATCTCCTCCCACAAGTGGCTGCGCCCACTGGCTCATAGGTTTCAGACACAGGCTGCCCTACTCTCCCTGACCTTTTTTTGTCTACCTAGGAGAGACCACCTCTTCCCCTCTGGCCATCCTATACCCACTCTCCAAAAAAAAACCCTCACCCTCTACATCACCTAAAAAAATAAATAAATAAAACCACAAAAATGAGTAGTGGAAATGGAAATATGTGGGGCTGTGTTAGAAAAAGAAAATGAATGGACAAGGGTTAACTGGGTGATAAAATGGGATCGGAACAAGACAGGTCTAAGGGGCAATAGGGTATTTTGGAAAAGGGTAGGATTAATGAACTGAGCATATGTAAAGGAAAGGGAGGGTGTAAAGGGTAAAATTATATACAATTTAATTCTTACATACATGCATATGGCAATTAATTAGTGTGTGCATAAGTATTTGTGTAACATAAATGTATACAGGGAGGATACACGGTAAACAATTAAACAATGGATTACTTCAGACATCAAACAGTAAAAAGAGGGGGACATTTATACCATAAATGACAAGCACAGGCAAACAAAAATAACAGGTTGTGCCTGATAGCAAGCATATAGTGTATAGGGAATATAGTCCACATTTTTGCCATCACTGTGGACTATTTTTACTTTTTTTATATTGCTATACAATAAAGTATTTTTTGGCGTATACCTATATTGGATTTGGCCATACACTTTTTATTGTTGCTTTTATTGTTTTGTTTTATTTTATTTTTGTTCCTGGCACACTTGGTGAAGTACCAGAACATCTAATCCTTGGTGGGGATTATACCACCTAATCTGAATACACTGAACAGTTCGGCTGTCCAACTAAATGTGAGTACAGCTACATTACCCCTTACTTATTCATTTCAACAGAGAGCAATATATTATATTTAATTTACCTTACATGTCCAAACTTTTGCTGAAGAATTTGTGACAAACGTATATCAATATGGTGGAGATTACCACCGTCATATGCCTGACATATTGAGCTTAAGACCTAAGCTCTCCCCATGTGAGTGTGTTTCTCATAACACTGGTTCTTTTTCCTGCTCTTTTTCATGTACCCATGTATCTAACTCCAAGTTCTATCAGAAGCAAAAATAGTTGATGCAAAGAGAACATTTTGGACAATATTCCCTTGTACTTTTTTCATATTTTTCTACCACACACGATTTGTTTGCTATCAGGTGCAACCTGTTACTTTTGTTTGTCTATACGTATTTGTGTATCTACCAGCTAAGAATGGCCAACCAAATGCTAAAGCCAACACAAAATAATCCAATCACAGGTGAATTGCACATGCTCAGGGAGTGCATTTTATACAATCTGGTTGTGGTTGCTACGGGAAATAAGTAGAAAGCACACATTTCAGTGTTTGTATGTGAGTCTAATATGGAGACAATAAAAGCTGGGAAGTATTTAAAGTAGATAAAACTATTAGCACAAGGCTGAAAAATCTAGACCAGACGTTTGGAAACATGTCAGTATTTATTAGATGCAAATTGATATTGGATGTTGTAAATGGCAACAGCCTACAACATATATTTACAGAAATTGGGAACAAGCCCTATATCTTTCTATAGTTTATTCATGAATAACCAGAATTTCTTCTGGAATGTCTAACTTCTCTGTTATTCTTTGGTTTAGCCCGGTCTCGTTATCAACCACCATGCAGACCACACATTGAGCAGTTTCTGCCAGTGGCAATCTGGACTGGTTGGAAAAGATGGCAGCCGACACGATCATGCTATTTTACTCACTGGTTTGGACATATGTTCCTGGAAGAATGAACCCTGTGACACTTTAGGTGGGAATTAATCAAAGCTTCTGACTCAAAGCATGCTATGCATCGTACCTAGTTGGTGGCATATAACACTATATTAAGATAAAGAGTAGGCATTAAAAGTTCGACTTAACAGTACTTTTGGTCACTAAAGGTAATAGATATGCAAAGAGTTTGTGTTTCCTCTCATTTCAGACACTTTCTAAATAAATAAATAAAAGCAATAGAAACGTCATAAAGATTATCATGTCTAGTTCGATTGGGATAATAACTGGTGAATGATATATAATGAATATTATAATAAGGACCATATAGCAATGTTTGTCGACAACATAATCTGGGCCAAAAAAAAACAACTTGTGCAAGCATGGAATATCCTGCTTGTTTAGCATCCATAAACACTATAGCACTATAAAGCCCTGCTTCTGGTAGAGGAGTGAGACTTAACCATCCATGAATAAGACCAGATTGTTATGACTGCAAAGACCAGCATTGGTTCATAAAAGGATAAGCATAATTGGAAACCTGTTTATTTGTTGAGGGAAATAATATAAAAATACAATAAGATGAATTCACTAAACAGTAAGAAATTATTATTATTATTTCTTTTTTTTGCTGACATGTAAAGGCAATCAAATCGTCTTCAGTACATGTATTCACTATGCGACAAAGCTCCAACATAAGTTGAAACAGGGATATATGTGCTTATGTAGTGCTATAAAATGAAGTAGATGATAGCTAAGTGAAGTGATTTATGCCCATCCATGTTTTACAGGGTTTGCTCCAATAAGCGGCATGTGTAGTAAATACCGCAGCTGTACTGTCAATGAGGATACTGGACTGGGGCTGGCTTTTACCATAGCTCACGAGTCTGGTCACAAGTAAGTATTTCATACACAGCAAGAAAAACACTTGAAGACTTAAAGTATTAAAAGATATGAATCTTATCCTACTGTAAACTAAAGTGTAAAAGAAAAGTGTAGTCACTCTTTCTGAGGTTCCTGAATGTCCTGGTGTTTTCAAGGCAATGTGCATATCTTGTACGGCAGCTGAGTGTAGCTTTTATGTCATGATAAGCAATGTTTTCAATAACGGATTTGTTTGATGTAATATCAAGGTGTCTTGATAGGAATACTGTAATAATAAGCTGATTAAACTAAAGAACTTAAGTAGTGGAATACAGTTAGTGTAGACTAATAAGAGATATACATTTATCATTATATAACATGCTAGCTAGACGTGCATTCAGTTTCATAAAATTGTGCTTCATCCAAATTTTGAGTGATCAGTAGTTCTTTAGAATTCCAGAACTTTAAAAACACTATATGTTTGTATCACAAAAAAGCAAAATAGGGTATAGATGAACAGTTTTGTTTGTTTTGTGATTCAGAGTTGATGGGAAAACCAATGATTGATGGATAAGGGACATCCAGTAAATGTGGATGTTATTTACAGATCAAGTGAAAAGAAGTAACCAAAAAAAAAAAAAAATATTCTAGATATATATTTTTAATAAATATACATTTTTTTACTGCTCCTCCATTTTTCCCCTCTATTGTTTACTTTTGATCACTTGATCTGTGAACCAAATGGTGGGAAAATGTCAGTGTATTGCAAAAAAAAATAATAATATATATATATATATATATATATATTATTATTATTATTATTATTATTATTATTATTGTTATTTTTATTATGTATATATTTTGTATATATTTAGCAGTACTCTGATTAGCCCATTTTCACATCATTTTGGTTCATCCGAATCCTTTTCCCCAAAATGATTAAATGGAAAATGTTTCCACCAAATGTTTCCACCGTGCTCAATAGAATTAACAGTTTATTCAAGAGTTGTAAAGTGTACAGTACATTAAAAAACAGAAAATACAAATAAATGCACCTAAATAAGTCTAAAGATGGATCAGATGGTAGAACTGCATTCAATAACAGACACAGAAACATAAATTATAGGTCACAAAAATTGTAAACATACAATTAAATAGAAAAAAATGAAAGAAAAAAAGCAATAGAAGCCACTGTGACAAGCAAATTTAAACAGTTGTGCCAATTAAGGAAAACACCCTTTATTCCTTAAATTCTACTTAATATGTCTAAGGTAACAAGACAAAAGGGACAAGGAAGAATTTGGAGAGATAAAGAGGGAAGGAGAAATACAAAAGCATTTAGTATGGGTAGTAGCATAGAGTTACTTGTCAGAAATTTGGAGTGGAGTGGAGTGGGGTTAGGGGGAAAAAAGACATGGAGGCTTAACCCATTCGATGTAAACAGATAAAGAGGTTAAATGGCTACTGCATTGTGCTGCAGCCAGGGGAACCAGATTTTATTGCATTTCTGCACTGGGTCATGCAACCTGGCCTGTATATCTTATAAATCTAATCTTATATTAGGGTGTTCCAAATTGTACATCAAAGCTTCCCACTTCTTTGCCACACAGATTAGAACATCAGTGCAGATTCTCTATGTGAGGAGTAAAGCATTGTTCGTAAGACATGAGAGTGCTTACCATTTAGTAATACCTAAGATATAAATTAGCATAATGAGTAGCTTGTTGTTCACTCTGGCACTGCTATTAGTACTGAGCAGTTCATCTGTGTTCAAACTAGCTGTACTTTAATTAGTACTTTAAGTAATTACCATACCAACGGCAGCTGTTAAGTAACAAAGTAAGCAATACTTAGTAAATAGACCCAATTATTAAAGATTTTAACTGAAAAGAAAGAGCCTAATCATTATAATGTGTTTCAAACGTTCCATAAAAAGGTGATTTTTTAAGATACCGGTAAAGACTTTAAAAAAAATACAATTTATACTAAAGGAACAGTAAGCCCATATTTTATATCTGAGAAATTACTGTCACCTCAAAACTATTTTTTATTTATAAAAATCATGTTCATGAAGTATTAAAAGGAAATATATAGCATATCACAGGGTCATTCAGCCATATACATGCTCCTTTTGTCAAACAATGTTTGAAAAGAACAGTTAGTCTCTATAGTCTTCCCTGCTTCTGTGCAGGGAGTCAAGCATGGAAGACCATAGCTTAAACATCCTGTCATATACTAAAAATAGGGATGTGTTGTTGTTTTTTTTTTTTTTTTTACTTATTCTTCACTTTAAAAATGATTTCCTTGTAATGCTTGATGAAAAGATTGTTATATTAAAAATATTTTTTGAGGTGACAGTTGTCCTTTAAAATAAACTTTGATGAGAACACAACATATAGATCCATATCCAGCCAGGCTCAGTTCAATTAAAATCCCTGAAGTAGTGTCCAAGTATGCATATGCACTTGATAAATAGGAAAATCAAGGTAAAAAGTTCCCCTGGTATTAGACTTGTTGGTTAATTGCGTACCTAACCAATGTGTGTGTGCCTACATCCCAACAATGGGAGATATGTAATCAAGATATAAGGCCACAATCAGGGGCTTTGTGTGCCTGGAAATGAAAATAACTGTGAGGCTAATGTAGAAATTTGAGATTCTAGCAATATATAAAACGGACCACATATGCATTTATAAACCGAATATTTTAAGCATATAAAATCCATCCTCACATGCTGGCTGAGGCAGAGAAATCCCCAGGGAGAGTAAAAGACACATGAGGTCACTGCCTATGGGTCATGGTGCACATGCAATCCATCCTTCAAATTTGGGACACAGAGGGAGGATGGATAGTACACTCAGATGCCAGATTTATATATACAGTGTTTTGGATGCTGTTTCCAACGTAGCTCAGCCATACCAGGGAGAATATATGTATTTGTGATGACATGTTATGACACTTCAAAGCAGCAACAGATCACAAAAGTAAACCCAAATAGAAAAAGTCAAGTTGGAACTTTTGGAACTTAGCCCCGACATTAATATGGCTATGGCGAAAATGAGGGCATATCAGTGATATAGCTGCTCCAAAAAGGACACATGTCAATTTCCTGGAGTGTGCTTCTTTTAAATTTGTGAGACAAGATCCCAAAGTCAAGATTTTTTCCATCTAACAGTTAAGAAATGTGTGAGCCTATTAACCTAAGGATCTTTAGTGAAGCCCTGCTTTGAAGTATGAATAGAAACAAAACAAATGTGTGGCCTAAAAGTGGAGCTATCAAATTTTTAAGGATTCCACAACTTAACACCTTTATACATACCTTCATACCCCACCCTCCCCCTCAAAAAAAAATAAAACTTTTTGTGCTGGTGTGTGTCTGTGTATCAAGGTGTATGTATCTGTGTATCAAGGTGTATGTATCTGTGTGTCAAGCTGTGTGTATCTGTGTTTGTATGTGCCAGTGTGTATCTGTGTGTCAAGGTGTGTGTACCTGTGTGTCAGTGTGCATGTACCTGACACAAAAATACACACACACTGACACATAGTGGCATACAGATACACACACCTTGACACACAGATACACACACCTTGACACACAGTGTCTGTCTGTCAGTCTGTCTGTCTGTCTGTGCGTATCTGTGTGTCAAGGTTTGTGTATCTGTGTGTCAAAGTGTGTGTATCTGTGTTTGTATGTGCCGGTGTGTGTCCAGGTGTGTGTAAGTGTGTTTGTATGTGCCAGTGTGTGTGTGTGTAGCTGACACACAGATACACACACACTGGCACACAGTGGCACACAGATACACACACATTGACACACATTGTGTATCTGTGTGTGTGTGTGTATGTCAAGGTGTATGTAGCTGTGTGTCAAAAGGTGTGTATCTGTGGTTGTATATGTCTGTGTGTGTATCTGTGTGTCAGTGGGTATCTGTGTGTGTGTGTGTGTGTGCATCTGACACACAGATACACACACACAGTGGCACATAGTGGCACACAGATACACACATTGACAGTCACACAGATACACATACAGACAGATACACACACCTGGACACACAGATACACACACACTGGCACACACACACACTGACACATACACACACTGACAGATATACTGACACACACAGATATTGACACACATATATACACACACATACACACCTTGATACACAGATACACAAACTGGCACATATACACACAGATTCACACACATTGGCAGATACACACACTGACATAGGTACACATACACACACACACACACACACACACAGACAGGCACATACACATATGTTCAACTTACATTTTTTCCTCCTTTCAGTGCTGCAGGCTGCTGGCTGAGGATGGTGTGCCAGGTCGGCAGCTGCTCACTCCCCGTTGCGCACCTTCTCCCTCCAGCCGCGCGCTCAGTCCCGTGACCAGACCCCTGTTGTATGGGATGCTGGGAGGAAGTGATAGCATTTCCTCCCAGCATCCCATACAACAGGGGTCTGGTTGCGGTATTTAGTTTTGATCTTTGAAGTGTTGCTTTTATCTTATCAATGCCAGGTACAACACCCCACCTATTTAAAATGTTGGGAGAAAAATACATAGACTTGTTGTGTGAAGCAAAAGCAGCTTGATGCTCTGCATTGAGATGCTGAATGCCTTCCATAGAGATACATTGATTCAATGCATCTCTATGAGGAGAGGCTGATTGGACAGTGTGGTATTTTGCAGTGCATGCACAGTAGCCTCCGCATGTTTTCCCATGGATTGGCTGAGATCTTCAAAACTGATGATTTCAGTCACTGAGGCGGGGCCAGCCACGGCAATGGAGAATAGGTAAGTTAAATACCTTTTAGCTCCTTACTGGGGGAGGGGGGATGCCTTACACTTTAGACATGTATTCCTAACAATATAGCGTTCCTTTAATCATGCATATATTAAGGCATGGTGGCCTAAAAGATGTATGTGAGTTCTGTCCCTGTCATGTAAAAAAGCAGATTTTCTTCACACTGTTGAGCCTATGTACTTTTCACCTAAATATATACTTGAGATTGTGGATCCCCAAATGGAGATTTGGACTCAGCCTCCTCCTCTTTTACATATCTGCACCTCTCTTTAGAAGAGAACACTTTGCTAACTCTACCCTAATATTTTGTCACTCGCAAACTGCAAAGAAGAGCAATTATGATACAAAGAGTAAAGGTCAGTCAGTCTTTCTGCACTTTATTACCGTACACCATTTCTAGCCTATTGTAAGGCAATAGTCTCGGTTAAACTGTCCCAGTAAAGTTTTAACTGATTTACTATGTTTGTTTTTAATGTTGGTTCCTAGCTTTGGCATGGTCCACGATGGAGAGGGAAATATGTGCAAAAAGTCAGAAGGCAATATCATGTCACCAACGCTAGCAGGGCACAATGGCGTTTTCTCTTGGTCTGCGTGCAGCCGCCAATACCTATACAAATTTTTAAGGTAAGGTAGCTTTTTGTTATTGTCACATCTAACATTCTTTGCATTTGGAATTTTTTTTTAAAGAATACAGCTTTTTTTTGTCACATGATAAAAGTAATCTTTACACAATGAGAGTTATATATAATCTGAGCAAAGTAAGACTGTTTATAGATATATCTATTTGTGTGTATTTGGTCAAAATATTGCACTAGGGCCTTGTCTATTGAAGCTCTCCCCTTTATAATGTTTTACAGGATATATAGGTACACTAGTGTAATCAGGTTAAAATGGAAGACATAGGTAAGATATAATACTTAAAATGAGTAATTTTAGAATGTCTTATCTCCTGTTCTGTTACAAACCTTTTGGACCCCACAAGAGTCTTCTCTGTGTGATTAAATTTCAGTTTATAAAGCAGGAAATAAAAATTTACAAAAGTAAGTTAACATCTGATTGAAAATTAAACCATGTTTTCATGCAGTTTGTGTAGGTCACAGCCAAGAGAGGTTTGGCTGCAAAAGTAATTTAACCCCTTAAGGACACATGACATGTTTGACATGTCATGATTCCCTTTTATTCCAGAAGTTTGGTCCTTAAGGGGTTAATTTCTAACTGGCAGAGAATTGAGCAGTGAAACTGCAGAGTCACGATCTATACGCCAAAACTACTTTATTAAGCTAAAATGTTTTGATGCCTATAGTGTACCTTTAATACCTATGATAGTATGTGGAGACACACTGGCAAGAACATGTATATGAATGTTTTGGAATTAATTGGTTTTCTGCATGAATTGGTTATAAAATGTCAGCTCATGGTCATCAAAGTCACACGTATAGACAAACACAATGCGCTTAAGCTAACAACACACAAACAATTATAATATTTTATGTCTATATTGAACACATCCCATTAAACTCACAGTGCTGTGGAAAAAACTAGTGAACACTTGGATTTAATAGCTAGTTGATCCTCCTTTTGGAGTAATAACTTCAACAATTTCCAGTAACTGCGGGTTAGACCTGCACAATGTTCAGAGGTTTGGACCACTCTTCCTTATGGAACTGCTTCAGCTCAGCCATATTCTTTGGATATCTGGTGTGAACAGCTCTCTTGAGGTCATTCTACAGGATCTCTATGGTGCTTAAGTCTGGGATTTAATTTTTTGTAAACCATTGTGCAGTGGGTTTACTTCAAGTGGTATCACTGTTCTGCTGCATTGCCCAACTTCTGCTGAGTTATGTCCCCTCCACCATACTTAACTGTGTTGAGATGATGTTTTAATGTTAATACGCCCTTTTTACATACATAGTGTTGCATGTTTTTCATAAACAACTTGTAACCGCGGCTGGTTCCCTTATTTACCACTATAACGTCTTAAAGCATAGAACTTAGTAGGACTAACCATACAGATATCTTAGTCATAATTTTATATAGTTAGTGTAAGAAATCCTCTATTTAACATATATAAATAATTGAGAATACAATATAAAATAAGGATTGTCTTGGAAGCAATAAAGTTTTGTCTTTTAGATATTTATTATATAAAAATATAAATATAGACATATAAAATCCATAGCAAAAATTTATAGCAGAGTTTATAAGATTAAATGCTTGCAAATATCATTAATAGGTTACATGTCATCATGTCAGCCTCTGTACATGTCATCATGTCAGCCTCTCTGTCATTTTAAGATGGAGCAGCGTCTGTCTCCAAGTCTCTCCTCTGTTCCTTAACATTTAAAAGTACACCTATTTATACCTTTGGTGTCTTCATTTTAGGGTCACCGTTGTTCATATATGAAAAAGTAACACTTCTTTTACTTTATTCATTTTAGGACCTCCCTTAATTTGGCAAACATACAAGGCCATAACCAAAGGGTGCATACGTCATGGAAATGTTCCTGACTTAGTTCAAGATGGCATCTTAAAGTTTGAACATCTTTATCTACTTAGGGTTACCACAGTATATTGTGTACTGAAAGAGTCGTAGCATAGCCTTGAAGTTTGTTTATGCATTATTGTTATTGTAATTCGTCTGGGACAAAATGGCGTAAACATAATATGCACTGTAGGTAGGTAAGAGGTTATTGCTTAAAGAAACATCTATGAAAAACAATATGTTCAATTTCTAACACATTGTCAGTTTGCAATATCTCTTAAAGACAAAGTACACAGTTTAAGAAATACAACATTTCATTCTAAAACTTGTAATATTTGCATTTGCCCATAACAAACTCAACCTTAGTTTCATCAGTCCTAAAAACATTTTCCCAGTAGCGTTGTACATTGTCAAGATGGTCTTCAGCAAACTTCAGGCACACCGCAGTGTATTTTTGGAAAGCAGCAGCTTTCTTCATGTTGTCCTGCCATGGACACCATGTCTGTTCAATATTTTCTGTATATTAGACTCATGAACAGAGGTGTTTTCCAGTTCCAGTTATTTCTTCAAGTCTTCAGCTGTCACTTTATGGTTCTTTTTTTTACCTCTTTAGGCATTGTTAGAGTGGGCTCTTTGAATCATCTTGGCTGGATGATCACTTCTAGGAAGAGCAGCCACAGTACTAAATCATCTCCATTTATAGACAATTTGTCTAACAGTGGGCAGATGGATATCTAAGTTATTTGCGATAACTTTTAACCCTTTTCAGCTTATTTCAATCTTGTCAAGCGTGTGTGGAGGCAACCATGTGAGGAATACAAAGACAAGTGTGTCTTGCCTACAGTTAAGCATGGTGGTGGGAGTGTCATGATCTGGGCCTGCATGAGTGCTGCCGGCACTAGAGAGCTACAGTTAATTGAGGGAACCATAAATGCCAACATGTATTGTGACATACTGACGCAGAGAATGATCCCCTCCCTTAAGAGACTGGGCCGTAGGGCAGTATTCCAATATGATAACGACCCCAAACACACCTCCAAGATGACCACTGCCTTGCTAAAGAAGCTGAAGGTAAAGGTGATGGACTGGCCAAGCATGTCTCCAGACCTAACCCCTATTAAAGGGACACTATAGTCACCTGAACAACTTCAGCTTAATAAGGTTGTTCAGGTGAGAACTAAAGCTAAAGCTCCCTGCAACCTTTCTCATGTAAACACTCTATTTTCTAAGAAAATACAGTGTTTGAATTGAAAGCTAGGAACACCTCCAATTGCAGTCACTCAGCGTGAACTAGAAGGACTTCGGAGTTGATGGAGGCATAAAATGCCTACATCCACTCAGATCTGCTGTCAGCAGAGCACAGGGCAGCACTGTGCACAGCATACTGTGATTCAGTATCTGCTCCCTCTGCATGCAGACACTGAACTTTCCTCATAGAGATTAATTGATTCAATTCATCTCTATGAGGAGATGCTGATTGGCTAGGGCTGTGTTTGAATCATGCTGGCTCTGCCCCTGATCTTCCTCTTTGTCAGTTTCAGCCAATCCTATGGGGAAGCACTGTGATTGGATCAGGCTACCACATGTAAGCAGACTGCTTGTTTTTCTGAGTCTAACAGCATGCAGATTTACGGCTCCAGGTTTGAATACAGTAAGATTTTTACTATATTTATGGAGGCATGAGAGGCCCAGGGGGGCTAGATGGTGGTGTTAACACTATAGGGTCAGGAATACATGTTTGTGTTCCTGACCCTACAGTGATCCTTTAAGCATCTTAATCAGAAGGTGGGGGAGCGCATGGTCTCTAACATCCACCAGCTCTGTGATGTCGTCATGGAGGAGTGGAAGAGGACTCCAGTGGCAACCTGTGAAGCTCTGGTGAACTCCATGCTCCTGAGGGTTAAGCCAGTGCTGGAAAATAATGGTGGCCACACAAAATATTGACACTGGCCCAATTTGGACATTTCCACTTAGGGGTGTACTCACTTTTGTTGACAACGGTTTAGACATTAATGGCTGTGTGTTGAGTTATTTTGAGGGGACAGCAAATTTACACTGTTATACAGGCTGTACATTTACTACTTTACATTGTTGCTGAATGCCATTTCTTCAGTGTTGTCACATGAAAAGATATAATAAAATATTTACAAATATGTAAGGGGTTTACTCACGTTTGTGAGATACTATAGACTCTTAGCACCATAAACATTGAAGTGGCTGTGTTGCTTGTAGTAAGCCTTCATTTTGATGTTATTAAGTTCACAAGCTGCTTATGAGAGATTTGGGGCAGAAAAAAGGGCATATATTGAAACAAAAATAGAAGATGAAATGAATGCATGTTTTTTGAAGAAAAAAAAAAATATATATATAATGGGTAAGGTTAAATTGTGTTTAAATAAGATTGTGAATAAAACTTCTCAAATTGTGCATCAACCCAAAACATTTTTGGTGACTACAAAGTAAAAGTACAAATATAAACAAATACAGGTGTGCGAAAAATGATAAGTGAGTACAAGCATCAAAGTGATATCTAAGTAATCATAGATGGAAATGTGATAAATAGAGAAAAGTATTATCCGTTAAGGTGTGCACATCACACAGAAATAAAATATTACTTATATAGCAATACCAATCCCACTATAGATAACATGATCGGAGCTGAATAAATTCCCCTCTTCACTAACAGGTAAAGTTAGATGCAATTCCTTAGAGTACATCAGATCTGCAAATGCCTTCCGAATGGAGAAATTACCAGTTCATAGCCTTAATCTTCTATGTGACTTTATTCAAACTTATAATAACAAATCAGTAGCAAAGCTTCATTAAAAAGAAAGTAGTGGGTCCAATATTGAGGAGAACAGGAGTAGCACACTTCTACTTCAATCTTGTTTTCTACAATGGAAGTATTTTTTTGTTCATGTGTGATGTGCACAGTTTAGTGGATAATACTTTCTCCTATTTTCACATTTGTATTTACAGTTTTTTTAAATATCACTCTGATGCTTGTGCTCATTTATAAAAAAATTTGTGCACACATATTTATTTGGCTTGTGAAAAGTGCACACATTCATTCTGCATCTTTATTCCACAGACATTTTTTTTAAAAAGTCCAGCAAACATACCAACATTCTTTTTATACATTAGTATGCATGAATGCAGTCGAAGTTTCATTGCAATGTGAAGCAACTGTCAAAATTTTGTTTGCTTAAACGTTTGCAGAACAAATGCAGTATACATTTGTAGGATTTACACACATCACAAAACCATCAGTAAAAGTAAGTTAGACAAGGCTGTCCACAGCTTCTGTGAATTGATGGCTACGAGTGTAGGGATGGTGCAGGAATGTCTGTCTTGACAATGGGTGGGAACCTAATTAGGCCACAGAAGGGTTTTAATCTGAATCCATGTACTAATTTCCAATGAATAAAGTAAGCTATTAAAATACATGACGTAGCCCAGACATATAAACCTTTAGAACGCAGTAAGTATTTTGGCTTCTTCTAGCCAGATGGGTGAGCAATGGGTGTGCCTTACTCCTCCTATCGTCATATAGTTAAATACAATAAATTCAATTACAGACATTTAATAAACAATAATAATAGCATACAAAGTTAATTTTCTTGTAAGCCTGAAAATTCAATCTATGTCACGTGATGTGTTTTAAGTGTTATATGCCAACAGTCTTGCTTGAATGGGCACACTGTGCTTGTAATCCTTATACAATAATCCCATGCTGTTTGAACACACTGTAATCATTGACATACTTTCCTTTTCTCTTTCACATTTTATTACTTTATAGTGCCTATGACAAGTCTTTTTTTACTGCACATGATTTTAGTGACAGGCGTGGAATTTATACCAAGTTGTTGCTAGCTGCAGGAGCCCTATCAATTTCTCATTTCAGAAAATAAAACCTTATTAAAGGAAACAGCACTAAAACACAGTAAGCTGTGTAAACAGATGTTTTCAGTATTCGTGGGGGAAAAGCACTTCTTCAGGGCAAACAGTGCTACCTCATAGACATTATACTCTTGGTGTGGAAATAGCATTTTTGTTACCCTTAAAGGGACACTGTAGGCGCCCAGACCACTTCAGCTCTTTAAAGGGGTCTGGGTGCAAAGTCCCATTACCCTTAATCCCGAGCAGGTAATTATTGTAGTTTTTATGAATGGCAATAATTACCTGCTAGGGTTAACTCCTCCTGTAGTGGCTGTCTACCAGAGAGCCAGTAGAGGGACTTCCAGGCTCGAAGGCAACTTTTGGTCACCTAAATAACACTAGACATCCTTGTGCTATGCATGAGGACTTCCAGCGTCACCGGAATCCCCACAGGAAAGCATTGAATAATGCTTTCCTATGGGGAAATTCTAATGTGAGCTTGGCATTTCTGCACATGAGCATTAGGTCTACCCTCCGACATCATCCATCAGGAGCATTGGCGTAGTCGAGCCTGAGCCAAGGGACATCTGGGCTGGACCCAGGTAAGTGACAGAAGGGGTTACTAAGCCCTTCTGCACCACAAGTTGGGGAGCTTGGCAGAGGGGGATGCTATAGTGCCAGGGGTTTGTTTTCCTGGCAATATAGTTGCATTTTAAATTGGACTTGTCCATCACAAAAGGTGTGTGTGAGAAGATCAGATATATTGTGATAGATAAGCAGTAGTAAATACACATGCACAGTTTAAAACTTGCACTTAGATCTGTGGTTTGGAACCCAGTCCTCAAGTACCTCCTAACAGTCGAGGATTTAGGGATTACCCAGTTGTGTGTAAGATGTTTTTAGTAGGAAAAAAACAAAAACATATTAAACACAACAGGGTAATCCTTAAATCCTTGACTGGTAGGGGGTACTTGAGGACTGGGTTGGGAACCCCTGACATGAAGCTTGCTGATGCTGCCTCCTTCAAAATGGCCAGCTTAGTAAACATGAGTAGAAATACAAAACTATATCTCAGTGCATTAAAAACCCTAATACCACAGTGAAAAAAAAAATAATATATAAAATATTTATACAACCATACATTGGGTAATGTAGAAACTGGTACCAAATTGTGATAAAAGTGCCTAAAAGAAAATAATAAATAACAACAGTGTGAACCATGAAAACATATAGTGCCTTAATACTATGGTAGGAATTCCACTCACATGACCAAGAGCCGTACCAGATCCTGTATCAAAGGCTCAAAGGTGCCAGTACTGGCTACAGGGTCCACTCTCCAATAGTAGGAAACAGGACATCAGATGTGTGCCAAACAAGTAATATTTTATTCAAAATACAAATAAAGAAAACCAATAAAAACAATATCATCTCTGAGTACTGTACTAGAATGGTAGTGGAACACAAGTTCCACTCACCACCAAAAAGTAACATAGGATCAGGAATAAAAACTTATTTTTTTTGCATTTTACTAAACAATACAATCCCAGAAACATGATTTTCCTTCTATAGTTAACAACATAAAAAAAAAAAAACTTTTAAAAACTGTAAATTGATAACCTAGTCTCACACTAGGATCAATTGCACAATGGCAATCTCCTATCTCCCACTCAAAGTTTTTTTTAAGTGCAACTGATTGATAGATACAGCAGTACCTTAAACCTAGTCTCACAATACGGTCAATAACACAATGGCAATCCCCTACCTCCCATTCAAAATTATTTTATGTGCCACTGGCAGTAGCTAGCTAGATACAGAAATAACCTCAACCTAGTCTCGCACTAGAATCACTGGCACATGCTATCTCCCACTCCCACACAAGCACAACAAAAGTAAAAACACAGTATCACGGCAGACCTGTCTCTCTCAGTAGTCAAAGTGTCTGAAAGAATCCTGCTTGGAAGTATAGATTTTTCTGCTGATCCTCTTTTTATCCCTCTACCAGTCAGTTGTCACTTGATCTATCAATAAAATCAACATGTAGTGGCCTCTAAACATCAATCATCTTGATTGGGCAGATCTCTTGTCTCTCAGGGCCAAATAAGCTAGTTGCTTGTTCCCACCAAAAAATCTGTCTCTTGTTGTTTGTTACCACCAAAAAAACTCCTCTTTTTTTTCCCTGGTGCCAGGAATGGCAATCGGACATCATGAATCAATACAAGCACTCAAGGGTTTGCGCTTGTTGGTTTCCATAGATTCTGGCAAAAGGCGGCTCAGATATTTGAATTTTAAGTCAAATTGCAGTTTGGCCTGAAAAAAATCTCCATGCCTAACATATTCTCACATTGATCAGTCACAACATTAAATCCACTTATCTAATATTGTATAAGTCCACCTCATGCTGCTGCTAATATAGCTCTGATGCATCAAGCCATGGACTCCACAAGACCTCCGAATGTGTCCTGTGTTATCTGGCACCAGGGCCGGTCTTAGGGGTGTGCGAGCTATGCCGCTGCGCAGGGCGCCGTGGAGCAATGGGCGCCATGTGGCCGACACAGCTCACACATGGTCAGATGACAGCTGTGCAGGGGGAGCTAATGCAAGTACCCGGGTGGAGGATTTCACTTTCTCCACCAGGGTATATGAAAGAAATAGCGAGGCAGCAGGGGCGGAGCTTACCAAGTGGTGGGGCGGAGCTTGAGGCCAGCAGAGGCGGGGCTAATATGGCAGCGGAGGTGGGGCTAACACCTACCAGAAGCCCCTGGTAATAACTGCATCACAGGATGGGGGAAGCAGGAAGGATTCCCTCCCACCCCCGCCAGCCCATAATGGTAAGTGTGTGTGTCAAGACAACGACAAGCGTGTAGGAGAAAGTGGCTGCAGATCTACAAATTTAACACAAAACAAAATATAGCGTAATACTGTTATGAAAATAGTCAACTGCGCAAATATAGTTAGCACTCACAAGATGTAGTGGAATAAATCGCAGAAGGGTGCCTCCCCCGATGGTATTATACAAAAAACAATAAATAAATTAACAAAGTAACAAAGTACTATGCAGTACAAAGCAGGATATAACCCTCCCCCTGAGTCTCTCTATATAAATGGCTCTTGGTTGTTGAAACCTCATGTGTTTCCTCGTGTAACACAGCTGTTCGAAATCTTCTCTAAAAACATAGAAAAAAAACATTTAGAAGAGTTATTTAAAATAGAATAAAAAATAAATGAAAAAGAGAGAATAAGTATAAATTAAAAATATATGTATATTGGCACATGCTTCCCAATGCATTACAAAAAGCAAATAATGTCAATACCAGTGTTAAGTCCGTCTGGTTCCAGTGTACCCAATTGGTGTATCCAAAACATCTCTCTTTGTGCCAACCTCTCGTCCCTATTTCCCCCTCGCCAGTGTGGTTTAATATGTTCTATCCCTATGAATCGTAGCTTCTTCCAATCAAAAACTGAGCAACCATTACAATGTATGGGGACACTATGGTTTGTCACTTTCCTTTTGATATTTTTCAGATGTTCCATAATTCTAATTTTTTGTTTCCTTTTGGTTTTCCCCACATATTGTTTGCCACACGGACACTGCAATAAATGTAATACATAGTCCGGGTGGCAATTGATATTCTCCTTGATTCTGTATCTTTTGTTAGTAGTTGTACTAACAAAATCTTTCAACGTTCCCATGTTGGTGAGCGTGGTGTTACAGGCTTTACAATCTAGACAGCTATTGAAACCTGACACTGATTGTCTGGTAGGTGATATATTATTAGATTTAATACTGTAGCTTGGAGCCAAATAATTTTTTAGGTTTCTATTTTTTTGAAAATTACAGGAAGATATTGAGGGAGGAAAGGACCCAAAATCTGATCTTCCTTCAGAATATGCCAATGTTTGGCCAGCGTTCTTTTAATTTTATGATGATCTGTATTGAATTTAGTAAGAAAGGCATATTCAAATTTATTTGCTGTCAAATTAGTCCCACTGTTACCTTTTTGTTTATCCATAATTAAACTGTTTCTATCTATGTCCGTAACTCTTTGGATTTCTTTTTTAAGATGTTGCTAATTATACCCTTTAGAAATCAATTTATCTTTAACTATATTAGCTTGTTGATGAAAATCTGCCAAATTACTACAATTACACCGTACTTGTGTAAATTGACTCCCTGCAATGCCTTGGAGCTACGGGAAGAAAAACTGGACACTATCCCCATATGATAAGTATTAAATTGATACGATAAAACCATTCTACTTATAGAAGTAGGGAAACATTAACTATATATGAATCACTGTTTGTAAGCTTACTCCTTTAACACAGATATAAAGAGTGATATCAGGGCTATAGCCGAATGGAACGCACATATCATCTTAACGCAGCCAGGAAGGATGGCGCACTGGAAATTATGCGATAAACCAGGAAGTGAACGCCGATTAGACCGGGCAATTTGGAAATCATTAGAGGAGATTTCGAACAGCTGTGTTACACGAGGAAACCCCCGAGGTTTCAACAATCAAGAGCCATTTATATAGAGAGACACGAGGGGGAGGGTTATATCCTGCTTTGTATTTTATTACTTTGTTAATTTATTTTATTGTTTTTTGTATAATGTTGCTATACGTTTTGGGAGATTCCCTGAGGAATCCCTTTTTGGGTGAAACATGTAGGATTACTCCTAAGCAACCTTTTTTATTCTAAGGCTTTTTTAGCTCAATTTTAAATTTGGATAAATAAAAGCATTTTTTTACCTGTATCCTGAGTCCGGCTTTCCATATTTGCAGCGTTTTGCTACACGAAGAGGCGTCCCAGTTGTAGCCCCCCATACCTTTGGGGGAGGCACCCTTCTGTGATTTATTCCACTACATCTCGTGAGTGCTAACTATATCTGCGCAGTTGATTATTTTCATAACAGTATTACGCTATATTTTGTTTTGTGTTATATTTGTAGATCTACAGCCACTTTCTCCTACACGCTTGCTGTTGTCTTGTACCACATTAAAGGAATATTGTCTGGGATATTCCTGGAGAGGGCTACCACTATCTAAGAAGATAAGTGTGTTTTTTCCATCACATTATTGTTTTACTAAAGTGTTGGATATATTTTGTGTGAGTTTACATAAGTGTGTGTGTGTGTGTGTGTGTGTGTCTGACTGACTGTCTGCATGTGTGTGCGTGTGACTGTCTATGTGTGTGTGACTGTATGTGTGTGTGTGTGACTGTCTATGTGTGTGGCTGTCTGCCTGTGTGTGTATGACTGCCTGTGCTTGTGTGTGTCTATGTGTCTGGCTGACTGTCTGCATATGTGTGTGACTGTCTGCCTGTGTCTGTGTGTGTGACTGTCTATGTGTGTGTGTGTGTGTGTGTGACTGTCTATGTGTGTGTGTGTGTGTGTGTGTGTGACTGTCTATGTGTGTGTGTGTGTGTGTGTGCGTGTGTGTGTGACTGTCTGCCTGTGTGTGACTGTAACCGTGTGAGTGTAACTGTGTTTGACTGTAATGTGTGTGTGACTTTCTGCCTGTGTGTGACTGTAACGGTGGGCGACTGTACTGTGTGTGACTGTCTGTGTGTGACTGTAACTCTGCATTTGTGTGTACCTGTGTGTGTGACTGCAACTGTGTGTGTGACTGTCTGTACCTGTGTGTGGCTGTCCGCCTATAACTGAGTGTGTGCGTGTGTCTGTGCCTGTCTGTCTCTGCCTGTGTGTGTGACTGCATGCCTGTAACCGTGTGTGTGTGACTGTCTGCTTGTAACTATGTGTGTGTAACTGCATGCCTGTAACAGTGTGTGTGACTGTGTTTAACTGAGGATCAAGCCGTGTTTAACTGAGTGTGTGTCTTTGTGACTGTCTGCCTTTAACTGAGTGTGTGTGACTGTCTGCTTGTAACTGTGTGTAGCGGTCTGCTTGTAACTGAGCGTGTGTGACTGTTTGCCTTTAACTGAGTGTGTGTGACTGTTTGCCTGTAACTGTGTGTGTGTGGAGGGGGGGGGACAGTATGTCTGCAACTGAGTGTGTGTGACTGTCTGCCTGTAACTGGGTATCACAGTAATATGTGACATACTTAGTCAGCCCCTCTGTAATGCATGGGAGGCAGTCTGATACCTCTGGCCTGCACTTCTATTGGCTGCAGACCATAAGTAGCTGTCTTCCAGGCTCCGACCAATTAGTGCGTTGCTGCGGATAGAAGCTTTGACACTGTAAATGCCTGAGCTAACGAGACAGTTACTCATAGTCTGCACCTGGTGAAGGGTGCAGACCAGATTCCCAGCACACTGGGACACCAGAGATCAACATTTCCCCCTCACTGCAAGGTAACAGAGAAGTGGGAATGAATATTTTTTTTAGGATCATTATTAGTTTAATAAATCCCCTATAAAAACACTACACCCCTATACACACACACAAACTTGGATGAAGGTGTATGACCGGGGAGGATAGGGAGGGGCGCTGTGAAGATTTTTCGCACAGGGCGCCTTATGACCTAAGGCCGGCCCTGTCTGGCACAAAGGCATTAACAGCAGATCTTTCAAGTCTTTCAAGTTGCGAGGCGGGGCGCCATGGATCAGATTAGTTGTTCCAGCACATCCCAAATATGTTCAATTGTATTTAAATATAGGACATTTGGAGGTCAAGGCAACATCTTGAACTGTTTGTCATGTTACTCAAACCATCCCTGAACATTTCTTGCAGTGTGGCAGGGTGCATATGAATGCCACCTTTGTTGGTAGTTACTAACCATTGCATACCGGGTACACAATGAAATCCACTAATCCACTGTCGAAACTACAGAACCAACCGGTAGGACACACCAGGAGTGTTCAATGGATTAACCCTAATAATGACAAGTCAAAATAAATAAGCATAATCTAACACAAAGTGGGAGAGTGCTGCCTGGAAATGAAAACTGCCATTTACCAGAGACTATATAACAGTAGGTATGTTCCAGATAGTAAAAGCACTCAACAGAACTACCAGATAACAGAATCATTAAAGTAAAAAGCTCATTAATTCTTATAAAAAGCTCATTAATTCTTATCCTGTAAACAATCCTTAAGTCGTGTAACCAAGGCAATATATGGTAGGATACAAATAAAAATGGGTAAGGCTGTATTAACTCTGGCCAATGCACCCCACGAGACCTGTGGTTTTAGAGATGCACTAACCCATCTAGCCATCACTTTTTGTCTCAGACTTTTTCGCTTTCCCATTTTACATGCTTCCAACACATGAAATTCAAGAACTGACTGTTCACGTGTGGTAAAATACATCCAACACCTTGACAGGTACCATTGTAACGATATAATCAATGTTATTCACTTCACCTGACAGTGGTTTTAATGTTATGTCTGATCAGTGTAAATTAACATATACTTTCTTCTCATTTAACTACAATATTTATTTATTTAAAAAAATATTTTACCTGGAAGGATACATTTTGATTTCTCTCATTTTCAAGTATGTACTGGGTCCACAAAACATTGCATCGTTACAATAGGGCACAATAAATTACAAAAATAAAATTAATACACACATGAATACAAAATTTAACATAGAACAAGTAAGAAAAATTTAATCAACCATGACAGGTGCATTCTGTTTTGAGATATGTAGAGAGGGATCACTTCAAGGATTTTAGAATGGGGGAAGGTTTGAAAGTGAGCGGGAGGTCATTTTAATAATTGCGGTGGTCTGTTGGAAAATGAGGATCAAGCCGCTTTCTTTTTGTATTGAGGTAGACTAAATAAAGTGCTGGTCCTGGATCAGAGGTTATAGGATGTGGGAACAGCTGGAGAGAGCATTCTGCTTAGGTAGGGTGGAAGCTTCCCAGAAAAGCTCTTAAACACAAGGCTATAAAGATGAACGGTGTGTCTGGAATCCAACGACAGACAGTTTAGTTCTTTTAAGATGTCACAATTGTGGATCATTGTAGCACAAAGTAGCAGAACGCGTTATAAAATGTAGTAAGTTTACTAAGGTAGGTTTGTGGTGCAGGTGCATACACTACATCCCCATAATCAATTACTGGCACTAGCATTTGCTGTACAATCTTTTCCTTTACTGTGGGGCTTGGGCAGGATTTGTTTCTGTACAGGGCACCTAGTTTTGGACAAAGTTTTGATGAGAGGTTTTCAATCTTGAAGACAAACGATAGATAGGTGTCTAGCAACATACCAAATTATTTGAAAGAATGGACTGCAGTCAGTGTGTTATTTGATTTTGTTCTGATCCATCAATGAGAATTTTGTAATTTGTATAATTTAGGTACTGTTCCAAAGATCATTGTGACAGTTTTGTCAGTGTTTAGGAAGACTTTGTTTTTTGGGATCCACTTTTCTTCCTCAGTGAACTGTTCTTGGAGCACAACCTCAAGCTGCGGTAGATCAGATTTGCTTGTGTAGATTACTGTGTTGTCTGCGTAGATGTGTAGACATTAGGCAGATCATTTATGAATAATGTGAATAGTAGCAGTCTGAGAATGGAACCTTGGGGAACACCACACGTGACTGGGAGAGGGAGGGAGTTGCTGTTGGTCACATATTTGGATCAATCTGATACATATGATTGAAAACAGATTAGTTGATGATCACCAATACCTACGTTTTTGAGTTTTTGCAGTAGAATGTCATGATAGAGAGCTATTCTATAAACGCATGTGCACTGCCACATATTACTGTGAGAGTGTATTGGTGTGTATGCACCTACCACACCACTATCTATATAATTTATAAGTTATTCATGCTTTTTTGTAAATTGTACAATGTATTTGTATGTATGTCAATATATTTGCAGGGCATATAATAAACAACTTAGGTTTTGTTTAATTTGGATTTGCATTTCTTTTACATTTTAACCCCATATAAAGTATTTATTGCTCCTAAATATGCATTTAGCAACTAGCTTCATAAACATTTGACAGCCTTAGATAGCGTCTGTGTTCATACTTACTCATTTTACTTTATTATGCTATTTACTCAGATAAGTAATCCAATACATAGTTTTTTTTAATATCAATGAGACCTGGGAATAAAATAAGGATTCAGGCACTCATCACTGTGATTTATAGAAATGTTTTTTGTATATTTCTACAAGTGAACTAATGCATTGATTCCATTACACTATATAAAGCCCATACAAATTTGACAGCATCCATTGATAAAGGCAACTGCAGAAATGCACGGTAAAGTCTGAAACACAATGCCTATCTATGTTCATTTGCATGTCACGCTGGGAACTCTGGGAAATATGTTCAAACATGATTACACATGTTTCTGTGCCTAAAAATGACTTTTCAAACTCCAACTGGAGAAATGCAAGTGGTGCATAACATATGTATACATATGTATACGTCTGTCAATTGCCTTTTATATATATATATATATATATATATATATATATATATATATATATACATATATACGCAATTAACAGACGTGTGTATGTGAATGGCCTTTCTTGGAGGTATGCTCTTTGTCATTGTGAGTGACTGTTCCTTAGTACAGTCTAGTACAAGTGAAAATTGAGAAGGTGACAGAACTGGAAATGAACGCGGTCACTTTACTTTAAGCAAGCACAAAATACATCCCTGTTCATTCTAAGCCAATAAAATGACTTCATACATTTGCTGGGAAAAGTCTATCAAATATATTAATTTGTATAGTGAAAGTCATTACCTTGTATAAATTTAAAGCTTTTAAGCATGTTTTATTAGTAATTTGAGTTTCAACTTAGACACAATAACTCTGGATTTGTTTCTTAGATACAATAATTCCAACTCTCATACCTTTATCACTACAAAAAATATACAACCCTGCATGTCTTAGGAAAATATAATAAAGTTCTGTTTTAATCCCCTCAATTGCCACCAAAACTGTGTCCTCTTTTCATGCCTGGAAATTATGTAAGCTTGACATGAGAGGAGGGGACAGAACGGGGCATTAGTGATGCAATGAACCTGACCGATAATGCAAACACCCAAAATAGGGCAGTATAAGTCTGCTGCACATGCAGAGTGTGCTGCTGTATGGCTCTCATATTAGCAAAAATGCCTTTAATTAACTTTATACAGCAAGTGCACTTGGTAAGACTCACTCAAGCTTCATTTTCTGGACATTCGTCTGTGGTGTCCCCAAAGATGGATACCAGAAAACCAACCGGGGCAGATACTCTAAATCACAACTGTTCCATTGAATTTTAGGCAGCTGGGAGGTAAGCTGTTGGTTGAACTTGAGACTTTATTTTAGTAGGTACAACATTTCAATTAATACATGGGTAAACTAATATCATATACATAATTTTGATTTCTCAAAAAAAAAAAGTATAATATATATTTTTAAGTAACAATTGTAACAAAATAATTGTTTTATATATATATATATATACAAAGTTGTTATTTAGTTGTTATTTATGGTATGTAGTTGTTATTTATGATGTTTTTCTTTTGTACATGTGCAAATGTGGAAATATTGGCAACAACTTTGTTGCTGATATTGCTATCTACGAATGCTATTAATCAGTAAAATAACCGATAAAACGACGGCTATGCAAAATTAGGAAAACGAGAAAGAATCCTGGTATATCTGTAGATATGCAAGCTGTTGCTATTAACAACAGTTTAGTAGCAGCTGCTATTTACCAACAGGTTTTCCGCCTTGACACTACATTTAACTACCTGAATAACCATAACTTCTGCTCACAAAGTTACCAACCAGTCACAGGCTACATAGGTTTTATTTGTAATGGCACAAGTGAGCAAACATATTTTGAGACCAGAGTAGGGACTAAATGAAGGGCACTCTACTGAAGTTTCTCTGAGCTTTTGCCTATTCTCATATTCTCTGTTTTTGCTTCAGTTATGCATTTGCAAAATATACCGTAAATTTTTAACCAGGACTAACCCTTTAGAACAATGTTATAATGAGCAGCATTGTAATTGCACTGCTCTCTTATCAATGCCGTGCTTCAATATGTCAAAGTTCTGGACTGGCTGTGACCTTGGTAATGAATAACATGCTTCAGACATACTTTAGATGCTGACAAATTATGACACAGCAACAAATGGATGCACCTGACAGACAGTTGCTATCATGTTGCTTTCAACTTTTGTTTACCTTTTATTAAATAAAAACCCACTCCAGTATTCACACACAGCATGATGAATACATGAACTCATATGGTTTTCTCCACACTCTCCCTTTAGTTCAAATAGCATGAATTGGCATTGAATGTTTTGTTGAATGAAGTGGAAGGGTATGAATAGGCATTTTCGAGTCAGGCCTATATCTGTGTCAAGATACAGCAAATTTTATTTTTATATGGTTTTTTTATACCAATATCGTACTAGACTAAGCATGTCAAACTTGGGGCCCACAATTAATATATTTGCGGCCCAACTGCTGTGGGGCCACTTTGTACTGTGGTTGCAATCAGCTGCAAGACAGGAAAGATATTTCCTGTCTGCTTCTTGTCTTCCCTCCCATGGACACAAGAGAGAAGAGTGTCTGTCTGCAGAGCAGTCCAGCCACTCCCCCTTCCCTCATGCTCGCAGTGCCAGAGGAGCGGCTGGCCTGCGTGAGCAGAACTGAAACTGGAGGACGGACAGCTCATCTTAAGGTAGGAGAAGAGGAGCTTGGGGGACCTTCCTGTGTAGTGTGTTAAATTGGGGTGGGTGGACAGTGTATTATTTTGGGGGAGGGAAGGAGAGGGCAATGTATTAATGTGAGGGAGGGAGGGGGCAGTACATTAATGTGAGGGAGAAGGCAGTGTACTATTTTGAGGAAGGAAAGGGGCAGTGTATTAATGTGAGGAAGGGAGTGAGCAGTGTATTAGAGTGGTGGGAGAGGTTAGCCTTTGAGTTTGACATGCTTGTACTAGATTGTCACTTGGCTAAATTTAGCCCGTCTGCTACTCAGCACAATTACTGTAGGCCTCATTTAACCTTACTCATCACCAGTTTTTGACCTAGGTTGGGATAAATGTCTTTTTGGGCTTTTGACACCTTCTCGATACTTAGAGGATATTGTTGAAAAATACAAGTCAAAGAAGTGCACCTAGCAGTCTATATTCTATTGAAAGACACTTTTTTTCATGTCCAGTAACTCTATTAATTGCACACATACAGAATGTATGTCTGTGTTGCCTCAAAACATGACACCTAAAGGGCCACATTCATAAAACCTTAAAGGGACACTCCAGACCCCTAAAGCACTTTAGCTTGCTGAAGTGCTTTATGTGTGAATAGCGTAGACTCTTTTTTTTTTTTTCAATATAAATTTACACTTTTATAAATGAACCTGGTTACACCCCCTGGCTGTCAATCAGACAGCATGCCCTGCTAATTCCTGGTTTGGTTTGCGCAATAGTGCTAAATTCAAGAGACAGACAATTTCCCAGAGCACCTACCTTGCTAAATCTACTCATTGAACTGAATTGGGAAGCCCCTGAAAGCCTGGGTGGGATTAGGAGAGGAAAAGAAGAGAACTGCAGGTTTTGTAAGTTGTTATGGATGCATGCATCTTTTCATTGGAGTGTGTCTAGTAAACAGTGATTTTTATTTTATTATTTTCTTTTTGTATTTAGGCAGTGAATTGTCTCTTTAAGAGTTTAATCGTTATTGTAATTAATTATGATTATTGAATACATGGTATAATTAATAACTATTATTATAATTATTATATTATTCCTCAAACTGTTTTCTCCTAGTAAATTAAGATTGTAACAATGATGGATTGTGGCTTTCACCGGATTGAGTTTATTTTATTAATCAAGCAAGTGATTCTAATTTTTTTGTCCTTTCTTATAGCATAAAATCTCTTTTTCTAATCTTTTGATAATTATACATTTTTACACCATTCAGATTCAAACCATCCTTTTCACTAACATGTTTCTGTATTTAGAATGCCTAATTACAAAATTGATCTTTAACATAATAGAAGTGACACCAACACACAAATGAAATTCCTGTGGGTAAAAAAATAAAGCATTTTAAAGTAACTCCTGGAACTGTTCTCATTTGCACAAATCTTTTACCAAACTTCACCACTCATGTTTTAGTTGTATTCTTGTACAAAAAATACTAGTATTTTTATACATGTGCAAAAAAATTCAGTGATTGACAATTGGCAAATGAGAGGACTTAAAAGTGAAAATGCTCATTATGTCATCAGGAGCTTTGCTATCTGACAAAAGTTCACAAACCACTAAATACAATTAATTAGTTCATTTTGCGTTATTCCTCTAAAATGTTTTCTTCTTTCCTAGTGGTTGGAATGAAGTTGTTCAGTGGTGGACCTGTGTAGATCTCTACATCTGTTTTCCACTGGATGTTAGTATGCCAAGCATTGGATTAATACCCTTGTAGATTGCCAAGCATCAGATGATAATTGATTAACCACTAATGCAGACCCAGTCTGTTTATACTGGATTGCTTCAGCATCATTTAAAGAAATGGCAGTCAACTGGACTTAAAAGGCATTCAAGCACATGAATGCTCTTAAAACTCCTCATGGACAGAGCTCTAGGGAGGCCCTCACCAATCTGTCCCCTAGAATGCTACCATTAGCATATTCTGGGATGATGCAGTAATGGTTCCTGTAGAGCTGAGGTTACAGTTTCAGTGGAAAAATGGAAGCTGTCTATTAAGGACAACATTTTAAGTTTATGAAATATGGGCTGTGAGATGTCATAAATGAGGTGGCATTTAATCTATGCCATAGAAAAGGGGACATTTGTAGACCGCAAATAAAGCAGGACTGTGAGGGGTCAATACAGAAGGGTGTTTGGTTAGGATGACCTGGCAGCTATAGATGGAGAAGTGACAGACTGGTTACCCAAGTAATTTATGCCCCTAAGACTTTTAAATGCATTACCATATCATTTATATCAATTAAACTATGAACTGGAGAGGGCAACCAATTGGAGACACACCACTATTTCATGCAATGTGAAAGGTCATTGCCTGAATCTGACATTTTTTTGGGTGAGCATAGCACAGTACATGATTTGTATCAATACAATAATATAACACAATATGAAATACAAGGATTTCCAGTGGTAGTACTTTATGGACATTGTCATCACACCCTTAAATACAAATGTTATATCTGGTGACATCCAATTAACGCTTCTTAGTTAATAGTTATTTCAGAAGTTGTACATCACTTTTTCAAATAATAACTACTTTTGTTTTTATCAATTTATTATTTTAGCAATGAGGATTTCCCTTTTCTTAAAACTCTCATGATACATCAAATCAGGATTCAACAATACGATAAAAATATATTTTCTTAGCTTGCATGATTTTTTTTCTATGATGGTGTGTGGATGTAGAAATAATGGTACTTTTGGAAAAGATTAACTTTGACAAAGTACTACTGCTGAGAAGTTTAGTGACAACATCTCCAAGTGGGTTCAATTCCCTTGGCACACTGCTAATTCTCATGGTAATGCTAATGCTGTCTTTTGCAGCTCTGCTCAAGCCGTATGTCTTGTTGATGATCCGAAGCCTGGGAAAGAATATAAATATCCCGAAAAGCTGCCAGGGGAGCTGTATGATGCCAACACTCAGTGCAAGTGGCAGTTTGGAGAGAAGGCCAAGCTCTGTATGTTAGACTTTAAAAAGGCAAGGCATTGTTATCTACTGAATTTCTGAATTGGGTTGAGTTAAATGAGTGTAAAATACTACTAGTTCCAATGTGCAACCATGCAACTAGTCTGCAAATCCCTCAACTGTCATTTAATAAATGTCTTTCTTCCCACAAGCAGGCTTAACAGATGCTAACCCACCTCCCCAAAAAAAAATAAGCAAAGTAACATAATAAAGATTATGAGATGGAAAACCAGAATAAATTTAAATTATTTTTTCTAAGCATCGGATCAAAGCTGTGGTAATTTATTTGCAAATACTACCAGTGTAAAATATTTCCAAATGACTAACACGCATAGTTTATTCTTGGAAGTTTATTGAATATATCAGCAATGTTATCAGGGCCAGCTGACACTGTCTGCATAAAAGCCTCCTTTGGGCCTGGGAAGCAGCAGCAGTTGTGTCAGAGCAACAGATGCACAGCCTCTTTCTGTGGGTGGCCAGACTCAAGTCCTGTTATATGAAATTCATAGAATCTTTAACATTCTGAAAAGTGGAAAGTGAACTTTCATCTTCACTCTGACAAAAAAATGTACAAAGAAAAGTCATCAATAGTAGTACACCAATATTTATATTGAAGTCCGCACGCGGTAGTAGCTCCAAAATAATCCCACAGGTAGGTAATGAAAAAGTCCACAATTGATTAAAAAAAATGGATAGAGGAAAAAATATAACAAAAATGGCAGCAACTACTAGCCAACCTAATAAGATGTTGCCTTGTCTACCCCCTTGATGTTTTGGAGTAGCGGTATATTTCTTTTACAAGGAATTATTCTCTGTTCTTTATCAAAAGTCATCAATTCTTTGATCTGTCATTGATCTTATTATTATGTAACATGATATAGTATTTATTATATTTTGCTCAGTCATAGCCTCCATTGGCAACTGTTTTAAAAAGTTTCGGTTACCCCTGAACAGGGATAAAACAGCTACTTACAGAGTAATATTGACAGGTACGTCGATATTGCTTGGTCACTGCAAGTTGCTTTGTAACCTGAAATACTGTATTTGTTAGTTTATCTGCAATTGCTATGCCATATTCATTTCACATACAAAGTACCATATCAGTCCAACTGAAATATATCTTAGCTGTATAATTTCATTTTGTGTGATACATTTTGATCTTTCTGTTCATTTGCTTATCTTTCTTTCTAACGCGTTAGTTTAAATGTGTAATTTTTACGTAATGTCATTTAAATATATTCTTTTGTGCAGGATATATGTAAAGCACTTTGGTGTCACCGAATAGGAAGAAAATGTGAGACAAAATTCATGCCAGCAGCTGAAGGCACAATATGTGGACATGATATGGTAAGGTTGAATCCTGGAAGGTGCATGGTACTGTACAATGAAAACCCATTGATACAGGAATCATAGGCATTGCTAGGGAAGACTTTAAAGGCTGAAAGCCCAAATATTTGAGACTCTTTAGCCACGAATCTCTACAGTAGGTAAAGGGGTCAGTAGGATATTTGTGTTTTTAGGTTTGATTTTACTCATAGCATTTGACTACTAGAAAAAAAGTAAGATCTGTAGTATAATGCTCTACCAGGCTTTTTAGTGGGAGGTTGTGGTCCCCCCCACCTGTTGGAAGGGGATGCTGTGGAAAAGAACTTTGCTGCACATCACTTTATTTTTTAGGAAGCATTGCATGATCACCCTGAAGAGCTAGCTGTGCAGCATGTGCTTGTTTGCAGCAGCACACTGTTCAAGGGTAGAGAGGAAGGGATATAATATGGATATCCAGACATACCAAGTCCTGTATGTCGAGTGTCTACATGACACCCTCATGTCTCAAATAACATCCCGGAAATCACACACAATCTAACATACAATATATATCAAATTGTGTGTGTGAGTGATTTCCAGGCTATTTTATATGCTAAAAGCCCTCCCCCCCACCCCATGAATATTATTTCTGAACAGGGGCCCTTTAAGAGCCTAACAGGGCCCCTGCAGTATCTGCCAGCTGGGAGGAAGTGATAAACAGCCTGTCACTTCCTCCCAGCTAAGAAGACAGTCATGTTGGAAGGAGTATAAGGCAGGAGCATGGAGGCAGAGAAGAGGCTGGAGTAAGCAGTTACATGCTCACTCCCATTAGCCTCAGCCAGACACAAGGTAAGCTAAGGATGGCTGCAGTTCAAATTGTTATGCCTTGTGTGTGTCAGTGTATATCTGAGTGTGTGTGTGTCTGAGTGTGTGTATATGTGCAAGTGTGTGTATCTGAGTGAGTGTATGTACCAGTGAGTGTATCTAAGTGTGTATATGTACCAGTGTGTGTATCTGTGTGTATTTGAGTGTATGTGTTTATCTGTGTGTCGGCGTGTATCTAATTTTGTGTATATGTGCAAGTGTGTGTATCTGAGTGTGTGTATATGTGCAAGTGTGTGTATCTGTGTGTCAGTGTGTATCTGAGTAAGTGTGTATGGGCCAATGTGTGTATCTGTAAGTATCTAAGTGAGTGTATGTGCCAGTGAGTGTATCTTAGTGTGTGTGTATACCAGTCGGTGTATCTGTGTGTATTTCAGTTTGAGTGTATCTGTATGTCAGTGTGTATCTGAGTGTGTGTGCCCGTGTTTGTATCTGAGTGTATATGTGCCAGTGTTTATCTGTGTATGTATGTGACAATGTGTGTGTATGTGTCAGTGTCCATATCTGTGTGTCAGTGTCGGTATCTGTGTGTATGTGACAGTGTATGTGTCAGTGTCCGTATCTGTGTGTCAAGGCGTGTGCATGAGTCCATGTGTTAATAGTGTGTGTAAATAGTTGTAATATGTAAATAGTTGTGTTCTGTTGCAATAAAATATCATGTCATTGTTCATACATGTTTGGTGGCTGTGTGCGTTTTGGGACATGTATGTATATGTGTGTACACGTGAGTGCGTGGCAGGGCACGCGTAGGGGGTGTGCAGTTACTGGTGAAGCCACCTCCATGAAATTAACTTTTGTATGTTGGGATGTCTGGATATCCCATGACACATCTACACTTCTCTGTTAGTGTAAGGGCCATTGAGTTTCCTTTTAGCTCAAGCACCAGGTGTTTCTGGAATAAAGCAATGCTTCTGCAGGAATCCATATTGAAACTAAAATAATAGCATTAACTAGACATATCCTATACAGAAGGTCTGACTTGGGACAGCATTTACACCAACTTATGTAGAATGTGGTAAAATAGTTATGTTGGATGAATTCTGAAAAGTGGATTTTTTTAGCTATTTTTAATTGACTTTTGTTACCATAATAATTGCAGTCATGTACAATTTAAAAAATGGACTTATGTGCAAGTTAAATTATCCACAAAGACTGGAGAATTGTCTGTTGGCAGCACGTAACAATTAAAAAAAAAAAACTAATTAGAAATAAAGGTACTTTTTTAATCTTTGGGGAATCTTTTAAAACATACTGGTACCTAATTATTTAGAAACTTGATTTTCTTCCATCCATTGGCTGACACTTTCTGTTTTGGAATTTAAAATTTTGCTCTTTGAAAGTTGACTAGGGTATTTATTACCGTTACTTTCTAGAGCAGGTGTCAAAATGCTCTGTACTTTTTGCACTCCAGCTGACAAATAACTGAACAGTGGTCTTTGGTGTTACACTTCCTTACAAATGTGTAGCTGAGTTGCATTTGAATCTTTCGATCGATCTATCTGAATCAAGCTGGTGCAAATTAAAGGGAGCACCATAACCACTACAGTCTGCTAAGTAAACAGTAAATAGTCAAGCTATCCAGATTTATGGATCCTGTCCCGCCATACCAACTTAGTATCCCCACGTTTCAGGACACCAGGGAACTTTCCTCAACAAGCATAGGATCTTGCACTATGATTATGGCACTATGCCCCTGCAGAGAGCATTGAAACATTGCTCCCTGCAGGGTCAGTCCTCAGTGAGATGGGCTTACATAATTGGCAGGCAGTCTGGTGTGCATCCACATAAGGATAACCTGCTAGTAATTGGGATGGACCTGCATCACTAGCCTATCCCTTTTAGCCCCCTTCCACAGAAGTTGGGAAGTATAATCAGGAAAAGATTGGAAGAAATGCAGGCACCTGAGGGATTATATAGTATGTTTTAAACCTTTAGTAAAACAGGTTAACAACTTTCCATGGATACCTCCGAGCACCATGAAAACTTTAGTAGGCTGTAGTGGTTATGGTGTTGAGAGTTTTAATATAACTGTTAAATGCTGGACCCCTGGACTTAAAAGCATATCATCAAGGAAACTTCCAAGGTTATTTACTAAACAATGAATTGTTAAATTGACCATAGAATTTTAAGAATTTCTATAAAATAGCCAGTCTGAATTAAAAATATATGAAATCTCCATGTCAAGTCCTTATAATTCACAGTTTAGTAAATATCCAGGACAGGATATCTAATACAAGAGACTTCCCTCTTCCTACTTGGGGAGCCTTCCAACATAATTAATGTAACTTAACCTCCCCCAGTCATTCCCCCCCAGAGTACCTGTTGGATTGTTTAATAGCCTTAAAGTAGAATTAAGTGAAAAGGTATAATTGTTTTGAAAGCACTCCAGAGATAACATAGGCTTCAGGATATAATGGGGACAGGAAATTATGAGCACTGAAAATAGTTAGAAGAATTTAAACTCGATTCCAAAAGAGTTATCAACAAGTCTCTTATAATATCAGGAGGGATTACACATTGGAGCAAAAGAAAAACCCTGAAAGAACATCTGTTGAAATATTGACTCAAAAATTCAACCTAATTGTTTTGCTATCACCCCTGTAACTAGGGGATTTCTAATCAAGCGTTTGTTTCAACAGATTCTGAAACCATGCCATTAAAGCTGCCCAGATATCATTTCACGCAGATGTTACTACTATAATCTGTCCAACAAAAAATTTCCTTTCTGCATTACGTATATTGTGTTGCATGTATACAAATTTGGTAAATAAAGCTGTGTGGTGAAGCTGGGTATCTTTAATGTACTTTGCATACCAAGCGTAGGACAGGTGTGGGAGAGGTAACAGGCAAGGCAGATTGTTGAGGAGATGTACGGTTTCTTGTGGGCTCTGGGCACTGACAGGTAATATTTTCCTGCAAATTAAGACCAGAACTATTTGGATCATTTTCTAGATGCAAATTGATATATGTGGCATTCTTTAGAGATCACAAATGCTCTTCTACTGCCAATAGAAACAGGCTCCTTCCTCCCAAAAACAAACATAGGAGGCAACTAAAGAAAATACACTGCTACTCGTATTAAACCATATCAACCTATTGTCCAATCCACTGATTGACATAAAAATGGGGTTTCAAAAAAAGTAGAGGTACTTACATGCTGGTAAGTTGTGGGGGAACTGGTGCAAGAGTTTATTTGGGGCCCTGCCATCGCAAGGATGGACAAGTGTTGGAGTTTAAATGCTGAGATGTGTACCTATATATACATGTACACTGCCACACACACTGATACACATACACACATATACAGACACACTCTGACACATCCGGATACACAGACACACAACAGATACACAGACACACAGATGCACACATTGACGCACATATGGAGACAAACACTAACGCACAGACATACAGATACACAGACACACATTAACACACATACAAATACCCAGACACACACACTTACACACATACAGACACATTAATACACATACAGATAGAGACACAGAAATACACACACAGACACACACTGACAAACATGCAGGTACAGACACACAGTTACACACAATGACACTAATACAGATACAAACACTGACACACATACAGATACACAGACACACACAGATAATACACACACACATAACACATACACAAATAGGCATACACATACAGACACCCAGATAACACACATATACACACAGAGATAACACACAGATACACACATGGACATTCACAAATAACACATACACAGAGATAACAAAACACAAAGATCACATTATTTTTTTTTAGCCACCCCCTTGCTTCCATTCCTTTCTAGTGCAGGAGGGTAGTTTCCCTGGGGTCAGTTGGCATCTGGCTAAATGGGATGGGAGTCTGCTCTCCCTGCTCTTTGGTCCTGGCTCAGTCTCCCTCCTGGTGCTCCCTTCTGTTTGTTGGTAAGCTGGGAGGAAGTGGACTTCTACTCACTTCCAGCACCGTGGCTTTATTTTGAACAGGGGGCCACAATACCTGACTGGCCCCTGATCAAAAATATCCATCAGATGGGCCCCCTGAGCTTGTGGGCCCCAGTGCAGCAGCAACAGCGTCACCAGCGATAGTTCCACCACTGCTGGTTAGTTATCCATCTAACATTTCCAAGGCACAGTCACACAGAATCAGAGAATGCTGGGAGACTTTTTAAACTGAGCTTCACAATAGACTTCAGTGGAACATAAAATATACAAAGATGTAATTGACGTCTACTGGGGACTCATCTAAAGCCCCAGAAATCAGAAGATATGATTCCTCCTCAGTAAATCTATTAAGTGGACTAAAAAGACACTCATGCAAGTTATTTTACTTCCCCTAAAAGTGTTAACAAACTCATGGCAGATTTAGTCTGGATTTCATTACAAGCTGAAATACTGGTCTACATCATATGCATATCAGTTTAGTTCCCTTAGAACAGTCTTGACTTGCTTGACATGCGCGGTTAACCTTTTTATAACCTGAACTAAATCTGACTTTATATTTAGTTAACATCTATATGATCAGAGAACAGGCTGCTCAGAGCTGTGCAACTGCTGCACTTGGTAGCTAAGATATATCAAATACTGTTTCTCCTTTTATAACATCTGTATTTGATTTGCAATGTTAGAGGCAATTTTGCATTAATTCAGAGGTGATGAGAACTTGCCTGAGCAGAGAGAAAAATAAATAAAACTTTACTATGCATGCTTAATGGCAGATGAGAATGTTATTTAATGTGTTGCTGCATTTGTCTACGAGAAGAATAAAAATAGCAGCTACCAGGCAGCTTTTCACACCCGACAAGATATCGTAGATTAAAACTTGTTAAACAAATATGACATGGCTTTTTCGAGAAGGCATGTCTTTTATTGGAAACTCTTTCCTGCTTATTCAGTAGGCAGTCCAGCGTCTGCAGACTTCGTTTTTCCTCAGCTCATGTGTTTCTTTTTTTCTGAATCACTTTTTTGCCCATTAGTCATGTTTCACTGTCCAATAACGAAGGTCATTTCTCTGTAGTTGGGATCCATAAAACATGTGCCTCTGACAGTGCTCTTTTGTGCTGAAATGTTGCCCATGAAAAGTTTGATGTAGCCTTGAGCAAAGTAAAACATTGTGCTGGGACAACAATGCTGTGCAGACTGCATTTTAAAATTGTAACAGCTTTCCTTGAAATCTTTCCCATCTCTTCAGCTGCCAAGACTATAAAGTGCCAAGCATGTCAGGATGTGAGGCCTTGTCAAGTGCTCATTGTTTGTTTAGGATAGAGAAAAGGAGAACTGATTTTTTTCCCAGGGAATCACTTCAAGACATGAGCACCTTCTGCTCCAAACCTTCCTGAAGAGATTACTGTGCTTTAGGATATGAATACATTGTGTGTCCTACAAAGTCCTGCTGAGAGGTTTAAGTTTAAATTTTTAGAGATTTTTTTTAGCACATTATTAAGATTATGAGTATACGGCAAAGTATAAATATTACATTGAGCTGTAATGTGTTACATAGCTATACTATGAATGAATATATATAATTATATTTATGGTGGGGAACAAAAACAATGGCCTGATGACAGTGGTGTAATTCGATTGTGGTGTGTCAAATCCGACATTCAGGTATGCCTGAAAAAAAGAGGGCTTACTTCATAATATTGATTATAAGGAGTAGCTGAATTCATACCCATTGAGAAGCGGACACCAGTGATAGGTTGGTGAAGGGGGTGGGCTAGTTATGCGATTGTGGACCTGTCCAGAAAAGAAGTTGGTCATACAAGATTAATGGGACAGCAGGATAGGACACGGAAATTGAAATGGTTGGGAAATATGAGAATTAGAGAGTGTGGCAACTCAAAAAGACTCCCAACAGCATCCAGATAGAGGAGGTGGTCTGGAGATAAATAGCCAGACAACCCTTCCCACTTGTCACCTTTCTATTTGTTTTGCAAACATTACTTCAAAATTTAACTGATGCATAGAATGGTTTATATAAAAATATATGTATGTGTATGTAATACATTTGTGGCCTACAACTGTAGAGATGCTAAGTCATATGAATGAATCATTATTTACAAAGTGCCGATAGTAGTGCCGATAGTAGTACCGATAGTAGTAGATAGATAGACTCCAAATGAAAACATGCATGCATGTTTTCCTCATTTTTAGGGGGAGGGTATATCTAAAAATAGCTTGCAACAGCTGCCGATGTATTGTCTGCAGCCTTTGCAAGTTCTTTTTTTTTTTTTTTTCACCACCACAAACTGAAACTTTTGTGCGAGAGCCACGAGTTCACACAGGTATGTGCATGGACATGTGGCTTTACAGTTTTTCTCAATGAGGTTTAATAAAGCTTATTGAGAATGGGGGAAGGTAAGAACACGATGCACCGTAGCACACTGCACCTGTCACTTTCGTTAGCTCTGTGGAGCTAATAGAAGAGTACGAAATTATCCCTGTCTATCCAGGGAGGTGTTTCTGCCCCCAACTATAAAAGTATTGATTTCAGTTGAAATTGGCACTTTTAGAAATTGTCACAAATGTGACAGGCTACAGCTGAAGTGCTTTATGTGTATGGGGTGTCCCTTTTAACTTCTTGAAGACTGAGAATATTAAAAACAAAGTCTTGTATTCATAATTGATGCAGTTTTGCTATGTGTTTGTTACAACTAAATTCAAAACTGTATGGTTTCGAGACATATAATATATATTATAATTCTGTAAATTCAAAAAATTTAGTTAACCCAAATCAACAAGTCCAAAAGAAACAAATGTTTTTAAAGGCAATACAGGATTCATTCATGTAGAGTTTTAGTTCGGATACATTCTAATTTTTGTACCAATTGGTTCACAGATCAAGTGAAAAGACGTAACCAACAGAGCAGTGTGTGTGTGTGTGCAGGGCCACCATCAGAAATTTTAGGGCCCCTGATACAGCTCAAGATCTGGGCCCCCTGGGCCAGCCACGAGTCCGCCCACAAGGATGAAGTGTGTGTGTGTGTGTGTGTGTGTGTATAGTGGATGTGGTATGTGTGTCATGGATGCAGTGTGTATAGTGGATGCAGATTGTACGTTTTGTGTAATGTATGTAATGTTTGTATGCATGCATTAGATGCAGAGTGTGTGTGTGTAGTGAATGTAGGTGTGTATAGTGAATGCAGAGTGTGTGTTTTTGTAGTGGATGTAGTGTGTGTACAGTGAATGGAGAGTGTGTGTTTTTGTAGTGGATGTAGTGTGTGTACAGTGACTTCAGTGTGTATTTTTGTAGTGGATGGATGTAGTATGTTTCTAGTCAGTGCAAAGTGTGTATAGTGCATGTAGTGTGATTGTGGTGAATGCAATATGTGTTTAGTGAATGTAGTGTGTTTGCAGCGAGTGCAAAGTATGTATAGTGATTGTAGTGAGTGCAAAATGTGTATAGTTCATGTAGTGTGATTCTAGTGAATGCAAAATGTGTATAGTTCATGTAGTGTGATTGTAGTGAATGCAAAATGTGTATGGTGAATGTAGTGTGATTGTGGTAAATGCAAAATGTGTATGTGAATGTAGTGTGATTGTGGTGAATGCAGAGTGTGTATAGTGAAAGCAGTGTTTGTAGTAAGTGCAAAGTGTGTTTAGTAAATGTAGTGTGTTTGTAATGAGTGCACCATGTGTATAGTGAATGTAGTGTGTGTGTGTGTGTGTGTAGTGCAGTGTGTTTAGTGAATGTAGTGTGTGTAGTGCAGAGTGTGTTTAGAGAATGTAGTGTGTGTGTTTAGTGAATGTAGTGTGTGTGTAGTGCAGAGTGTGTTCAGTGAATGTAGTGTGTGTGTAGTGCAGAGTGTGTTTAGTGAATGTAGTGTGTGTGTGTAGTGCAGAGTGTGTTTAGAGAATGTAGTGTGTGTGTGTGTAGTGCAGAGTGTGTTTAGTGAATGTAGTGTGTGTGTGTTGTGCAGAGTGTGTTTAGTGAATGTAGTGTGAGTGTGTGTAGTGCAGAGTGTGCTTAGTGAATGTAGTGTGAATGTGTGTGTAGTGCAGAGTGTGTTTAGTGAATGTAGTGTGTGTGTGTAGTGCAGAGTGTGTAGTGCAGATTGTGTTTAGTGAATGTAGTGTGAGTGTGTGTAGTGCAGAGTGTGTTTAGTGTATGTAGTGTGTGGGTGTAGTGCAGAGTGTGTTTAGTGAATGTAATGTGTTTAGTGAATGTAGTGTGTGTAGGGCAGCTTGTATTTCAGAGACTGTCTGGGCTGCAGGCAGTCTCCCCACAACGGGAGCACCGCAGATCGCCGCCGGGGGAACGACGGCGATCGGGTAAGTACATTGGACCATTAGGACAGTTCAGGACCGTCACCGGTCGGCAAGGCAAAAATGCAGATGATGGTCCTGAACCGTCCTCGGTCCTGAAGGGGTTAATGTAACTGCGAAGCACTTTGGGCAGCAACGTTGCAATTAAATGTGCTATGTAAATAAATAAAAGTTGAAATGCATTTCTCACTCTATCAATATCGGTATCTTTAGTGGCTGATACCGATATTGCCGAAAATACCGTATATCGGCAAAACCGATAATCGCTCGATCCCTAGTTGTAGACTACTGGTGGAGGCAAGAACACTTCACACAATTTCCCCAGAAATTGTAGCTTTTCTAGTTAAGTGTTCTTGCATAGCAAGACCACTTAATGTTATCTCACATATATATTATTCTTATTCTTATTATAGCCAAATTTACCACCCTAACTCCTCCCACAGTTTTTACATTACATAGACAGTAATATACCGAAACGTGCGGATTGTTTCCGATCGGATTGCTATTACTTTGTGGAATGTTTCGCCGAATGGTTCACCGAATATCGTCGTTCTTGTGGCGAAATTGGTCCCATAGGAATGGCTATTCCTTAACAATCAATACACTTGTATACAATTTTTTTTGGTGCACTTTGGGCAACACCATTGCAATTAAATGTGCTATATAAATAAACATTTAAATGCATTTCTCACTCTATCATGCTTGCCATGTGCACTTTTTAAATTTGATAAATCAATTGATTAGTGTAATGTTTACTATCTTTACTTACTCCAAACACTCCATAAAGTTACTCTGCCCAGTCCATACTTCAGAGACATACTATGCATCAATTAAATGTGCTATATAAATAAATAATAACAGTTACTCCGCCCACTCCAGTTGTAGACTACTGGTGGAGGCAAGAACACTTCACACAATTTCCCAAGAAATTGTAGCTTTTCTAGTTATGTATGTATTAAATAAATAATATATAAATATGCATTTATTTCTTTTTCCTGCTTTACTGCTCCTTTATTTTTCCCTCTGTTGATCTCGTCTCATTTTATCTATGAATAGAATCAACATTTAGTGGCTATTCCTTAACAATCAATCCATTTGTATACAATTTTATTTGGTGCGATAGAAAGAATTACAAATCACAAATCAAATAAAATGATTTTTTTCATTGTTCTTTTCATTTGTGTTCTGCTACATCCATACAGCATTTTTTATTTGATTGTCCAAAATTTAGATAAATTGCATGTCTAATTGATGAATTGATTAATTTGATGTCAAAATATGTCTCTAAATAAGTCTGTTTATTTTTAATGACAGATAGGGCTTGCTTCTGACCCCTCATATGAATGCATAGCACCATTTAACATATGAATACATTTTTTAGAAAATTAGTAAAATAAATAAATATTTTCATAATTTTGCTTATAACAATTTCTATACAGCTAAAGTAACAGAACAGCAACTCAAAATAGATTCACATGCCTCACGTGTCCAGGATTTAAGTTTATTTTTAGGAAGTTGTAGGATAAATATTGTGAATTGTGGGTTTTTAAGGTAAACTTAAAAAAAAAATAGTTATGAACTACAATTTGTCAGAATTTGGGGCGATCGAGCAATCACCTGTATTCACGATTTCAACAAACTATTTGCTAAACAAACTTTTCGTGGATGAGCATGTTTGTTTTATTTGTGATTCTGAGTTCTGTCCATGGTGGCAAAACAAAAGATGATTGATGTCTAGGGGACAGCCACTAAATGCTGATTTTATTCACTGTGAGAGGTGACTAACAGAGGGAAAAAGGTGGAGCAGTAAAACAATCTATATTTGTATATGAATATATTATATATTTAATAAATATGTATAAATATAGATATATTACTTATATTATCTTACCTCTATCCGTTACTTTTTCTCACTTGATCTATGAACTAAATGGCACAAAACACCTGCTCACCATATTATTTCATTTCTGCCCCAACAGATGCTCACATGGTGCACTGATGGGGGACCAGTGCCAGGTCCCAAACATAGTATTTTACAGGCCCCATCCCCATAGGATGAACCCTTTCTGAGCTTGGACATCAATAGCTCTTCAGTCCCTAATTTTTATTTACAGTAAGCTGCTGCTGGTTGTTCACTGTTCAGTACGTCCATGGTAATAGTTTGTCTCATAGGTTGTTAAATTCCCCCTTTATAATATTTTAAGGCACCACTGAACAAGTTGCCGAATCCTATCCTATCGCAAATCCTATTTTTGTCTAAGGTTTGGACATAAAATCCACTGATTTTAAACCAGACACCAATTTCATTCAGACTATTTTTTCCAATTCGACCGGGTTGACTAAACTCCCAATGCAATCAGCTTTAGTAAATGAGAGAATTGCAATTCTGGTCAGATTTCAAACATTTTCGTTGTATTTTGTCCATCTGTACAAAACTTGGTGTTTCGCTAATAACCTTGTCAATATTTTTCAGACCTCATACACATATTTTGCTAAGTATAATAGACATAATATTAAAAATCCTGTAGTGATATTTTTATTTTATTTTAGTAAGTATGTTTAGCTAGCCTCTGTTACACATATTGTTCCTACAAGGAAGAAAAATATTCTTGAGGTGAAGGAGAGATCAAATCTTTGCTTTCACATGGAAAGAGAATGGAAATTCAATACGTACAGTTTTTTTAAACCTGATAATGTCCCCTGATGTTCACCCTGCAGAATGCTAATATTTTACTGCCCTGACAACCAGGTGTTTTGGGAATAAAGAATAAAGGCCTCTGACCTGTAATTACAAGGTGCTGAGATAAAAGTTTTTTTTTTTTTTTATAATTCTTTATTTTTGCAACGGTATGGAGTAGACAATGCATAAGGTTTGGCTCGTGCAAGAGCGTTTCAAAAGTACATACACATGTCAGGTACATATGAGGATTTTTAACATCTCTACTTTCATCCGTTGTGGTTGTTGGTATTATTGTTTCAACAAGAACATTGTGTATAGAAAAATAAAATAACTGAACTGTGGGCCGGGATACCGGTCATCTCGGTCCAAACGGTCATGGGTTGGGTGGGGGGAGAGAAGTTGAGGTAGGTTGGGGGGGGGGGCAAGGGTTGGGGGGGGTTACTGCAGTCCATCGTTAGCGTTTGCGACTCCTTTCTGCTACATGGTCTTTATTGGTCTTACTGGTCATTATAGGTCTCCCACGGTTCCCACGTCTTAGTAAAAGCTTTGGTTGTGCCCCTAATTTGGGCCGTGAGTTTGTCCATTAAGTGGCATTCTTTGATTTTGTTAATCACTATTGCTACTGAGGGGGTGTCCTGCTGTAACCAGGTCTGGGCTAACGCTCTCCTGGCCGCTAAGGTTATTTTGTCAAACAGATGCTGGTTTGGTTTGGACCAATTCTCCTGAGGTCTGGCCAGTAGGAACGTCCAAGGGTTCAGTGTCACTGGCCTATCGAATATTTGGGTCATGAGGGTTCGAATGGCCGTCCAATAAATTTTAATCTTAGGGCAGTGCCACCACATATGGGTATATGTCCCTCTCTCCCCACAATTGCGCCAGCAGAGGTCTGTGGGTGTTTTTTTCATGTGATATAGCTGAACAGGGGTGGTATACCACCTGAACATCGTTTTGTAGGCCTGCTCTTGCATCGTGACGCAAATAGAAGTTTTAGCAGTGGCCTGCCATATGTCCTGCCAGTCTACCCCCTCTAATGTTTCCCCAAGGTCGGTTTCCCACTTGTCTGTGTAGTGGAGGGTGCCCCAGTCCTGTGTAGTGGAGCAGAGATGGGAGTACAAGAGGGAGATCAATCCCTTTTGGTAGCGTTCGGCCAGGCATATGTTTTCAAAGAATGTTGGTTTAGCTAGTGCAGCTCTTTTAACAGGTTCTTGGGTAGCATAGTGTCTTAGCTGGAGGTACCTAAAGAAATCTGCGGGGGTTAGGGTTGTTCTGGTTTGTAATTCAGCGAAGGTGATTATGTCGTGACCTGTGTAGAGTTGATGAATTCTTTGTAGGTCTGCATTTTCCAGGCCTTTGAAATCTCTGGGTCTCATGCCTGGAATAAATGCCCTATTTCTGTATATGGGGGTGAGGGGGGAGGATGATGTTGTTAGTTCGTATTTTGTGGCATATTTGTCCCAGATGTGAATCGAATTTGTAATAGCTGGGCAGGTAGTCCTTAAAAGTGCTCTATGCTCTTTCGGGGTCCATATGTAAAACTGAGGGAGGTCCGATTTCATAATCAGGGATTCCAGGTCCACCCATCTTCTGGTGTCCGGAGGGGTGTGCCACATCGCTATTTGTGTCAAGTGGGCTGCAATGTAGTAGAAATGTATGTGTGGTAGGCCTAATCCCCCTCTGGGCTTGGGGCGATATAGAATATTACGGGCCACTCTGTGCCTTTTGTTGTGCCAGATAAAGCGGTCAATGGCCTGCTGTAGAGGCTTTAAGTCTTGTTTCGTTATGGGGATGGGTAGGGCCTGGAATAGAAAAAGGATACGCGGTAGGATGTTCATCTTTATTGAATGTATCCTGCCAATCCAGGATATGGGTTTATCCGCCCAGGTCTCCATGTCCGTTATGAGTTTAGTGATTAGCGGGGAGTAGTTAAGTTGGTGTAGTTTCGTGAGGTCTGCCGGCAGTTTTATGCCGAGGTAGGAGAGGTAGGTCGGTGCCATGCGTATGTGATAGTCTGACGTGATTTGGGTGGTCTCATTCTGCGCGAGTAGTATTGGGAGTGCGCTGGATTTCTCCATATTGACTTTGTAGCCTGATATTGTACTGTAGTTTTGCAAGAGGGGCATCAGCGCGCGCATGGAGCGGATGGGGTTAGTTAATGTGATGAGAACGTCGTCCGCGTATGCGGAGGCCAGGAACTCTTGGTCTGTTATCTTTGCCCCCGTAATTTCGGGGTGTTCTCTGATCGCCTGTAAAAGGGGTTCGAGTGTTAGTGCAAAAAGTAACGGGGATAGGGGGCAGCCCTGTCTAGTTCCGTTATAGATGTTAAATCGTGGGCTGTTTGATCCGGTCAGCTGTATTTGGGCTGTCACGTCTGTGTATAGCGCCCGTACTGCCGTGATGAAGGTGGGGGGTATGTTTAAATGGCTTAGTAGTGTGAACATGTATGGCCAGTTCACCCTGTCGAACGCTTTTTCAGCGTCTAGGGACAGGGCAATCGCTGGTGTGTTGGTTGTAGTGAGTGTCCATATCACGTCTATGTTCCGTCTGGTATTTTCAAATAACTGCCTGCCGGGAATAAACCCGACCTGGTCTGCGTGGATGAGCCGCGTGAGATGCGGGTTCAGTCTTGTCGCTAATATTTTGGCAAAGATTTTACTATCATGGTTTATTAGTGATATGGGTCTATATGCTTCTGGTAGGGTGTGGTCCTTGTCTGGTTTGGGTAAGAGTATGATATGTGCCTGTGTCATGTCCTTGGTAGGAGGGGTTCCCTCGAGTAGTTCGCGGAATAAAGTCTCCATGTGTGGGAGTAGTATCTCACGAAAGGTTTTGTAGTAGCTCCCCTCGTAGCCATCAGGGCCCGGGGCTTTGTTGCTCTTCAAGGAGGATATGGCCATATTGATTTCGTCTGTGCTGATTGGGGCTGATAATTCTTCTATGGCTGCGGTGTGGAGTTTGGGTAGGTTGAGGCGCGCTAAGAATTCCGACGTCCTCTGGCAAGCTGTCTGAGTGTGCGTATGACTTTGGGGGGTGTGGTTGTATAGGGCTGCGTAATAGGAGGTAAAAATCTGCGCTATCTCTGTCGGTGTGGTTTTCATGGTGCCGTCGGGGGCTCGTATGGATGTAATGTGAGGACGTTGCGTTCTAGGGCGGAGTGTCCGAGCGAGTAGTGTGTCCATTTTATTCGATTTGTCGTAGTATGTCCGTTTAGTCCATGTTAGTGCTCGCGCTGTGTCGTTTATTAGTAGCTGCCTGATAGCTAGGCGCGTGTCTAGTAGGTGTTGTAACGTTTGCGGATTCGGGTCTGTTTTGTGGCTCTGTTCCGCTTTACGAAGGGAGTCTAGAAGTTGGGTCAGTTTTTGGGTTTTCAATTTCTTTTTATGTGTCGCTATTTTGATAAGGTGTCCCCGAATGACGGCTTTGTGCGCTGCCCAAATTACAGTCATCGGGATATCTGGCGTTATATTTTCTGTGAAATATGTCTGTAGTTGTGTTTGTAGTTCAGTTACAACTAGTGGGTCTTGAAGGAGGGAGGTGTTTAGCTTCCATGTCCACGGTGTTGGACTATATAGGCCTTCCAGATAGATGGCTATGTCTGCGTGATCTGACCAGGCTATAGTGCCTATTTCTGTTTTTTGGGTTTTAGTGAAGCCTATTTGGTTGGTCAGGAAGATGTCAATACGAGAGTAAGTGTCGTGGGGGGCAGAATAGTAGGTATAATCTTTATGACTGGGGTGTTGTGCCCTCCACGCGTCTATGAGGCCCGTTTTACGTATGAAGTCGTTGAGTTGTTTGTCTTGTCCTCCTTTGCCGTGGGATCTAGCTAGTCCCGGGCGGGAGCTTCTGTCTGCAGCTGGGGAAGGGGTGGCGTTGAGGTCGCCCCCCAGGATCACCACTCCATTGGGTAGTGACAGGACTTTATCTGCCAGTTGGTTCCAGAATTGCAGGGATGGTGTGTTGGGAGCGTAGATGTTGATTAGGTGTATGGTTTGTGTGTATATTTGGCCCGTCGCTATGAGGTATCTGCCCTCTGTGTCGTTGTCTATGTGAGTGAGGCGCATAGGGCATCGTTTATGGACGAGGATAGTTACCCCGTTTCGTTTTTGGAAGGCACGCGCTTCTGCTGCGACCCGGTAGGAATGGTCGCGAAGGGAGACCTGGGCGGATCTAGGTAAGTGTGTCTCCTGCAGGTACGCGATGTCCGGGTTAAGTCTTTTTAGCTCCCTAAAAAGTGTGCGTCTTTTGCGTGGTGAATTGAGGCCCTTAACATTTAGTGAGGATATCTTTAGTGCCATGTTGGTAGAGTGAAGATGGTTTTTGTGTTATCTAGCCGTGTGGGGCATGGCATGGGGGGTGATCTACTCCCATCTCTGCTCCGCCTCCCCTCATTAGGAGTGGGGTTTCCGTGGGGCGATATAGTCGTAGCAATTAGTGACCAAGGTGATGGTAAGGAGTGGGTTGGTCTGCAGTATGGAGACGTATAGGATGGCGTGCGAGGGGAAGATGGGGAAGGGAGGTAGGAAATCTGAGGGATGAACATGTGAACCCGTCTGGTCTTATGCCTTGCCAGACTATGGGGGGGGTACTTGGGTCCTTGCCTCCTTCAGGGCTCTTGCCGCCCGAGGGGTCTGGGTCATGAACCAAGTCACCGAGGGTGTCCCCTATACCGTAAGGGTTGCTATAGGTATGATATGCCAAGCGTCACTGTTTTGTGGAGCTTATTGTGGGTGCGAATTCCCCGGTTGCCGGGGCTGGGGATGTTAATTGAGGTGGAGGGGTAGGACCCTTTGGAGAAGGTCAGTAGTAAGTCCGTGTTCGAAGTGATAAGTTGGAGAGGAGTGATGTAAGGAAAGGGTCCCGTCTCGTTGGGCTCTCAGAATTGTATACGGCCTATACCGGGTCTCATAGGATCCTGAAGGCATTCCCGGCCTGGGTTCCATATGTACCTGTATTCTAATGGCTGGGGTGTATAATGGGAGTTCGGGAGGTGGGAGCTATGGTCTATTTACCCCTCAGTCAGTGGTAGCGTATCGTCGCGCCCGTACTGATATTGCAGAAGTGGGGCCGTCTATATATGGAGCCTTGCTACTTCCGGTCTGCTCTGATCTCCCTCCTGGGCATCTCTGTTCGGGCTGACGTCTGCTCCCTTAACATATGCACTGATAATAATCATGTGAATTTAAGCAACAAGAAAAAGAAAAAAGGGGTGGGGGCAAGGGACAGGGGCTACATCAGTAAGCGTGAGTGTGGGCTATTAGCATACAGTTTGCATAACAATTAAACATTTGCATACAATTAAGTATAAACATCAGGTACTCTGGTGAAACATTAGGCTGTCCGTCTACGGTGTGTGGCTCTCCTTTCCAGCTGTATGTCTGGCCTAATGTGTTTCTAGTGTAACCCCTGTCTGTGCTAGAGTGCTTGTCCCGGATGTAGATCTCCGTCGTGTTAGTAAGTTGTGTGGGTGGTATTTCCCCTTTTCTTTTTTCCCTTTCTCCCTTTCCCCCCCTTCTCCTTTTTTTCTTTTTTTTATTTTTATTTTTTATTTTTATTTTTTGTTATGTTTCGGTAATAGGGATGGGTTTCTGTCTGTCAATCCTATTGTGTTCCAATTCTCTAAGTGTGTGTGAGCGGAGCTCGCGTGTGCTGTTTGTGCCCCACAACCTATTTATATGAGTCCAAAAATACATTACAGTTCCGATGAGAGATGTCGGGGGCCGCCGTGGCAGACGCATGGCCGGCCATCAGTCTATTCGTGTCTTTTGCAGGTCGGTGTAGCGGCCTTGTTGTTGCAGCTGGAAATGTTTGTCCCTAGTCCTGGTTCTGATGTGGTTGGCGGGTGGTCTCCTAGCAGTTGCTGAGCTCAGCGCTGCGCCTTGACAGGTTGCGAAATGTTCTCCGGTGGCGTCTTGCTTGGTGCGTTCTGAGTCCTGAGAGTCCCTGGTGAAGTTGTCTTGAAAGAGAGCGGGTGAATAAAACGTTGTGGGTGGCAGCTAGGGTGAGTTTTTTTTTTTTTGTTGTTTGTTTGGGTTTTGCTTTGCTGTTCGTTTGTGTTTTATTGGCCCGCGGCCATATGCCAGTCTCTCGGCAGGGTGCGGAGTGCCGGGAGCGCGGTCGTAGGCAATCTGAGGTCGTTGGGGGGCGCTATTCCCAGTTCGCGTAGAAACGGTATAGGATTTGCTCCTGGCAGGAGAACATGAGGCCTACCCTGCTTGAAGACCATCAATTTGAAGGGGTGGCCCCACGCATATCGCACCGAGTTGTTTCGGAGCAGCTCCGTGACTGGACGCCACTCACGCCTGCGCTGGAGCGTGACGGGGGCCAGGTCCTGGAATAAGGTGAGCGCTGTGTTCTTGTAGGTGATCGGGGTGTCTCGGGCCCTCCTGAGTACTGCCTCTTTTGTTCGGTAGTGTAAGAAGCGCACTATGACGTCTCTGGGTCTTGCTGTGTCTTCCCGTCGGGCACGGAGGGCTCTATGTGCCCTGTCCAGATGCCAGTGTTCTTCTGGGACGTCTGGGAGGAGAGGCTTGAGGATGGCAAGTATTGTTGCTGCGAGTGGGCCCTCGTCAGGCTGCTCAGGCAGGCCTCTTAGCCGTATATTGTTGCGGCGCGTGCGATTTGCCAGGTCCTCTAGGGCCGCTTCCGTTGTTTCTACACGCGCGGTTAGCATGTTAATATGGTTTGTTGCCGTATTATGTGCCTCCACTGTAGCCTCTACCCGCTGCTCCAGCTCTGTCGTCCGCGCCCCCAGCGAGTGAATTTCCGCCATTACCGCTTTGGAGCTGCGTTCTATCTCCCGGGCCAGAAATGTTTTCATTGCCGCCATCTCTGTGAGGATATGCGCCGTCTCCGGTGCTGGGGACTGTGGCATCTGGGGTGTGCCAGCGTCTGTGGGGGTGGTTGAGACCCGCGGGTCGTTTTCGGCGCCATCTTGGGCCTCGTGGCGGCTATGCCGCGAGGCCGCAAATAGATCTCGCACGGTAGCTGCTGCATCGGCGGCTTTTTTGGGCTGCTTCCTGGGTGTCCTCCTGTCCATCCTCAATGGTGGGTGCAAGTATAGAGGGCGAATTCGCGGTTTCGTGGCTTTTGTTAGCTTGCGGTATCGGGGTCGGTGAGGAGCGCTAGTGACTCGCGTCCATCTTGGTTCCCGGTCAAGCCCCGCCTCCGAGATAAAAGTTTTTAATTAGTGTAGTTTATGTGGGAGAAATAGATCTTCACTTTAACTTATATGACTAAATACGTGCTGTGCACTAGATGTAATTCATTTCTTCTTTTTTGTCTGCTAATTCTATTGTACTGACTGTTTTAAAAGATTTTGTTAAGGTATAGCAATTACAGATTATTACCTGCCAATTCTCTTTAATTAGATGATGTTGAAAGTTAGCATAATAGGCGAAACTTGTTCAAAAAGTGTTACATTTTTTGATAATGAGGGCAACTAAATATATAATTTAAAAGTTCATTGACCCAAAACTTTGTTTCTTTTCTTTCTTGTTTTGTGACATAACTGCCCGTAATTCTCTTTTGTAATACTGCATAAGCAAAGCTATTACATTTGTTGACATCCAGCAGCTGGAGCTACATTGACCCAAGGATATTATAATGTAACTAACCCTTCACTGAATATACTCAACGTGCTTTTCTCGATTATATTAAAAGCCTGTTAAGAGTTGATTATATTACATAGTAATGCTCTATCCTTCAGCAAAGCCGTTTACAAAAGTACAGAACTTAATAAAAAAATATATTATTGTTCTGTATTTATTTTGCAGTACAACGATAGGAGTATTTTGCTGCCATTTGGTTCACAGATCAAAAATAGGAGGTGCAGTAAAAAAAATAAAAATATCTATATTTAGATATTATAGGTTATTAAATATATATTATAAAAATATAATTATAATTTTTTTTTGCCACTCCTCCTTTTTTCCCTTTATTGTTTATCAATATATAGTGACAGTGCCCTAGCCATCAATCATCTTTTTTTTTTTCTTACCAACAATCATATGTTTCTTTGGCACCACAGTTGGAATTAAGAATCACAAACATTCTCGTCCATTGCACATTTAGGTTGGTTCGTGATTTGGGGACACGGAACTCCTAACTGATGAATTGCAGTTAGGACTGAAACAAACAAAACAAGACTATCATTTATATTGTGGTACTGTCGGGTTATTTTTTTTTTAGTATCAATTACTTTTCATTTTTCTGAATATGTTAATGCTTCATAAACGATTTTAGTAAATATAGTAATATATTGACAACATATTTCGCAAAACTGTAAAATATTATTTAAATCAGTAAGCAAGAGCATGGAGTCATTTCTACCTGTAATCACACAGTATAATAGGCTTTATCTCTTATTTTGTTTGCAGAGCATTTAGACTGCCATTAACGATCTGATGGCATTTACATACACATTCCTTTTTTTGTGTTTCTGTTCATGTAAAGTGAATATCCATTAATTAATGAGAGCTTCAATATATGTACTTTGTAAGCTTGTGCACCTATCTACAACCATTCATATTTATTCATATTCATATTGGCTGTTTCCAATAAATTTTGTGTGGATTTTAAAAAGATGATGTAGGAACTTTTTACATATTGAATCAGATGTATATATACCCGGCATCTGAGGTTTTTTTCTAAATAAATGCTAATTTTCAAAATCCTCGGACCATTTTAGCAAGCAACCGAGGTTTAAACTGGTTAGGCTCCTCAGGCATGTGTCAATTTCAGGGTTATTTACTAAACTGAGAATTGACAGGAATTGAAATAGAATTCAAAATGAATTTCAAAATTTAAGACCAAAGTAGAAGCATAAGTGTATTTGAGAATGTTGCTATTTTGGACTTAAATTTGAAATTCACTTTGAATTCAATTTTAATTCCAGGCAATTCTTACTTTAGTAAATAACTCTGTGTGTATCAAAATTATTGTAATAGCACCACATCAAAGCCCAAAATTGTATCCTACTTTCCTACACCACAAGACAAAAAAAGTGGAAATAAACCCATGCCCTGTTTACTTGTCTGTTAAATTACTCACTCTATTTTTGACTGATAATTTTCTATTATCTTTGCAGTGGTGTCGAAGAGGGCAATGTGTTAAGCATGGTGATGAGGGTCCAAAGCCTACTGATGGACAGTGGTCAGACTGGTCAGCTTGGTCCTCTTGTTCCAGGACCTGTGGGGGAGGAGTCTCATACAAAGAGCGTCAGTGTAATAACCCACGGTACCATCTTTTTCCATTTAATATCATCAATATAGTTTATTTGGGAGAAAGTATTAAGTCACCCCTCACCTGTTCAATTTACAGTTTGTCACTTTGAAACATCCTTTAAGCATTATTGTATAAAACTGTCTATTTTGGGGAACCAATGAATAGCTTTTTCAATGACAATTATTGTTTGTTTAGAACTGTTCTAATATCTAATGTATAAGATTTATCAGGACCCACTTGCTATGGCTCTTCATTTTGCACTTTTTATATTTCTGTCTTTCTAATTGCATTCTGGTCTACTGTATGTAGAATTGTAGAGGAGGAAGGTATTTACTGACATGAGAGGTTAAATCTAAATAATGAGCTCTGAAATGTGCTATATAGATAGTTAAGAATTGAAAAAAGCAAACACAGCATTAAATTAGATAATTACTAGGTTATTTATAAGCATCACATTTTTGCTCCTGCGTTTCTAGTGCCTAGGACTAGTGCCCTACATAACGTCTTGTGAATGACAAAGTATTTGCACAACGTTCCATTAATATAGTTATTGAGATCTGAATTAATCCAGATAAAAGCTTCATTTAGAAATGTTACATTTAGTTGAAAATGTCTATACAAGTTTTATCTGTTTAGAATTAAGAATAAAAATCATACTAAAGCAAGAAATTATTATTATAAAGTATTGCAGCACAGAGTTGTGTTTGTTATGTTTGGAGAACAGAAGGACCACTTGTGTGATTGACAAGTTGAAGAAACACCGATAGGTTTTTCTCCCAATCTGGTAGTTCAATGTGAAGATGGAATTGTATGTTCTTTAAAAAGATCTTATTTGTTGTAAGTGACATGGCAGGTTCCTTTCAAAAAAGCTGTTTGCATTTTACTAATGTTTTTTTTAGAATCTTAAATATTTTGCACTTTACTTAGACATAAAATCAACTTAGTTTTCATTCCATATTTCAGACCAATCCATGGAGGAAAATTTTGTGATGGTTCTTCTCGGGTGTTCAAACTTTGCAACAGCCAAAACTGTCCCAAGAACAGTATTGACTTCCGAGCCCAACAGTGTGCAGAATATAACAGTAAACCTTTTAGAGGCTGGTACTACAACTGGAAACCCTACACGCGCGTGGAAGGTAAAAAAATCAACTCAATTTTGTATGATCTAATAAGCTCATTCATGTTGTCTTTCCCTTTGCTTGAAATGAGCCAATGTCAGATGCTGCTAAATGCTGAAAGCATTTTCCACTTCCTGGATAGAAATGTGTAACCAACAAAAGGCTTAACTGCTAACATGATGTTTAGCTTTCTAAATTTAAGGAGGAAGTTGAGTGTCCCTCATTTCATATGATTTTGTTTCCATCTTCAGAACACCTGCTTCAAAGAACAGATTTCAGGATCCCATAAGATTCATTTATGACTCTTCGTGAACTGGTTCAATTATTTCTGTTCCACTTACTTGATAGGCTGATCCTGTTTTTTACCCAATACTGATTGGATATTTTTGTTACCATGCTCTTATTCCTTACAATGAACACTTCACTTCCATTTACAGTATGAGTACTCTAATCACAGGCTGGACCAGGACATACATGTGCTGAGCTGCATAATATTGGTGAGATTACCCAGAGAAAATAGCTGCCATCTGGGAGCTGAAATCTCACTATATCTGAGGCAACACTGGGACGAATATGTCCCACTGCTGCCTTAAAAGTAATTCAATAATAGCCGTAACTCCTACAATATCCTAAAACCTCCCTGGTTAGTTCCTAAAGTGAGAAATCAAACTTAATTAAAAGTGAATTTAAAATGTAGGGCGAATTAAGCCAAACTGGAAGCTTAGATAAATGTTTCTGGCTCAGCTATTTTCACCCTAAATTTGAAATTTAAAAAATAAAACTTTGTTTAGTCCATAATCCCTGCACTAACCCCACTAACTCCTAACATTTACATTGACCCTAGCACATATACTAACACTAACCCTACACTATCTTCTAATCTTACAGTAACTCTTAGATCTACTCTACTATAATAGGAGAACAAAAAAAAAGTAACAGCAAGAGAGGTGAGAATGGACAATAGCTGAATTAGCCTGCCCTTCAGTGGGTTCCCACTCAGAATTCAAGCTGGTTTTAGCTCATCTAGTGCCATTACAGAGAGAACATATATGAAGCATATCAGACTGGTCCCACCCGTACGGGCAGTCTAGATCTGCAATGCCAGCAAGTTCCCTCTGCACAAGAGATACAGCAACCCCAGACGATCGTTTCAACCTTGTAAGGTTGAGGTATAGCCAATATCCCTCTAGGCACCGTGAGCAAGGGGTCCACGTCTGGATTGCACTTTAAGCTTAAGTGGAGAAAAACAAGTAGCAAGAGAGGTGAAAACGGACAACAGCGCAATACTCTACTATAATAGCAATGCTAATCTCTGCACTACCCTGACAAATTAACCTTTAACTTCTACACTATGCTACCTCATGCATTAATTCTAACCATTAACACCTACTCTAGTCCTAGCCATAAAACCAACCTTAACACTAATCGTAGTCTTAAAACTAATCCTAGCCCTGACACTAACTCTAACCTCAACCCCATCACACTAACCCTAGCCTTACAATATAATGTAATATAGGTTGAAGCATATATTATGGGAAAATAATCCCACCACCATCTTGTGGTTTATTATTGCAGCATTGTAACATTGCTAGCTGGCATTGATGACTGGGATATTCTTAAAATGGTCGGGAGCTCAATTTGACCTCAACTTCTCTCTTTGTCTCCAACCCCTGTCTCCCGACCTCCTGATCTCTTGGATTAACATAGAATATCAAAATAAAACATGTTTATGTCATGTACTTAACCAATTTAATTATGTATTAGTATGCAGGAAAATGCTTTATGCATATTTACACAATTCTTGCTCTGATGCAATGAACATCCATAATTAGAATTGTCAGCATATAAACATCAAATTAAAAAAAAACTAGACTTGACGATACAAGAGAAGATACTAATAGAACTGTATCTGGCAGCCTGGGATAAGCTTGGATCATACTTCAACAGACACATTTGAGGACACTTTTCCAGCAGACACACAGTGCTGGTATTGAGGACACATTTTCAGGAGACACACCGTGCTGGTATTGAGGACACATTTTCAGCAGATATGCAGTGCTGGTATTAGGGACACATTTTCAGCAGACACACGGTGCTTATATTGGGGACACATTTTCAGCAGATATGCGGTGCTGATATTGGGTTCACATTTTCAGCAGACACACAGTGCTGGTATTGGGGGACACAATTTCAGCAGATACACCGTGCTGGTATAAGAACTTAGCTTTGTTACTATGTGAATTCAGTTATAGCCTTGTGGTAGTGTTTTAAATTTCACATTGGCAGCCAGAGTTTAATGCCACCTGTGGACATGAACCTATGTTTTTTTACATTTTGGTTAAATCAGATACAAAATATGTTTATAACATATTTAAAACATATAAACAAATATAGAAAACATAAAAACATCATATATTATTGTATAGTGATTATTGAACATATTAGTAGATATGTTTATTTACTTTTTCATGTTCACTCCACAGACTCTCAATAGATGAAATTATTGTATCTTTTCCAAGTTTAAATAAGGGTGTTCACAAAATATATTAAGATAGCATACATAAATGTCATTGGAAAACAAATTTGCTGATTACAATACATTTGTTGGAAAATGCAAAATGAACAGAAAAAAAATCACCATGCAGGAATTTAACCCACTGAATATGAATGAGCAGTAAAAAAGACATTACCATGCAAAGGCCGTACTCATAACCTTTACATTAATGGGTCACTCCAGACTACTAAAAAACTTAAACACAGGATACTGTTGAAATATCTATGTTAAGAAGTACACAATTCTATATTCTATTTAAAAATACTTTTGTCTTGTCCAGTTACTGTAATAATTGCATACAAACAGAATGTATGTCTTTTTCCCCCCAAAGCATGACACCTTAGGGACCACATTCATAAAACTTTAAAGGGACACTCCAGACCCTTAAAGCACCTTAGCTTGCTGAAAAGCTTTATGTGTGAATAGGGTGTTCTTTTTTTAATTTTACAAAAAGTACAGATTTCAAAAGAAATTGACACTTTTATAAATTAACTTGGGTACACCCTTTGGCTTTTAAGCAGACAACAGGTAATGTTACTTCCTGGTTTTGCTAGATCAATGCAGCCAACTTCAAGAGGCAGCAATTGCCCAGAGCACCTAACTTGTACAGACTTTTCATTGAGCTTCATTGGGAAGTCTGTGATTGGACAGCCACAGAAAGTCTGGCAGGGTTGGAAGGGGAGAGCTTGCAAAGGCAGCAGACAAGAGAACTGCAGGCTTTGCAAGGTGAGTTTAGCTATAACCCCAATGAAAAAATACATAATTAAATGCGTGCAAGTTTTCATTTTGGGTATATCTACTAAGCAGTGATTATTATTTATTTTGTATTTGGGCAGTGTAGTGTCCCTTTAACCCCTTAAGGACACATGACATGTCTGACATGTCATGATTCCCTTTTATTCCAGAAGTTTGGTCCTTAAGGGTTAAAGCCTCAGTTCTCTACCTCTACCATATTTTTTTAAGAATGATTTAAGATTATATCATAAAATTGAACTAGTCCACAAAAGACATCCAGCTCAGATGCCCCACTGCAGATTAACTGGAACACTTCCAAAATCACATCTAGGGGAATACTGAGCATGTCTGAGGTGCTCTCTGACAGGACAGATTTCACAAATGATAAGTTCTACACATGCCCAACTGCTCACAACAGGGAAGAAGGAAAAGTACTGTATTAGTATGTTTGCCACTAAGCCTTTACGCAAGGGAGAAAATGTCAGTAGTGTACAATGCTACTGGATTAGCTCATTTTGGTGTTTGTTTTTTAATCTTAATTAATAACATTGTTTGTTTCTGTACAACCTGGTTGTTTCTTTTTTTCTTTTTCCTTTATTTTTTGTAGAACAGGACTACTGTAAACTATACTGCATAGCAGAAGGATTTGATTTCTTCTTTTCCTTGTCAAACAAAGTAAAAGATGGAACACCTTGCTCTGAACACAATCATAATGTCTGTATTGATGGGAGTTGTGAGGTAGGTGTATTTTATTTAAAATTACTCAATAAACATACAGTATACTGTTGCTGTACAGTACAATAAATGAATAAAATACGTTGTTTATGTCTATTAAATATGTCCTAACTCCAATTTATTTTGTTTAACCCCTTAAGGATCAAACTTCTGGAATAAAAGGGAATCATGACATGTCACACATGTCGTCATGTGTCCTTAAGGGGTTAAGGGTTTTGTGTAGCAAATTAGCAAATCCCTCCACATGTTGTAGGTACTCTGTATGACCCTGTTCACTTAAAGGCTTACTCTAAGCAACAACACAACTTTCGTTTAATGAAACCTCCTTGGTGTATAATTCTTGCCCTTTAAGTTTTACTGCTAAATTCAATGCCATTTAGGAATTAAATCCCTTTGTTTATGGAACCCTAGCCACACCTCCCCTAATGTGACTCACACAACCTTCATGAAAAAGGATTTTATTTTTACAACCCAGTGTGTTTGCTTTAGAAGTTATTATTTCCTGTTCTGTTAGCTGAACTTTATTCACACACAGGAGACTGTTTTAAGTTGTAGCAAGCAATTAACAGAACATGAGATAATAATTAAAGTAAAAACTATTTGTAATGAGGGATAACTTTGCGTTACAATAAGTTACAGTCAAGGGAGGTGTGGCTAAGGCTGCATAAACAAAGTCATTTAACTCTTAAATTCAGAGAATAAGCAGTGAGACTGCAGAAACATTATCTATACACCCAAACTGCTTCATTAAACTAAAGTTGTGTTGTTGCTTATAGTAAGAATCACTCTGAACACCATAACAACATTGCATTATTGCTAGATTTATGATATATAGAGTTCCTCTCAACCATTTTCTGTTCTCCAAGGGTCTTATAATGACCTAATTTGTTAAGTTTTACATTCTCTGTTTACTCTTTGCTCTACATAGACAAGTGGGAAGGCTCTCTCTGCATCTCGATCTCTGCAGCCAGGCTGCATAGAAACTGATAGCAATTGTGATATGACTGCTATAAATGTGTAAATCAGTTTAGTTTTTACGTATTATGTGATATTATTAATTATATATTCAGGGACCTGCCTTTCAGAACTTGTATAATTGTATCTGTCCTTAATGGGGTAAGTCCTTCAACATAAAATATATGAAGGTTGTAAAATGACGTGCTTTCTTAAAAAGAAATGTAGAAGAAAAAAAAGAAAAATACTCCAGTTACAGAACAGTACAGTAATTGTTTTCTGTATGGCAGGCAGTTGGATGTGACCAAGTACTTGGCTCCAATGCTGTCCAGGATGCGTGTGGTATATGCAACGGTGACAACTCCACGTGCAAGATATATAGAAATCAGTACACAAAACAACTTTATTCTAATCGTAAGTATTCAGTATATGGTCTTAACAAGTATTCAGTGTTTAATGTCACACAAATAATTCATCAAATATGAACATGCCAATGTGGATTTTACAAATCTAAGAGGACACCTCATAGAAAGAAATGGTGAGCATGTCATGGCGAATTTTTTAACTATTTTAATCCACTATATAGGTAAGGACTAAACACAGAGAGATAGCTACATCATAAGAATAAGGAAATCAGTGTTTATTAAAGAGACTCTAAATAATAACTGCAGCTTACTGTGGACAATTACTGTAAAAGTCTCTGGGTCTGAACATACCAAGCAGGCTTTGTGTGCCATTTTATCTGTTTTTAGCTTTTTGCCCCAAAATAGGGCACTCCTGACAACCAATCAGCTTTTCTGCTGCAATTTATTTTTCTATAAAACACTACTTATACAGTTTTATATATATATATATATATATATAATATTATTAATGATAAACTACAGAAATAATTGTTACAAAAAGCCTCAACTTTTTCAGATAGACACATTTAAACTAATAGGTAATAAAATAGGGTGTATAAAAATTACTTATTGTCATTTATTGTAATTTATAGAATACTACACAGTAGTTATTATCCCCGCTGGAGCCCGAAGTATTCGTGTTTCTGAAATGAACATCTCTACCTCTTACATTGCGGTGCGGAACACCCAGAAAAAATATTACCTCAATGGTCACTGGACTGTAGACTGGCCTGGGCAGTACAAGTTTGCAGGATCAGTCTTTGATTACAAAAGGCCTTACAATAATCCCGAAAATCTGATTGCAGCAGGACCCACCAATGAGACAATAGTGGTTGAAGTAAGTGGTGAAGTTAATAAAATCTTCCATTATTATTTTCAGTAATTGTTCAAATTGTACTCAATTTACTCAAGATAATTTTCACCACTTAGAGCTCCAATAAAACATTCTGGTATTTTTGTAGCTGGCAAAAGTTTAAAGGATTGTAGTCTAATGACAGCAGCAAACGAAAATTATAATGTTATTTATAAACTTTTCTTGTGAAAAAAGTGGACAAATACATTTTGTTGTCTCTTTTCTCCCTGAAAGTGGATTGCATTTGGTAATCATCCCAATTCAATTTGTTCATATCCCTCCCCCCAAAAAATATATTATTTCAGTGTCATGGTTAAAGGACCACTATAAGCACCCAGACCACTTCAGCTCAATGAAGTGGTCTGAGTGCCAGGTCCCCCTAGTTTTAACCCTGCAGCTGAAAACATAGCAGTTTCAGAGAAACTATTATGTTCACATTGCAGGGTTAATCCAGCCTCTAGTGGCTGTCTCCCTGACAGCCAGTAGAGGCTGCTTCTGCGATTTCAGTGAGAAAATAACACTGAAATGACACTGAATGTTCTCACGGAGTCTAGTGTCAAATAAAATCCCCTAGGAAAGCATTGAGTAATGCTTTACTATGGGTGGGTTTGAATGCGTGCGTAGCTCTGGCCGCACATGCATATTCGGCTCCACTCCGAAGCTGATGTTGGCAGGGGGAGGAGAGATCACCAGCGCCGAGGGAGCCCGGCGCTGGATTAAGGTAAGTGGCTGAAGGGGTTTTAACTGGGTTTGTTTTCCTGGCACTATAGTGTTCCTTTAAGAGACCTGTTCACAGGACCAGATTTTCCAAAAGGCCACCGAGGCTCTGGACTTGTGGAGGCACAGCCCATTGGAGATTAAAGATCTCCCTCACTGGCCAGCATATTCTCATGCTGAGGGAGCAGTTGCTGGGGCTGGCTACAATGGCAGTGTGTGCAGTGGAAAACCCGCGCAAGAATGAGTATACAGTCCTGCTTATTCTTCTTCCTGGCAGTCTGCTAAGCCGCTGCACTACTTTTGAATGAAAATATAATTGTGCCTCTTTATAAATCAATGGTTAAACTACACATTGAATATGCTGTGCATTTTTGGGCACCTGTTCTAAAGAAGGATATTATGGCGCTAGTAAAATGCAGAGATAGGATACAAAGTGAGAATAAGGAATACAACATTTTAGTTATGACAAAAGGTTAACAAATTTAAATCTGTTTAGTTTACAAAAATGGCACCTCCGAGGGCATATAATAGCATTGTGCAAACATTTTGGGCCAGTACAAACTGTTGTCTGGAAATCTATTCATAAACAGAACTATACATATCACACAAAGTCACGCATTTAGACTAGAAGAAAGGAGATTTAGTCTAAGGCAAAGAAAAGTTTTTTTTACAGTAAGAACAATAAGGACGTGGAATTCTCTGCCTGAAGAGGTGGTTTTATCAGAGTAGTACAGAAATTTAAACTTACCCAAATATAATATTCAGCTGCTTGATCCATGGAGAGATCTGACTGCAACTCTGAGGTCAAAAGGTTATTTTTTTTTAGTTTGTTGCAAAATGTGCTTCAATTATTTTTTTTTGCCTTCTTTTAGATTAACAACAAAACCACATGTGAGAGAGGCCAAATTTGGATGCATGTCTCTTTTTAGCCAACTATGTAACATCTTTTTATGGCGATTAAATCTCTAATTCTACTATTGTGGAAACACTTAAAGGATCACTATAGTGTCAGGAAAACAAACTCGTTTTCCTGACACTATACAACCCTTAAGTCCCTCCCCCCCACCCTCAGAGCCCCCCTCCCTTGGCGCTGAAGGGGTAAAAAAAACCTTCAGTTACTTACTTTAATCCAGCGCCTGCTGACCTCTCCTCCCACTCCGACGTCGGCTCCCGAGTGGAGCGGAATGCTTTCCTATGGACGTTCTGCACGCTGAAGACAGCAACTAGAGGCTGGATTAACCCTGCAATGTAAACATAGCAGTTTCTCTGAAACTGCTATGTTTACATCTGAAGAGTTAAAACCTGGGGTACCTGGCACCCAGACCACTTCATTGAGCTGAAGTGGTCTGGGTGACTTTAGTGTCCCTTTAAAGACACCGAGTACACAGCAGTGGTTTCAAAAAAATTGTCAAGTGATACATGTCCCTTTAAAGAGATTGCTGTAAGACAGAAATAAAATCACTATGTGACTAGGGATCCAAACATTATGAGATTAAATAAATCAGTTTGGGCCATCATTACTTTGAATTTGTCAATATTTATGCAGATCTGCAAGAGGCGTAAGTATTTTTGAGGTAAATAAGGTGACACACCAAAAAGATATATTTTGTTCTTGTATATGTCAGTATTTGGTCTACCTTTGTAGTCCAGAAATAATTATGCACACTTTGATGTAATTGCAGATAAAAAAAGTACTTTTTATATCTTGCAGCTCTAGCAATTATGGTTGTTTCTTGTGGCAGGCAATTAATTACATTAATGATCGCTTGTAAAACTTCCAAATAACATTGAATTAAAAGTTTCACTTTCTTCCGTTGCTCCTGCATAAGGTATATTTTTCCATGGAGCTAGGAATATTAGGTACATTGAGTGCTGCCAGATATGTGATGACCTATGTGTTATTAAATTGTTTAAAATGCTTTAATAATATAAAATCTCTGCTTAGGAGGTTTTAAGAAGGTTTCCTGATGAAGTGGAACACACAGGTGTATGTGCAGTTTGTCCTGTACTTTTGGCATGTTGTACTCTCTCCATGCTCCGAGGCTAATGAAGAAATTTGTTTGGCATGGGAGTCTAAACTCAGCAATCCAGTGTATGTACTGTGATCATTTCATGGCATCCCATTAAGAAGCAGGTGGACAATGTAATATATAATGGGACTGGACCTAATTTCTTCAATACAAGAGTTAGGTAAACATTATGGAGAAAGACTAGACATGCTGTTGAATTCAAATAAACAAAATGTACCTCTCATGTTCAAAATCAACAACCATTACTGCCTAACAGGCAGGGCAAGTAGTGTTATAATGGTGCCCTTTGGAAATTATATTTGCCTGAGTGTCTATCACCACATGTAAAATTTCACGTGATTTTTTTTTTTTTTTATGTTTTACAAATGAACCAGCTGTTGAACCATTGTATTAGCCCAAGTCCCACATAGCTTTGCTTTGTAAAAGTCCAATAAAGCTTCGTAGTAGATACCTTTAAATAAACCCGGTGATGAAAACCCAACATCTGCTTCTTGGCAGTCATTTTAAATTATAAAAGAACAGTGTTTTTATTTGGTAGTATAACTCATAATGGAACCAAACATACACATATCCACCAGTTATAAATAGAATGATGTGTGTTTGTTTATAGAATGTGGTTGCTTTAAGATTTCCTTATGATCATTTATAACATTCCAAGGAAAATAATAAGACTAAATAAATGAAATAAAAAGACACAACTTCTTTAAGTTACTGAAAAACAAGAGTATTTTTCTTTCTTGATAGATTTTTTTTAATCTTTTCTTGATACATTTCTTGTAATATTTTACATTTCTAAAACAAGAGATAGTCTTTAATGTATATATAAAGAAATAGAACACACCATGGTAAAAAATAATTTATTATATACTTGAACCAAGCGTTGGTAGGATGAAAATAAAACACAAATGGGAATCACATAAATTATGGACCTGCATATCCATCAATTTCGTTAGGATTTATAGTATCTATAATCCAGATAATAATGTATAATAAATGGAACGTCAATATAATGAATGGACAAAAAGCATTGTAAAACGTAATTTCACCTTACCTGCACCACTGCTGGGGGTTAATCAGCTCAACCGTGGTCTGCCATTTGGGTCTTTTTACTCAATAACTATCCCAAGAGTTTATATTTAATATTGCAATTTCTAGATTTTCAAGCTGACCTTTCAAAACATCATCAGTCATTGGTAAATGTAAAAACAGGTAATTATAAATAATCTTATGTTGTGTATTATACTAATTAATGGAAACATTATATGGCACCAATTATAAGTAATGAACTAAATTCACAAAAAATATAAATGCTTTTTCATTGCACATTTATAGTTGTCCCTTCCTGAATATACAGATGACAATGTCTTGCTCTAACATGGAGGATTTTAAAGCTGACCTCAGTCATACCATTTGTTTCTAACTCCTGTGTCTCAACATATCATCCATCTCCGATTTAATCTCTGTGAACCACTTCCAGATTATTACAAAAACCACAGCTCGACATTGTGGCCTTTCAGAATTCCTGAGCTGGGAAGTGGTAAACCATTGGCATTATCAAGTTTTAAATATCTTTCATTCTCTGATTAAGCACTTGAAATCTAACTAATATAGCACAAACAATTAAGGTTATTTCTGTATCCTTTCCCTAGCTACTACTGCAAGGCAAAAACCCTGGAATTTCATGGGAATATGCTGTGCCTAAATCTGATCATGACAAGAAACTTGCTCCAAAGCACAATTACACATGGGCCATCATTCGATCTGAATGTTCAACATCTTGTGGCGGAGGTACAGTATTTCAAAGCAAAATTTAATTTGTATATGAAAGAAATCTATATTAGAAGAAGTGTATTTACTGCACCTATACATATATTTTACCCTCCAATAATTTAAAAAACTAGAAGTGTGATCCAAATTCTAAGTGTGCAAAAAGGTTTTTGGCAGGTGTGCCATTGAATTGAATAATTGAATATGCAGTTACAAAACTGCATACCTGTACGTATATATACATAAAAGACGTGAAGCTAAATGTTTGCATGCTGCTAAACAAAGTACATTTAACATGCTAACATTTATGATTTAATACCATTGCATATAATAGAGCTGGTTATAGGAGTACAATGGGAGAAATGCCCCATGTAATATTCCACCTTTTTGGATGGATGTATGGATGGATAGATGGTGGTAAAATCAGCAGTGTGAATGCAGAGAAATGGCAAGGCAAGAGAATAATTTGCATAATTTATAACTGCAAAGTATCTATGAAAATAGAAATTGACTTAACTGTAATTTTTTTTTTGACTGCAAGTCATATGTAATAACACATAGTGTTATGACAGGTCTAACTAATTAGACAATTTTTTTGTGCATTTGTGATTATATTGTTTACACACTGTTGCATACCCACTTCCCAATAGAAGAAATTCCAAAGATTATTAGTGCATATTGTGTATTTTGTAAACATGGGTTCCGTGGAATTAGTAGAGAACTTGGACCTTTGCAGTATTAATGTAGACCATTTCTTCAACAACGTATATGTTGTTGCTTCTAGTAAGTATAGAAAAAAATTGGAGAAAATATATGAGATCTGGTCTGCCTAATGCAATACACAGAGATGAGGGAGTCCGACTTGGAGTGAATTGCTCAAAACTGAACTGAGACAGGGATACACCCAAAACCTGTCTGGAGATATAAAAGACAGTAATACCTTCAAGGTAGTGCATTCAGGAGCTGATTCACTTATGAATGGCTTAATTGATACAGTTGGATATAGTAGTAGTATTAATATCTAGAACAATAGGTGATGGTTAAAGTAAAATGTGTGGTGTGTATACCTTTAAATCTGCTAAAGGCAGATTCTATCTGTTACACACCAAATTATCTGCTTTATGTAAAGCAGTTACTTGATACAGAATAACAACATGAGAAATGGTTATCTGTGTGGTATTGATATACACACTGTTGTATATATTGTGTATTTAGCTTTAAATAATCTGTGAGCAAACTTAATAGTGCAAGAACAGTACTTAACTTTCAGTCGAGAGATATATAAAAATTTCTAATCTCTGTACTTGATGTTGAAATACAATCACTTAAGATATAAATGAGCAGATAAAAATTCCAAAAAAAACACTATTAAAAGATAAGGTATTAAAAAATAATGTAAAGGTTTATTCACAATACAAAAAATATAAATAAAAGAATAATCCAAAATGGAATAAAAATACAAAAATGGGAGCCAGGAACGGTCAGCAAGTCATTGGCCAGTGCAGATATTGAACATATAGCTTTATAGCCACTGTAACTATTGAGGATTACAGTGGATACTTTGTATCAGAACGGAATAATTTTACTTGCCGGCTGCTGGGAGGTTGGCGTGCGTGCCAAACCTCACTTTGATTCTCAGATGCTGGCAGTCCGTTAGTCCCCAAGTCGTGAATGCTGTATGGGGAAAGAAGAAATTCCTTCTGCTGGCGTCTGGCTGCTCTTCGTATCCTGCTCGCTATCGGTCTGATAGTCTAACGCGTTTCGTGGGTGTCAGCCCCACTTCCTCAGAGACATAGAGAGAGTATGTCTCTGAGGAAGTGGGGCTGACACCCACGAAACGCGTTAGACTATCAGACCGATAGCGAGCAGGATACGAAGAGCAGCCAGACGCCAGCAGAAGGAATTTCTTCTTTCCCCATACAGCATTCACGACTTGGGGACTAACGGACTGCCAGCATCTGAGAATCAAAGTGAGGTTTGGCACGCACGCCAACCTCCCAGCAGCCGGCAAGTAAAATTATTCCGTTCTGATACAAAGTATCCACTGTAATCCTCAATAGTTACAGTGGCTATAAAGCTATATGTTCAATATCTGCACTGGCCAATGACTTGCTGACCGTTCCTGGCTCCCATTTTTGTATTTTTATTCCATTTTGGATTATTCTTTTATTTATATTTTTTGTATTATGAATAAACCTTTACATTATTTTTTAATACCTTATCTTTTAATAGTGTTTTTTTTGGAATTTTTATCTGCTCATTTATATCTTAAGTGATTGTATTTCAACATCAAGTACAGAGATTAGAAATTTTTATATATCTCTCGACTGAAAGTTAAGTACTGTTCTTGCACTATTAAGTTTGCTCACAGATTATTTAAAGCTAAATACACACTATATACAACTGTGTGTATATCAATACCACACAGATAACCATTTCTCATGTTGTTACTCTGTATCAAGTAACTGCTTTACATTAAGCAGATAATTTGGTGTGTAACAGATAGAATCTGCCTTTAGCAGATTTAAAGGTATACACACCACACATTTTACTTTAACCATCACCTATTCTAGATATTAATACTACTACTATATCCAACTGTATCAATTAAGCCATTCATAAGTGAATCAGCTCCTGAACGCACTACCTTGAAGGTATTACTGTCTTTTATAGAAAAAAATTGATTGATTGTGTTACCAGATTGTGTTTATGCATTTTTTTTAAATGGCCTCAATGTTTGTTTAGGGTTTTTTGTTTTGTTTAGTTTTGTTTTTTTAAATGGTATATTCAAGATATAATTAATGTGCATGGGACTGGTTGTTGATTCAATGACAAATCTAATTGTCATTAAAGATACAACAAAGATTTTTTTTTTCCCATTTTTGGTATGTTAAAGGTTGAAAAGTACACTGATCAGCCACAACATAAGAACCATTGACATGTGAAGTGAATAACATTGATTATATTGTTATTATTATTATTATCATTATGTTATTTATATAGCGCCATCAAATTCCGCAGCGCTTTACAATGGGTGGACGAACAGACATGTAGTCGTAACCAGACAAGTTGGACACACAGGAACAGAGGGGTTGAGGGCCCTGCTCAATGAGCTTGCATGCTAGAGGGAGTGGGGTAAAATGACACAAAAAGGTAAGGATAGTATTAGACTAGTGACAATGCTACAATGACACCTGTCAAAGGGTGGGATATATTGGGCAGCAAGTGAGAAATCATGTGTGGTAAGGAAAAAAAATGAGCAAGCAAAAAGATCTGAGTGACTTGACAAGTGCCAAATAGGAAAGGCATCTCCAAAATGTCATTTGGGGTGTTTCAGTATGTAGTGGTTACTACCAAAAGTGGTCCTAGGAAGAACTGGTGATCTAGGGTCATGTACACCCAGGGCTCATATATGCATATGGGGAGTGAAGGCTAGTCCATTTGGTCCAATCACATGTTAGATGTAGCTCAAATTGATGAAAGAAACGTATTGCTGGCCATGATAGAAAGGTGTCAGAATACACAGTACATCACAGTTTGCTGCATATGTGGCTGCGTATCTGCAAACATGTCAGAGTGTCCATAATGACCCCTGCTCACCGCTGAAAGCACCTTCAATAGGGACATGAACATCAGAACTGGACCATGGAGTAATGGAAGAAGGTTGCCTGGGCTGATGAATTACATTTTCTTTTAGATCAGGTGTAACTGAATCTCAATATTTGTTTGCTGGGAACAATAACTTTCACTAGCCGTTTAAGATTTGAGGCTGTAATTTTTCTTTTGTGTGTGTGCGCAGTTTCTTTACAGCAGCACCACTAAATGTTGATTTAATTTAAGTAAGAAGTGACTATTAGAAGGAAAAATGGAGGGTCAGTAACAAAATGATCTATTTATATTTAATCACTGTATAATATATAAATACAGATTTTTTTTTTACTGCTCTCCTTTTTTTCCCTCCATTTGTTACTTCTTCTCAATTGATCCTAGAACCAAATGATGCAAAAATGTGCCCATCAGTGTACTGGAAAATATATACCTTTATATTATTATATTTTGCAGTTCACTGACATTTTCGTGCCATTTTGGTTTGTCTGACTTATTTTACCTAAAACAAATTTGCCACATGAACTAAATCAGAATTGCCGCAAACAAAAGTTTTTGGGGGATGAATCGATTTGAACTAAACACATATTTTCAATGTGCACAAATCAGTCTATTCCCATTTTCTTATATCAAATCATTTATTTTCTGACTATAACCATGTATTTGTTGGGATGATCAGACCATATCCGTAACAAACTACGGTGAAACAATAATACATTTTTTAGTTTGATCATTAAACATTGTTGTGCCATGTTACTCAAATATTTTGGAATTAAATTTATTAATAATTCATTTATTTATGTATTCAGATGTACAACCCATTTTACAAAACTCCCTTCCACTTGTATAAAGTCATTTAGGGTTACTAACACTCATTCCAGAAATGATAGCTTGTTACTTGCACCTGCTTTTTGCTGTCAATAAAAAATTGCAGTTGCTATGGCTATGTCCTAAAGATGTTCTAGGGCATTTGTAAATAGCTTCACACATTAACCAAAGAACCGTCTTAAAATATAATTCAATTAGGACTGTAATTAAGCTAGTTACAGGACTTTCTACATTGAGCATGCCTTTTATTTTTGTGTGATAAAATATGTTTATTACAATTTTTATTATGATCTATCTGTGCCACTTACTCTATATAATTTCATTTTGGAGACTTTTTTATTTTTTTGATTACCAGACCTTATCTTTTTACTGATAAAGTCCGGTAATCAATGAGAATAGAAATAAGTTGTTGAATTTTGAGAACTCAGAACTCTTATCTTCATATAATAATTGTATTTATCATATGTGCTCATGCACAACAGTAAAATAAGAGATTACTCTGACATACTGAAAAACTGGACATCCTATGATCAATTAATTTTGCATTTATTTTCAGTTCAGGGCATTATTTGTATGCATTATGTAAAAGCACAGAAAATTATTTTGGAAATGTTTGGGGATTTTTAAATGAAAGTAATTCTCTATCCCAATAGTTATAAATCAGTATTAAGCAGTAAAGAATTACTTTTCACCTGTATTTGTATTTTAACAGTGAAGCAGAAATTACAATTTAAACCAATCATAATTAATGTCCTGTAATTACAGTGATAATATTATTGTAAATAAATAAACAATTGTTCACATAAAGAATGAGGTTGTACACATAAAAATAGCAAAACCTTTCCAGAATAAATAATGAATATATTTGAATTATGTTTTTTTAAAGGAAAACTCAATTTTCCTGGCACTGCAGGTCCCCTCTCCCTCCCACCTTCCAATCCCCGGTTACTGAAGGGGTGAAAACCGACATGTCCCACGTAGCTGCTTCTTCCTCCGTCGCCGCTCCTCCTCTGCATTATGTCGCTCCTCCTCTGCATGCACATTAGAGCTCCCCATAGGAAAGCATTGAAAACGCTTTTCAATGCTTTCCTATGGGGAATTGAGCGAAGCTGGAGGTCCTCACACAGTGTGAGGACGTCCACCGACGCTCTAGCACAGGTTTTCTGTGCTATGGAGCAGGAAGTGCCCTCTAGTGGCTGTCTACTAGAGGTGGAGTTAACCCTGCAAGGTAATTATTGCAGTTTATAAAAAACTGCAATATTTACACTTGCAGGGTTAAGGATGATGGGAGTTGGCACCCAGACCACTCCAATGGGCAGAAGTGGTCTGGGTGCCTGGAGTGTCCCTTTTATTTAATTTTGTATATTAATTTATATTTGGACCATTGATCTCTTCCACATTTACCTCGCAGCCTGTATAGGCACCTTGGAGCCTCTTCTATAGAGCCTGATACGGCTCTCCGCTGTGTGAGTTTTATTTCACTTATTTTTATGCATGGTTTATTTGATTCAGTGAGCATTATGTGTTTTCCATTTTATCTTTTGTAGATCGCTCTGCTTGCCTTGTGTTCAGCTACTGTGTTAAGTATTATGTGTGTTCACAAAATTTTTTACTTTTTTAAAATGTTTTACCTTTTTACTTTTTGGAAAACAGTTAGTTGATAAACATTTCAGATTTAGCTATTTTGGTCTAAATTTTGCAGTCCCGTGATTTTGCAATGACATGATCAATTCTTCGCTTTCACACTGAGTCAACAAATAACGTTACCAGACATTTGGAACTGTGCGTCTCAGAAAGTTACTGAATTGCTGTTGCATGCTGTGTTTTTTGGTGACTCGTATCTAGTATATCTCAAGAGGAAAATGAAAATATAAATGAAGGAAAATAATTACAAATATATAGGCAAACCACATGGGAAAATCAAGTAAGTGCATAACAAAAAAATACATAATTTATTGGACCATTTAAATTCAGTCATGGAAACCAAGAAAAATGTCAGAAAAGTTTGTGCTAGGAGCACTTTATCGAAGTGTATTTGTATAGTTTTAAAAGAATACACTGGGCTATGAATTTTTGGCCTAACACTAACAATGAAATGAGGTGGAGCACAGTAATGCGTACGTATGCTTATGTGTGTATGCATGGGTTTAATATATAATATAGAATAATTTATACATACATAAATAGTCAATAGAATTCCACCTTAAGCATATGTATTTCACTTATATATACATTTGGTACACAACCCCCAGCATTACATAGGAATTCACTGCCTCCAGTGTGAATGCTACAGAGTCTTAACATACCACTGTGCCAGCTAAGATCTGGCAAATTAATGTCTGTAACACTTCCTTAGCAGAGCTGGCATGGTTGTCACAATAAAATATTTTATTGCATGGTTACCATGACCTCCTACTTACAATAAAGTGATACTTTTATGCTCGTGTGAGGTACAACAGACTGGGTATATTTAGAGAAAACAAAATATAGCTGCTATGTTTACAAAGAATTATTGTTCAGTAAGTATATGCTGCTGGCAGAGTTAAATCACAACTATATCTGTGTTTTGCTTTTTAGCCATGAAACACGTGTTAAAATAAGAAAATTCAATTTCATTAGAGGATGACAGTCTATACACAGTACTTAACTGTATGAGGAATCAACCTCAAATCTAGTTCAATATATGGCCATGCAACACAATGTCTATTTGTTCATCTATGATCAACAGCCTCGCATCTAGACAAGTAATGTTGCCAGGGAGTCCATGTCTGTGCTCAATGCTCTGAGCTATCTTGCAGAGAAGTCATGAGTGTCTCCATATCATATATTTCTTCTACCTTAACCATTCATTGCTGAAGGTCTCCAGCGTATGCCATCTTATTGGGATTTGGGACTTATAGAGTTCGTATCGTATAGATTTCATTTCATGTGGTGTAGGAGCATCAGCAAGGGTTGAAGGGGTAGATCAGTATCTAGAATTTCATCGATCATAGCATGGATATTTCTCCTGTACAGTGTCAGCCATTTGCACAACCACCAAATATGTATGTCAGAACCTACTTCCTCCCCACATCTCCAGCACAGTTTCAAAATATTCCCGTACATGCGATACAGTTTCTCTTGCTTCTATACCTACCTGTTATCAACTTGTAATTCAGTTCCTGCTGTTTTGAACACATGGAGCTCTCACTGTTGGTCAGAGAGCGTGACTCACGTATCAAGCTTCCACCGTGCTTTGAGGGCTCTTTTGGAACTTTCATTAGCAACATGGAATAGAGAACTGAGATTCTCCTATGAATACGGTACTGAGCTGTGCAAGGTTCCTCAAATAGGGTCAGATCCCCATTAATAAGACACTTCCCCCTTTGCGATGTGCGATATGTCTGCACTTGAAAGTATGGAAACCTGTCCAGTCCCGAAGGTGGATTATATGGGATTAAGTCAGGGAATGGCATCAGAGCATTCGTTAATCATGTTGCTGCAGGTAAGCCAAGTCTGTCTGCCCAAAGTTGCACATGTCTCTGGAAGAAAAACCACACACTACCTCCAGTTTGTTTAAGGTGGGGGTCAATGGGTCCAGTGTCGTGGAAAGCTGCAATTTCATTCAGACAGACTTCATAACTTGAGAGTTGCTCCTATGAAAGGGAGGCTTGAAATCAGTTTGTCTTTAAGTAGGTTCGCCAGACATATCATGCAAGGAAGTTTTCCCCCTACCTGAGCCCTCTCCAAGCCTGTCCATAGCCTGGGTGAATAAAGGGCATGCCAGTTTGCCCTGAAGTAAGCTTGGCTTGAGGGCATACTAACTCCACCCATGCACTTCAGTAAAGTGAACTGTGCCCTTTTGATCCTAGAAGCACCTGACTTACAAACAAACTTAGATATGACGGCATCTAAATATTTAATAAATGCTCTTGGGATACCTATCGGGATTATCTGAAAGAGATACAGTAGAAAAATTGTCGTCATATAACTGCTCCAAATTGCTAGAGAGCCATATACACATGAATCTAAGGTGGGTGGGACACCGTGAATGCAAACAGAGATCTCAAGTGATCAGCTGCTGCATCACTGAGAGAAATGATAAGGGCATCTGACTTGTCTGGCCCTTGGCATGAAAAGCAAGCCACATGCATAACATTCAGAGCTTGGATTGGATTGTCCTTCGTCTCCCTACCAGACACATTACCATCGTGGTCCAGGCTAAGTCAGGCAGTATCTTGCCAATACACAGTGCCACAACTTTAGAGAAGAGTTTTAAGTCAGCATTTAGGAGAGATATTGGCCAATAATGGAGGCAGCACATGGGATCTATAGCATCCTTGGGAATCACTGCAATGGTTGCCATTAAGGAATGCCAGGGGAATTGGCCTTCCTCCAACACAGCTGAGAGAGGTATGTCAAGGAAAGTTTTGATGTATTTGATGGGAAATCCATCAGGTCCGAGGGCCTTATTAAGTTTTGAGTGTTTTAAGGCTTCCTGAAGCTCTTCCAGAGAGAGTAAGGAGTCCAACTCCTTAGGCACCCTGGGGGTCACGTTATTATGGGAATTTCTGGCTAGTAACCCACCAAGATCCACTTATGTATCTGTGAAAGGAATTCGAACAAGAGTAAAGTTTTCTATCAAATTGTTTTATTAAAGTCGGTGTTTCTACTATGAAGTTGTGTTATACATATCTATGCATTTGATAATCCTTGCTATTGAAAAAGAAGCATATCAGTGTACCAAAGTTTAATGTGGCATTCTTATATTACGTATTATGTTTACTCCTTGTTCTACTTTACTACTTTGGATGCTGTTCTTAATGCTCAACATGGTCCCTTTTACTAATGAATGCAGTGTCTTCATTATATATGCTTAAAGATTATCCACTTCAGACTACTAGGACCTAAATATTTGCTAAATACATCCCAAGAGTAAAATAAAACCAGTGGTGCTACACCTATATGAGGGAAGGGGGGGGGGTGGGAATACCTATACTGGCTGCTTGTGCCTTCAAGGGTACCCCCAGTCTATACTCCTCTCCTCCTAAAATAACAAAGTGGGCTGTAGTCTTAGAAGGTAACTAGCAGCTGAGGAGAGAAATTGCCTGAATTGTAAGAAACATGAAAAAAATCAAAAGTGTAATACCAAAAAATCAATTTCCCAATCTATCAGATTAAAGAGCAGACTGGATAGCTGGTCTGACACCCATAGAAGCTACACCAGCTTTGGGAAGATAGTTAGAGTCCCTGACATACGTTTCCCCAGTGGTGGCTCATCAGAGAGCAACCGACCATTGGTTCACCCAATTTAAATTGGAGAAATTGTAATCTGATTATTAGAAGAGAAGTGTGCTGTAATTGGTGAGTTAAATTTGAATGACACATGAAACAACCAATCCTGCATTTCCAAGTAATATGGTGCTTATCACCCATGCTCCTCCTCATCCTTTGTTTACTACTCTATTATACAGGTAGTGTAAATTACATTGAGCAACATCAAGGAGATTTTTTACATTATGCTATTGGTTCTGTATGTACATATTCTTTTTTTTTTTTTGTCTGTATATATTCATTTCATTTTTATCTATACTAATAAAAGTTAAGTTTTATTTTACTCTTGGGATGTATTTAGCAAATATTTAGGTATATATTCCTACTGTTATACAGTAGAAAGATACAAATTGCTTCAGTACTTGGCAGTTGGTAATAATTTGTCCCAAAAGCTGTACTCGTTGATTTTAATGTATGAAGTTTTAGGCATGCCACAGGTTCTCAAAGTTTGCTGGATCATCTTATAATAGTTAAAATACAGCTAAAGAGTTGTACTTGTCTTTGTGGTCCCGTAGAAATTCTTTTTCTGACAAGTCTGCGATCATGAAGCAGTTAAGGCAGTGAAAGCAAGCGTGTTGTTAGGGTATAATAAAGTAAGATTGCATGGGATAATGGATTTATAATGCCTACGTAGAAGAGCATACTCTACAGCAAGGGTTGACAAATTCAGCACCCTAATTGTTCCACTTACTATAAATAATGATGGGACTTTTAGTTCATGAACAGCTGGAGGGCCATGTTAAATTTCCTCTGATTTATAATTTCCAGTACACTAAAGGACATGGTAGGAGGGGGTCTGAAGCTGAATGTGATAGAAACCAAGGTTACTAAGATGCAGAGAAAAATATTTAGATTGCCAGTCCTTATCTAATCTAATTACTTTAATTGCACAGAGGATATTACTTCCAAAATAACAATTTAATTGTCTAATGATTTAAAAATTAGCCTGTTAAATATATTCATCTTGTTGAGTGTGAAAATTTGTGTTAGATGGATCAAGTCTACCTCTGTTCACATGCCTCCCATCTGGTTTAATTAAGTGCTTTATCATAAATCTGTCAAATTGGGGAGAAATATATTTTTTCTGCCAAAAGTTAATAAATTAAGACATTGACTCATATTTATGATATGCACATGTCTAAAGTAACTGTGAAAAAAGTCAAATATTCACTTCAACTGAAATCGACTAATACGCTAGTTTTTTACGCTTTTACACTCATAAAATTAGTCATTCTCTGGAGTTGTTTATCTCCTGTAAAATTTGGGGAATTTAAGTGAATTTATTGCTTTTTTTTCTTTATTGTATTGTATTGGCTGTGTCCCAGACCATTTCTATTTCTATAGGGCTCCCAGTGCCAGGACTGCCACCACAGCCACTTACACATCTATAGGGCCCCCAGTGCCAGGGCTGCCACCACAACCACTTTCACATCTATAGGGCTCCCAGTGCCAGGACTGCCACCACAACCACTTGCACATCTATAGGGCTCCCAGTGCCAGAAATTAGCTTATTGATCAAGCTTCCTGTCATCATTCACATAATGTTTCCTCCCTCTCTCTTGTTTTGCCACTTTTCAGAAATTTGAAGCACTCAGAACTTCAGTAATTCGGACCAATGTCATTTGGTTCGGTTCGGCACCTCCAAACTACTGAACTTCGGCACTTCGGACATTCGCAAGCATCCAAATGTCCGAATTGCACGAATTTCGACCAAATGTATATTCAGAACTAAATGAATTGCACACCTCTAATTGTAAGCTCATTTGAGCAGGGTCTTCTTCACCTCTTGTCTCTGTTAATATTTTATTTATCAATTACTTGATGTAAAATATCCATTTTCTACAATGGTAAAGTGCTGCAGATTATTTTGGTACTATATAAATAATAAAGAGGCGGGTGTTGACATTTGAATGCAGGAGCGTGTTTATATGTAGTGTTGCAGTTTGAATTCATGGATGTATTTGTGTGTAGAGTTGGCGTTTGAATGCAGAGCTGTATCCACATATATACACACACTGCTACACACACACACTGTAATACACATACACACAGATACACACACACACACTAAAACACATGCAGATACACAGATGTACACACTGACATACATACAGATACAGACACACAGACTGACACAGATACAGATACACCAGTACACATACAGACAAACAGATACAGAACTTGATACACAGGCAGATACTCAGACAAAGAGACACACACATGCAGATACACAAACAGATACACATACTGACAACATACAGATACACACAAAGACAACATACAGATACACAGACACATATACTGTCAGACATGCAGACACACACACAGATACATACCGTAACAGACATATTGACACACAGAGAAACATACACTGACAGACATACTGACAGATACATTGACAGACATACTAACACGTACATCAACACACATTGACATGCATACTGACACATACTAACACACAGACACAGACGCGGACACATATTGACACACACAGACACTGACAGACATGCTGACAGGCACACCGTCACATACACTGACATACATACTAACACACACAGACACATACACTGACAGACATACTGACACATACAGACATACAATGACAGACATACTGACACACACTGATAGACAGACTGACTCACACACTGACAGACAGACTGACACACACACACACAGACACTGACAGACACACAGAGACACATACACTTACAGACATACTGGCACACACACAGACACATACACTGACACATACACTGTCAGACATAATGACACAGACACTGACAGACATTCTGACACACACACTGCAACATTTACATTTGTAAACCCACCCTCCAGTTTCCTACCTTTTTCTGGAGGGTGGCTTCCGTGGAGACCAGTGTGGTGTCTGATTCTGTTGGGAGTTGGGGGTCTGGTTCTCCAGCGTTTTGCTTTCTCCTCCCTCCTGCATGGCTCTCTGTTCTCTGTGGGAGGAAGTGACTTGTGGCTGTCATTTCCTCCCAAACTGCTGAAAAGCAAGGGGGCCCAGTTGTGCTGTTAAAGGGCCACAGCACCCGACCAGGCCCCTGGTGACAAATGTCCACTGGGTGGCCTTCAGTACTTGGGCAATGCAGTGGGTTTTATTAGCATGCAGGCTGCACAGACAGACCCATGGAAAAAAAATTGCATGCAACAGAGCCAATGGGGTAGCTGCTTTGGGCCCTCAGGAGTTACTGGGTCCAGGGCAGCTGCCCCATTTGCCCCATATCAAAGACAGCCCTGCCAATCCCTACTGGAATGTACACTTCAAACATTTTATTTATGTAGCTTGTGTATTTTTTGTGTTTTCTATAGTACATTCATGTATAATCCTAAGGAATGGCTTATTATGACTTGTTTTATGTTGGGAGCTTTCAGCCACCTTTGGTTATTAGTGACTGTATCTGTAAAATAATAATGATCTCTTATCTGCATCCTGTAGTTTAAAATACTAGGCTCTTAGAAAAGAACAGCTTAAAAGCAGACGCAAGACAGTTGTTCAGAACTAGATTTCCCACAAGACCACCAAGGTACATTGTTCTATCAATAGGCTATACCTAAATAAGACAAAGAAAAGACACGATTACAGGTACCAGAGTGACATCACATCACGCGGATGGAAATTTGGGTAGCCATGGAGACCTTTTAATGGAGCAATGGATCTGGAGGTTGGCCTTTTGCACTACAAGTAATATTGTAGTTTATTTTTTTGAGGAGTTGGGGCTTTTTGCAATCTGGATGCCAACAGTGTGATGCCACAATGCTTTGCCCTAAGTGTGTGCTATATGAAAGTAAAACTGCATTAGATCACATACAGGTAGTCATCTGGGTGTCCTTCATCTTCCCTACTCGACAAAGACTGCTCTGTGATGTATTTGGGAATATCCTTATCATTATCCACTACAGCCCAAATCCCCTGCACACATACAATACAGTACTTATCCCCCCACACAGACACACAACATTCCCATCCCCCCACACACACACAGCACAGCCCTAATTATGACAACACAATAGAGTAAGAATTTCCCTCCAACACACTACAGGCCCATTTTCCACCCAAACACCCAATATAGCCAAATCCCTCCCCCACCTCCAACATATAAAGTAACATATCAATCCCCCAAACACACCCTACAGTCCCTTTCCCCACTAAAGCTAATTTCCTCCCTAACATACCCTACATCCCTGCCACCACAAATACACACTACCGGTCTACCCTCATGCATACCTCTATATGATCAACCCACAAGCAGCATCTCCAGCAACACACAACAACACAAGCATCCAACCCCCCCTCCCCCCACAACCCAACAACAGCCATCCAACACACTTATCCTCTTCCAACCCGGCCCCACTTAGCATTTAACCACCCACCTTGTCACATTAACACATCCAGTCAAATACCCCACACTCTTTGTGTATACATATATATATATATATATATATATAATGGGGGAAGGGGTGCATTGAGGAAACTGGCCTTGGAGTTTTTAATAAAAACAATAACAGAATACCATGGCAAACACTTGCACAGCAATTGTACTTAATTGCACCCTATTTTATCTTTTTGTGTTAAGGAAAGTGTTTATAGTCACATGAGAAGATATTATCTCTTAATGAGTACATTGGATCTAAGAAGCATTTTCGATATTTTGCACTTTTGCAGCCACTGGGTATAAGCAGTTGTAATGAATACTTCTAATCACTTCAAAAACGAGCCACTGATAGTTCCTACAACAATAAAACAGAAAAAGATAGTAAGGCAAAGAAAGTGATGTAAAAGCTCAGAAAATTCTTTATTGTGTACTCATAACATGAACACCCTATAAACACATTGTTTAGATTTTTATTTTTATTTGAAGAATATGTTTTTTAGTATGTTTCATTTCTGATTGCAGGTTACATGAACACAAAAGAAGGGTGTTACAGAGACATGCGTGTACAAGTCAATACTTCCTTCTGTAATTCCAGGAATCGACCAATCACAGGACCTGTCCCTTGCAATTTGCAAGCCTGTACCCCAAGGTAAGAGCCATGTATCCATATGATATTAACTAGCATATGATACATTTAGAAACAAATGTATATACTACCAGTTTCTTAGATATTATTGGGTATATTTGTTCTGCATTTGCCCATGCTTTAGTCATTTTTTTTTTTTTTTTTTAATAAAGAACTTACAGATTGGTAGGGTTAATGATCCTTATTAAAGGGATACTATAGGCACCAAAATAACTGTAGCTTAATAAAGCAATTTGGTGTATAGATCATGCCCCTGCAGTCTCACTGCTCAATTCTCTGCCACTTAGGAGTTAACTCACTTTGTTTATACAGCCCTAGTCACACCTCCCCGCATGTGACATAGACTGCCTTCCTAAACACTTCCTAAACACTAAACAATCTAATGTTTAAACTTCCTTCATTGCACATTCTGTTTAATTTAGCATTTCATATATCCTGCTCTTACCAAACTTGTTCCAAATGAGGAACCAAAGACTGTTAGATAGCCTTTTAAATTCAGGGCTTATAGCTTTAAGATTAAGGAAAACCCAAAATAACAATAAAAAATGTATGAACACCATATTGAAAAGAAATCTAAAAGACAATACACATATAACCAGTACTGATTAGTATGGGGAAAATATCTCCAGCTCTGTTAATAGCCTTCTCGACCCTGCAGCAGTCACCTGTGTATTATTAAAGTTCAAATTACAGAGCAGGAGATAAATACTTCTAATACAAGTTAATATCTGATTGAAAATGAAACCAGTAAGTCACAGCCATGGGTGGTGTGTTTTGGGCTGTGTAAATGGAAACAAAAGTTATTATACATAATACTATACATAATAATATATAATATATATAACGGCAGAGAATAGAGCAGTGAGATTGCAAGGGCATGAGCTATACATTAAAAATGCTTCATTAAGCTACAGTTATTTTAGCATTAAGAGTGTCGTTTTAAAGTTGAAGTAAAAAAAAATGATACAATTCCTAATCTGGAATAGCTGATAGTTGGAAAAAATCTCCAATTTAGTCATAATCACAGCTTGGCTATTTTGTGCCAAGAGATGTTGTGGATCTCTCATTTTTGGTCCAGGGCTCCCTGTGGATTGAATATGGTGTGGTTCTGTCATCTTTTGCAGAGTATATGTTACACAATTTTACAAATATCTGATCATTTGATCGGATACATTTTACTGTGAATGACTTTACAGTGTTTCTTGAAAATGATCCTGATAACATGATTATAAGCATTTCCAGATATATAGTCTGCAATTATGTAATCACATCAGACTTGGTTATAGTGTCTTATGTTAATGTGACTTGGGTGATCATTTATATTACCATTATGGATATTTTATATTTAAAGTATGATGGTAAGAGTACGCTTAAGAAGTCTGTGCTTTGGAACAGCTTAGTGGATATGCCACCAGCCTTATGTTTCAATGAGCTGTTCTCTATTAGTTTCTTATTATATTTTCTCTGAGCCAGTTCTGTTATTTTTTAACAGTTTTACTTGATGTATCAGGATGTTCTTCGATTGGTAAAATCGGGGCTGTCCCATTAGGATATAAGTTGGGGTAGGGGGATATGAATTGAGTCTAGTTAAAGCTCTGAACAAGGAAACATGTTGACTGTTGTTGGTTTGGTGTATTTCAAGCCCATTGTTTTATATGTTGCTGTAAAGATTTTAACCCATATGTATAGATGAAATGGAGAAAAAAAGGAATAATGAAAGTTTTAACTTTGTCTCAGCATTGCTACTTTAAATTGTAGCCCTATCAGATCTGCTGTTTGCCCTGGTGCTGGGAGGTGGTGTGTACAGGGAATTTCCTACAGGTTTACCAGAGAGCAGTGCTGGCAGAGAGAGGAGGAGTGAGAGAGCCTGGAACAGCCACATATGTGTGTTTTTGTAATTGAGTGTGTGCCAGTGTGTGTATCAGTGTGTGTGTGTGTGTGTGTGTTTCTCGGGAGGGGGGGGGGGCAATTGCCCCGTTGCCCCTGCCCTGGATCCGCCACTGACACACACACTACTTCCACTATAAACTGCATCCTCTACACACACACACTGCATCCACTATACACACAAACACACTGCATCCTCTATACACACACACGCACACACTACATCCACTATATACACACTACATCCACTATATCCACACACACTACATCTACTATATACATACACACACGCACACACTGCATCCACTATACACACACAAACACACTGCATCAATTATATACGCACACACTGCATTCACACAGACACACACACACTGCATCCACACACACTCTCTGCATCTACTATATACACACACACACACACACACTACATCCACTATAAACACACACACACACTCTGCATCCACTATATACACACACACACACTGCATCCACTATAAACACACACTCTGCATCCATTACACACACACTGCATCAACTATATAAACACGCACTGCATCCACTATATACACACGCACTGCATCCACTATATACACACACACTGTATCCACTATATGCACAAACACACTGCATCCTCTATACACACACTACATCCACTATATACACACTACATCCACTATATACACACACACATACATCCTCTATATACACACACACACGCACTGCATCCACTATATACACACACACTTCATCCACTAAATACACACACACACACAGCATCCACTATATACACACACTTCATCCACTAAATGCACACACACGCTCTGCATCTACTATACACACACACACTCTGCATCAACTATACGCACACACAATGCATCCACTATATACACACACACTCTGCATCCACTATACACACACCTGCATCCACTATACACACACACACTGCATCCACACACACTACAGCGGGCAAGGTATCATGGGAGTTGTACAGCAGTTGAGGCCCAAAACATTTCTTGCACCAGGGGCTTCTTTACATTAATCCCACCACTGCTCTCACTGAATGTTTTTTTATTCATGGATTTCAAGAACATTGACATTATAGTCAAATGATATAAAGCATTACGTTAATTTGACTCCGAAGGGACTCGACTAATTCTCTACTACTGCTGCTTTAGTGGTACTCATAAGGTACAGTAGCCACAGATCTGCATAAATGACTCTACTCTCTCCAGCTTACTCTTACATTGGAATAGTTCCCATTATGCATGCAGAGTTTGGAAGTTGGTGAAAAGATAGTTCTTGTATACCATTAGGAGGGCCTCTTGTGCAAATAAGCGTCAACCTTTGCACATATTCAGTTACACTATCCTCCTTGCTTGTACTGCTCAAGATAGATCTTTGTGTCATTTTTGTTGTTCGTAGCGTGTTTTTTCGCATGACATGTAATGATTAACTATGAAATATAAAGAGCATGTAATAGGGGCTCATTGCTTAGCATAGTCTGGTCATATTGATTCCTTCTAGAGGTTGCATTATCTGTTTGTCAAAGTATCTGATTCTATGCTTATGTCTATGTGATTTACAGAGCTGAGAAGCAATTCTCCTCTCATATGGAACTACTAGTGGGGTCATATTACTTCCATTTATAACTGCTTTCCTTCTTCAGAGCAGGGCCATATTAACAGCCCAGTGGGCCTGGTGCTGACAATTATGATGGGCCTAATTACAGAATCTGATCGACCAAAAACACTCCCAAGCGTCATGTATCTGATGGAGATGGTGCCGGAGAGAAAGAAAACAGCATCTATAAGAAAACACATACTCTATGCTAATCTCCCTCTAATTTATGTTTTCATCTTTCAAGTAAATCCATAACCCCTAACAGCAGTGTCCAGTCAAGCAGGAAGTCAATGGGCATGGTAAAAGGGTGTGCCACTGACACAAATCACGCAATCTGCCAAAAGGACCAAAAAGAGGACATGTCTGCCCAAAGAGTTAGAAGGCCAGCCTGGCATGAATGCATGTCAGGCTGCCTGTCAATCATGCAGCAGGCCAACTAAGGGCATACTATGCAGACAGCACCCTGAGCTTGGCATAAATGTTCTCAACGCTTTCTAAGGACTGTCCCCTAGCACTCGCTGATCCACTTGTCTCCTTACCTTCTTACTAGCAGGCAGAAGCTTCTGGTATATAGTCTGGGACAGAGAAAAGCTGTATGTAGTGAGTGTAGAAGAACGGGAACATGCCACAGTGTTAGAGAGACCAAAGTCAGCATTACCTTAACTAATTTTATTGTCAGCCAGTCCACACAAGTTTTGTTCCCATATATCCCTCTTAAGTTTTCATACTTAAGCAAGAGTATGTGAAAAGTAGTTAGGGTTGCCACCTTTCTTGGAAAAATATACCGGCCTTACTAATTTGCATAATTAATTATGTATGGGTGACATCACATGATGTAAATCACAAGGAGTGACATAAGAGAAAATTCTGTAAAATCACCAAAAAACTACTTACAGTTTGATTCTGCTGTATAGATGGATTGCTTCCAGTGTCCACATGTCTCCCAGTGCCCCCATGTGTCAATTACTCCAGGTCTCAGTGTTCCTATGTATCAGTGTCTCAGTGCCACATGTCTCCCAGTGTCCCCTAGTGTCGTGTCCCCAGGTCTCCCAGTGGCCCTATGTATCACAGTGCCCCTATGTATCACAGCGTCTCAATGCCCCATGTCTCCCTGTGTCCTCCAGTATTCCCATGCGTCTAGGACACTAGGAACACGGGGAGACCTGGGGACACGGGGAGACCTATGGACACGGAGACATGGGGACACAGACACCAGGGACACAGACACTAGAGACACTGGCTGGGGGACATAGAGACATGGGGGCACTGGGAGACACTGAGACACCAGGGCCACAGACACTAGGGACACTAGTTTGGAGACATGGGAACATTGAGACACTTGGGGCACTAGGAGACATGGGGACAGTGAGACACTGGGAGACTAGGGGACACTGGGAGACTAGGGGTCACTGGGAGACTAAGGGCCCTGGGAGACTAGGGGGTAGTGGGAGACATGGGGACACTGAGACACCAGGGACACTGGATGGGAGACATGGGGACACTGGGTCCCCATGTGTGTCTGTGTCTCCAAGTTTCTGTGTCATAATGTCTCCAGATGTCCCCATGTCTCATTGCAGCCTTTCCCCCCATTCCTCACTTCCCTGAGCTGTAGGCTGTCTCTGCAGGCTGGGAGCTGCTGTCTGGAGACTTTGTGCTGTGTAGCTGCTCCCCTGCAGATCAGTGAGTAGAGATAGGCAGGGAGGGATATGCTGTAACTTCCTATCCCTGCCACACCCTTCCTATCTCTCCACACACAGCGACCCCTACTGGCCAGTGTTGGTATTGCATAGTAATCTCTGTTTATACTGAGAAAAATACCAGCATTTGTATTGCCAGTATGACTGCAATATTGGCACCAGCCAGGCAGCCTCACATACTGGCTGTGCCAATAAAATAAAAGCCAGGTGGAATCCCTAAGAGTAGTGTGTTTTTTAAATCAATGGGCCTATTCCATGGGCCTGGAGCTGCAGCTAATCCGTTAGCTGGAGCTGCAGTTAATCCGGCTCTGCTTCAGAATAACTCATGGTATTTTATTTGGTTGTCTCTGGACATGTGTTTTAGGGCTGCTTGTCACTTCTAGCCGGAGCTGATCCACAACACGTCTATCCCGCTCGGCAGTCAGGCTCCGCCCCCCCTCCCCCATAGTGTCCTTTTAAGTGTATATCAAGTGCATCATTAGATGCATTTGGGCCAAGCTTGGAGCTTAACATGCATTCATGTTGCAGTTACGTGATTCGTGTCAGTGAGCCACTATTTTACCCACCCACCAATTTCCTGCTTGAGAGATGAGAGTGAGAGATTAGCATAGGGTATGAATTTTCATATAGCTGCATCCTGTGAGTTTCCCTTCAGCATCACCTCCAGTGTTTTCTGTCAATTAGATTCTGTGTTTAGACCCATTGTAATTGTCAGCACCATGTCCATATGGGCTCTTAACTCTGCCCTGAGGTTAAGCTGTGACTCTTGCCCCGTTCCAAAATGACTGTAACTGTCATTATGGGGTCTTCATATTCAGTAACAAAGTGTTATTTTGAAAAAAGTTTGATATAGAAGTACTATTACTAATAGATGTACTATTAATCAATGGATGTACCATGATGTGATGTGAATAAGTTCTTCGCAAGCACAAAATCTCTACTAGTGGTAACACGTTTCTCTTTTTGGATGCCTTTTATAAGAAGTTTCAAAAAAATAACAGTTATTATAGGCACATCAGTGGGAACTCTTCTCCAAATCATGTGAGTTATTACAAGGAATGACATGAACCAAGTTTTTAAGTTGTTCTCTTAGCAAAAACACACCAACAAGAACTTATGTCTTATTTATGTAATTTAACACAATGTGCTGAATATCATTATATGCATTTGAAAAAGTGGGTGGAATGGGTGGTATTGGACATATAAATATAGATTTAGTCATAATTATTAAATATTTTATCAAATAAGGGATTGGGTATTTAAGTCATCTCCATTCCTTTACTCACTAAGTAATGATAATAATTTATAATTTTGTTTGCAAATCTCATAATCTACTGGAGACGAACCAATGAGGCTATTCAGCCAAAGTTAGCAAGTCCAAGATTGACATAAATAATTTTATGAACCTTTGAAATGAGTTCCTGGCACATTTATCATATATGGGTGTAGTTGCAATTCTGTTGATGAATGTCAAGGGGTGTTTGTTTTTGAGGAGGGGGTTAGGCGCCAGAGATCATATCTAATGATCTATGGCTATTAACGCTGGTTTCATTTCTAGATTTGATTAAGAAGATAGTATGTTTCAAGGATAAAGCCTTTAAAATGAGGTCTGCAATCTTATATAGAATTATTTAGCAATTTGTAAAACAAATTGAAGGATAGCATCACTTTTACTTAAAGGGACACTATAGTCACCAGAACTACTACAGCTTATTGAATTTGTTCTGGTGAGTAGAATCATTACCTTCAGGCTTTTTGCTGTAAACACTGTCTTTTCAGAGAAAATGCAGTGTTTACATTACAACCCAGTGAGAACTTCACTGGCCACTTCTCAGATAGCTGTTAGAGATCCTTCCTGGGTCATGACTGCCTAAAATGCATCCAAACATTCAGTGTCTCCTCCCTCTGCATGCAGACACTGAATTTTCCTCATAGAGATTCATTGATTCATCTCTATGAGGAGATGCTGATTGGCCAGGGCTGTGTTTGAATCATGCTGGCTCTGCCCCTGATCTGCCTCTTTGTCAGTCTCAGCCAATCCTATGGGGAGCACTGTGATTGGGTCAGGCCATTACTTCTGATGATGTCAGCAGACTGCTTGTTTTTTCTGAGGCAAACATCATGCAGAGTTATAGCTTCAGGCTTGAATACAGTAAGATTTTTACTATATATGGAGGCATGAGGGGCCCAGGGGGCTAGATGGTGGTGTTAGGGTCAGGAATACATGTTTGTGTTCCTGACCCTTTAGTGTTCCTTTAAGAACATCCTGTATTAACAAAATGCTGCACCTCTTAGTCAGTCAAAGCTTTTTTTGCTAAATGTTTGCTGTAAATTTTAAAAAGCTTTTTTTTACTATAGGTTAATGGGGTCTATAAACAACTGACTTACCAATAATTAAAATGTGCATTGGTTTCAAGACCCTCCATCTTAACACTAACATGACCATTGATGTCTCATTTAATTTTGATCCTTTTTGAATAAAGAAGATGGGACAATATTTCAGAAGAAAATTCCAGTAGTCATTCATCAGATTAATGGTGTTGGCATTTACATGACACATACAAAAAATCTCGGTTCATATTTGAATATATATGTCACAGGGTGTACTCAGGTCTAGATTTACATCACATGACTGCCTGTAGACACACAATTCTCAGGCTCTTCACAATTTCTGCCCTTCTAAGCTAATAAAAAAAAAAACTTGTTAAACATTGCTATATAAGCACACATATTGAGTGTTTATGTGTGGAGTGTGTGCATGTGTATGATTGTGTGTAAATGTCTAAATGCATGTCTAAGTATGTATGTATTTCTGTGTATATGTGTCAGTGTGTGTTTGTGTGTATGCAGCAGTATGTTTGTAACAGTGTAGGTAGCAGTATGTGTAGTCGTGTGTGCACAGTGTGAGTAACAGTATGTGTGTGCTAATGTTCGTGTAATAGTGTAGGCAGTAGTATATTTAGTTGAGTGTATGATCAGTGCAGGTAAGAGTGTGGGCAGCAATATGAGTAGCAGAGCACATGTGTTTGTAACATTCTGGAGCGAAGTATGTGCAGCAGTGTATGTACAGTCTGCAGGGCGGGCACAGCCATAAGGCGGCACAGGTGGCGCAAAATCGGATTGCAAGTTCAGATGACTGCCAGGAGGGGACCGCACAGCAGAGCGCTCCCCCTCCTACCTGTCATTTCATGTAGCATGGCTACACGAACCACGTCTTCCCAGTCTGACAGGAAGCTGATCGCTGGGGGCAGTAAATAGATTCCAGTCAGACATGTGAGCGGGTACAAAAGATCCTCTACCATTGTCCATACTTGGGAGGTAAGAAGGCATATCAGGAGGAGAGATGGTAAAAGAGACCACAAAGGGGAAGGAGGTTGGAAGAGATCACAAAGGTATGGGAAGACATACAGAGGGGCTGGGCAAGGGGAGAAAAATACACACAAAGAGTGTGGCTATTTTGGCCTTAAAATTTGAAAATTACTTTGAATTCATTTGGAATTCTCCTGTGTAATGTAATGAAATAAATATCCAGTACTCAGTAATTACAGGCACAGTTACCAAAAATCTAGTAGCTTGAATAGGGCCTTTTATGTACTTAGTTTTTGTATGTATTATGTAAACGTGTTTGAGCAGGCACCTTTACACTCTCTGTTCTGTTACAAATACAGTACTTGCCTGTTAGTCTACCTGCATAATTTGTTGGCACTTTATAAATAATAATAACAACCTTGCAAGTAGCAAAGTAAAGGGTGCAAAATAATTCTTGAATATCTAAAATGCTATGTGAAAAACTTAAACAAATGTAACCCCTTCCCTGAGGAATCTCAATGTCAGAGGCAACTTGGTTTCCATACTGCTACTGCTACCATGATCAAGGGACCAAGGGGTGCATTGAAAGATAGGTTTTACTTACCTGAAGCTGTTTCTAGCAGCCTCTACCTTCTTCTTACCTTTGGTCTTCTTCAGCTTATGGTGCTTCATTTGCCAGGAGCTGTTTGAGTGCTGTACATTCATACATAGTTGAGTGGTTCCAAAAAGCTGCATATAGGAAGTCTAAAGATGGGAAAGACCATAAATGAGCCCCACATCCACAACTTGTGATGGCTGCTTAGATTGGACAAAAACTGATGACAAAGCTCCATCATTTGTCAACTTTTGTCAGTCTTAGATTTACTAGACATGTGCACCAGTGGAATTTTTGTTTCATACAAATGATTTCATATCCGTGTAACCAATAGTTATAGCAAAAACTATAACAATGTTGCAATATGAAAAAGTAGCTATTTAGATCTAAATAGCTACTTTTTACACGTTCTCTTACCGTACTCTTTACATTTCTAAATAGGATACATTTATATCCAGTTTTAAATGACAGTGAGCAGTGGCTGCTCGCTGTGATTTCAATATAAATCAGTATGGGGGTCACTATGACCCCCATATTAATAAAAGGGAGGTTAAATCCTTCCACATGCCCCTACTTGCGGTATGCTGCGAGTAGGCGCATGTCGCCTAAACAGCGAGCAGCTAGTGGCAGTTCCCTATCATTTGACACTAAATATAAGTCAGTATGGGGGTCACTCTGACCCCCATATTGATAAAAGGGAGGTTAATTCCTCCCGCATGCCCCTACTCACCTAAACAAATTTAAAAGTACTACTATTGCTGCCAAGTCACTAGTGCAATAAGGGGGGACCTGGCACAGGTACCCCCGTTCCTCCATGGTGGGGAACACAATTAACTAAAATGGTGCCCCCCTGCACCACAACCCGTGACCCACAGGTGGGGACCATTAATATAAACAGGGGGACCTAATGTCCCCCCTGGTCCCCACCCATGAGTGGTGGGTGGGGACCCTAAATAAATAAATAATGGGGGACCTAATGTCCCCCCCAGGGCCTGACCCATGAGCGGCAGGTGGTGACCCTAATTGAATAAATAATGGGGGGGACCTAATGTTTCCCCCAGGTCCCTACTCATGAGCGGCGGGTGGGGACCCTAATTAAATAAATAATGGGGGCCCTAATGCCCCCCCCAGGTCCCCACCCATGAGCGGCAGGTGGGGACCCTAATTAAATAAATAATGGGGGGGACCTAATATCCCAAAAAAGGCCAAATAAAAATCCATAATACCATAATAATAAAAAACCAGAGGGCAAAAAACAAAATATGTCAGAAAAAGAAATCCTGACGCTAAAAACATAATCCATCTTCACACGTGGAGGGCATGGCGCAGAATGAGCTCTGCAGGGCAGGGAAAGGCTTATAAAGCCTTCCCACACCCTGCAGTGAGGCTCAGAGCACTCTGATTGGTTGATTCCAAGCCAACCAATCAGAGTGCTCTGACAGATAAATGAAGAGACTGACAGGTAAGTTCTTTGGAATTTCCCCATGCTGTGTAATTGGACTCATAACCATCTGATTGGCTGCTTTCAAACCCCTTTCAACCAATCAGGTTATGAATCAAATTGCACAGCATGGGAAAATTCCAAAGAGCTTTCCCACCCTGTGTAAAATGACTCGGAGCATTCTGATTGGTTGGATTCCAAGCCAACCAATCAGAGTACTGTGACAGGTAAATGAAGAGACTCACCTGTCAGTCTATTCATTTTCCTGTCAGAGCACTCTGATTGGTTGCCTTGGAATCAACCAATCAGAGCGCTCTGAGCCTAATTGCAGGGTGTGGAAAGGCTTTATAAGCAGAGTCTGAGCCGTGACCTGTACGGGTGAAGATGGATTCTTTTTTTAGCGTCTGGATTTTTATTATTTTAACAGTTGCGATGGGTATTATATTTTTATTTGGCCTTTTATTTGGCCTAATTCAAAGTATGACATTTTATTTTACAGGGTTAGTTTATTGCCCCCTCACTATTATTAGGGTGAGGGAGGTAGATAGGGTATTTTTATTGGGAGGGTAGTGATTAAGGGCTTGGGGACCCCTAGTCACTTTATTATTTGTGTCCCCAGCCGCCGCTCATGGGTGGGGACCTGGGGGGGCATTAGGCCCCCCCATTAATTAATTATTTAAGGTCCTCACCTGCCACTCATGGGTGGGAACCTGGGGGTGATAGGGTCCCTTCCCCCCATTAATTAATTATTTAAGGTCCCCCACCTGCCGCTCATGGGTAGATGCATAGGGAGGGTTACAAACCTCCCTTAAAGTAATATTGGGGTCTTATTGACCCTATCGTGTTTTTCTTTGTTATTTTTTTATTTTTCTTATACTGTTTCAGGTGGAGGCTGGCTATCAAGCGCTGGGCAGCCGCAACATGAGTTAACCCTCACATTGGGTGTTTTACTATTTGCAAATAGTTCTTTTATTTATTTATTTATTTATTTATTCTTTTTTTTAAAATCAAGGCCCAGGTGTGATGAATCCGTGCCTGGATTGTTTTTACTTCATTCTAAAGGGATTTTTTTTTTTTGTGGGTCACTATGACCCCCATATTAATAAAAGGGAGGTTAAATCCTTCCACATGCCCCTACTTGCGGTATGCTGTGAGTAGGCGCATGTCGCCTAAACAGCGAGCAGCTAGTGGCAGTTCCCTGTCATTTGACACTAAATATAAGTCAGTATGGGGGTCACTCTGACCCCCATATTGATAAAAGGGAGGTTAATTCCTCCCGCATGCCCCTACTCACCTAAACAAATTTAAAAGTACTACTATTGCTGCCAAGTCACTAGTGCAATAAGGGGGGACCTGGCACAGGTACCCCCGTTCCTCCATGGTGGGGAACACAATTAACTAAAATGGTGCCCCCCTGCACCACAACCCATGACCCACAGGTGGGGACCATTAATATAAACAGGGGGACCTAATGTCCCCCCTGGTCCCCACCCATGAGTGGTGGGTGGGGACCCTAAATAAATAAATAATGGGGGACCTAATGTCCCCCCCAGGGCCTGACCCATGAGCGGCAGGTGGTGACCCTAATTGAATAAATAATGGGGGGGACCTAATGTTTCCCCCAGGTCCCTACTCATGAGCGGCGGGTGGGGACCCTAATTAAATAAATAATGGGGGCCCTAATGCCCCCCCCAGGTCCCCACCCATGAGCGGCAGGTGGGGACCCTAATTAAATAAATAATGGGGGGGACCTAATATCCCAAAAAAGGCCAAATAAAAATCCATAATACCATAATAATAAAAAACCAGAGGGCAAAAAACAAAATATGCCAGAAAAAGAAATCCTGACGCTAAAAACATAATCCATCTTCACACGTGGAGGGCATGGCGCAGAATGAGCTCTGCAGGGCAGGGAAAGGCTTATAAAGCCTTCCCACACCCTGCAGTGAGGCTCAGAGCACTCTGATTGGTTGATTCCAAGCCAACCAATCAGAGTGCTCTGACAGATAAATGAAGAGACTGACAGGTAAGTTCTTTGGAATTTCCCCATGCTGTGTAATTGGACTCATAACCATCTGATTGGCTGCTTTCAAACCCCTTTCAACCAATCAGGTTATGAATCAAATTGCACAGCATGGGAAAATTCCAAAGAGCTTTCCCACCCTGTGTAAAATGACTCGGAGCATTCTGATTGGTTGGATTCCAAGCCAACCAATCAGAGTACTGTGACAGGTAAATGAAGAGACTCACCTGTCAGTCTATTCATTTACCTGTCAGAGCACTCTGATTGGTTGCCTTGGAATCAACCAATCAGAGCGCTCTGAGCCTAATTGCAGGGTGTGGAAAGGCTTTATAAGCAGAGTCTGAGCCGTGACCTGTACGGGTGAAGATGGATTCTTTTTTTAGCTTCTGGATTTTTATTATTTTAACAGTTGCGACGGGTATTATATTTTTATTTGGCCTTTTATTTGGCCTAATTCAAAGTATGACATTTTATTTTACAGGGTTAGTTTATTGCCCCCTCACTATTATTAGGGTGAGGGAGGTAGATAGGGTATTTTTATTGGGAGGGTAGTGATTAAGGGCTTGGGGACCCCTAGTCACTTTATTATTTGTGTCCCCAGCCGACGCTCATGGGTGGGGACCTGGGGGGGCATTAGGCCCCCCCATTAATTAATTATTTAAGGTCCTCGCCTGCCACTCATGGGTGGGAACCTGGGGGGGATAAGGTCCCTTCCCCCCATTAATTAATTATTTAAGGTCCCCCACCTGCCGCTCATGGGTAGATGCATAGGGAGGGTTACAAACCTCCCTTAAAGTAATATTGGGGTCTTATTGACCCTATCGTGTTTTTCTTTGTTATTTTTTTATTTTTCTTATACTGTTTCAGGTGGAGGCTGGCTATCAAGCGCTGGGCAGCCGCAACATGAGTTAACCCTCACATTGGGTGTTTTACTATTTGCAAATAGTTCTTTTATTTATTTATTTATTTATTTATTCTTTTTTTTTAAATCAAGGCCCAGGTGTGATGAATCCGTGCCTGGATTTTTTTTACTTCATTCTAAAGGGATTTTTTTTTTTTTATCTTTCTTTAAGAAATATTAACTGACTCCGTCTTCTTGCTATTGCTTCCTTCTACTTCTTATCTCTAGGCTGATGCTAGTTGACTAGCTTTTTTTTTGTTTATTGCTGCAGATCTCCAGACATTCCAAGTTAAAAAAATATATTTATAAATGTTCACAGGGGTCTTTAAAAACAGCCACTAACATCTGTGTCAGTGTTGAAACTATTGAAATCAGGAGAAAATTAACAGGTTAAAAGGACATTCACGCCTTCCCCATCGATTTAGGACATCTTTCTCATTCAGTAGCATTATAACTGAATGAGACAGATGTCTCACTATTATTTAAATAAAATTATACTAATAAATTTATTTTATTATTTGTCTTCAATATCCTTAGTGCTTTCTTAGCTCTGACCTTTCATATTGTTTTAACTTTTCCATTAATGTTACATATCTGCCTTTCTCCTTATTGTTGCCACATGGTCTCTATGTGATGTGTCTCCTTGATGTGGTTACATCACACTGGTTAATTTATTGTTAACTTGTATACAATGTTTGAAACTAATGTTCTGCCTATTTTATTCTTCTAGGGAGAGAGTTATAGTACTAGTCTAGTACTACACTTATGTTAATAAATTTCCAGTATAAATGATTAGAGTTTATTTCAAAGGGAAACTATTTCAAATGTAAAGCAGTGAGTTCCTTTATTTTGAATCTGCAATTTTGTGTTTGTGGCAAGTTAGTTACTCCTAAACAGGAATATAGATCGTTAAATCCCTCCTAATCTCCGCCAAAGTACAATCATACAATATGTTTGAATTAGCACTTGAGTTATAATACATAACGCATACAAATACACAAACCTATGTGAGCAGTAACGCCACGTCAAGGCTTCAAACCTGTTACTGTCCATTCACACGTCATTCATTCATATTTGTAATCTACACATTCACACACCATTCATTCATATTTCTAGACTCTCCACCCTCATACAACACTCATACTAGAAGATTTTTATGACTACTGAATATATATATAAAAAAAAATTGCAAAAGAAAAAAGGGGACAGGAATTTTAGGCATTTTGTTATGAAGGTCTAAAGTAATATTAAAATGGCTAATGTTTTATATATATATATATATATATATATATATATATATATATATATATATATATATATATATATATATATATATATATATATATATATATATATTTCGCAACTTTGGATGGTGGTTAGTGGCACTGGAGTGGTTACCATCCATCTACAGATGGTGACACCTCAAGTATGGAAGGAGAGCATAGGGTAACCAAATTTAGGGAGGTTAAACTTGAGGGAGGCTATTTGCTCCATCGTGGTGACATTTGAGACCTTTGTGGATCGAGGGTGTTCCCTGTAATAGAGAACATTCTCTCACTCCACAGAGGTTGTAGGACAGGATAATAGCTGCTGGGCAACCAGGCAGAGAG
>OW240915.1:145760835-145785186 GCA_933207985.1 Pelobates cultripes | reverse complement strand
GAATTGAGTCTAGTTAAAGCTCTGAACAAGGAAACATGTTGACTGTTGTTGGTTTGGTGTATTTCAAGCCCATTGTTTTATATGTTGCTGTAAAGATTTTAACCCATATGTATGGATGAAATTGAGAAAAAAAGGAATAATTAAAGTTTTAACTTTGTCTCAGCATTGCTACTTTAAATTGTAGCCCTATCAGATCTGCTGTTTGCCCTGGTGCTGGGAGGTGGTGTGTACAGGGAATTTCCTACAGGTTTACCAGAGAGCAGTGCTGGCAGAGAGAGGAGGAGTGAGAGAGCCTGGAACAGCCACATATGTGTGTTTTTGTAATTGAGTGTGTGCCAGTGTGTGTATCAGTGTGTGTGTGTGTGTGTGTTTCTCGGGAGGGGGGGGGGGGCAATTGCCCCGTTGCCCCTGCCCTGGATCCGCCACTGACACACACACTACTTCCACTATAAACTGCATCCTCTACACACACACACTGCATCCACTATACACACAAACACACTGCATCCTCTATACACACACACGCACACACTACATCCACTATATACACACTACATCCACTATATCCACACACACTACATCTACTATATACATACACACACGCACACACTGCATCCACTATACACACACAAACACACTGCATCAATTATATACGCACACACTGCATTCACACAGACACACACACACTGCATCCACACACACTCTCTGCATCTACTATATACACACACACACACACACACTACATCCACTATAAACACACACACACACTCTGCATCCACTATATACACACACACACACTGCATCCACTATAAACACACACTCTGCATCCATTACACACACACTGCATCAACTATATAAACACGCACTGCATCCACTATATACACACGCACTGCATCCACTATATACACACACACTGTATCCACTATATGCACAAACACACTGCATCCTCTATACACACACTACATCCACTATATACACACTACATCCACTATATACACACACACATACATCCTCTATATACACACACACACGCACTGCATCCACTATATACACACACACTTCATCCACTAAATACACACACACACACAGCATCCACTATATACACACACTTCATCCACTAAATGCACACACACGCTCTGCATCTACTATACACACACACACTCTGCATCAACTATACGCACACACAATGCATCCACTATATACACACACACTCTGCATCCACTATACACACACCTGCATCCACTATACACACACACACTGCATCCACACACACTACAGCGGGCAAGGTATCATGGGAGTTGTACAGCAGTTGAGGCCCAAAACATTTCTTGCACCAGGGGCTTCTTTACATTAATCCCACCACTGCTCTCACTGAATGTTTTTTTATTCATGGATTTCAAGAACATTGACATTATAGTCAAATGATATAAAGCATTACGTTAATTTGACTCCGAAGGGACTCGACTAATTCTCTACTACTGCTGCTTTAGTGGTACTCATAAGGTACAGTAGCCACAGATCTGCATAAATGACTCTACTCTCTCCAGCTTACTCTTACATTGGAATAGTTCCCATTATGCATGCAGAGTTTGGAAGTTGGTGAAAAGATAGTTCTTGTATACCATTAGGAGGGCCTCTTGTGCAAATAAGCGTCAACCTTTGCACATATTCAGTTACACTATCCTCCTTGCTTGTACTGCTCAAGATAGATCTTTGTGTCATTTTTGTTGTTCGTAGCGTGTTTTTTCGCATGACATGTAATGATTAACTATGAAATATAAAGAGCATGTAATAGGGGCTCATTGCTTAGCATAGTCTGGTCATATTGATTCCTTCTAGAGGTTGCATTATCTGTTTGTCAAAGTATCTGATTCTATGCTTATGTCTATGTGATTTACAGAGCTGAGAAGCAATTCTCCTCTCATATGGAACTACTAGTGGGGTCATATTACTTCCATTTATAACTGCTTTCCTTCTTCAGAGCAGGGCCATATTAACAGCCCAGTGGGCCTGGTGCTGACAATTATGATGGGCCTAATTACAGAATCTGATCGACCAAAAACACTCCCAAGCGTCATGTATCTGATGGAGATGGTGCCGGAGAGAAAGAAAACAGCATCTATAAGAAAACACATACTCTATGCTAATCTCCCTCTAATTTATGTTTTCATCTTTCAAGTAAATCCATAACCCCTAACAGCAGTGTCCAGTCAAGCAGGAAGTCAATGGGCATGGTAAAAGGGTGTGCCACTGACACAAATCACGCAATCTGCCAAAAGGACCAAAAAGAGGACATGTCTGCCCAAAGAGTTAGAAGGCCAGCCTGGCATGAATGCATGTCAGGCTGCCTGTCAATCATGCAGCAGGCCAACTAAGGGCATACTATGCAGACAGCACCCTGAGCTTGGCATAAATGTTCTCAACGCTTTCTAAGGACTGTCCCCTAGCACTCGCTGATCCACTTGTCTCCTTACCTTCTTACTAGCAGGCAGAAGCTTCTGGTATATAGTCTGGGACAGAGAAAAGCTGTATGTAGTGAGTGTAGAAGAACGGGAACATGCCACAGTGTTAGAGAGACCAAAGTCAGCATTACCTTAACTAATTTTATTGTCAGCCAGTCCACACAAGTTTTGTTCCCATATATCCCTCTTAAGTTTTCATACTTAAGCAAGAGTATGTGAAAAGTAGTTAGGGTTGCCACCTTTCTTGGAAAAATATACCGGCCTTACTAATTTGCATAATTAATTATGTATGGGTGACATCACATGATGTAAATCACAAGGAGTGACATAAGAGAAAATTCTGTAAAATCACCAAAAAACTACTTACAGTTTGATTCTGCTGTATAGATGGATTGCTTCCAGTGTCCACATGTCTCCCAGTGCCCCCATGTGTCAATTACTCCAGGTCTCAGTGTTCCTATGTATCAGTGTCTCAGTGCCACATGTCTCCCAGTGTCCCCTAGTGTCGTGTCCCCAGGTCTCCCAGTGGCCCTATGTATCACAGTGCCCCTATGTATCACAGCGTCTCAATGCCCCATGTCTCCCTGTGTCCTCCAGTATTCCCATGCGTCTAGGACACTAGGAACACGGGGAGACCTGGGGACACGGGGAGACCTATGGACACGGAGACATGGGGACACAGACACCAGGGACACAGACACTAGAGACACTGGCTGGGGGACATAGAGACATGGGGGCACTGGGAGACACTGAGACACCAGGGCCACAGACACTAGGGACACTAGTTTGGAGACATGGGAACATTGAGACACTTGGGGCACTAGGAGACATGGGGACAGTGAGACACTGGGAGACTAGGGGACACTGGGAGACTAGGGGTCACTGGGAGACTAAGGGCCCTGGGAGACTAGGGGGTAGTGGGAGACATGGGGACACTGAGACACCAGGGACACTGGATGGGAGACATGGGGACACTGGGTCCCCATGTGTGTCTGTGTCTCCAAGTTTCTGTGTCATAATGTCTCCAGATGTCCCCATGTCTCATTGCAGCCTTTCCCCCCATTCCTCACTTCCCTGAGCTGTAGGCTGTCTCTGCAGGCTGGGAGCTGCTGTCTGGAGACTCTGTGCTGTGTAGCTGCTCCCCTGCAGATCAGTGAGTAGAGATAGGCAGGGAGGGATATGCTGTAACTTCCTATCCCTGCCACACCCTTCCTATCTCTCCACACACAGCGACCCCTACTGGCCAGTGTTGGTATTGCATAGTAATCTCTGTTTATACTGAGAAAAATACCAGCATTTGTATTGCCAGTATGACTGCAATATTGGCACCAGCCAGGCAGCCTCACATACTGGCTGTGCCAATAAAATAAAAGCCAGGTGGAATCCCTAAGAGTAGTGTGTTTTTTAAATCAATGGGCCTATTCCATGGGCCTGGAGCTGCAGCTAATCCGTTAGCTGGAGCTGCAGTTAATCCGGCTCTGCTTCAGAATAACTCATGGTATTTTATTTGGTTGTCTCTGGACATGTGTTTTAGGGCTGCTTGTCACTTCTAGCCGGAGCTGATCCACAACACGTCTATCCCGCTCGGCAGTCAGGCTCCGCCCCCCCTCCCCCATAGTGTCCTTTTAAGTGTATATCAAGTGCATCATTAGATGCATTTGGGCCAAGCTTGGAGCTTAACATGCATTCATGTTGCAGTTACGTGATTCGTGTCAGTGAGCCACTATTTTACCCACCCACCAATTTCCTGCTTGAGAGATGAGAGTGAGAGATTAGCATAGGGTATGAATTTTCATATAGCTGCATCCTGTGAGTTTCCCTTCAGCATCACCTCCAGTGTTTTCTGTCAATTAGATTCTGTGTTTAGACCCATTGTAATTGTCAGCACCATGTCCATATGGGCTCTTAACTCTGCCCTGAGGTTAAGCTGTGACTCTTGCCCCGTTCCAAAATGACTGTAACTGTCATTATGGGGTCTTCATATTCAGTAACAAAGTGTTATTTTGAAAAAAGTTTGATATAGAAGTACTATTACTAATAGATGTACTATTAATCAATGGATGTACCATGATGTGATGTGAATAAGTTCTTCGCAAGCACAAAATCTCTACTAGTGGTAACACGTTTCTCTTTTTGGATGCCTTTTATAAGAAGTTTCAAAAAAATAACAGTTATTATAGGCACATCAGTGGGAACTCTTCTCCAAATCATGTGAGTTATTACAAGGAATGACATGAACCAAGTTTTTAAGTTGTTCTCTTAGCAAAAACACACCAACAAGAACTTATGTCTTATTTATGTAATTTAACACAATGTGCTGAATATCATTATATGCATTTGAAAAAGTGGGTGGAATGGGTGGTATTGGACATATAAATATAGATTTAGTCATAATTATTAAATATTTTATCAAATAAGGGATTGGGTATTTAAGTCATCTCCATTCCTTTACTCACTAAGTAATGATAATAATTTATAATTTTGTTTGCAAATCTCATAATCTACTGGAGACGAACCAATGAGGCTATTCAGCCAAAGTTAGCAAGTCCAAGATTGACATAAATAATTTTATGAACCTTTGAAATGAGTTCCTGGCACATTTATCATATATGGGTGTAGTTGCAATTCTGTTGATGAATGTCAAGGGGTGTTTGTTTTTGAGGAGGGGGTTAGGCGCCAGAGATCATATCTAATGATCTATGGCTATTAACGCTGGTTTCATTTCTAGATTTGATTAAGAAGATAGTATGTTTCAAGGATAAAGCCTTTAAAATGAGGTCTGCAATCTTATATAGAATTATTTAGCAATTTGTAAAACAAATTGAAGGATAGCATCACTTTTACTTAAAGGGACACTATAGTCACCAGAACTACTACAGCTTATTGAATTTGTTCTGGTGAGTAGAATCATTACCTTCAGGCTTTTTGCTGTAAACACTGTCTTTTCAGAGAAAATGCAGTGTTTACATTACAACCCAGTGAGAACTTCACTGGCCACTTCTCAGATAGCTGTTAGAGATCCTTCCTGGGTCATGACTGCCTAAAATGCATCCAAACATTCAGTGTCTCCTCCCTCTGCATGCAGACACTGAATTTTCCTCATAGAGATTCATTGATTCATCTCTATGAGGAGATGCTGATTGGCCAGGGCTGTGTTTGAATCATGCTGGCTCTGCCCCTGATCTGCCTCTTTGTCAGTCTCAGCCAATCCTATGGGGAGCACTGTGATTGGGTCAGGCCATTACTTCTGATGATGTCAGCAGACTGCTTGTTTTTTCTGAGGCAAACATCATGCAGAGTTATAGCTTCAGGCTTGAATACAGTAAGATTTTTACTATATATGGAGGCATGAGGGGCCCAGGGGGCTAGATGGTGGTGTTAGGGTCAGGAATACATGTTTGTGTTCCTGACCCTTTAGTGTTCCTTTAAGAACATCCTGTATTAACAAAATGCTGCACCTCTTAGTCAGTCAAAGCTTTTTTTGCTAAATGTTTGCTGTAAATTTTAAAAAGCTTTTTTTTACTATAGGTTAATGGGGTCTATAAACAACTGACTTACCAATAATTAAAATGTGCATTGGTTTCAAGACCCTCCATCTTAACACTAACATGACCATTGATGTCTCATTTAATTTTGATCCTTTTTGAATAAAGAAGATGGGACAATATTTCAGAAGAAAATTCCAGTAGTCATTCATCAGATTAATGGTGTTGGCATTTACATGACACATACAAAAAATCTCGGTTCATATTTGAATATATATGTCACAGGGTGTACTCAGGTCTAGATTTACATCACATGACTGCCTGTAGACACACAATTCTCAGGCTCTTCACAATTTCTGCCCTTCTAAGCTAATAAAAAAAAAAAACTTGTTAAACATTGCTATATAAGCACACATATTGAGTGTTTATGTGTGGATTGTGTGCATGTGTATGATTGTGTGTAAATGTCTAAATGCATGTCTAAGTATGTATGTATTTCTGTGTATATGTGTCAGTGTGTGTTTGTGTGTATGCAGCAGTATGTTTGTAACAGTGTAGGTAGCAGTATGTGTAGTCGTGTGTGCACAGTGTGAGTAACAGTATGTGTGTGCTAATGTTCGTGTAATAGTGTAGGCAGTAGTATATTTAGTTGAGTGTATGATCAGTGCAGGTAAGAGTGTGGGCAGCAATATGAGTAGCAGAGCACATGTGTTTGTAACATTCTGGAGCGAAGTATGTGCAGCAGTGTATGTACAGTCTGCAGGGCGGGCACAGCCATAAGGCGGCACAGGTGGCGCAAAATCGGATTGCAAGTTCAGATGACTGCCAGGAGGGGACCGCACAGCAGAGCGCTCCCCCTCCTACCTGTCATTTCATGTAGCATGGCTACACGAACCACGTCTTCCCAGTCTGACAGGAAGCTGATCGCTGGGGGCAGTAAATAGATTCCAGTCAGACATGTGAGCGGGTACAAAAGATCCTCTACCATTGTCCATACTTGGGAGGTAAGAAGGCATATCAGGAGGAGAGATGGTAAAAGAGACCACAAAGGGGAAGGAGGTTGGAAGAGATCACAAAGGTATGGGAAGACATACAGAGGGGCTGGGCAAGGGGAGAAAAATACACACAAAGAGTGTGGCTATTTTGGCCTTAAAATTTGAAAATTACTTTGAATTCATTTGGAATTCTCCTGTGTAATGTAATGAAATAAATATCCAGTACTCAGTAATTACAGGCACAGTTACCAAAAATCTAGTAGCTTGAATAGGGCCTTTTATGTACTTAGTTTTTGTATGTATTATGTAAACGTGTTTGAGCAGGCACCTTTACACTCTCTGTTCTGTTACAAATACAGTACTTGCCTGTTAGTCTACCTGCATAATTTGTTGGCACTTTATAAATAATAATAACAACCTTGCAAGTAGCAAAGTAAAGGGTGCAAAATAATTCTTGAATATCTAAAATGCTATGTGAAAAACTTAAACAAATGTAACCCCTTACAAGAAAAAAAGGTATAAACAATATACCAGCAAGTGGAGCGCTATATTGAATATATATATAAATAATGAGGGGGTATACTCACCCCTCCAACATAGTGATACAATGTGTCCAAATGTACATACAAAGTAAAACAACAAAAAGAGAGAATATAGTGCAGATGGTTTACAAAAAATAGGAGACACCATCTGTACAATACCACCTATGAGGCTCTCTCTCTCTGTTTGTTCCATATCTTCGGGAGAATATCGTTTGGGATAAAGGGGTGTGTTGCTGCCTCAAGAGCAAGAAGGAGTCACTTACGGAGCCAATAGCTTATAGGCTCCAACCCACGTGAGTGGTTTCAACCAATTGCTACCATTATTCATTTTTTATTTTTTATTTTATTTTTTGTAAACCATCTGCACTATATTCTCTCTTTTTGTTGTTTTACTTTGTATGTACATTTGGACACATTGTATCACTATGTTGGAGGGGTGAGTATACCCCCTCATTATTTATATATATATTCAATATAGCGCTCCACTTGCTGGTATATTGTTTATACCTTTTTTTCTTGTATTTTGCATTTTCTTGTATTTTGCACTTTATTGTGGATTAAGGTATTCCACTTTTTGTGTTGAGCTGCTTTTATTCAGGCACTTTAGTATATCACTCACTATCTCAGTAAGGGATAGTTTTTGTTTTCTTTAAATGTAACCCCTTCCCTGAGGAATCTCAATGTCAGAGGCAACTTGGTTTCCATACTGCTACTGCTACCATGATCAAGGGACCAAGGGGTGCATTGAAAGATAGGTTTTACTTACCTGAAGCTGTTTCTAGCAGCCTCTACCTTCTTCTTACCTTTGGTCTTCTTCAGCTTATGGTGCTTCATTTGCCAGGAGCTGTTTGAGTGCTGTACATTCATACATAGTTGAGTGGTTCCAAAAAGCTGCATATAGGAAGTCTAAAGATGGGAAAGACCATAAATGAGCCCCACATCCACAACTTGTGATGGCTGCTTAGATTGGACAAAAACTGATGACAAAGCTCCATCATTTGTCAACTTTTGTCAGTCTTAGATTTACTAGACATGTGCACCAGTGGAATTTTTGTTTCATACAAATGATTTCATATCCGTGTAACCAATAGTTATAGCAAAAACTATAACAATGTTGCAATATGAAAAAGTAGCTATTTAGATCTAAATAGCTACTTTTTACACGTTCTCTTACCGTACTCTTTACATTTCTAAATAGGATACATTTATATCCAGTTTTAAATGACAGTGAGCAGTGGCTGCTCGCTGTGATTTCAATATAAATCAGTATGGGGGTCACTATGACCCCCATATTAATAAAAGGGAGGTTAAATCCTTCCACATGCCCCTACTTGCGGTATGCTGCGAGTAGGCGCATGTCGCCTAAACAGCGAGCAGCTAGTGGCAGTTCCCTATCATTTGACACTAAATATAAGTCAGTATGGGGGTCACTCTGACCCCCATATTGATAAAAGGGAGGTTAATTCCTCCCGCATGCCCCTACTCACCTAAACAAATTTAAAAGTACTACTATTGCTGCCAAGTCACTAGTGCAATAAGGGGGGACCTGGCACAGGTACCCCCGTTCCTCCATGGTGGGGAACACAATTAACTAAAATGGTGCCCCCCTGCACCACAACCCGTGACCCACAGGTGGGGACCATTAATATAAACAGGGGGACCTAATGTCCCCCCTGGTCCCCACCCATGAGTGGTGGGTGGGGACCCTAAATAAATAAATAATGGGGGACCTAATGTCCCCCCCAGGGCCTGACCCATGAGCGGCAGGTGGTGACCCTAATTAAATAAATAATGGGGGGGACCTAATGTTTCCCCCAGGTCCCTACTCATGAGCGGCGGGTGGGGACCCTAATTAAATAAATAATGGGGGCCCTAATGCCCCCCCCAGGTCCCCACCCATGAGCGGCAGGTGGGGACCCTAATTAAATAAATAATGGGGGGGACCTAATATCCCAAAAAAGGCCAAATAAAAATCCATAATACCATAATAATAAAAAACCAGAGGGCAAAAAACAAAATATGTCAGAAAAAGAAATCCTGACGCTAAAAACATAATCCATCTTCACACGTGGAGGGCATGGCGCAGAATGAGCTCTGCAGGGCAGGGAAAGGCTTATAAAGCCTTCCCACACCCTGCAGTGAGGCTCAGAGCACTCTGATTGGTTGATTCCAAGCCAACCAATCAGAGTGCTCTGACAGATAAATGAAGAGACTGACAGGTAAGTTCTTTGGAATTTCCCCATGCTGTGTAATTGGACTCATAACCATCTGATTGGCTGCTTTCAAACCCCTTTCAACCAATCAGGTTATGAATCAAATTGCACAGCATGGGAAAATTCCAAAGAGCTTTCCCACCCTGTGTAAAATGACTCGGAGCATTCTGATTGGTTGGATTCCAAGCCAACCAATCAGAGTACTGTGACAGGTAAATGAAGAGACTCACCTGTCAGTCTATTCATTTTCCTGTCAGAGCACTCTGATTGGTTGCCTTGGAATCAACCAATCAGAGCGCTCTGAGCCTAATTGCAGGGTGTGGAAAGGCTTTATAAGCAGAGTCTGAGCCGTGACCTGTACGGGTGAAGATGGATTCTTTTTTTAGCGTCTGGATTTTTATTATTTTAACAGTTGCGATGGGTATTATATTTTTATTTGGCCTTTTATTTGGCCTAATTCAAAGTATGACATTTTATTTTACAGGGTTAGTTTATTGCCCCCTCACTATTATTAGGGTGAGGGAGGTAGATAGGGTATTTTTATTGGGAGGGTAGTGATTAAGGGCTTGGGGACCCCTAGTCACTTTATTATTTGTGTCCCCAGCCGCCGCTCATGGGTGGGGACCTGGGGGGGCATTAGGCCCCCCCATTAATTAATTATTTAAGGTCCTCACCTGCCACTCATGGGTGGGAACCTGGGGGTGATAGGGTCCCTTCCCCCCATTAATTAATTATTTAAGGTCCCCCACCTGCCGCTCATGGGTAGATGCATAGGGAGGGTTACAAACCTCCCTTAAAGTAATATTGGGGTCTTATTGACCCTATCGTGTTTTTCTTTGTTATTTTTTTATTTTTCTTATACTGTTTCAGGTGGAGGCTGGCTATCAAGCGCTGGGCAGCCGCAACATGAGTTAACCCTCACATTGGGTGTTTTACTATTTGCAAATAGTTCTTTTATTTATTTATTTATTTATTTATTCTTTTTTTTAAAATCAAGGCCCAGGTGTGATGAATCCGTGCCTGGATTGTTTTTACTTCATTCTAAAGGGATTTTTTTTTTTTGTGGGTCACTATGACCCCCATATTAATAAAAGGGAGGTTAAATCCTTCCACATGCCCCTACTTGCGGTATGCTGTGAGTAGGCGCATGTCGCCTAAACAGCGAGCAGCTAGTGGCAGTTCCCTGTCATTTGACACTAAATATAAGTCAGTATGGGGGTCACTCTGACCCCCATATTGATAAAAGGGAGGTTAATTCCTCCCGCATGCCCCTACTCACCTAAACAAATTTAAAAGTACTACTATTGCTGCCAAGTCACTAGTGCAATAAGGGGGGACCTGGCACAGGTACCCCCGTTCCTCCATGGTGGGGAACACAATTAACTAAAATGGTGCCCCCCTGCACCACAACCCATGACCCACAGGTGGGGACCATTAATATAAACAGGGGGACCTAATGTCCCCCCTGGTCCCCACCCATGAGTGGTGGGTGGGGACCCTAAATAAATAAATAATGGGGGACCTAATGTCCCCCCCAGGGCCTGACCCATGAGCGGCAGGTGGTGACCCTAATTGAATAAATAATGGGGGGGACCTAATGTTTCCCCCAGGTCCCTACTCATGAGCGGCGGGTGGGGACCCTAATTAAATAAATAATGGGGGCCCTAATGCCCCCCCCAGGTCCCCACCCATGAGCGGCAGGTGGGGACCCTAATTAAATAAATAATGGGGGGGACCTAATATCCCAAAAAAGGCCAAATAAAAATCCATAATACCATAATAATAAAAAACCAGAGGGCAAAAAACAAAATATGCCAGAAAAAGAAATCCTGACGCTAAAAACATAATCCATCTTCACACGTGGAGGGCATGGCGCAGAATGAGCTCTGCAGGGCAGGGAAAGGCTTATAAAGCCTTCCCACACCCTGCAGTGAGGCTCAGAGCACTCTGATTGGTTGATTCCAAGCCAACCAATCAGAGTGCTCTGACAGATAAATGAAGAGACTGACAGGTAAGTTCTTTGGAATTTCCCCATGCTGTGTAATTGGACTCATAACCATCTGATTGGCTGCTTTCAAACCCCTTTCAACCAATCAGGTTATGAATCAAATTGCACAGCATGGGAAAATTCCAAAGAGCTTTCCCACCCTGTGTAAAATGACTCGGAGCATTCTGATTGGTTGGATTCCAAGCCAACCAATCAGAGTACTGTGACAGGTAAATGAAGAGACTCACCTGTCAGTCTATTCATTTACCTGTCAGAGCACTCTGATTGGTTGCCTTGGAATCAACCAATCAGAGCGCTCTGAGCCTAATTGCAGGGTGTGGAAAGGCTTTATAAGCAGAGTCTGAGCCGTGACCTGTACGGGTGAAGATGGATTCTTTTTTTAGCTTCTGGATTTTTATTATTTTAACAGTTGCGACGGGTATTATATTTTTATTTGGCCTTTTATTTGGCCTAATTCAAAGTATGACATTTTATTTTACAGGGTTAGTTTATTGCCCCCTCACTATTATTAGGGTGAGGGAGGTAGATAGGGTATTTTTATTGGGAGGGTAGTGATTAAGGGCTTGGGGACCCCTAGTCACTTTATTATTTGTGTCCCCAGCCGACGCTCATGGGTGGGGACCTGGGGGGGCATTAGGCCCCCCCATTAATTAATTATTTAAGGTCCTCGCCTGCCACTCATGGGTGGGAACCTGGGGGGGATAAGGTCCCTTCCCCCCATTAATTAATTATTTAAGGTCCCCCACCTGCCGCTCATGGGTAGATGCATAGGGAGGGTTACAAACCTCCCTTAAAGTAATATTGGGGTCTTATTGACCCTATCGTGTTTTTCTTTGTTATTTTTTTATTTTTCTTATACTGTTTCAGGTGGAGGCTGGCTATCAAGCGCTGGGCAGCCGCAACATGAGTTAACCCTCACATTGGGTGTTTTACTATTTGCAAATAGTTCTTTTATTTATTTATTTATTTATTTATTCTTTTTTTTAAAATCAAGGCCCAGGTGTGATGAATCCGTGCCTGGATTTTTTTTTTACTTCATTCTAAAGGGATTTTTTTTTTTTTTTTTTATCTTTCTTTAAGAAATATTAACTGACTCCGTCTTCTTGCTATTGCTTCCTTCTACTTCTTATCTCTAGGCTGATGCTAGTTGACTAGCTTTTTTTTTGTTTATTGCTGCAGATCTCCAGACATTCCAAGTTAAAAAAATATATTTATAAATGTTCACAGGGGTCTTTAAAAACAGCCACTAACATCTGTGTCAGTGTTGAAACTATTGAAATCAGGAGAAAATTAACAGGTTAAAAGGACATTCACGCCTTCCCCATCGATTTAGGACATCTTTCTCATTCAGTAGCATTATAACTGAATGAGACAGATGTCTCACTATTATTTAAATAAAATTATACTAATAAATTTATTTTATTATTTGTCTTCAATATCCTTAGTGCTTTCTTAGCTCTGACCTTTCATATTGTTTTAACTTTTCCATTAATGTTACATATCTGCCTTTCTCCTTATTGTTGCCACATGGTCTCTATGTGATGTGTCTCCTTGATGTGGTTACATCACACTGGTTAATTTATTGTTAACTTGTATACAATGTTTGAAACTAATGTTCTGCCTATTTTATTCTTCTAGGGAGAGAGTTATAGTACTAGTCTAGTACTACACTTATGTTAATAAATTTCCAGTATAAATGATTAGAGTTTATTTCAAAGGGAAACTATTTCAAATGTAAAGCAGTGAGTTCCTTTATTTTGAATCTGCAATTTTGTGTTTGTGGCAAGTTAGTTACTCCTAAACAGGAATATAGATCGTTAAATCCCTCCTAATCTCCGCCAAAGTACAATCATACAATATGTTTGAATTAGCACTTGAGTTATAATACATAACGCATACAAATACACAAACCTATGTGAGCAGTAACGCCACGTCAAGGCTTCAAACCTGTTACTGTCCATTCACACGTCATTCATTCATATTTGTAATCTACACATTCACACACCATTCATTCATATTTCTAGACTCTCCACCCTCATACAACACTCATACTAGAAGATTTTTATGACTACTGAATATATATATAAAAAAAAATTGCAAAAGAAAAAAGGGGACAGGAATTTTAGGCATTTTGTTATGAAGGTCTAAAGTAATATTAAAATGGCTAATGTTTTATATATATATATATATATATATATATATGTATATATATATATATATATATATTTCGCAACTTTGGATGGTGGTTAGTGGCACTGGAGTGGTTACCATCCATCTACAGATGGTGACACCTCAAGTATGGAAGGAGAGCATAGGGTAACCAAATTTAGGGAGGTTAAACTTGAGGGAGGCTATTTGCTCCATCGTGGTGACATTTGAGACCTTTGTGGATCGAGGGTGTTCCCTGTAATAGAGAACATTCTCTCACTCCACAGAGGTTGTAGGACAGGATAATAGCTGCTGGGCAACCAGGCAGAGAGCAGGCCACAAACTCTTCTTACCATTCCAGTAGGAAAAAGGGTCAGCAGTAGGAGGCAAAGGTGGTTCATACAGGTAGACTCTGACCATTTCAGAGGCACTGCTCTCCTCTCGGTTACCTGGTGCTTTACTTGCTCCTACCAAATTGCCAAGGGCCTCTGCCCAAAATGCAGATGCTGCACTTTGCTGTGCTGGGGTTGTGGTGCAGCTGCTTGGAGATGCAGACATGGCAGGTGTAACTCCCAAATTTGCCTCATCCAGCACGCCTCTGTTTTGCTGCAAATTATGGATCCGATTAATAAGTTGTTCCTTCCAGTATGTGAGGCTGTTCGCTGGTAGTGCCAGTTTCCCCTTTACCCTTGTATCACACAGGGAAGCCAGCATCAGTTCAGGGCATTTGTTGAGTCTTTCATTTAGGCAACCTTTCAGTAGCTCTTTCAGTTTCCTGACTACTGCTGCTACATCAGTCTGGAGTGTGCCGCCAGGAACAGGATACCTGCTTTCAATGAAGGCATCCATCTTGTTAGAGAAGTGAGTGAACAAGGGAATGACCTGTCCCAGACTGGCATTGCTTTGACTTAAGTTTTCAGTCACTTCCCTAAATGGTTTTAGGACTGCATTATTGTCCAGTCCTCACATGCCAGTGTGGACCCAATACAAATGAACTGTTGCGAAGAAATATTATGAATGGTCCTCTGCTGCTCGAAAATTCTTTCTAGCATTTCTAGAGTGGAGTTCCACCGTGTGCTAACATCCTGTCACAGAGGATGTGTCGAGATGCTTGTGTTTTCTTGCCCCGCCTCAAGATTTCGCTAGACCTTACACTACGGTGGAAATGGACAGCAATTCTTCTGCAATGATTCAGTACAATTGCCACCTTGTTGATGCCTTCAGGAATAGCACCCTTCACCACTAAATGCAGGATGTGTGTGTAACGGATCACCTGGCACCCCGACTGGGTACCTCCGTTAAAGGATGCTCCTAGCGTTTCCTGAGGACTCCAAGCACTCTGGCAGACACCACAATCACCGAACCAGAGAAGCGTATATCTTCTCTCAAGCATGCTATAAACAGCTGAATAGGCAAAAACCATACGGATGGGTTTAGACTCGTAGCAGTCAAACTGGAACAGCATACAATAAATCCTTCCCCAATAATGAGACGACACTTCACTTTGAGGGTTAAGCAGGAACTGAAGGTTTATTCACACCACCTCCTTTTAAGACATTCTCCCATGCAAGGGAGGGATTTACAATAATTAGTACAACAGCCAATCCCATACCTGTTACCTCTCACACATCTCCTCCCCTTAGTTAACACTTAACATAATTATACCGTACACACTTTTCCCCAATTCTTGGGTGTACCCCAAATATGGGGGGTACACCTTTAAATGTTACATCCCCTGGTAGCCCTGATCTGGGTGAGACACATATCCAAAAATCACACATATTGTGGAGCAATAAAATAGGAGCAATTAAATAGGTACTCATCAGCTGTCTAAATGGCTCCCCGTCAATCATTGGAAAATAAGCTCCTCCTTCAGCTATGAACTGGGCAATCAGGCACGTGATCTTGTTGGCAGCTGTAGATGCAGGTGGATTAGCATCAGTAGAAGCTACCACTTGGTGCACTAGTGCCAATGAAAAGGATGGTGGTGGGGGTGTTGCTTATGACAGTGAGCGAGCTACTACTGGAACTGGTATCACATGATACCTCTGTTGCCATTAGAAAGTGTTTTCCAAAACCAGAGACAGATGTTGGGGAAGATGCAGGAGGTGAGTGTATAATAGCAGGTGAATATAGAGGACTGCTACCTGTCATCTCAGGATATCCCTCTTGTAATTCCTCCTGCTCATACTGTTGTTCCTCTGGGGGCAGATGAATATTGCTGAGTATATTCTCTGCAGTGGTGGGGGAAAGAGCAAATTCATAATCAGATTCATCATCTCCACCACCAAGACCAGACATTGGAGACACTGGTTTGGTACTGTGCTCAACCTGTTCATTAAAACTTGTCTCTGGTGGCAATGACACTCTCTGCTGCTCTATGCTTCTTTAGCGTGCTACAAGGACTAGGCAGTATCATTGGTAAGGGCAACAACTCCCCTTTTTTAACATGTCTCTTGCTTCTAGCATAAAACTTAGATAGTATAAAACTAGCTGTGGTAGAAGAAGCTGCAGTGGCAGTGGAAGCAGCAGCAGATATTATTGTGGAACTGGTGGTCTTCGTTTTTTAAGGGAAATCAGAAAAAAAGCCTTCTTTTATGTAAGGGATGCTGCTTTTGAATGGAACTCATAGTCCCTGTCATGCTGCTCTCGTTTGTTCTAATTTTTTGATGTTTTTTTACAGGTAAACTAGAACGAGTTGTGGTGGCGGCAGTGGTGGTGGTGTTAGTGGTGGCAACAGTGGTGGTGGTGGCACTCGTAGTGGAGGTGGTAGTGGCAGCAGAGGGGTCAGCATTAGCAGTACTAATGGCTAAGGAAGAGATAGTAAGACTTTCAGAGGCCCGGGCACTACTGTTTATTCTGGTTTGGCGAGCACGACCCATATCTTCCCTCGATCTCTTCTTTAGATTAGGCCGGAAACATTGCTGAAGTTGTTTTTTTTTTTTTTTTAAATATATAAATATATATATGCAAAAAGATATGTGACTGTTTTGCAAAATGGGTTGATGGCTGCTGCCTGGTGGATTTGCTACCAGCTAGCTATCTGCAGTGGTAAAACTGCAACTTTATTGCCTGACGAGAATGTCCCAGACTGAGCCTATCTTACACACTCAAAGTCGGTGTGTAAACGGTGACCTTAATACAGGGCAGTCTATAATATGAATAGGACCCTGGGCAAAGCATTGTCTTGGGCCTCCTGGGCCCTGCCCCTCCCACCTCCCCACCTCCAATTACGCCCAATCCGCAAACACACTGACAGACATACTGACACATACACACACAGACAGACATATTAATACATTCGCAGATACATACTGACACACACATACACTGACAAACAAATATATACTGGCAGACATATTGACACGAAAACAAATGCACATGTCTAAGATTTACCGTAAGACAAAATAGGGACTACTGCAGCTGCTCGGTCTAGGTCCCTTGTTCCCAATGCACACTCTTTCAGCACTCAGGGAGCCGGCGGAATGTTAAAATTAAATAGGTACTTTAAGAAGCCATGACGACTCACACCATGCTCCGAGAGGCCCTGTCGGGGCACTTGTGGCACGAAAACAGAGGAAGCGACTAGGAAGGTCTAACACATGCCGAAGCATGGTCCAGATGCGGGTTGCAGCCTTCCTAGATCCCGGTCCAAACAGGGATCTGCACTTGGGCACTGGTCTTCATGCGGGGAGTGACATCCAGCTGGGACGGCCTCAAAATCAGCAAGTCTGTGGCAATGGGGACCCTAGAAACCAAGGAATTGCAATATCAGCTACTGATCAAGAGTGGGCTTAGGCGGAATATTTTGCATGGGCTGCAACACATTGAATACTCACCCGGTCAGGTGCAGCTCCTCAATCAGTGCTCGGTCCAGGTCCCAAATCCCCCATGCACACTCTCTCGGCAATCAGGGAGCCAACGGAATGTTAAAATTAAATAGGTACTCAAGGAATAAATACGGTTCATAATGTAAATATCAAGAGTAAAGTGCTCAAGCAGGAGAGCTGGAGCTGTAGCTACACTGCAGTTACACTAAATATACTGGTGCTTTAAATATTTAATAAGATATCAAAGATTATATCTTTACTTGGTGTCTGTACTGTGATTTACTTACAGAGTGTGAGGTTCCACACAACACTGAAAAGGTTTTGTGTGGAACAGAATGCCAGCAATACACCGTGCAATGAAACTAGCAAGAGCAAGGAATCTAGCTTTTACTAACGCATATCATGATCAACATAATTGGTCACTTCTTCCTCAATAATCCTCTACAAATCTCTGATGGTCAGTGTCATTCAGGAGACATTTATCATACACAGTGTGCAGATATACAAGCTTATTGGCAGCTTTCAAGCCTACATGTGTAGCCTAGTGACTGTCACATTTTTAATCTCTGCAATGAGAGTTAAATAGCTAATGCTCTATCTGGCGCCCCTTCTTAGTTAAATAACTAGCGCTGGGTTAAATATGTCCAACAATTCAAAGTCCATAGACCAGAATGAAAGGCCTGTGTTGCATATTTCTTTTAAATGAATTGTTCATATAAGGCATTAAAATAAAAGTATGGTTCAGTTCCATTCTGGATTTCCCCTATATTATATGGTGTCCTTTTCAAAATTGGAGAGTATGATTTGAATTTTGACATAACTCTTACTTTCCATGTCTCTTTTATTTCTGAAACTATGACAGGGAAATACCATAGGACCCTCTGAGATATTCCATTAACTGTTGCTCTCACTTTCCTGAAATACCATGGTCCTTTTCACAAGGTGGAAAATTAACTGTGGTGTTGAGGTTATAAATAAATCTTAATATCATAAAATATATATTTATTGTCTGTACTTGGAACATCTAAACCACCAGTGGCCATATTTTTTTAATTACATTTTTGGAGAAGAGAAATAAAACTCAGAAAATAGACAAATGTTGTCACTAATCAGACATCTGCTAGTTACCTTAGCGCGCACAAGAGACCAGTGAGCTTTAGGCAGCTATTAGAAATTCAGCAGCCATAATGTATTTATTCTAACGGTGTTACACAGCATATTTTACAATACACAGGAGGCAGATATATTTGTCATTTTTAAATAAATCCAACTGATGTCATAATCCTACAACTGTGCTGCAGAAATATCTAAATTTCATGCAGTCAAGCCAAAGCAGTAATGGATACGGTTCTGTTGACTGAGTTATTCCCCCGTGCTACTTACAGCATTTTGCAAGTCCCTTACCTATTCCGATTTTCCTTCCTTGAGCCGAATACATTCAGACATGGCAGTGTGACTTTTAGAACTGCATATTTTTTGGCAAAATACTTACAAACTTCCCCAATTAAACTAGTGTTCTTCCATTCTTAAAATTATTTTAACCATTTTGATTTATAAGTAAACTCAACAGCAAACATTTTTAAAAACAATATTAAAATAGCCAGGCTGGGGATATAACTGTGTTTAAACAATGTTTTTTATCTCTGCTATTTGGTTCTAAATTTTACAATTTAGTTTTCAATTCATGACAATTCAGTGTTTTGCAAGTAAAACACTGAGTTTCACTATATTCTTTGTCTCTCATTGGCAAATAAATAAATGTGTTTCAATAAATATTAACTATAATCAATACTATGATTTTTGATAAAGAAATGTATGTTGGAAAGCCCTCACAGGTACAGTTGCTTCAATGTCCTCAGTTGCTGCAATTATTATGTTTATTCATATCTGTGTGGGATAGCACCTAGGTGTATTGCAGAATATATACATATATATTCACACACAGCATGATGGATGCATGAACTCATATGGGTTTTCTCCACACTTCTCCCTTTGGTTCAAACAGCATGAATTGGCATTGAATGTTGTGTTGAATGAAGTGGAAGTCTATGAATAGGTACTTTCGAGTCAGGCCTATATCTGTGTCAAGATACATCAAATTATGAATTTATTTTTGTATGGTTTTTATATATATATATATAGCAAGATGACATTATTTTACCATAATACATGTTATATTCAAAGTTATTTTTATTTTGGATTTGGGTTAGAGCTACAGTGAGAGTTCTTTATTTGTTGGACCTATTTGGATGTATTTGTCTGTTCAAGATTACACAAGACAGCATTAATTCAGCTCATCTTCCAATATTTACATGAGGTCAGAAGAAGACAATAACACAGGTTTTATTTCCTCAGCTCCTAACACACAATGTATTTATCAGGAGATGGATAAATTAAAATAGTGGCACATGACTTAAATTACAATTGTATTTTACAACTATAGTGGACTATGCAAATACATTGCAAATATGATTTATATCAGAATGTGTTTAAAATGGATTTAGAAAATACAAAATAAAACAGTTTTTACAAGTGTTTCCCAAGTATGTTCGGAGTATCTCTGACCAGTCACCTTGGTGGGCAGTGCACAAATGCTGGTTTTAACATAAGTTAGTGACGAGTGTCCCAGTGTTAAGTGCTCCGATAAAGCGCTGATTTCCAGACAGCCACAATAATGCTAATTTGTTAAATAGTCTCTTTTCAGTATGAGGCTAATTTTCCTCTTCAGCACACTTAGTAGAAGACTGCAAAGTCCATTACCTCAAGAGCCCTTCAATTAACCTTAATTCCCAATGTCTGGACTTTTTTTTTTAGTTAGTTCAGTTTAGGCCAAAACAATCATAAAGAGTAAGGGAGGAATTTGCATCAACCCTATTCATACCACAACTCTGGAATGGTTAAACTGACTAATTTGTGCAAATGTTTTTGGTCTTACCTGGAATGGAGCAGGACACGGTTTTCCCACATTATTAGTAATACTTGATTAAGCGCATAGCTAAATAAATTAGGTTGGTGCATGCAAGACAGAGAACAGAATTAGAATAGATTTTCTAAGCCTGTATTTACAGTGTGTGAAAATGAACTATAAAAGTGATATGCATGGTATTACTTGTTAAAATATCACAATGATCAGTGAATTGAAAAACATAATGCAAAGTTAACACTGAAATAATTGTGTTGGAAACATTTTCCAACTTAGGTATTTGCCTAATCTTGGAAATGTAATTTTCAATTTAGCCCATTTCATTAAAAAAAATACTTTTTTTTATCATGTGTTTTATTTACTTTTGTAGACTTTTGGTTAATTGGCTTTCTGTGTTTAAACTCATTGCTAATTATTTGTAAACTGACTGCTAGTTGACTTTAAATGGTTACACAAAGCATCATAACTATTACAGCCAACGGTAGGGGATATGATACTGTAGCGGATGGCACCAGGCGACCCTACAAATATACTGTATAAACCTGCATTTGTGTATCTGCTGTATGTTCTAGGTATTAAAAAGAATTGTATTCCTCTGATTGTTCGGTAGTTTCATTCCCTTAGTTTATTCGAATGAAACTACCGAACAACTAGACCTCCCCTGTGTGAAGTGTGTCCTCAATTGTGTCGTCGAAAGTGCCTGGTCTGAATCGACATTGAGAATATTGCTCATTGGCCAGTCCGTCGGTTGCTCGGTAGATAATGGTCAACGAAAATCCAGGCTAACTTCCCCAGCCCCGCAGCCTGCGCCGCGGTATTTTGTTCCCTTATGCCAGGACCGACCGCAGGGCCCATTCGCATGGAACCTTATTCGGCTATGTCAGTTAGTGCGGTCGGTCATCACCGGATACCCCTGATCTGGGTGAACAACATATCCAAAAATCACCCAGATCAGACCAGGGGTTCGGGAAATGTATGGAGGGAATAAAATGACCGACCGCACTAACTGACATAGCCGAATAAGGTTCCATGCGAATGGGCCCTGCGGTCGGTCCTGGCATAAGGGAACAAAATACACGAAAGCCTCGAGCTATAGAGGCTAGGGAGGGTTCGTCTGAATCCCCTCGTTCGGTATTTTCTATCTACCGAACGAGGGGCCGTTCGGTAGTTTGGAACCGAACGGACCAGGGCTGTGGAGGTCTCAGCGGTGTTCGCCTGTTCGAGTGTCCGATTTTAGTTCCAGACACTCGACGGCAAAACACCGCTGTTCGGGAGTTTTAAAATGGCCGCCGCCACGTGTTCGTTTGTCGAATGGCGGCCACCCCCGAGAACAAAGGACGGCTACTTACTGTTCAATTACCCGTTCGCAACAATGTTGCAACGGGTAATTAAGGACACACTTCACACAGGGAGGTCTGGTTGTTCGGTAGTTTCATTCGAATAAACTAAGGGAATGAAACTACCGAACAATCAGAGGAATACAATTCTTTTTAATACCTAGAACATACAGCAGATACACGAATGCAGGTTTATACAGTATATTTGTAGGGTCGCCTGGTGCCATCCGCTACAGATACCAGGAGTACCCTGACCCTGTTTCCAAAGAACTCCCTGGCCCTATAATGGGGCAAACCGTTTTGCAATGGTTTGCTTCCTACCTCATTCCCCAATGGATGCTGACGGTCCTCCAGTGGCCAGCGATGACATCTGGCTTCTGCAGAGCTGCAGGAGCCAAAAGACAATTCCTCCAGCCATTCATTGGCTGAGAGTGCCAGCTGACCGCTCTCAGTCAATTAATTCAAATCTGCACATAGAAATATGCTCAGAATTGACATTAGCCAGACCAGAAAGAGCACTTGTCCTGGGCTTGCTAATGATGCCCCAAATTAGGCTGCCGGAGATGGAGTTTCAGTTCCTGCAGCAGAGTGGCTAAAGTACATATGTAAAGTGTTTTAAAGTGATACTCTGCACCTACAGATCCCGGGCACCAGGACCTCTGGGTAACATGACCACTTAAAATCATTGAAGTGGTCATGGTGCTTGGACTAACCATTTAACTATCAATCATGTTTCACTGCAGAAACTAATCCTACTAATACAAGCTATAAATAGATGATGTTTTGTGATTATGACTCTAATAATGTGTGTTGCTTTAAGTTCTTTAAAAACATATCTCTTTAGTCAGACATCTAGTTAGACGTGTCAAAATCTATTTTATGGCACAAAACCTAGACAGTCAGTCTAAGAAAACTTTGAAGAATGACATATCTTTGGACCCGTATCCATAAAGATGACGTCAAATGCAATACGAAATTCAATTAACCCCTTATACAAAGTGGTAGTTGCACTTCCTGAACAAAATATCTGGAGCAGGAGACAGAAGTCAGAGATCTGGAGCACTAACTGAACACACCTAACTTTCTGTATCTCTTCCAACTAATTCTGGAACTTTAAAAATCTAACACTCCAACTGAAACTTTAAAATTCTTAATAATCAGAACTCTGATAACTTTCCTAATTTTACAATTCTTTCCTCATACTTGCATACACCATTTTATGGAATATATCTCCAAACCTAAGAATTTATACCAAGAAAGCTGGCAAATATGCTGGTTTTATTTAATTTAATTTGAATTAATTCATTTTTACAAGCAGGAATATACCTGGATAAAAGCTGGTCAGATTCCTAACTATGAAATAGCTGGGGAAATATGTGGTTATAAATTCCTTACTGCAGAGGGAATACATAAACAATATATTTACTGGTAATTTGCCAAGTTTAGCAAATGAAGCTCTTATCCAGAGATATTGTCTTAGCTGAATTTAGGGATAGTTATCTTTAATCAAGAAAGTTAATCTTCTGCAAATGTAAAATCTGGTTAGAATTATTCATTGGTTATTGGATGAGAAGTGACCTGGTATGAGAAATATTGTATTTGTCAATTGCAATGTTAAAGATATTTTCCTGTGAGAATTGTAGCCAGCAGTGAGTGAGTTAACTCAGTGTGTTTTAAACTAACCGCAAGGTTTTATTGCTATGAGCTGTGCTGTGGCTGTGCAAAGTTCTGTGTTAAGAAATGCCTAGCTAATTTCAAAGTGGTACCCTGTCGCAGTGGCGGATCCAGAGCCTGATCTCGGGAGGGGCACTTGTAGATTATTTAATTAAATAATCCAGGCACAATAACCACTACAGCTCAGTGTAGTAGTTATGGTGTCAGTAGTGCCAGGATTCCACCCCAGAGTAAGTAGTCATACCGTTTAAAAACAGTTTGACAACTTATCTGGGGTCTGCTGGGATATAGGGTATAGGAGCAGTGGTGTGTGTTAAGGGTGAAGTGTGTGAGTGCGGCAGTGTATGTCAGGGTTGTAGTGTGTGTGTTAGGGGGCAGTGTATGTATGGGGGCACTGTATGTGTTTTTGGGGCAGTGTGTGTGTATGGGGACAGTGTTTGTGGGGCAGTGTGTGTATGGGGACAGTGTTTGTGGGGCAGTGTGTGTGTATTGGGACAGTGTTTGTGGGGCAGTGTGTGTATGGGGGGCAGTGTGTGTATGGGGATAGTGTTTGTGGGGCAGTGTGTGTATGGGGACAGTGTGTGTATGGGGGACAGTGTTTGTGGGGCAGTGTGTGTATGGGGACAGTGTGTGTATGGAGGGGCAGTGTGTATATGGGGACAATGTTTGTGGGGAAGTGTGTGTATGGGGGCAGTGTGTGTGTATGGGGACAGTGTTTGTGGGGCAGTGTGTGT
>OW240915.1:145591148-145760735 GCA_933207985.1 Pelobates cultripes | reverse complement strand
GGGGGACAGTGTTTGTGGGGCAGTGTGTGCATGGGGGTCAGTGTGTGTATTGGGACAGTGTGTGTGGGGCAGTGTATGTAATGGGTGGGCAGTTTGTGTAATGGGGGGCAGTTTGTGTAATGGGGGGCAGTGTGTGTAATGGGGGGGCAGTGTGTTTAATGGGGGGCAGTGTGTGTAATGGGGGGGGAGGAGGCTTTTAAATAATAAAAAAATTTTTTATTTAATAAAAATAAATATTCTATGTCCCCCCTCCCTTCTTACCTTTACTGGGGTGGAGGGGGGACATTTCTTGGTGCCTGGTGGTCCGGTGGGGATTCATTGGTGGTCCCAGTGTGGAGAGTGAGCTCTAGCCCGCGCTCCCAGGCTAGAGTTCACTCTCGCGAGATTTGGAGCGTTGCCGTGGTAACCGCGGCAACGCTCCAAATCTCGAGAGAGAAGGACCCGGAGGAGCTACAGACTGAGCTCCGGGTCCTCTCTCTCACTCCCTCCCTCCCCCGCCGGCTGTCAGCACAGTGCCTGCGGACCGGGGAGGGAGATCTCTGATCTTCCTCCCCGGTCCGCAGGCACATTGCAGGGCTAGCACTTGGGCAATGCCAGCCCTGCGTTAGCCAGCAGGGGGGAATCTCGGGGGGGGCAATTGCCCCGTTGCCCCCCCCCTGGATCCGCCAATGCCCTGTCGTTAATCTTGTTGAAATTTGCGGATATGTTACTATTGAGCTATCAGTGGTTGTGTCAAAACTGTTGCCATATGTATACTTATGTTATACCTAAATATTCACTGATTATTGTCGCGCATGTTACATATTATTGTTATTATTATTTGTCACAATAAATTATATTTTTATAATTGGTTTGTGATTCATGTGTGAAATACAAATGCTCTAATAAGACATACTCCAGGGTCTATAAGAGTTAAAATAGTGGGTAGCGCTTCGCTTTAAATCAATCAAGGGGAACACTGCCAATATATAAATTTTTTATAGAATACATATTATTAAATACATTTTTGATAATTTTTATGAAATATTATTTTTAATATTAATCACCCCATAAATATCCTTACAATATATAGAGGTTAATAAAAGTATAAGTTATGAGAAAATAGAGACAAAGAGATATTCATCAAAAACCATAAAGCCTAAGGTCAAGTAATTTATACATGCCTCTAAAAACACTTAATTTGCATTATTTTTCCAACTATGCCATTCTAAATATTTTGTGTTCTGTGTTTATGTATTTTTGTTGTTGTTGTTTCTGTTACATAACAGCCAGGATGTAGAGAACCGCTGAGGAACTGGACACACACAAACAAACTCATATATATAAAAACAGACACACATGCAGATTCAAACATACACACACAGACACATGGCTCCTGCACTTCTGCCTCTGTGTTCTACCTCTGCTCATGTTCTAATAGAGTTGGTGTGGCGAGTGATGCATTGTTTCCTTCCCTTGTCTGGCATGTAAATAAGATGAAGGGTGCAGAATTAATTATAGGATCTGTAAATTAATCCTGGCCTGATAATTTGTCTCCCAACAATCTCAGGTAGCCTGGTATGTCTCAGAGATGTAGCTAACCCCAGATTCACAGTTTCACATCTCATTATGAATTACATAACTACGTACAGCGGAATGTGGGATTTGTACATACAATGAAATAGTAGGTAGATCATGTGATATAACAAGTAAAATATAGTATTTCTTCTTAATTTATATAATTATTTGTTATTTTGAAACTCTGCAATAGGTAACGAAAAATGTTTTTTTCTAGATAATCAGGAATCCTGAGGTTTAAGTATATGTAGACAATCATGATTTAGAAAATAATAATGATTTAGAAAATAATACTAGAGTCAAACAATCTACTACTAAAATCAGACACCATTAAGGTCATGCTCATGGTACATTAAAATACATTATAATAGGCACAGCAGAGTCTACGGTCACCAGCCAAGCAAAAAATAGAATACTGAGTCGTAATCCATAGTTAGCAGGAATTCCAAATCAATTAGCTTTTGTTAAACAAAATACATCCATTCACTAAACTCCAGATAGTAGCAAGCTGAAATCCAATCTACAAAATTTGGACAAAGAAAATATATCCAGCTCTATTATTTTCATAGCTTGCCTATTTTTGTCTAAAATTTTCAGTTTTAGGTTCAAAACTGTTTAGAGTTTAGTGAATATCCCTTGTACGTTGCCTAAAGGATGCTTCATTTTCAGTGTTCTACAGTTCTATAACGGTTTTTAAACCTTCACATGTGCAATGATTAACTTGTATGAAAAAAATTATCTACAGTGTGACATTTGCTTTTGAAAATTATTTTATTTCAACCATTTTTTGCAACCAATAATGTCTTGATGTAATGATAACATAGCTGGACTTTTTTGATTTAACTTTTTTTGTCATGGAAAAAAAATACTGTTAGATTTTGAACTGGTTAAGGGCCTAATTGAGAAAGTTTATTCTGTTCTTTGCATATAAAATATTGAATAGCAACACATTGTGTAATGTAACTCTTTATGATTTAACACTGTTTTTTCTTATTACAGCATAAGTAAAAATTAGTTTTCAGAATCATTTCATGCGAGCATGTACAAGCAGTAATTTCCAAGTCTCTGGGCCAATGTTGTACAAAAACAGATATGTTAGATTTATAGCAGTAGAAGAAATATTGGCTGCCACCCCACTTGTAACTAATATACAGTACTTTGGAAATATGTAATATCATTGACTCTTATTTAGCACTGTAGTGTTAGGACCACATAATCCTTAGAACCAGCAGTATTTTTTTCTGTAGTTTTGAGAGTAACAGGTGTGCAACAATGTTCATGATTCAGTGTAGATGACCTTACTGACCCAACATCGTTAGATGCTGCCTTCAGTCCAACCATCAGTAGTGATTCATGAGATTGAGTCATTCCCTGATGGGAAAAAAAATCCCACTGTCTCTAACTTAACAAATAACTCCACAACCTGTGGAAAGAGGTACAGCTCTACCAAGCAACATATAACAAAGGAACAATAAAATAAAAACACGTTAAATAGGATTACATCACCAGAAAATGAATCATACCTAGCAGAAAATATTTTAGTTTATAGAGAAGTAGATCAACTTAGCTTGCTCTTGCTTATTTTATTCTTACTTTATAGAAACCTGACATGTTTTTTTTTTTGTTACCAGTAGACCTATTTTTTAAATATTTCACCCAATGTCATTAGCAGATTGGATACTGCATATGTGTATTAGTTTTATTTAAGGACTAACTTAAATTCTTCTAATATTTTTTTACTTTTAAATCAGTATACACAGTTTTGCATGAAAATAAAATTATTGTATCAATAAAATTGTTTTCCTTTGTATTTTTAAGAATTTATAACAATAAAGAGTGCTGCTTAGCCCTAAGACTAGTAAGACATTGGCTGGATGGATTTCCTGTGGCCCATTGCATATAGATACTGGCACGTCATACGATTCTAGCATCAATGTCCTTTGCACCGGTTTTATAATTTGGAATTTTTATTTAAATAGTACAACGCTTGATCAGGAACAAACACTGCTAGAACAAAGTGTAATTAAAACAAAATCTTAACTAACCAGCTGATTTACATAACATATGTACCTGGCAAATGCATCATACTTTGGCAACTATGATGGCAATAACAGAATATTTCTGGTCAGGGTCCGGAATTCAAGCTGCATGCTACTAGTCAGGCCTAAGATTGGCTTGCCACCACATGCACATTTACAGCATTTTGATTTTTTATGCATAGTATGTCAAGCCCACTCTCCATTTAGTCTGTTATTATGCCGTATGTCATTATGCCACCCACAGACACAAACCCTGACCAGTGTCATTATATTTACCATGTTACCTACACTCTAACTCCTAATGTTAGTTGGGAACTGCTGCTCTGCTTATTAACTCTTTTGGTCCTGGAAATGCAAGTAGCCTCAGGATACTCAGACAGAAAATCACTGCTCACTGTGCGAGCGTTGAGTGTGGGAAGCAGGAGGAGGGAGAGCACGAATCACCAATTCTGAAAGTCTGCAGGTATGGCTTACATCCTGCAGCTCAGAATAACTAGGGCACATTTCATACTTGCAGGGACACAATTAGATCATTTGATTTGAGCCCAAATTACTCAATTTAAATATTTTCCAACTTGTATATCCTTCCAGTTTGGCTATTTTGGCATAGTATTTGCAATTCTCTAGTCAATTCAAAGTAATTCATGTAAAGATATTCTCTAAATCCAAAAGGAAACACTTGGAATAAAATATTTCCAAATTACCTGTTTTAGTCGCAATTTTGCCAATCGGATATTTTGATATATTTTTTAAGCTTTTTAAATGGATCAAATCTGTTAGAAAAACTTTCAAAATGATTTATCTACAAATAATTCCCATAGACTTTAATGGTGACCTCTGTAGATATGTTTAAAGTTTTTCTAAAAGATTTGAATCATTTGAAAATCTTATCCAAAAATATTAAATTAAGTGATGATTAGTGATGTCCCGAACGGTTCGCCGAACGGTTCGCGAACGGTTCGCCATGGACTCATCATTGAGTAAACTTTGACCCTGTACCTCACAGTCAGCAGACACATTCCAGCCAATCAGCAGCAGACCCTCCCTCCCAGACCCTCCCACCTCCTGGACAGCTCACTAAAAATGCAGCTTCACAATGAATGTAAAATGGATGCTGTCCAGGAGGTGGAAGGGTCTGGGAGGGAGGGCCTGCTGCTGATTGGCTGGAATGTGTCTGCTGACTGTGAGGTACAGGGTCAAAGTTTACTCAATGATGAGTCCGCGGTGAACCATTTGGGACATCACTAGTGATGAAGTATAACATTGACTGTTTATGGAATAGTTGCCACTTTCTGTGTTTAAACCATTCCAGTATAACACCAATCACGTAGTATCCTGCCTGAGGCTAAGGGTTCTGCTCCGGAACTGATCCTATTCTAGCTGAAATATGTTCTACTGTGGAATATCTGACAGTGTATCTGGTCTGACTGAACAATCCATAATGTTTTACATTAAGGAAGAAACCTTCAGCTTGTATATTTTAGCCTATTAATTCTAATAGTTTTGTTAGTTCCTAACCATTCCCTGTTAAGTGAATAAAGTTCCATCTCTGTACCATTGACCCATGTTAACAAATACTGTATTTTCAGTGTAATGTAATCTATAAATATCAGTTTACTTGTGCCCTTTCCTTTGATAAATCAAATTCTATAAAACAGTTTTTTGTTTTTTTACTTCACTGATTTTTTTTTTTCTGAACCCTTTCAATTCTTTTTTTAGCCAGTCTCTCCTTTTACCATTTGACAGCCATTAATCTAAATTAATTTGTTTAGAGGGATACCCTCCAATAGCGGCAGGAGTAATGTCATCATTATGAAATATTCCTTACATTAGGGAGTGTAAACTATTTCTGATATAGCAGCTGTTTGGGTGTGGTCTTTAAAACTGGTGAAAGAACAGCTGTTCATTACTTCCTACTTCTTGAGGAAATTGTATATCATCTACGTCAGAATTGAGTGTATTGCTTAAAAAAAAAGAAAAAATACATTAGTGCCATGCATTCATCATATTAATTAACAAATACCAGCCATCCAATACACATGCATACTACTTGCTATCATATACATCTGCATGTATTTTGCATATATTTTGTCTTGCCAGGCTTTATACCAGTCTAACGTTTTAACTGTGTTATTAATTAAACCCGGAATTGATTAGAGAACTGCAAATTTGAGGTCAAAATAGTTTAAATAAAAAATGTTCAATTCTGCTATTTTTCTAGCTTAGCTATTTTGGTCTAAAATTTGTAATTCTATGGACATTTTGTGACAATTACTGATTAAGTGAATAAATAATTGCCATAAAGGGCATCCTTTTCCAAACATGTCAAACCATTGCAATTTTTTAGAGAAATTGTTTTTCAAAGTGGTATCGGACTTAGTAAACTGACAGTACATTTTTGTTCAAGTTTGTGAGATGCTTTTGTTTCTGTCTCCTTTGTTTTGTAGTATGATGACCAGCCACTGGAGGGTAATTTCAGATATTATAATAAATACTTCAAGCATTACCTCCAGCTGGCTCAAACTTGTGGTTTTGTGGGTGCCTTTTGACAACAGCTTCTGGGATTATACTACTAGTAAACTGCTCCCCTATATGGGCTTAGACTCTGAAGTAGTTTTGTAATTAGAGAGTGGTGTTTGTCAACTTTTCTTGATAAAGCCATGCCATAGCATTACCCTGGTGGCCTGTGGTAATTGTATATGCTTAACAGAGAAAACCATGAATGACATAACACAATGCATATCCTTTGTAACTGACATGATACCTTATAGTATTTATCACACATCAATTATAATGATTTTTATTTTTCCAGTTTTGATTTTCTTTGGAAAATACACTGAACAGTCACAACGTAAAATAGACTTGCCTAATCTCAAATAGGCCCTCCTCATGCTGCCAAAATAGCTCTGATGCATCAAGTCATGGACTCAGCAAGATCTGTAAATGTGTCCTGTAGTATCTGCACCAAGACATTAGCAGCAGTTCCAGTGTCTCTTTGTGTATGTTTGTCAGCAGGTGTGTGCCCGGGGATCGTCTTGCCCTTTCCCCTGTGTCTAGAGTGAGGTGGAGTCAGTTCATTGTCGTGGGTCTCATCGGTCGCGGGTCAATGCGGAAGTCCACATCTACCCACGGCCCGCCAGTGTCGTTGTGTGTGTCTGGATGTTCATCATATGTGTGTGGTCCATGTGTGTGGCTTCAGGGTCTGCCTGGCTTAGGCATGATTTTCTTGGGTCTCCTGCAGGTCGCGGATTGCGGTCACGCTATTGTCAGGTGTTGATTATAGGTCTGCGTGTGCCAATTGTTATCTCGGGACCCTGCGTCTTTGAGTGTGCGTAAGCTTGTTAGTGTATGCTGCAGTCCTTGATGGGTCTGGTGTGAACCTGGGGGAGCTTATTCGTCTTCAATGACATGTCGAGGGGGCCCTGTCTGTCGGGGCTGTGGAGTAGTTGCACATTGTGGGGTGGGGAGGCCTCCTCTGCTCTGTTCCCTCCTCCCTACCTGTCAAAGTGGCAAGGTTCTGATGGTTGTTCCGTCAGGATGGTAGGTGAGTTGCCCTCCGTCCCCTTGAGGGTCGTGGTCCTCATGTGCCCTCTTTTGGTATCTGTGCCCCATCATCACTTTGTGTGTCCGTGGTAGTCTCTGCGTTCTGTCATGCTCTGGTTGTGTGGTGTGAGGCTAGGTTCCCCCCCTGAAGTTGGTCGCATAGTTGGTCCCTTTGTGGGTGTGTCCCTGTCTGGTGATTGTGTATATCCTACCCTTCTAGTTGTGAGGCAGTGTCATGATCCTCTCGCCCTCGGCCATCGAAGTAGTGTAAGCACTGGGCGGCATCGTGCTCTGTCCCCTCCTCCCCCTGGCGACAAACCCGATCCACGGCCTCCACCTCATTGAGTTAGAGTCTGTTTCCATAGTGCGGGTATGAGCACCTTGGCAGAGTCCAGTAGGTGTCTGAGGATGGATTTTTTATATTGTGAGATTGGTCTCGGTGTGGAATGTAACAGGAATTGTTCCATGTTCAGTGGAATCGCGTCTCCGAGAATTTCTGCGATTTTGTCGCTGACCAGTGCCCAGAATGGCTTGATGCCCCGGCAGTCCCACCAAATGTGTCTCAGGGTCCCCTCCTCTTTCTTGCACCTCCAGCACATCCCTGAGACGGTCGGGAAGATCCTGTGTAGGTACAAGGGAGTTTTGTACCATTGTGACAGAAGTTTGTAGTTAACCTCTTGGTACCGGGAGCTTGCTGAGGATTTGTGGTGTAGAGTGAGTACCTTTGCCCATTGGTTTGGGGTGAATGTACGCTCTGTGATGTGTTCCCATTGCCTCTTGAATGTGAGTATCTCTGAGGGTGTATTGATAGAGGTATGATATTGCCTTGCTAAGATTCGTCTTGGTTAGGCATAGACTCTCGAATGTTGTTAAGGTCCTGTGTGAGGCTGCTTTGTTATGGAGTGAGTTGCAGAAGTGTCTCAGTTGGGTGTATCGGTAGGATTGCAGAAATGTCGGGGTTCGAGTGGTGATAAGCTCCGATAGTGGCTTTAGACCATTGACATCTAGGACATCGCGGAGGGGTGTGAATGTTTATACGTTGGCCTTTCCACACGTATTTTCCATACATATTTTATTATTGCGGCTCTCAAAGAGGAGAAGAATGCTACTAGTATCGTCATTGGTAGAGTTTGCAAAAGATATAGGAGGTGGTGCAGGACGTAAATTTTTACTACAGCGATGCGACCCAACCACAATATATGTTGGCAGTTCCAGTCATGCAGGTCTCGTTGTATCTTAGTGAGGAGCAGTGTGTAGTTAGCTGGATAGAGTTCATGTTGATTCTTGGTGAGCCATAGTCCGAGGTATTTCATCCTGGACTCACACCAGTGAAATTGGAATTGTGTGCGTAGGAGGACATTTTCTTCGCTTGGTATCGTTATGTTGAGGACCTCACATTTTGACAGGTTAAGTTTGAGTCCGGATATGTGTCTGTATGTTGTGAATTCTTGTAGTAGGCAAGGTAAGGAGATTCTGGGTTGCGTTACGAAGATTAACATGTCATCGGCGTATGCCGCTGTTTTGTGTGTCTTCCTGTCTGCGTGGAATCCTTTAATGTCTTCATTGTTCCTTATGGCCTCGAGTAGGGGCTCCAATGTCAGGGCAAAGATTAGTGGGGAGAGTGGTCCCATTACGGATTGGGAAGGGGGTCATGAGTGCTCCGTTCACCTTGACTTGTGCGTTCGGATGACTATAGATTGCATTTATCCAGGTGAGCAGGTTTTTGCCAAATCCCATCTCCTTGAGCAGCTCCGACATGTAGGTCCAATCCACCCTATCAAACTCCTTCTCCGCTTCGGTTGAGAGGGCAACAATCTCTATTTAGATAGTAAATGTCAAAGTATCATCCACATGAATGACAGGACCCAATATTTCTCAGGAGTAGTGCTTAACACTGCCGGCCTGTCTTCATCCCATAGTGCAACCTGCTGCAATCACTTCCCCAGATAAACAACGCACATGCACCTGGCCATCCATCTGATCTAAAAGAAAACATGATTAATTCTATTGCTCTATTGTCCACTTCGGACAGTGATGTCTTTTTTATAGACACTTTCGGTGGTGGGAAGGGGTCATCATGGGTCATCATGACTGGTTTGCGGCAATGCAGCACTAAATGCAGCAAACTGTGATCCGCTATCTGCTTTGACTCCTTTCTATCATGGCCAACATTAAATTTTTTCAGCAATTTGAGCTATAGTAGCTCTTCTGTGTGCTGAAATCAGACAGGCTAGCCTTCGCTCTCCACATGCATCAATGAGCCTTGGATGCCCATGACCCTGATCCTGGTTCACCAGTTGTCCTTCCTTGTACCACATTTGGTAATTACTAATCAATGCATACCGGGAACATCCAAAAAGATTTGCCGTTTTGGAGATCCTCTAAACCAGTAATCTAGTTATTAATTGACCTTTGTCAAAGTCACTCATATCTTTTCGCTTGACTATTTTTTCTGCTTCCAGCACTTGAAATTCAAGAACTGACTGTTCATTTGCTGCCCACCCATTGACAGATGCAATTGTAACAGTATAATCAATGTTATTCATTTCACCTGTCAGTGGTTTTAATGTTGTGTACATGATAATTATAACAAGAATAATAATAAAAAAAATAATGCTAGTATATGGTATTTTACCCTATGACTTTAAACTTAAAGACAATGATTTGGTTTCTTTGGTGATCTTGTTACCTTATTATGAAGGTATCGTGTTTTTATAGCAAACACTGATATAGGTAATTTATTTCTGTAATTACTAGTTTATGCTCTCATGATAGATTGGAAACCTTGATATGATGATATAAAAATAACGTGAGTTGATTTTCTCTTTTTGTAGTTGGTCTGTAGGAAACTGGACTGACTGCAGTCAGACATGTGGAATTGGAGAGCAGTTCCGCCATATCTTCTGTACACAAAAAATACATTACAAAATGGAAACTGTGGCAAATAAATTATGCCCCATGCCTGCTCCAGTCCACAGACAGATATGCAACACTCAAAGCTGTCCACCAGCATGGAGTGTGGGACCCTGGTCAGAGGTAAGTGCAAAAGAGATAGCATTTTAATTCTCTTTTGATAATACTAATTACATTTACAATTTAAGAATCTAACAGGAAGTATATTTAATGGGACATTATAAGCATCAAAACAACTGTAGCTTAATTAAGTGGTTTTGGTGTATAGATCATGTCCCTGCAGTCTCACTGTCAGTTATCTGACATTTAGGAGTTAACCAACTTAGTTTGTGCGGACCTACCTACACATCACCTGTCTGTGACAATCAAAGCCTACCTACATACTTTTAGAAAATAGTTTAGTTTTTCTACTTAAACATAGAAACATAGAAACATACTTATTGCGTAGTGTGTTGTATTTAGGATTCCTTACCTCCTGCTCTGTTAATTGCCTGCAAGAGCATACAGAAGCCTTCTGTGTATGATTAAAGTTCAATTAACAGAGCGGGAGATAACAAGTTTTAATGCAAACACCATAAATTAGACATTTATTTCATGTAAGCTGTGTGAGCCACAATCAGAGGAGGTATGGCTAGGTCTGTATAAGCAAAGTTATTTAACTCCTAAACAGCAGATAATGGAGTAGTGACACTGCAGAGGCATGATCTATACACAAAGACTGCTTCATTAACCTACACTTGTTTTGGTACTTAGAGTATCGCTTTAACTCTGTAGGTTAGATTTTTTATTTTGTATTCCACAGGAATTTATTTTTAAACTTTACAGTGCTAGAAACTCATTGCAAAGTAAAGCATGTGGCACTGTCTTCTATACCCCTGTAACAAACATGTGGTTGGGAGTTCATTAAAGTGCAGCAATGCTTTCTAATCTGTAATTTGCATCTCATTTATGATACTATCATAACTATACTACATAGGCTCGTGTGACTTGGTGCTAAAATATGTTCTTTACACAATACGATTTTTTCTTATTTTTTACCATAAATACAATTTTTGATAATAATGCTCTTCATACATCTGCATAAAGTATCCACATATGGTAACACCCTTGATTGCCCTGGAAGCTCCTTGTTTGCATCAAAAGGAAGCATGACAACTTCTGGCTGCTTTTTCAACAGCGTAACAATAAAGTTAAACTGACCTTACCTTTCTTGCTTCTGTCCTACTTGCTATTATTTTTAATCCAAACATGCTTCTTGCAAGAATGAGTGCATTCTAAATGTAGCATTGCATTAAGGAAACCACCACTTTTACTATTATAGAATCTTAATGAATACTTCCACAATTTGTAAAACTTCCCAGTATACACAAGTGGTCTTTCTCCTTTTATATGAGTTTGTTTTTGTGAGCAATACGACTCACTCAGTTAGTTAAAAATATATTATCAATCAATACAGTGCTCGGGTACAATGGGTGAAGAAGGTCAATCCCAGTGTTGCTCACTAGTAATATAATTTATTATAATTTCCTAGTGTTCTCGAACATGTGGAAAAGGATGGAAAAAACGATCTGTGGTTTGCAAGAGTACAAACCCTTCACTTCGCGCTCACATTCTCAGCGATGCTGCCTGCACTTTAGAATTCAAGCCCAAAATCCAGGAAACCTGCCTTATTAAACGTTGTAACAAACCTAAGAAGCTGCAATGGGTTGCATCCGACTGGTCAGAGGTACAAATTCAATTATATGTGTAACAGCTCTTTTTTTTTTTTTATTGGTCATATGCCTGCAAGAACATTCCATAATAGGTTCCCATTGTACGTTATTGTGATGCAAGTATCTCCTGTGAGTTTGTTTAAAGATTTAGCCTCGATACACTACACGCAACAGTGGAAATCGCATTCGTGAGTTGCCTTCAATCGGATCTTATATTATTTTGAGAGAAAAAGCCATGTATTTATGAGTGTGTGTACGCTCTAAACTAATGATAACATATGTATGATACAAATACTCTCACAAAATAGCAATAAATGTTCCAATATCCTTTTGCTTTCCTGGGAAAGTGGTGAGGAAAACAGTCACTTAACATAATCACAACTTATTTGTATTCAGTTTCAGTCTAGGTTGGTTTATCACAGACAAAATATATAATAAATTGGTTTTGTTTTTAGCAGAGATTCAGTATAGGTATACGTATGGAGACTGCAATGACGTTTTGTCAGACATGATTGATATTTTTTTTGTGCTTTCAGTGCTCTTCTACATGTGGATCAGGAGTGCAGAAAAGAACACTGAAATGTATAGAAAAATATGCATCTGGTAAGAACAGAGATATTGCACAAAAAAAATGTTCACACTTGGACAAGCCGCACATGGATCTGGAAAGAGTTTGTCTTCAAGTAGAGTGCCCAAGATACCCATTATACCCTGTGATCAGTCAACCAAGAGGCTCCTGGTACAGTTCTCCATGGTCTCAGGTAAAATAAACGTTAATGCAATTTGTGTACAGAGGGAGCACACATGGAGACAAAGTACAGAAGTTACAAACACACTAGCACAGTCATAGGCAACCTTCGGCACTCCAGATGTTTTGGACTACACCTCCCATGATGCTTTATCAGCATTATGGGTGTAAGAGCATTATGGAGGATGTAGTCCACAACATCTGGAGTGCCGAAGTTGCCCATCCCTGCACTAGCAGCCTAAATATTAGGTCAAACTTGAATAGACATTCAATGGACTATCCTTGTTTTGGTGAGGAAATTAGTCACTGTGGCCAAATATACTCAGAAGTTTCTGTCTGCAACTTTGTTCACTGACTGTATGTAGAAGGAAGGTTAAAAAATCAGACTGTGATCTGCACCTGTTTAACTAAGCCTTTAGTTCTGCTTTGACACCAAGGGACAATTATAAAAAGAAAATGAAAGCCCAACAAAATTACCAGTCTTGATTTTGAAGTTCTGAGAGTAATTTACTAAACAGTAAAGAGATGCTTAAATGACTGCTATATCTCCAACGTGGCAATCTTGGTTTAAATAGTAATAGGTTGTTGCCTCAAAAGAACTCAGTGATTAAAGAATAAACTATTAGGTTTAAATATGGTATCTTGTCAGATAAAATGCATCCAATATTTGATAGATTTTATTAGAGAATTAGTAAAAATCAAGTAGATGAAAGTTCTGGGTGAAACTTAGCTTACTTAGACTATTGCAGGGATAAATAATTCTGTGATTGTGGAACCATTGGTGTGCGACAAGGGGAAAGCAGCTGCTTAAAACTCGCAAAGCAGTTTAAGTGACACTGTAGGCACTGTAACTGTTTTTTCCATTGAAAAAAAAGACATACCTTACCATCAAGACCTTCTGCAATATCACTAATAAAAATATTAAAGAGAATAGGTCCAAGTACAGATCCCTGAGGTACCCCACTGGTGACAAGCCCAAGCTTTGAATATACTCCATTGACTACAACCCTCTGTTGCCTGTCACTCAGCCACTGCCTTACCCATTCAACAATATTGGAATCCAAACTTAAAGATTGCAGTTTATTGATAAGCCTTCTATGTGCAACAGTGTCAAAAGCCTTACTGAAATCTAGGTAAGCAATGTCTACTGCACCACCCTGATCTATTATTTTAGTTTCCCAATGAAAAAAATCAATAAGATTAGTTTGGCATGATCTCCCTAAAGTAAACCCATGTTGTCTCTGATCTTAAAATCCATGTGTTTTTAGATGTTCAACAATCCTATCCTTTAACATGGTTCCCATTGCTAAAGGATAGGATTGTTGATCATCTAAAATCACATGGATTTCAAGATCATTGAAGTGATCATAGTGTCTGAAATCCCCTGGTGCTGCCTTCAATTCAGCATCCAACCAATGTTTTAATGCTAAACAAGAGCCAACAGAAACCCATCCCTCTGTGCCACTTGGACTAATGAGGAAGCATTAGACTGAGCAGTAATCGGCAGCTGTAATTAGAAGATGCCAGCTTTCAGCCTATTACAGTGGCTGTAACGGAGCTCCCTGTAGCCTGGCTAGGTACCTCCGCCAAGGACCACTTCCTAGTTGGAACAGGGGACAAACCGCAGCACTTCTGGGAGATAATTGAGTCAAGCACTGTATTAACCTCAATTATCTCCAAGCACAAAAAACACACATTTCTCAAACACCCCAAAAGTACCTTAAAAATACCTAAAACCCCAGTTACCTCCCCCCGTTCTGCGTGACCAACATATCCAAAAATCACCCAGATTGGTCCAGGGGTTCAGGAATTTCCTGGAAGTCATAATTTGACCGGTCCCATGCCCAAAACAGTTTCAGAGAATCAGGGCTTGCAGTTGGTTTAGTTCGGTAGTTAAAAATAACGAACAAACTACTGAGCTTGTTTCCTGGCGCTTGTTTCCCTTGTTCGTAGGAATGTCTCCACAGAACAGTGTCTTTCTGTCACGTCCCCCGGCTCAGTGGCGAGTCGGGAGCCGCTCCACTGGGTTCTCCTGGCCGCCTGCCCAAAATAAAGATGGCGCCGACCATGCAGTCGTGGCCATCGATGGCTCCGCCCCCCCAGGGTCACACGAACGTGCGTGTGACATCACGACGCACACGCACATTCTGGGGTCAGAGATCATCCTCTGACCAATTACAGTCAAAGGAGGGATATTTAAATCCAGTTCTTTGCCCTGTCGGGGATTCCTGTCCTGGTTCCCAAGAGTGCATTTTCTGTTACTATTATTGATATTCCCGGTATATTGACCTTGGCTATTCCTAACTACTCTGATTTCTGGTTTCCCTGACTCGACTTGTATAACGGTATTGTGTATTTCTGGCTTCCTTGATCTCGGCTATCCCTTGACCATTCTCTGTCTTTAATGTATTAGTCCGGCCACTCTAAGGACCGGTTTACTTTCTGTCTTTTTCTGTTCTGTCTATGTAGATGTTACATAGTTCTGCATGCTGGACCACACTAGCAGCCGTGATACTTTCTAAGTGTTGTAGAACCGAACACAGGTGATCATGGAAGTACAGCGGTGTTCGGGAGTTTCAGTGCCCGAAAATAGTTCCATGAACTCAACAACCAAACAACGCTGCCTGTGTTCATGCGAACAAGATGTCCGCCACCTTGAGTTCATTCATAGGAAATGCGGCCACCCAGACGAACACTTTGAACACCGCAGAGGAAATTGCTACAAAGTTTTAATTAGGCTTAACAAGCTCCAGGGTGGTCTCCGGCTCATGCGGCTGTTCGGTTCCTGAACCATATAGTCCAAATGCTTAAACAGAGACTTTTACATTACATTTTACAGGGTCCATAGTCTGTGGGCGGGAGGCTAGCAAGCAGGCTCCTCCAGGAGCTCGTGGCAAACTCACTTGGAAAGTGGCCATTGCTGGGATGAATTGGTATGGCTAGTAATATCTGTCATAGTCATACCTCCAATGGGGACAAAACTGTATGCGGACAGGGAAATTCTCACACAAGAGCAGTACCACACTCAAAAGGACTAAATGGGTGGGGGCTGGGGAGAAGATATCTGGAGAACGAGTATTCTTGTAGTACAGATTTATTACAATATTACAAACAAGGCATGTCCAGCAGTGATAGGAATTGTAGTTAACACATCTCTGTACTGGGCATCAAAAAAGAGAGGGGGCGACAACAACAAAAAACTTAACTAAATGAAACTGGGACCTGAATGCGTTTCACGTCACTACTGGACGCTTTCTCAACATGAAATAAAATATCCCAACACCACTGTCTTATTTTATTTTCAGAAAGCGTCTAGTAGTGACGTGATACGCATTTAGTTCCCAGTTTCATTAACTTTTTTTTTATTCTTTTACATCCATTTTCATTAGTCTTTATTGACAAATCTTATTTTCCTTTATTTGGGATAGTTGCACATACTTCTCTTTTACTTTATTTTGTAAGTGGACAGGGACTCTTCTTTTGTGTTTAACTGCTCGAAAATAATATATGAATGGAGAGACAGTGCCAGAGGTCTCCAGGCTCATTAAGATGGATTGCTTATAGTGCCTACATAGTCCCTTTATATTCACAGTGTATTTCTATATATTATATATTCATGGATTTAGGGAATATTAGCAGTTAAAGTGAACCTGTCATGCCAGATTTACTTTAAGAATGGGGGAAGGAAGAATGTGTAGAATAGGGTCAGAAAATGAGGAGAGGCAGTCATTATTCTTTATAGCCCTTTCTTCTATCAAGTGCACCTAACTATCTAGTATGAGTCCATCTGTCTTTAAGGTGAGTCAATAGAAACAAGTACCTTCCATACCATTCTGTGGTTTTCAGGAACTGGTAGCTCCATTAAGAATCAGCCAGTATATAACACTGCTCAATAGATTTGGAATGTGTTTATGTTAGGATAAAAAGTTAATGCAGAGACATGTTATGCTTATTAAAACAAATATCCCCTTGATATGAAGCACCTGTTTACAGTAATCCGTTGGGTTGATGACTGCAAGCAGAAGCAACATTTTTTCAGACAAAGTTTACAATGTGGTATTAGGTTAAAGATGGTTTGAGTGTGAGTGATTAACATAAGTGCCCAGTGTTTGCAGTATAACCTCCAAAAAGATCCCTAAGAGCAATGTACATGTTTACTGATTTGCTTTATCTTATGTAAAGATATTGATGTTTACAATATAACTGAATGATACTTAATAGCGAAGCAGAATAGGGATAAACGGGAGGCAGGAACACAGTACATTAGGAGAATTGCATACCATAAAAGATAAAATATGAAGCTTTGGAAGAATGTGCATATGAATGACTTGGTAGTAAGGCAGGGATTTGGGGAGCTGGGGCCACATACAGATGGGGTAAGAGAAGTGGAGTCAGATGTACAAGTTACGAGAATCGGGACAGGGGTGTTATATTTCGCTTTGTTTGCCTTGGGTATTTTCTGAACCTACCAATGCCCCTGCAGCTGCGGCATATTGAAATTGATAATATGTTTGAGTGGTGTGTTTTACTATTCCAGCACCTTACAGCTTTTTTTTTTCTGGAAATAATTTAGAATTAATTGACATGAATTGACATCAATGTTTTCTTCTAATATTCCACTAGATGTAAAAAATAATTATATTATTGACTTATTAGTGAAAAATAAAGGTTTGAGAAGACTGTGCTAGAAGTTGGATAAATTAAGAATGCTCACCACCAGGATGGAGAAACTGTTGGGAAAATGCAAGTTAAATTGTATTAATGCAGCTAATTCTTTCCCTGTAATGAATAACATAGTAGCAAATTTGAGTTGTGCCTGGGTGAGAAATTATAATTTTACCGAGCTAATAAATACTTGTGCATCAAATTTTATAGTATAGAGAGATTGTGTATTTTCCATTAGCTGCAAAACTATCTTCCTTACAAGCAAATAGACTGACTTCTAGAAACTCATTGTTCAACAGTCACAAATAATATGTATCCTAGTCCATATAAAAATAGGTTTAGACAAATAACTGGATCATGTGTACCCAAATTAATACATCTGGAATGACCTTTGTGTATTGAGCTCATAAAAAAAAATATGACATCTTGACATCTTACTCTGCATCTGGTTATTTGTAGAGTTGATGTATGAGTTCTGTTTAAGGACAGATGTGGTTTCCGTGGATATCTGTTTCTGTTGTCTTACAGCCATTTGTTAGAAGAACAGAATGAAGAAACAGTTGACATTGTTCACCTCATTTGTCAGGATAACAAGAGAATTGCTATCTCATTTTGCATTAAATGTATAGTTACTAAGACATTTTTTATCGTTGTAAGTCAAATAGCATAAAAATATACATATGGCATAGTTTATAATGCAACAGTGAATTTTAGGAAGAGAGGTCAGGCTCTGTGACACATGAGATAGTGGAGAATATCGGTTCGTTTTAAATCCCTGTCCCTGAATTTAGAATAGCTAACCTGCAATTATTGAGCTTGAAAAATCCTGTATATGCTAAGACTGGGATCAACACAAGTTCTATATTTTTTTATGCATTGGAGTCATAAATCAACTGATCGCAAATATCATAGATCCACTGAAGTGTTTAATTGCTAATCAGCATTTTATTCTTTTTTTTTAGAAAACACACTATCCATGGCATAATGTTTCTATGTTGTAGTTATTTTTTTATTTAATGAGAGATAGGGTGTCATACCTAGTTGCGTCATTCCATGTTTAAGACAACTAAATAAAAGTTTTGGTTTTCATTTAGTGTACGGTGACCTGTGGGGGAGGTGTACAAGTCCGTACTGTTCAGTGTCTAAGTAATGGAAGGCCAGCTTCTGGATGTTACCCTCTTCAAAAGCCAGGGGTGACACAGGCTTGCAATACAGACTTCTGTCCTCCTGAGAAAAAAGGTAATGCAAATAATTATTATTTTTTCCTAATATGCATACATTCTCACTAGAGTTGGAAACTTACTCTAATTCAGCAGTTTTTCCTGTTCTGCCATTTTGACCAAAATTTAGCAGTTCTCTGGTCAATCTGCAACAATTATTTGTTTAGTGAAGAAAAGCAATAATATACATGCAGCATAGTCTCCAATTTCATCTCTTGTCTTGCTCTCCCATGTTTTGTCTACTAGTGTCCTTTCACTACCATTGATCATGACTTTTTTCACAATATATATTGGTCTGTAATAGTTGAAGATTCTACTGCAACCTGTGAATCACTACAAGGATACATAATGCTCAATGGTAATGATTCAGCTCCAGTTGACTTCCTGTGAAGTTTACATTATAAATCTGAAATTATCTGCGTACCAGTCAGATGTGAGATTTACTTTTGTACCGCAAGGTTGAAGATGGCAGACTTTGGCACTGCAGATGTTTATGGACTGCTCTTCCAGCCTCGAAACATGATTAAAACAATAGTCCAAAACTTCTCAGTGATAAAGGCCTTAATTGAATTTTTTGAAATGAATCCATTCTGTTGTTCAAATGTTTTATCTACAGACGTCACCGTTAAAGTATGTGTGGAATTTGTTTTCTGGTAAATAATTTAAAAAGCTTAAGCTAACAGAATGGAATCCTTTCTGATTCTGATTCAAACAAATCAAGTTGAGGCAAAAGTTAGCATTTTATATGTAATCACTTTATCGTCTGACTTGGATTGGTAGAAACTTTATTAAACAGCTAAGTCGATAATTCTATTTCATGCAATTAATCTCAAAATTATCTCAGGTGAAGATTTATGTGTCAACAATTTAAAGTTAGATTTACCGAAACAATTATAGTATTACTAAACAAGAAATTGTGATATTTTTCAGAAGCACAAAAGGTGTGGTTCTAGATTACTGTACGCAAAGGGTTTACAAATATCATATTTAAAGTAAAAATAAATATGGGTCTGTAAAGAACACATGAGTGCCATAAATGATTAAATATAATTGACAAAGCTTTTTTATTTTGTTAAGTACAGAATTATTGTTTAATTACATTGCCTAATTTTGATGCATTTTGTTAATTTTATTTTTAAGAAGATTTAATTAACCTTGCATTTTTGTTTTTTTGCTCTCTAGACACTTTATGTAAAGATTACTTCAACTGGTGTTACCTGGTACCTCAGCATGGAGTGTGCACTCACAAATTTTATGGCAAGCAGTGCTGCAGATCTTGTTCAAAGTCTAATGTTTAACAACAGGCATTTAGAAGAAAAATAAGAGACATTGGATATGACTATTCTACTTAAGAAAGGTGCTTACAGTGTTGCTTGGCTATGGGTTAAAAAATAACACTTTTTACTGATCATCCAAGGAGGAAGTTTAATAATATTAGTACTGAGGCAGACCATTCAGTACTGCCATTCATATCACTATTCGAGTTATTAAGGGAATTATAAAATGTGCATTTAAATTTGCTATCGAGAACTGCAAATTGGCATCTTGCTTAGATGAATCTCACATGGAGACTTATATGAAAATGGTGCAGAAAATGCTTTCTGGATCATCTTACTTCATGCCTGTTTTAGTAAGGATTCTGCTAAAGAGGCCTTTTTGTTCTACCAGTGATTTTCCCTTCCAACATGCCAATAAAAGAGCACTTCCGACAGCTGGAATCAAGCAGCCGTTAGCGTATTTCAGCACTGCTGATTTTATTGCCTCCTGCTATCCATGTGGAACACCCAATCATATGTAAAACTTAATTCTTTGTTGTAGCACAGCTTTCTTAAGACCATTATCTGACTCAAAAACTGAACGTAAAAATAGTTTTATTCAGTCTGCTGGTTTAGTTAGGGGAGAGAACAACAATATTTCTAATGGTGCTAGCATTTTTCTCCTTACTACACTCGCATTCTTTGTTCGTGGTTATTCGAAGATGTGTGCAACACATCAGTGGCCAATGGATTTATCACATCTCTGAATCTCAATCATTTAATTACAGTTTTTTGGTAATGCAGAGCATAGTGGAATCAAGGGAGGTGGTGTTCTTATTTTAAGCTGCTTACATTTAAACATTTTATTTCAGCTTTGACATAACAATTAAAAATAAAAAATAAAACATTGTTCTACAATGACTCCTTGCCATTAGCAATTTATAACATTTTGTGATTGTTAAGGTACTACAACTTTACAATATATCACAGCTTTATTGTATTGCCATATCTGCCAATAGTGAAATGCGTCTCATGGATCAATGACATGTAATACAGTTCAAAGCTGCACTTTGTGGTGCAGGAAGTAAACTGGAGCTACATATCGGTGCTGCATTGGTTCATTTTAACCCTAATTCTGTGGGATTCAACTTAAATTCCAATCAAAAGGGTTTATCTTGTAAAGTTTATTTGCTAAATATTTATGAATTTGTTGTTTTGTTGTTGTTGTTTTTTAATAAACATTTTTTTAATGAATATGATGTGATTTCTAATTCTTTCTGACAAACTATACTACCTAGCAGGGACAGAGACATTAAATCTTACTGGAGAATTGCAGCTTGGCATAACTGTCTTATCTCTGTCTCTCTCTTTTAAAATTTAGTGAACATTGGGATATAGTATTATACTGTATACTCATTATTGTACACTGGAACTTGCTGCTGTCAACCTAAATTGCCTGACAAATATTCTAGAACTCTCACGTTTCTCTCCCAACTCATTAAAATAGGTAGTGTGTGTGAGACATAAGACATCAGATAGATATGCTAATGCCTGAAACATTTTTATGCTTTGAATGTTTTTCAAAGCATATTTTCCCTATTGTTTGTGTCAATAGGGTCTGGGAGGGAGGGTCTGCTGCTGATTGGCTGGAATGTGTCTGCTGACTGTGAGGTACAGGATCAAAGTTTACCACATATGTTCGTGGTGTGCTATCCAATAAACTATCTATGGGTGAACTTGCTGTGTTGCTGTTCACTTGATGTACATACCTTTCTAACACAGTTTAGTGAATGGTGATCTAGTGACAGGTTAAGAGCATCAGCTAAGGCTTTCCCCACCCAAACCAAGACTTCCTAAATAAAGCCTGAGACCTTCGTCGGAAGAAGGTGGACACAAAGGATGATTGAAGAGCATTGTGGTTAACTTGTTATGGTGCTCAGAGTGTTCCTTTATTTGCATACTAACAGTATTATCAAACATCTACAACTCTCCAATCCATATATTCTACACAGGAAAATCTATTATAAAATATAATATATATTTATATATATAATATAAGATTCACTATGACTAGTAAAATAAACCCCCAAAAAACACCTTGAATATTAATGTAATGTAAGATATGTGACTTAATCTAATAATTAAGTTTGGGGAGAGCATACCTGCTACAAGAGTAAATGGAACAATGAGCACCCTGTGATTTTATTTTGGAGACTGTGCAGTATTAGTGCCAGAGGGGCTTGAGGATGCCTTGGTCCTAGTGCATGATGGACAGAGGTCCCAGTAATGTTAATGATGGTGGAACAATACAGGGAGTGCAGAATTATTAGGCAAGTTGTATTTTTGAGGATTAATTTTATTATTGAACAACAACCATGTTCTCAATGAACCCAAAAAACTCATTAATATCAAAGCTGAATATTTTTGGAAGTAGTTTTTAGTTTGTTTTTAGTTATAGCTATGTTAGGGGGATATCTGTGTGTGCAGGTGACTATTACTGTGCATAATTATTAGGCAACTTAACAAAAAACAAATATATGCCCATTTCAATTATTTATTATTACCAGTGAAACCAATATAACATCTCAACATTCACAAATATACATTTCTGACATTCAAAAACAAAACAAAAACAAATCAGTGACCAACATAGCCACCTTTCTTTGCAAGGACACTCAAAAGCCTGCCATCCATGGATTCTGTCAGTGTTTTGATCTGTTCACCGTCAACATTGCGTGCAGCAGCAACCACAGCCTCCCAGACACTGTTCAGAGAGGTGTACTGTTTTCCCTCCTTGTAAATCTCACATTTGATGATGGACCACAGGTTCTCAATGGGGTTCAGATCAGGTGAACAAGGAGGCCATGTCATTAGATTTTTCTTCTTTTATACCCTTTCTTGCCAGCCACGCTGTGGAGTACTTAGACGCGTGTGATGGAGCATTGTCCTGCATGAAAATCATGTTTTTCTTGAAGGATGCAGACTTCTTCCTGTACCACTGCTTGAAGAAGGTGTCTTCCAGGAACTGGCAGTAGGACTGGGAGTTGAGCTTGACTCCATCCTCAACCCGAAAAGGCCCCACAAGCTCATCTTTGATGATACCAGCCCAAACCAGTACTCCACCTCCACCTTGCTGGCGCCTGAGTCGGACTGGAGCTCTCTGCCCTTTACCAATCCAGCCACGGGCCTATCCATCTGGCCCATCAAGACTCACTCTCATTTCATCAGTCCATAAAACCTTAGAAAAATCAGTCTTGAGATATTTCTTGGCCCAGTCTTGACGTTTCAGCTTGTGTGTCTTGTTCAGTGGTGGTCGTCTTTCAGCCTTTCTTACCTTGGCCATGTCTCTGAGTATTGCACACCTTGTGCTTTGGGCACTCCAGTGATGTTGCAGCTCTGAAATATGGCCAAACTGGTGGCAAGTGGCATCGTGGCAGCTGCACGCTTGACTTTTCTCAGTTCATGGGCAGTTATTTTGCGCCTTTGTTTTTCCACACGCTTCTTGCGACCCTGTTGACTATTTTGAATGAAACGCTTGATTGTTCGATGATCACGCTTCAGAAGCTTTGCAATTTTAAGAGTGCTGCATCCCTCCGCAAGATATCTCACTATTTTTGACTTTTCTGAGCCTGTCAAGTCCTTCTTTTGACCCATTTTGCCAAAGGAAAGGAAGTTGCCTAATAATTATGCACACCTGATATAGGGTGTTGATGTCACTAGACCACACCCCTTCTCATTACAGAGATGCACATCACCTAATATGCTTAATTGGTAGTAGGCTTTCGAGCCTATACAGCTTGGAGTAAGACAACATGCATAAAGAGGATGATGTGGTCAAAATACTTATTTGCCTAATAATTCTGCACTCCCTGTACATGGGCTAGTAGGCATGGAGCCTACCATGATAAAGTGCATTCCAATCCCAAAATAACTATTAAGGCAAATTGCCTGTATTTGTGGGAGGGGTTACCCGGCTTAAATACCCAGCTGGCCCTCACTTTAGAGCCGTCTTCATTCTATTTCTTTGCCTTCGAGGATCCCCCACTTCCGGTTCCGGTCAGACGCAGCTCGCAGGCTCCCAGCTCCATACTACCGCGGCCCGCACCGCACGAATTCTTGGACCTCCCGGTTCCTTCGGTCTCTCCCCGGCAAGCAGTGCAAGGCTGGCGTTGCACGTCTTCCCGGACCTCCCGGTCCCTCAGGTCTCTCTCTGGCAGACAGTACAAAGGGTAGACCCCAACCCCCCATCCGAAACGCCGTCAAGCAATTTTCACGAACCAACCCTACTTTAAGAGTGTGCGTAATGTAGTTGTGGTGGTGAAAGGGTTAAAGTTCACTATTTGTCTGCAGTAGACCGGAAATAGTGATAAAATCCCACTTAACACCACCTACACCTAACCATAATAATATAAATATTACTATCTTAACGCTGCCACCACCAAGACAATTTATAAATGTGGTGCCTTGGTCCCTCAGGTAACTTAATAAGAAAAACCCACCAAATAAAACATAGCACAATATTTAAGCAATTGCAAAACACTTATTAGTCTCTTCAGGTAACGTGATTCTTTACCAGACAAAGGCAGAACTTAATAAAGGAATATTTATTATGATCAAAAAATAGTCACAATGCATACAAAAATATAGATAACAATCAAATTAGTTAAACCAACAACAGATAAAAACAAAAGGGATTATATAACAGAAGTCCTAATCACTTACTCAGGTTTTCAAGGTAAATCTTCTCTGGGATGAAAGGTGGTAGGCATGTGCATGGGGATAATTTTCGGTCCGGTTAGGCATTCCGAAATTCGGGACTTTGGCAATTCGGCACTTCAACACTTCGGAACTTCGGCAACTTCGGCACTTCAGCACTTCGGAACTTCGGCACTTGGAAATTTCGGAAATTCGCCAACTTCGGCACTTCGACACTTCGGATTTTCGGAACTTTGGCATTTTGGTATTTCGGGACTTCTTTTGCAGCCGCTTAGTAGATAACTCCCTAATTCCCACGGTATTAGGGAGTTATCTACCAAAAGTCTGAAAGACCTAAATTGGTCTTTCAGCCAAATTTACTAATACTAAGTAAAAATTACTTAGTATTAGTAAATTATGCCCCTACTTGCTATACCGCGAGTAGGGGCATGTCTAATAAACAGTGAGCAGCCTGTGGCAGCTCACTTTAAAATAAAAAAAAATACCTATTACCTATGTAAAATAAGGGGGGGACCTAATGTCCTCCCCCCTGGCCCCCACCCCTGAGCAGTGGGTGGGGACCCTAAATTATAATAAGGGGGGACCTTATGTCCTCCCCCCTGGCCCCCACCCATGAGCGGCAGGTCAGAGCCCTAAATACTAATTGGGGGGAGACCTAATGTCCTCCCCCCTGGCCCCCACCCCTGAGCGGTGGGTGGGGGCCCTAAATACTAATAAGGGGGGGACCTAGTGTCCTCCCTCTGGCCCCCACCCCTGAGCAGTGGGTGGGGGCCCTACAGCAAAATAAGGGGGGGACCTAACGTCCTCCCCCCTGGTCCCCACCCCTGAGCGGTGGGTGGGGGCCCTAAATACTAATAAGGGGGGGACCTAATGTCCTCCCCCCTGGCCCCCACCCCTGAGCGGTGGGTCTAATGTCCTGCCCTCTGGCCCCCACCCCGGTTATTATGGATCTTTTATTTGGCCTTTTTTGGGGCTGAAAAAAAGAAGATTTTAGAAGAAAGAAAACATTGAATGGTAAGTTTTATTTTATTTACAGGTACTTGGTTAAAGGTCCCCCCCTCATTATTTTTAGGGTGAGGGTGGTAGGTAGGGGGTTAATTTATTTTGGGGGGAGGGGGTGACTAGGGGTTTGGGGACCCCTAGTCACCTGGGGGGTAACTTTTTTTAGGGCCCCCACCTGCCGCTCAGGGGTGGGGGCCGGGGGGAGGACAATAGGTTCCCCCCTATTGGTATTTAGGGCCCCCACCCGCCGCTCAGGGGTGGGGGCCAGGGGGGAGGACATTAGGTCCCCCCCTTATTAGTATTTAGGGCGCCCACCCACCACTCACGGGTGGGGGCCAGGGGGGAGGACCTTAGGTCCCCCCCTTATTAGTATTTAGGGCCCCCACCCACCGCTCAGGGGTGGGGGCCAGGGGGAGGACATTAGGTCCCCCTTATTAGTATTTATAGCTCAGGGGTGTGGGCCAGGGGGAAGGATATTAGGTCACCCCTTATTCCAAGTTAGGTCCCCACCCGCCGCTCGGGGGGGGGAGGGAGGACATTAGGTCCCCCCCCTTATTAGTATTTAGGGCCCCCACCCACCGCTCAGGGGTGGGGGCCAGGGGAAAGGACGTTAGGTCCTCCCCCTTATTTAACTGTAGGGCCCCCTCCCACCGCTCAGGGGTGGGGGCCAAAGGGAGGACATTAGGTCCCCCCCTTATTATAATTTAGGGGCCCCACCCACCACTCAGGGGTGAGGCCAGGGGGAGGACATTAGGTCCCCCCTTTATTCTGATTTAGGGCTCCCACCCGCAACTCAGGGGTGGGGGCCCAGGGAGAGGACAATAGGTTCCCCCCCATTATTTTACGTTAGGGCCCCCACCCGCTGCTCAGGGTTGGGGGGGGCAATAGGTCCTTTTTTTTTTAACAGTGAGCAGCCACAGGCTGCTCACTGTTTAATAGACATACCCCTACTCGTGGTATAGCGAGTAAGGGCATCATTTTATAATTTACTAATACTAAGTAATCTTTACTTAGTATTAGTAAATTTGGCTGAAAGACCAATTTAGGTATTTCAGCATTTTAGTAGATAACTCCCTAATACCATGGGAATTAGGGAGTTATCTTCTTATTCATTCCTGTCATTACAGTGACTGGCCAAGTAACTTACATTTTATATGAATGTATGTTACTTGACTGATGTAAGTGTTGCAAATGCTTACAGCTGAATCCTGGCTATGTTTGTATACTTTTTATTTAAAATTGTATACAATCTAACATTCTTCTTCTTTCACTGGGTAAGTATATTAGTACTTAGGCAATACTGTGCTTCGGAACTTCGGCACTTTGACACTTCGGAACTTCGGCAACTTCGTCACTTCAGCACTTCGGAACTTCGTCACTTCGGAAATTCAGTAATTTCGGAACTTCAGGACCTCGGCAATTCGGCACTTTGGCAATTTGGCACTTCAGCAATTCGGACATTCGGAAGTACCCGAATGTCCGAATTTCCCGAAATTCGTCTGAATTCATATTCGGACCGAAACAAATTGCACATGTCTAAAAGGTGGTAACTCACTTAGAATTAGATTCTGGCCCTCAAGCAAGTACATACACACTTTAGTATTATTATATATATGCCCTGTGGATTACCAAGCCTCGCCCAGAGGTGGAGTTAAGTTATACCTATAATAACTATATGTGACCACCCCCATGTGTTCCAGACGAACATCAATCTAAATGTAAACATTTGGTTCTATCTCCTCTTATGTACTTGCCACAGAAATAATAATTATCTATGAATTTGTTAGCATTTTTCCATTCCATAGGTATGTTAAACTCCTTACTTGTGACCCAATATAACGGACATCACAATCCCTTCCCATATGGTTAAGTTACCAAATCATGTTTGGGCTTGATTAGAAGATTGTGCTTTTCTTATTCTAAATATAATAAAAATTAGTCTTAATTATTAATCTGTGGGTAAATAGTAATGTTTCTTTTGGATATGATACTGGAACACTAGGCTAATGGTCATTAACATATCAAAGGTCCACCTATCTAAGAGGGAATCTAGACATATGGTAATCTAGAGAGTAAATTTATATCTAAACTAGACTTCCAGGCCACATATGTGTGACTTCTCACACCTTTCAGAGCCTTTGATTAATCAAAGGATCAATACATATGGTAAACCATCTGCCCCCTTTTACATTCCTATGCAATTTACATTACCCTTCTGTCATCTGACCTTGCAACCAAATGGCCAATTCATATATGCACTACACAAATTACACTAAATGGCAATATTCTATTGTGCAACAATGAATTATGCACCCTTGGCGTGACAGGGCTCATTAAGCCCATCAAGGTAAATGCCCTCGCTGCCACTTAGTTCCATACCTGATTACTACTCAGTTCCCACATATCCAAGCTTAGCTGGGAGCTTACACTCCCAACCGTCTTAGCCATCCATTGTAATGGCATTTCACAATGGCACTATCTGCCTCACATTTTCACACAATACTTAATTCAATTTAGTTGTTACAATCCGGTCATGTAGTCATTTCAATTATATTCAGTCTCTACATCCATGTAATAGGTCGCTAATTTGCTCTCTTCAAGGTTGGCTAAATTCCTTAAGTTGTATCTCGGTAGTCCCCATTTTTCAGTTTATACGATTATGTTGTTGGGTCATATCTATTTAGCCTCACTCTGGGACATGTACATAACACACAAACTTCTGAACACCTGCAATACCTTTTTTCTTTTATATAGAGTATTGAACACATTTATGTGTTACAATTTACCAACCCACTAAATTTATGCCAGTAGGGGGATAACCGACTGTATATTTATGTTATATTAATTCAATTGTCATTTTAAATAATTATCATCCAGCGTCAAAACCGCTCAGCGTCATTAGGGGTACGTAAATATACTAGAACCTCTGAGCACACCTAGTATGATGGCTATGCTGGTAGTGCCTCCGGTCATAGTGTATTTTGATGGAACATATTTTGTTTTTCAGTGGCTTCAATCCTCTCCTGGGCATAAAACGCTCATTCACGGCGGCTCTCATACTTCTTGTTTCTGCCCGTTATTAAGTGAGTTTGTGGTAATGGTTATCTTATCAAACAGGTTACTACCTTGGGCTCTCTAAAGCCTGCCTATCATGTTTTTGTTTCACAGCTCTTATTGACCCTCTGCACAGGCCTTATTCAGCTTCTGCGAGCACCTAATTTCAGGTACATATGGCCATCTGTTTTGCCTGACGCCAGGCTCTCAGCCAGGTTTTCTTGTATTCACCTGGTCACATTTAGGAGCCACACCTTAAACTATTCCCATGAGGGTATATTTGTAGATGATACAGTCACATGCTTATCTAATCTATTTATCTCATTCTCTTACCGCCACGGCTAGATTACCTGCCTGCTTTGTGTTTATGCAGTTTATGTGCACAAGGTGCTGACTCTGGTCTATTGCTTTATATTAAGATTATTCAACGGTCTCCATTAGTTGAGGGAATGGCAACAGGAAATACTTTTTGTGTCTTATTTTGTTTCTTCATCCCTGTTAAGGTATAGCGGTGTTATTTATAAAGTTACCAAATAATTACTATAGTGCATATTGTCAATTCCTTTTCCCTTCTGGGTAAGTTAGCAAGCAATAACCTTTCATAGGTTAGGTCACTTAATTCAGCATCTAAGTTTAGCTGGTATTCCCAAGTTCCTCAGATATATCACCCCATAGGTATACTTAGCTGTCCCGGACCAGTTTATATCCCGATAGTTCTTACCTCACAAGCAGGTAAATACAACATACCCACCAATTCTAAATTAAAACATATTCATGTCCTTCCCTAGGAGGTTTAGAGGAACTGGCTTCAATTCAGTAGCATTCAGTCCATCCGAGGCACCAGCCCCAGGAATTGTTTCCCCGACCTCATTACGGAGGTTCAACCCATGGCCACTTCATAATCAGAGCCTCAATAACTCAACTAGGGATCATCAGGGAGGGAGTCAACTGTCACGGCCATCCGTTTTGTATTTTAGAGCCCTACACCCCACCACTAAGTTGTTGTTCTTTCTATGACCGAATCATAGATAGTGCCTCTCAAATGCCACTTGGCACTTAGCAGTGCCTCACCTTCCCCTGCTTAGGTAATTGCTTCGTCTTCGGGCATACAAATAGCAGGCCAGTTCCTATATTAGTTGATGTTGTGAAGGAGGTTATTTCCCCTAAGTAATAGTATATTATTTTATAACGCAGCTTCTGACATTGGAGAAGACCTAGGTCTCCCCCCTTCGATAGGCCAGGCCTACCTTCCCTTTGGACGTTCAAGACCCTGCTACTCTGGATTCACTGTGATCTTGGAATATCCCAAAAATTTCAGCTGAGATGTGTAGGCGAGGCATCCCTTTCTCAGCTACGGCCAGAAAAGTTTAATGTCAGCTCAACAAGGCAGCTTGGGTACAAGTTCCTGCTCTCATGGGAACATTGCTGAAAACTTAGCCGAAATGCATACTAGGATCTTGTCCTTGGTGACGTCCATGCACTTGGTCAACCAGAGACTTGAGAGACTGGAAACCCCAGCTGCAGGTGCCCCTTCTACTGCTACTGCCTCCCCTGAATCGCTGGCTTTCCACCCAGGCTCTCAGGGTAATGTCACTCTAACTAATCCCCCCACAGCCACCACCACTCACATTATCACTCCTTCACACCTGGTGCCCACTGCCCTGCATAAAGACATTCTGGGTGGGAAGGACGTTAATCTTGTGTCTCTGCTTATTGCTTCCCAGGACATAGTTGAGAACAAAACATTCTGCTATGGTGATGTTTCAGTCGTTCCCAAAGCCAGGGATCCGAAGTTAAACAAAAACTTTCCATCCCAGAATTCGTCTTGGCATTTGGTTTATATAGGGGCATAATTTGCTCTCAACACCCTCACCATAGAGAGTGGATGGATCTGTATCTACACAAATTGGTTGATTTGGGGCATAAATACAGGGGTCATGCATTCTATGACTATTATAGACCTTTCTCTGCTAAGGCGGCGTCAGCATTGGCCCAGTTCAACCTTTGATCGGACTGGAGCCAGTTACATACCAAACTTTTCTGTTGCCACTTTGCAGGGCTCAGACCCCCCGTCATGTGCTATTTTTGCATCCATTTCTCATTCCACCAATGTGTGTCCCAGTGAAGCCGACTCTACTACCACTGGCTCCAAACCCGAACAACGAGGGCTGAAAGATGATGTGGGTAGATCTTTTGTGTTCCTCGGTAAGGCACAGATATGTAACAACTTCAACGTTGGCAGTTGCGGCATTAGCGCTTGCCGTCTGTTGCACGTCTGTTCCTTGAGCTTCCGAGCTCATGCTAGGTCCATGTGCCCAAATAGGTTGTTCCCCAAAAAAATGATGCACAGAGATTATTATTGACAACGTAGCTTTTCACCGAAAAAAAATCACCACTCCCCTCATTTGGTGGACTTCCTGATCACTGGGATTTCACACTGATATCATCATGCTACCCACGGGCTCACTGGAATGTCATAACCTGCAATCAGCACTTCTTGAACCCAACACTGTAGATCTGCTCTTTAAGCAAGAAATCACCCAGAGTTTCATGATAGGTACATTCACCAATCACCCATTTGCAAACTGGCGTACCAATCCATTTGGCATTGCAACTAGCAAATTCACTAATAAACAGAGAATGATTATCAACCTGTCTGCTCCACATTCTTCTGTCATTCCCAGCATCAACTCACTCTTTCCTTCCATTATGCTTCAGTAGATAATGCCATTCTAGTAATACTGCGGATGAGCAGGGCAGCATGGCTGTCAGGGTACATGTGGTTACTGCCCAGGCAGGGATCCAACCTGTGGGTCTACTCCCACATGATGGGGACACTCCTCACATTCCCTCATCTCGACTGTTCAGAAGCTGGACGTTCTAGCTCCGCCCCTTTTTATGACGCAGTGCATGAGCACCGACATCATGACGTAGATGACGTCACGGCCCACCTAAACTTTTGAATTTGGATGTTTTGGGGGTGTGGCCATCACTTAAAGAGCCAAACTATAAAAAGGACTCATTGGCAATGAATCATTGCCCTATTGTGGTTCTAGCTTGATTGCTCCTATAGTGCATACTCTGGTTTGGTTTATTGGTATTTGACTTGGCTCTGATTTTGATTATTCTGTGTTCTCCTTCCCTTTGACTTGGCTTGTTTATTCGCTTACCTGTTTTCTGGCTCCCTCGACTTGTCCCTAACTATTCTCTGTCCTTTCCTATGTTAGTCCGGCCATTCTAAGGTTCGGTATACGTTTGCATTCTGCGTGTTGGATCCCTGTGTCGACCCTGACAATAACTTAGTAAGACGGATATGAAAAATGTGTTTAAACTACTTCCCATTATTCCATCACTATTGCATCTACATGGTGTAAAATGGAGAGAAAAATACTATTTTGCTACCAGGTTGACCTTTGGGGCCAAAATCAGCCCAATGCTCTTTGATATCTTTGTGGACACTCTATGTTGGCTCCTCCTCAATGTAGTCAAATGTCCTGCTGTGATCCAATACCTTGATGACTTCTTGACAATTGAGGATGGATTAATTGTTCCGCAAAGCCTGAACAAGGCACAAGGTTTGTGTTCTTGCCTAGGGGTACTACTCTCTCAGGACCAGACCACTGGACCAACCACTCACCTGGTTTTTCTTGGTATTCAATTGGATACCGTCCAAGTAGAGGCTAGCCTCCCTGCGGACAAGCTCATGGGAATCAAAAACGATGTGTGTGAATTCATGAAGACCGGAGCTTGTTCACGGGAAGACTTACAATCTCTATTAGGCACTCTTAACTTTGCCATGTGGATCAACCTTCAGGGAGGCTGTTGTGCCTCCTAATGGCTGCCCTGGATAGCCACAGTAGGATTACTCTGGATCTAAATGCCAGAGCCGATTTAATCATGTAGCAACAGTTCTCGGACAATTGGAATGGTAGGTCCATGTTTGTACCCCCATTGTCTGATGATTCACCAGTCATTAACCTACCATTATTTCGGGAGACAGCCGCTCTCTTCGAAGTCTATCCTATTGTAGCAGCCGCATTCACTTGGGGGCATTATGGCAAAAAAGTCTGTCAAATGTTTCTCAGATAATGTGGCGGCTTGTGACGTTATCAACAAAGGCCACTCCTCTTTACTCATTATCATGAAACTAATCAGTAGACATGTGTAATTCATTTCATTTCAAATGGCAATTTTTGGCCAAATTTCGTTCAATTTGAACATTCGGAGGCTGAATTTCCAAATAGCCGAAGCGGCGAATTTCGTAAGTGCTGAACCCAACCTAATTGCAGAAGTGTCTAATTTTGGAAGTGCTTTGGATTTCTAAAAAAGTGGTAAAACAAGAGAGGGAGAATAACATGAATGATGACAGGGGGTATGGTTAAGGTTAGTGTTAGTGGTAGGGCTAGGGGTAGGATTAGGGGTAGGCGTAGGGTTAGGGAGCCCTACAGATGTTCCAAATTCCGATGTCCTGAATTGCTGATGTTCCTTATTTTTTGCCCATGCACATCCCTACTAAACAGATGCTTGACTTAGTTGGCTGCCACAAAACAGTTTTTCCTGGTGTGCGAGCACATTTCAGGTTGTAATAACTTAGCCACTGATGCTTTATCCCGCTCTCAATTGCATGCTTTCTTCAACCTTCACCCAACAGCCAGGCCTCATTAGGATAATAATTGCTATATCCTTTAAAGTTTGCCAGCATTAGAAACAAGTCTTGACAATCAGTGATTTCAACTCAAACATCTTTTCATTTGAACGTAATCTAATTTTAGGATTATTTTATCAAATTAGTTAACCACATTACCAATATCTTGAGCTACCAAGTACAGTCCATTCCCAAATTATATCTCCTCTCCCTCATGTCTTATTGAATCATTGAAAATACAACCTTTGATGCACTAACTGCCTATTGGTGCATTCAAATAATGCTGCACCAATCAGTTTGAAGCTTTCTCATTTTTATACCGGCCATTTTGTAGACCGGTTCCCCTCTGATGAGCTGAACTAGCGAAACGCTTTGTTGCTCTCATTAGCACCTAACCACTATAGTGCTATCAGGAATTCTGACTTGCTGTTAACTCAACGACTTCGGCATGGCAACAGGGCTCGAGTCCTTCAGGAATGCGTGGGAACGGTGTTCCTGCACCTTTTTCACAGCAGGAATGCAGTTCCCGTTGTTTCTGCAGGCACTCAGGTGGCAGCAAAAAATGCCGCCCCCAAATGCCCCCCGTGTTTCCGCTGTCATGGGGGGGCCACCTGATGGACCCCCCCGGTGGGTGCCTATCTCCTTGTCAGACGCGGCAAGGGAGCTCTGTTCTCCCAGCTCTGCTCCCTCGCATGCCGTTTGCTGAAGCCGGAAGCTGGAATATGATGTCATATTCTGGCTCCCGGCATCAGTAGATAGCCCGCGCGGTGAGAGGGAGATCAGAGTGCACAGCTCCCTCGCCATGTCTGACAGGGAGACAGGCGCCCGCCTCACTGAAGCCCCATTGGACCCCAAGGACAGGTCCATGCCAGCTCTCCAGGTGGGGAAGGTGGGTAGACTTTTTTAAGTTTTAAAAAATAATAATCTGTGTGTTTCTGTGAGTGTGTGTGTGTGTGTGTGTGTAGAGTATGTGTGTGAGTCTGTGAGTGTCTGTCAGTGTGTCTGTGAGTTTATGTAAGTGTGTCTGTATGTCTGTGAGTGTGAGTGTATGTGTATCTGTGTGTATCTGTGTGTGTGTGTTTGTGTGTGTGAGTGTATGTGTATATACAGCTCTTACGTTAAACTAAACCATTTTAATTTCAGGGTGAGGGGGGTAGGTAGGGTAATTTAATTTCAGTGTTGGGTGGAGGAACAATTACTTTAAAAGTCAGGACAGGAATATCTCTTATCTTTGGATTAATGGGAAGCCCACGAAGGCACAATAGGGCAAGTTATCTACTCAGACTCCCTTCCGACTCCCCTTTTCCCATATTCCTCCATCCCTGTTGACTACATGTCACTGGTAGCCACTTGTAACGTCATATCTATGTATTGTATTTTTCCACAGCAATAGATTGATCATGGCGTCCTGATACTAGTTAACACAATTGTATGTTTTAATTAGCATACCATCACAGTGTTAGGGTTCACCAACCAATTTCACTTCAGTGTTGTGGGGAAGGCAAGACAGGATAGACTTTACAAGGCAAGACAGGGATATCTGTTTTGGTGTAAGGGGTGCCCAAGAAGGCACAATAGGGAACGTTATTGTATTTAGACTCCCTTCCACTCCCCTTTCTCCGGTATTCCTCTATCCCCACTATTCCATCTCACTGTAAGTTGCTTGGGTCGTTACACATCTGCACTTTATTTGTCAAACAGCAATAGATCGTTCATGGTGGTCTGATACTATTTAACATCACTGTGTGTCACAATTAGATCTATATTTATTCCATTCATGATTACAGCCGCTTTGTTCAATATATCTTTAATTTTTGAACCAATACTTACACTGTTAACAGTTTAGTATTAAAAATCTCTGTATCTTCTCTGGTCACATAGAAATATACCAATCATGGCGTCTTTCTAGTTACATTGGGAAAACAATTATGGTAACACTTATTACATATATAAGTGTAGCTTTTTAGACAAAGATACTATCAAAGTTTTTGTCAGTGTCTGTTGAGCAGTGATCTATTTAGTATTCACTACAAATCATCTAATGGAAGTGTGCTTATCTGTTATGTATTCTGAGTACCATGATTGCAAAGTTGTTTGCCATTATAATATAATAATTTCCACACATGTGTGTGCTTTAATAAATATTCTACTGAGGTGGCAATAAACAACCTTTCATTAATGGGCTATTATAGCTCAGTACTACAGAGATTGTTTTTAAGATCTGTTTCTTCTTCTTTTTTTCAATAGTACTGTTTTTCTTTTTGGTTGATAATCTTTTTGTTTAGCCCTTGTTGGTCTTTCTTTTTATCATAATCTTTTGAATGTTCAGTCTTAAATATTCATGGCACTTTATCCTTTCAGTATTCCACTTCTTTAGTATACCAAGTGTTGCAACCTCCATTTTTTTTCTTTTTTGTTATTAAGTATCAGTATGGTGCTGAAAACACAATACTACAAATAGATACAAAAATATTTAGAAAAAAAGCAGCACTATATATTATGAAAAAGCTCCAATCACATACAACAACATAAACCAAAAAATAAAGTGTACTGGTCTTTAAGACAATAAATAAATACATTATAATAAAAGTGTAATTTTGCATAAACCCATCAGTGCAATAATATGCTTATACCCAAAGTGTCTGTCTGCACTGTGCAAAAACACACGTATATATGTATAATTGTGCAAAAATTATGAAAAACCACAATAATGATAAAAATACCTTTTAACTCACTTAGGAGTATCCCACTCTGCTTGTTTCAAGGTTCCAATATGAAATCTCAAAAAGAGAAAAAGGACAAGCACATAGGGCAATATGTATGTATAAAAGAAATAGGTAAAATAGACTGAAAAACTCACAAAAGTGGAGCAGTGTAGTCTGCTCTGAACTATGATGGCATCTTTTGCAAATATGGAGACTTGAAGCTGTGGTGAAGGCAAACAATGCTTTATTTACAATCTGGATGAAAACAGCTTACAGGCAGGAAAGTCCCCCTTCTTGTACTTTCTTCTCTCCATGATAAGTGTCTTTCCCAGTCCTTGGGTCGAGCACCGGCTTCACAGGACTCAGAGGGCTGGATTTGTGTAGCACTTCTTCCAGGAGGTGGGGCTTATGGCCATTGAGTGTGAGGACGTAATGACGTCAGAGCATGATGACGCATTTCGCCGATGCACTCGGCTTCATCAGATCCTCCCTCCCTTTGACCACAGTCTCAATTTAAGTCTCAAAAATGGGCGTGACTGCCCAAAAAGTCCTCAAAAAGCCATTTAATTGACTAAAATAGAAAACCTAATCTCCATAAGCAAATGTCAGTACCAAAATCTCATTGCATACAAAAGGGGATTATTCACTAAAATGTAAACATTTCTACATCGAAAGGCAGTGTTATAAAAATATCCACATAGTTCAAATAACTTCCATTTATACAAAATATCATAGATAGTGATGTCCCGAACGGTTCGCCGAACGGTTCGCTGCGGACGGCGAATATATGCGGTAAACTTTGACCCTGTACCTCACAGTCAGCAGACACATTCCAGCCAATCAGCAGCAGGCCCTCCCTCCCAGACCCTCCCACCTCCTGAACAGCATCCATTTTACATTCATTGTGAAGCTGCATTCTTAGTGAGCTGTCCAGGAGGTAAGAGGGTCTGGGAGGGAGGGTTTGCTGCTGATTGGCTGGAATGTGTCTGCTGACTGTGAGGTACAGGGTCAAAGTTTACCGCATATGTTCGCCGTTCGGCGAACCGTTCAGGACATCACTAATCATAGACCATTATCAAAACACAACACATCATTAGAAAACCCACTCTGTGTTTTTGCACAGTGCACACAGACACTTTGGTTATAAGCATATTATTGCACTAATTGTTTTATGTAAAATTACACTTTTATTATAAGGTATTTATTTATTTATTGTCTTAAAGACACAGTATACTTTATTTTTTGGTTTAAAGGACCACTATAGTCACCCAGACCACTTCAGCTCAATTAAGTGGTTTGGGTGCCAGGTCCCACAGGTTTTAACCCTTCAGATGTAAACATAGCAGTTTCACAGAAACTGCTATGTTTACCTTGCAGGATCAATCCAGCCTCTAGTGGCTGTTTTCCTGACAGCCGCTAGAGGCGCATCTGCGACGCTGAATGCGAAAATTGTATTGATCACGCAGAACGTCCATGGGAAAGCATTGAGGAATGCTTTCCTATGGGCGTTTTTAATGCATGAGTGGCTCTGGCCGCACATGCGCATTCGGATCCACTCTGGAGCTGACGTCGCTGAGGGAGCTGTATTAAAGTAAGTAGCTGAAAGGGTTTTAACCCCTTCAGCCCAGCGGGAGGGGGGCCCTGAGGGTCGGGGGGACCTAAGGGTTATAGAGTGTTAGGAAAACGAGTTTGTTTTCCGGACACTATAGTGATCCTTTAAATATATATATTGCACACAATAATTAATGTAGAATACACCTCATGCAGTAAACATCCCAATGAAAATTACCAGATTTTACTAATTTCATGACTTAAAGTCATGATTTTATAAAGGACATGGAGGCGAGTATTGTGCTTTCTCTTTCTTTATTATACCTCAGCAGCAAAGAAAAAGAAATGCATAAACATAAACGAAATCAAACTGAGTACTCAAAGGGTTAACATAGTCTGATATTCCAACCAATAGGAACAGTCCATCTCTCAATAGCCACCCATGTGACCTTTCCTCTCCCTCTTTCTTTGATCCTGCCGAAGCCGAATCATAAAACCTTGCGAGATGACTCGACTCCTAACCGGCATGTCGTTGTCTCTTCCATAACGAACGTAGAACATAAACTCAATAAACGAAGCTGAAAACTGATCCTCCATGTCGTAGGCGTGGAGACGTTAAGCTGAAAACGGGAGAGAGAGAGATATGGTAATGTGTGATCCCGTAACTGCATGTTACATATGCTATCACCATGCCTTACTTATATCTAGTAACCTACAGATCCTCATACTTATCTTAGATTGTCATACATCACATGCTTGAGACATAGTCCAAACAACTTGTCAATCAACCTATAAAACATACCATTTCAACTTACAGGGTGGGAGTCCGGAAATCATATTGACTAATACCAACCTCGCGATACTCACCATGCCATCGTCGCGATCCTCCTCGGGTGGGCCAATACTCGCCTCTGTGTCCTTTATAAAATCATGACTTTACGTCATGAAATTAGTAAAATCTGGTAATTTTATTAAAGGACACAGAGGCTCATATTGTGCTAGTTTAAAGCTGAGCAATGACTGAGGACGTACATGTTCTGGAGGTCGAAAATGATATTCTTTAAATGTGGACTCCCGCGACCAATCCGCCCTACGTAAAAGGTCCTCCGATCTACAACCTAAAGTAAAAGCCTTGGTCGCTATGGCCCCTCTCGTGGAGTGTGCTTTGTATACCGAGGTATCAATATTCGCGGAGGCCATTACCCATTTAACCCATCTAGCTATCGTAACTGTCGATACTGGGTGATGTGGCGTTTTTATGGCAAGAAATAGTTCATGTTTATTAGGATCTCGTAATGCCCGTGTTCTCTCTTCATATTCTTTAAGGCAAAGTACGGGGCATAGATTTTCATTATGGGGAAACGCTGGATAGGATACTGTCGACATTGCCATTTTTGTACGTCTGGAGATGTGAAACGTCACCCCTGATGGAGTGAATGAACGTGCGTCCACATCCAATGCTCGTACCTCGGAGACTCGTTTGCACGATATCAGGCAGAAAAGCATTGCCAGTTTTGCTGATAGTTGTTTCAGTGTAAGATCTGAGTTTCGTGGCCACTGTTCCAGTAGGTTCAGGACTAAATTCACATCCCACGTGGATGTATATGGAGGTCGTGGTGGCCTTGCAAAACGAACACCTCGTAGGAGTCTGCATACCATTGTGTGTCTCCCTATCGGTGCACCGTCCAGTCCATGATGTCCTGCTGAAATCGCTGACCTATAACCGTTAATAGTCCGATAGGCCAAACCTCGGTCGAACAAGGCTGTCAAGAAGTGCAGGATGCTGTTCAGAGGGGCACGAACGGGATCCACTGGTTGTTCCATGCACCAACCAGTCCAGACGTTCCATGCTCGACTGTAGGATCTCCGAGTACCCGGCTCCCACGCTCCTGACAATAGTTCCAACGTTGTCCGTGGAACTCCCGGTATGAGCAGGAATCCCCGGAAAGGAGCCATGCTAGCAATCTGAGATGTCCGTGCAGTGCCAAAGGGTGTGAGTTCCCTTCCGGATCCACCAATAGATGAGGGTCCGCCGGTAGCAATCTGGGGAGGTCGACAGACATCTCCATGAGGGACGGGAACCATGGCTGTGCTGTCCAAAAGGGTGCGACCAACACCAAGGTCGTCTGCGAACGGCTGAGGTGCACCAATGTCCGTGCTAGCAGGGCGAATGGTGGAAAGGCGTACAGTCTCTTCCGAGGCCATTGTTGGAGGAACGCATCCGTAGCTACTGCATCCGGGTCCGGTCTCCAGCTGAAGAATTCCGGTAGTTGTGTATTCAACCGAGACGCAAACAGATCCATGTGCATCGGGCCCCACAATGTCTGCAGGCGCAGGAATATATCCCGCTTCAAGCGCCAATCGCTGTTGTCCCATAGGTGTCTGGAATTCCAATACGCCACTGTGTTCGAGAGGCCCGGGATGTATTCGGCCCGCACCGAGATGCTGCGGTCCAGACAAAACTGCCAGAACTCCATGGCCAAATCCGCCAAGAGCTTGGATCTTGTGCCGCCCAGGCGGTTGATGTATTGCATTGCTGATACGTTGTCCATCCTTAGGACGATGGAGCAATGTGTCCTGGTGCCCAGCAGGCTTTTCAGTGCGAATGATCCCGCCATAAGTTCCAGGCCGTTGATGTGCATCGCCTTTTCCGACTGGGACCATTTTCCGCCTGTGGAAGTACGCCCACAATGCGCTCCCCAGCCCAGCGTGCTGGCATCGGATTCTATTACGCAATCCGGGACGTTGCCAAAAATCGCTTTCCCGTTCCAAGCCTCCATGTGCTGCAACCACCAGTTGAGTTCCGCCCTGGCCGTGTGATCGAGCGGTACAGAGTCTGAATAAGAGAGACCCATGTGTGGTCTTTAATCTTTGTAGGGCCCGGTAGTGGAGAGGCCCAGGGAAGATCGCTTGAATGGAGGCCGAGAGGAGTCCGATTATCCTGGCCAGTTGTCGCACCGTGAGCGTCGATCGTCGCAGCGTCCTGTGAATCTCCTTTTTGATGACTTTGATCTTTCCCTGCGGTAAGTTCAAGGTCCCCTGGACCGCGTTGATAGTGAAGCCCAAGAATTCCATGGACTGTGAGGGAGTCAATACCGATTTCTCCCAATTGATGAGAAACCCGAGGTTGCGTAACAGGTGTATTGTCCATTACAAATGCTGCCGGAGCATATGTACCTCCTGCGCCATAATCAAGATATCGTCCAGGTAGACGATCATGCGCACTCCTCTGCTGCGAAGCAGGGCCACCGGCGGCTTCAGGAGCTTCGTGAAGCACCATGGGGCGGATGACAGGCCGAACGGGAGGCACTTGAACCTCCACATTTGACCGTTCCACTGGAACTGGAGGAGGTGGTGGCATTCCTCCGCTATTGGGACGGTAAGGTAGGCATCTTGGAGGTCCAGTTTGACCATCCAGTCTGCCAGCCTGAGTAGGTCTCGCAGGCAATGGATTCCCTCCATTTTGAAGTGTTGGTATCGTACAAATGTGTTGAGGGGGCGTAGGTTTATCACCGGTCTTACCCTGCCACCCTTTTTGGGGACCAGGAAGAGATTGCTCAGGAAACCTGGGGAATGAGGCGCGACTCGGTAAATCGCGCCTTTTTCCCGTAAAGATCTGATTTCCAGCGACACGAGATTCTTGTCTGTCGAGGAAAAGACCATAGGTCGGGGATCCTGGGGGTTGTACAAAGTCTATCTGATACCCCGCTACAGCATTGAGAACCCAGGCATCGGACGTGAGTCCTTGCCACGCCTCGAGGAAATGAGCTAGTCTGCCCCCTATAGCTGAAGTATAAACTCGGGAAGCAAAAATGGTACTCACCATAAGGTCGTCGGCCATATGTAGCGCCTCTGCGTCCTCTGGGTTGCCATGGCCTGCCCCGGACAGGGAAGAATGGTGTAGGGTTCCTGACCTCTGGTGGCTGGAATCTGGGTGTAGGGGAGCCTCGGTAGCCCCGATAGGAGCCCCGTGATGACTGGCTGGACAGACGGCTCCGTTGTCTGCCCGCCCCCCCAAAAACCTTTGGAGCGAACACCCGCTTTAAGTTTGATTGTGCCTTGTCCAGGGCTGTGAACGTACTAACATAGGTGCCCAACTCCTTGACAAAATTATCCCCAAAGAGGAGGCCCTTTGCTTGTGGCCCGGGTTCAGCAATATCCATGTTGACCAACTTCGGGTCAATTTTCATGAGGACCGCTTTTCGTCTCTCAGTACAGAGTGCGGCATTGGAGTTGCCAATGAGACATATTGAGCGTTGCGCCCACTCCCGGATAGCCAGGATGTCCCCCGGCGTGCCATTTGAAATCGTCTCTTCGACCATGTCGAAGATTTTCGCGCTGGGGCCCAGCGAGTCTAGCACCTTATCCTGACAATGGCGTAATGAATAGTCAAGGCCTTTTTTGGCTTTCCAGCCCGACCTTCCCAGAAACTGGGCAATCTTTGGGTCCAATTCTGGCGTGGCGCACGCCAAATCAGGCACCGTTGGGCGCGGGCATTCGGCCCTCAATTTATTTCTAGTAGCCTTGTCTAGGGGCTTCCTAATCCTGGCCGCTATATACTGAGCCACATGGTCCGCCGGGAACCACTCGGTCGACTTAGGGTGTTGTAGGTCGTCCGGGTTGAATAAGGGTTCCCCTTGCGGGTCCAAGATAACGGAGTCATCCGTCTTGTCACGACCCTTAGTGGGCGGTTTGTCTGAAAGGTCTCATTCCGGAGAAGAGTCCTCCGAGTCTTGCTAGCCCATGCCTTCGGACTCACTCAATACCTCCTCTTGGTCCGAATCAGAATCGGAAATATCTTTGCTGGCTTTCGCCCAATTCCATGACCACACCGCTTTTGCCTGGTCTTTGCAATAGCCTTGCGACCGCTAAGGGGGGCAGGCTCATCGTTTGGGGCCTTGGAGCTGTGGTCACCGGAGCCATGGCCGGACGCCATAATGGCGTGGCTGATGGATTGAGTCAGATTATGTGACATCGCCCCCATAGCCGTGTATATAGCTTGTGTGACCGATTTTGCCATGGTCACGTCAAGCAGGGAGTGAAACTCCTCTAAATTTAATTGCTCAACCGACCTCACATCCTCCCTCTGAGGGAGAGTAGGTTGCGGGACCAGTGACCCACGGGGAGTGGCGCCCAAGCTACTGGTAGGCATAGTGGCCCTCTCTTGGTCTGTGGGATGCTGCATGGCAGGGAAATACAAAAGTGAAGAAAACACCTTATGGCACTTTAAAAAATAAAATTAGGTGATGGCCCTTTAAGGCACCCTGTGTAGCAAGAAAGAAGTGTGAATGCTGATGACACTAGCAAGTCACCTGGTTGCAAGGTTCAGGGGGAGAAAAAATCCACTGAGCTCTAAGTAGTAAGAGACTAACTGGCAGGTGTGAGGGTAAGGCACAAACAAGCTGTCAGCTTACCTAGTGTTCCCTCCAGAATGGAAGCAGAGGGGGAACACCAGGGAGCTGGCAGTTGCGGCCGACACCCACTCCGAACGCTCCCGCCCTCCAGGGGGCTGGGAGTGTTGGGTGAAAAGCGCGGGAACCTGACCCGCCGAAATTCCGGCCAAATATGGCCGCCGCTCTGCGGCTGCTACTGCGGAGATCAGCCGGGGAAGCCGCGATGAGTGCAGGCGCGGGTAATAAGCTACCCGACAGGGTGGGACGGGAACGAGGGCGCACTCCAAACGGAGGATGAGGGCGGAGAGCCCAGGCATGTGAATGCTGGCCCCCTCAGTCACCCCCACAGGCACACAGAAAAAAATAAACACACACGCTGAAAAATGAAATTAACCATCTAAAAACATAATCACAGACAAGTGAATCAAAACAGATAAGTACAAATGGTAGAAACACAGTATGAACAAACAATGATTAGTGAGAGCTAAAATGTAGGTTGATACTTAGCTGAGGCAGCAGCAAAGAAAGAGGGAGAGGAAAGGTCACATGGGTGGCAATTGATAGATGGACTGTTCCTATTGGTTGGAATATCAGACTATGTTAACCCTTTGAGTACTCAGTTTGATTTCGTTTATGTTTATGCATTTCTTTTTCTTTGCTGCTGAGGTATAATAAAGAAAGAGAAAGCACAATATGAGCCTCCGTGTCCTTTAATAAAATTAAATACGAAATAGCAGCAAGAATGTATCAAAATGTTAGTCCAAAGTCCAAAATGTAACAGCTCATACAAATGATATGCAGAAAATCCCTGCTATGGAAACAGCCAGGAAGCCTTTATTTTTCATTCTACTGCATGAGGTGTATTCTACATGAATTATTGTGTGCAATATATATATATATATATATATATATATATATATTTATTTATTTATTTATTTCCAACTACTCATCGTTTAGTCGACATACCCGTCAGACCATTTAGTTTGCTGCTATTGATTTATCCAGCCACTCTATTTATATATATATATATATATATGTGATAGACTATTTCGTTCAATGCTACTAATTTATTTATTTATTCATTCTGTATCTATAATTGTATCTACTCCTGGTATATGTACTAGATTTTGGTCTTTTTACATATGATTTTTTTTTTCATCTTCAGCATTGAGTGTGTGCTGTTCTATTACCAGTTGTTTAAGAGATACATTGATACTTGACCATTTTTGTCTTTTCCTTCCCCTATATAACTAAGAGAGATTATTCCACTAGTGTTATATTTTTTTTTATCTATTAATAATGAACATCTGTTCTCCACATATTGTTTTTCAATCAGTTATTGTTTAAATGCTGAGACTTTTCACTAACCTGCAATTAATTTCTCATTAAATTTCATCTATACATTGTGCTAGCGAAATTGTTAACTAATGTATAGATTTGTAAAATAATAATGGAAATATACATAATGCTCACATAGCAACATGTCTCCAAAAGTGACTTCTTGTTGCATTCACTAATGCCAATAAGTCTTATGACTTTGGTAGCTCATTCTCAGAACAGCTTTCACCTTCAATCTGTCACCCACAGCCCAAAAGTGTGGAAATGGTTTGCAACTTGACAATACTATGAGGCAGAAAAATCAATAAATATTCCATCGCTACAGAAAATATATAATTGTTTTGCTATGCCGATCAAGAAAATGATTATGTACTGGATTACAGCAAAATCTCAACCTCTTTAGTCTTATGGTGGATAGTTCCTATAACGATATAGCCAGAAATGAATACCGTCTTTTAACCTATGAATGGATATTAGGATGTTCCAAAACCAAAAGCTTGCCATTTCTACATGAAAATAAAAATGCCTTAAAACTAAAACTTAAACTAATAATTATATAGGGGTGTATATAAAAAAAATACCCCTCTGTTAAGACACTCACAACTTAAATGGGTGAAACCGCTGTTTAGTTAATCTTCCCCCTTTCAGAGACACAGGCTCTATTGCAGTAGACCACCAAACTCCCGAACGGAGTATAAGGGAATGCGATTAACCCCACGAACAAATAATCAGCCAAACTCCTTCCACGGCTAAAACAGGTGAAATAATACTTCCAAGTAGCAATGCCCCCAAACACGAGACCAAGCTCCGTCTTGAGGGTAAAACAGGAATCTGATTTAATGAGGGCTACCCGCCTGGTATTTATGCAGGTCTCCCACCTGGTGGACACTCCCCTATGGTACCAGATGGGAGACTGGGACACAGAATATACAGTAGCCAATCACAGTGGCTTCACTCTAAACACTCCCCTTTTCACAAGTAAATCCCTCCTCTCTATCCTGGAGATAATTGGGAAGAAATCCAATTATCTCCAGGGATAGAGGCAAATCGCCATTTTACATAGAAAAATAAAAACACACAAAAATCCATAATTACAAAACTACCGAATGGTTTTAGTTCGTGTAACGTATCCCCAGATAGCCTGGGTCTGAGCGCACATAACTACCGAATAGCACTCAGACCCAATGCACACAGTTCAATCGCCACGAAGTCAAAGTCTTTCACATTGTTCTTTCGGTATACGATTGACTCCATGGGATGACTATCTGGGTTAGGTCCATTCGTGCAATAAACCTACCGAACGGACCGGCGTTCGCATGCCCGTGGTTCAAAAGGGGTAGTCGGCAGCTTCAGCGGTGTTTGGTAGAAAAAGTGTCCGTTTTTAGTTCCATTAGTTCTTCGTCGAACACCGCTGTTCATTCGCTTGTTTAAAATGTCCGCTGCCTCGTGGTTGACATACGACGACCACCCTGCATACGGTTAGAATGAAGAGGTGTCTGCGGTTAACCACAACGTTCTAATTGAGGCCAATAGGTTAACCAGTAGCACACTTCTCTCCCGGGTGGTCGTCCGTTCGGTACTTTTATTCTGTATATTTTGCAATAAACGAACAGGGATGTACGGGAAGGTAATTCCATGAACACAAATGAAACAGGCGAACCAGCAATTAGTCTTTACACAGATGGATTTATCACACCCTCTCTGTCTCATTAGAGATATCTTTGCCAGAAGCTCAAGGAAGCAAGGTGAAAGGTCAGTGTAGGACCCGCCTAGGGGGGTCATCCTTGACGTTGGCAGGCGGGCATTCCTTCCAATGGCCATTGGAGTAACTAAATGACTTGTTTAAATATACATAGGGATTTAGGAGAGAGTGCAGGTAACTTTTTGGTTGGTTTGTACAACATCCTAGACAAGTCATTGTCCAAGTTTCATGTTTAGAGAAATCATTGTTCTAGTAATGTTATTGAATCATCTTTGTTTCTTAGCAATATAAATCTTCTGCAATTTTGGCAGAGAAATTATAACAGATAATAGTAATCTTGCACACTTACTGGTGCTTGTTCAAAGATTTCTCTCCATCTTTAAAAAAACAAACAAAAAACATAAGAAAGTTTTTTTTCAGATCTCAAGGACAACTGGAATAGGGCTAATGTTCATGTTCGTGCAGTCAGTTCAAAGCCACATGTGATAAGGGTAATAACCTGACTGTGAGAGAACATTCCAAAACAAGCTAGAGTTTCTGGGACTGTTACAACCAGAGAAGACAGTTTTAAGAAACCAATAGGTTTAAACTTGACTCGAGTCCTAGTGTGATAATTATCTATTACCATCTAATGTATTGTTCTCTTTGCTATTGTGTGATTAAAAGTGACTAAATGTAAAACCTGCATTCAGCTGTCAATACTTCTTTGACTGAATGCATACCATCCAACATTTTAAATAGACAAAGAGGGACTCTTTAATTTTAAGGGTTGGGCAGGGGGTGTAGCCTGGAGCAGGGCTATACTGAGAAATTTCAGGTGTCTTTCTAATAATAATTTACGCAACTGAAATGTAATTTAGAGCAAGTACAACATACTTTTTTTTCGCAAAAAATAAGAGTTATAGACCACCCAAATTTATGTATACAATAAATATAAAAAAAAGTAATTACCCTTTCTTACAAGGTATAACAAAGGATTCCTCTCAATCCTTAAAATACAAATAACAATAATAAGATATACCTAGAAACACAAATCAGAGAAAAAAAACTCATAGGGTAATAACGTTTAAAACATATGGAATCTCCAGAGTTCAAGGTTACACTCACAGAGTTTCGAATAATTCAGGCTCATCAACAATATGAACATTCCAGGAGATTCCGCAATGGCCAAACATTGGGTGACTCTTGTGAAGATACAATTGAGAAATACATAGTGCAACACTGATATAAGGTATAAAACACGCTTTAATGGTTACACTTACAAGAAACAAGTTGATTAAAAGCCCATCAGTATAATCCTGTGGAGCCCAGTCCTAATCTTGATGGTGTAAGGTGCTGGAGTCCTCGTATTTACCGTGAGTAGGAAATATAACAACATACGAAAATATGATAAAACAAAAACCCTACACGTTTCGTCTAATATCTTTAGACTTCTTCAGGGGAAATAAAAGTAAGCAAAGATATGCTAAAGAGCTGTAGCCTGTAAAGGAACCAGAACCTGCTTTCAAAAGTCCCTCGCCCATATACCATCATATGACCTTAATTCTCACAGCAGGGATTTTTTAGAGAGGTAGATAGACCCAAAAATTAAAAGGAAAGAAATCACCCAATATGTCTCCCCGAAACTTCCCAGGATGAACTTGACCATCTCCACTCAAAAATCTAAACACCCCAACCAAGAGGAGGAGAACGAATGTTGAAATAAGAGACCAAATATAGAGAATTCTGAAAAAGAAGAATCCCTGGGGATTTTAACATCTCTCAAAGTCCCTCTAACTGAACAGGAATGCATGATATTAAAGAAAGGTTTAAAATATACCCCCAATGTTCCACCAAACTCATTTCAAATTTATATAGACATACAGAAGTTTAATAGGAAAATTAGATTTTTTATTAAGACTATAGCACTTTAGCATATGTTTGCTTACTTTTATTTCCCCTGAAGAAGTCTAAAGCTATTAGACGAAACATGTAGGGTTTTATCATATTTTCGTATGCTGTTGTATTTCCTGCTCACGGTACCTACGAGGACTCCAGCACTTTACACCACCGAGATCAGGACTGGGGACCACATGATTATACTGATGGGCTTTTAATCAACTTGTTTCTTGTAAGTGTAAACATTAAAGCGTGTTTTATACCTTATATCAGTGTTGCATTATGTCTTTTTCAATTTTTGAAACTCTGTGAGTGTAACCTTGAAATATAGCTTGGTTGCTTCATCTAAGTGCTGCTTCTAAGTGTGTGGTTGGAGATATTCTGGAGAGTTTTACAGAAGCTTCAACTGTCTAAGATTTGTGCTAAGAGTTTTCTTTTTTACTGTTACAGGTAAGATCAATCTGTAGGAAAAGGTTACTGATTGCACAAGGTTTGATTTCCTGTTGGTAATTATAAGGCATTTGATTTGATTAGTTAGCTACTTGCTATTGATTGCTGTTTAATTGGCTATTGTTTGCAAATAAGCAGAGGCCTACCCAGGTGTTAAACAGTCCTAGTGGGTGGTGATTTTAGGAGTTATATAAAGGTTGTTGTCATTAGCTTGGCTAATATAGCTTGGTTGCTTCATCTAAGTGCTGCTTCTAAGTGTGTGGTTGGAGATATTCTGGAGAGTACTGCTTCTATGTGTGGTTGGAGATATTCTGGAGAGTGCTGCTTCTAAGTGTGTGGTTGGAGATATTCTGGAGAGTGCTGCTTTTAAGCGTGTGGTTGGAGATATTCTGGAGATAAACTGGAGGTAATCTGGGGTATTCAAGAGGATAAATAAAAGGTTAAGATTTGTTTGATTTAAATTATTCACCTCATTGGAATGGCAGACTTAGTTCAGTGTAATAGTTGCTATGCATTTGTTTCACGTTCCACTTTTTGGAGGTTTGGTTGTTGTCTCATCTGTAGACAGTTCTCTATCTTGCGGCAGGAGATTGTATTTTTGAAGTCTGAGATTTGTAAATTATCTGATAAACAAACTCAGGCTGGAACTGCTGCAAAGCTACTGCCGCAGAGACGTACTAGGAATGGCTGATGGATTACTGTAGGATCTGGCAGACCTAGAGTTGTGGATAAAAGGCATATTGCACAGTCTGTTGCTCTACATAATTCATTTTCTGCACTTTCAGAGTGTAATGGTGTTATGGAGACAGGCACTGAGGGTAGTGGTGTTGTGGAGACAGGCTCAGGCACTGAGGCTAGTGGTGTTGTGGAGACAGGCTCAGGCACTGAGGCTAGTGGTGTTGTGGAGACAGGCTTGGAGACTATGGTGAGGCCTAATAGAAAGCAGTTGTTGTTGGGGGATTCCATCATAAGAGGTGTGGAGATGGACAATGGTGGTCTTGTGAGGTGTCTTCCCAGAGCTACTGCTCACAGAGACAGGAGACGTATCTGTAATATTGTTAAGCGAGCAAAGCAGGAAGGGGAATTGGATGTACTTGTCCATCTAGGGACAAATGACTTGGCTTGCAATGAGGTTTCAGAGGTTAAGGAAGTTTTTAGTGTTTTTGCCAATGATATACGGCAGGTTGCTTCCACACTGTCATTCTCTGAAGTTCTGCCTGTGCATAACACTCAGAACGACAGGCGAATGCGTATTAGGGACTTTAACTTGTGGCTTGGTGAATGGTGTCGGAAGCAAGGATTTGGCTTTTTTTCTCATGGTAGCTCTGTTTGGAATAAAAATAAACTGTACAAAAAAGATGGTTTGCATCTTTCTCAAAAGGGAACAAATGTTTTCAGTGAGCAGTTCAGAGGTTTTGCGGATGTATTTAAACTAGGAGGGGGGGGCAAAAGGGTGATAAAACATCAACCCAATTGTCCCCCAAAACAAGGACAGAAGGTGCCTGTAGCAAGTGTGTTAAAAAATGATAAGCTTAGAGTCATGTCTACAAATGCTCGCAGTTTAGGGAATAAGATCCATGCACTTGTGGCAATAATGGCAACTGTACATTTAGTCGCTGTTACTGAGACATGGTATAATGAGAAAAATGACTGGGACATAGTAATACCAGGGTACTCTTTATATAGAAAAGACAGGGAAGGCCCTGTATGTGAAGGATAGCATATAATCTAGCCTAATAAAAGTTAGTGAGGCGAACATAGAGTCCGTTTGGGTTACGTTAGAATTTGGTAATCACACAGTAACTTATGTAGGTGTGATTTATAGGCCCCCCAGGACAAATTGAAGAGTTAGATAATCTACTAGTTGAGGAAATAGCTAAAATGACAATGAAGAGGGAAGTTATCATCATGGGTGACTTTAATCTTCCTGATGTGAATTGGAAAACAAAATTAGCTGCTTGTGCCAGGAGCACACATATTCTAAACTCCCTACTGGGATTGTCTCTAAAACAAGTCGTTGAGGAGCCAACTTGTAAAGAGGCCATACTAGATTTAGTGTTAACAAATGGAGATTTGGTATCAGATATTACTGTAGGTGAACGTTTAGGATCCAGTGATCATCAGTCAGTGTAGTTTAATATAAGAGCAGTGACTGAGTCACACCATACAAAAACAAAAGTTTTAGACTTTAGAAAAACAGACTTTTCTAAAATTAGAATATGTGTAAAGGATTCATTATCAGACTGGAGCAATTTAAATGGAGTCCAATAGAAATGGGATTATTTAAAAGTTGCACTATTGAAGGCAACAGAAAATTGCATTAGGCTTGTCAGTAAAAGCAAAAAATTCAAGAAACCACTGTGGTACCCTGCAGATGTGGCCAAAATAGTAAAAAAAAAAAAGTTAGCATTTAGTAATTATTAAAAAAAACAGAGTGAAGAAGACAGAATGATCTATAAGATTAGGCAGAAAGAGGCTAAGCTAGTTATAAGAGCTTCCAAATCACACACAGAAGAGAAAATAGCACAGTCAGTAAAAAAGGGGACAAAACATTTTTTAGATACATAAATGAGAAAAGAAAAGTAAAACAAGGATTAGTTAGATTAAAAACAAAAGAAGGAAGGTATGTAGAAGAGGATACAAATCTGGCTGACTGCCTCAATGAATATTTTTGTTCGGTATTTACAGATGAAAATGAAGGAAAGGGACCTCAGTTAAGAAAAAGGATAAATTAGTAATTTATTACACGTGAGTTTACAGAGGAAGAGGTTCTATTTCAACTGTCAAAAGTAAAGACAAATAAGTCAATGGGACCTCATGGAATACACCCAAAGCTTTTAAAAGAGCTTAGTGGTGTACTAGCAAAACCATTAACAGATTTATTTAACCAATCATTAACAGGAGTAGTCCCAGAAGACTGGAAGTTAGCGAATGTTGTGCCCATACATAAGAAAGGTAATAGGGAGGAGTCGGGCAACTATAGGCCAGTAAGTCTTACTTCTGGGGAAAGTGATGGAAACCATGTTAAAGGATAGGATTGTTGAACATCTAAAAACACATGGATTTCAAGATCAGAGACAACATGGGTTTACTTCAGGGAGATCATACCAAACTAATCTCATTGATTTTTTTGATTGGGTAACTAAAATAGATCAGGGTGGTGCAGTAGACATTGCTTACATAAATTTCAGTAAGGCTTTTGACACTGTTGCACATAGAAGGCTTATCAATAAACTGCAATCTTTAAGTTTGGATTCCAATATTGTTGATTGGTAAGGCAGTGGCTGAGTGAAAGGTAACAGAGGGTTGTAGTCAATGGAGTATTTTCGAAGCTTGGGCTTGTCACCAGTGGGGTACCTCAGGGATCTGTACTTGGACCCATTCTCTTTAATATTTTTATTTGTGATATTGCAGAAGGTCTTGATGGTAAAGTATGTCTTTTTGCTGATAATACTAAGATATATAACATGGTTGATGTTCCAGGAGGGATAAGCCAAATGGCAAATGATTTGGGAAAACTAGAAAAATGGTCAGAGTTGTGGCAACTGACATTTAATGTGGATAAGTGCAAGATAATGCATCTTGGACATAAAAACCCAAGGGCAGAGTACAGAATATTTGATAGAGTCCTAACCTCAACATCTGAGGAAAGGGATTTAGGGGTGATTATTTCTAATGACTTAAAGGTAGGCAGGCAATATAATAGAGCAGCAGGAAATGCTAGCAGAATGCTTGGTTGTATAGGGAGAGGTATTAGCAGTAGAAAGAGGGAAGTGCTCATGCCATTATACAGAACTCTGGTGAGACCTCACTTGGAGTATTGTACGCAGTACTGGAGACCGTATCTTCAGAAGGATATTGATACCTTAGAGAGGGTTCAGAGAAGGGCTACTAAACTGGTTCATGGATTGCGGGATAAAACTTACCAGGAAAGGTTAAAGGATCTTAACATGTATAGTTTGGAGGAAAGACGAGACAGGGGGGATATGATAGAAACATTTAAATATATAAAGGGAATCAACACAGTAAAGGAGGAGACTATATTTAAAAGAAGAAAAACTACCACAGCAAGAGGACATAGTCTTAAATTAGAGGGACAAAGGTTTAAAAATAATATCAGGAAGTATTACTTTACTGAGAGGGTAGTGGATGCATGGAATATCCTTCCAGCTGAAGTGGTAGAGGTTAACACAGTAAAGGAGTTTAAGCATGCGTGGGATAGACATAAGGCTATCCTAACTATAAGATAAGGCCTGGGACTAATGAAAGTATTTAGAAAATTGGGCAGACTAGATCTGCCGTCACATTCTATGTTTCTATGTTTCTCTGGAGATTCCATTTGTTTTAAACGTTTTACACTACGAGGTTTTTTTCTCCGTTTTGTGTTTCTAGGTATTTCTTATATTGTTACTTTTTTCACAGACTGATTCTAACAACACTTATTGTAGTCTAAGACATATTATGCATATAATGAAAATAATTGCTATGAAACTCTTAGACACTTAGACACATCAGCAATGTGAAGCTCCTATAAAGGAGGGACATGGGATATAGGGATTTAAGCTTCAAATAGGGACTGTTCCAATTAAATAGGGATACTTGGTAGGTATGTGAATGTTCTGCTTGTTAAATTGTTAACAAACACTTTTATATAACTAATTTCACTTCAGGTAGATAGCTGATGAAACAGTGTTATACAGTTAAATACTCTGTTTATGAGATTACTGCGAGGCAGAAGGGGAACATGGAGGTAATTCTTATATACCAATGCATCCAAAAGCACAAGAGTAAATATTTTTACTCAGATTTAAAACCAGCACTACAACGGCTGCAGACACTAGCTGTTGTACTCTTTATGCAATATTTAGAAATGTGACAGTAAGTAGCTAAACACATATAATCCACACCTAGACATCTGATAAACTGTCTGTGTATCTGTTATGCACAGGAGAAGAGTGTGACTATCCGATTTGAAAGCTACCTGGGAATAGCCTCAATTCTGCTCAGAGTAGGTGTTTCATAGCCTTGTAGTTCAGATATCTGGTTTCTACTAACAAAAGCTGGCTCCTAGAAATCCTTGTTGTGCAGCCTGATAACATGAACAACTACGGGAAAGACAATAAAGGAAATATGGCATTCTTATGCAGATACCAGCAAGAATTAAGTATTTTATAATTCGGGAGGTGGGACACAATGTTACAAAACATTTATTTTATCAAAAACAGCATAAAACTAAATATAATGTTCTTTATATAATGCATAGTCCTTATATATTAATATTCCATCAAATATTTTAACAGGTATGATTGTTCTGTTGGTACAAAGTGTCAATGAAATAGCTGAAATGAATGAGCTATTTCAATAAATTTAGAATCCTTGTTAATAAATACTGAACGGTTGGAAGCTGGTTGAGCTCCATAGAAAACGTCAACATGTATTCAATTATTGGACTTTTTAAGCACAATGTCTAGCCCCGTGTAAATGCTAAACTTTGTGAGCTTAGCATACCTGGTCTTTCTCCTTCCTTGTAAAAAGCAATCCACTTATCCAGTTTGGGCGGCCAACATACAGCGTTCCTGGTGGTGTTGGTAGGGGAGAAGTATCCAATCTCTCTCTGACCTCAGTTTGCCTGGAAATTGAGCCTCTGTTGCCTACCCCCAGCAGTCTGTGGTTCCTGTCTGAGAAAGGAGCCTTGCATTGGACCAGAAGCATCTATGACCTTTAAGGGTTTCCACTCCAACTGGGCTATGCCAACAGCTAGAGCATTCACTGCATCATAGTAGCCAACAACGCCATAATTTCCACTACTCTGGGACTTGGTACACTGCTTACCTTGCAGCTCGGACACCGTTCAGGCCAAGGATCGTATCATGGTTGGCATGCTTGCTGGCGCAAGGACCAAAGAACACCAGGCCTACCTCTGAATTGTGGGACTGTGTCAAACTACTGGTGGGGAATGGCCAATCTCTACCTGGGGTCTGGAGGAGCATTTTCAGCATATTATAGGCCTTTATATTTTGGAGGTTACTCTTATATCAATACCTCTTCTAGTTTTCCTGTGGAACACAGTGGACTTTTAACACTGTTGAATGCAATACTCACTTATTTTATTATCTAAATGTTTATTTTCAACATGCTTAATTTTTATGCTAATAATTTTCTTTAAATGTGCAGTACTTGAGATTATGTTATGAAATATCATTAATGCATATCACACATGCACTTGATTTCTACTCTGTAACTGCACAACCAAAAAGTAAAAGAAATAAAATGAAATAAAAAAAAATTAAATTAAAATAAGAATTTGTAATTCCAACAGAATGACCACAACATTTGTGAATTGTGATTAAATATACAGCTTTGGTGATCTGAGCTCAAATAAAATATATACATACACTGATTAGCCACAACGTTAAAACCACTGACAGGTGAAGTGAATAACATTGATTACATTGTTGCAATGGCAGCTGTCAAAAAAGGTGAGATATACTAGACAGCAAGTGAACAGTCAGTTTTTGAATTTCATGTGTTGGAAGCAGGAAAAATAGGTAAGCGAAAAGATTTGAGTGACTTTGACAAGGGTCAAATAGTGATGGTTAGACGACTGGGTCAGAGTATCTCCAAAATGGCAAGTCTTGTGGGGTGTTCCCAGTATGCAGTAGTTAGTACCTACCAAAATTGGTACAAGGAAGGACAACTGTTGAACCAGTGTCAGAGACATGGACACCCAAGTCTTATTGATGCATGTGGAAGTGAAGCCCATCTGATCCAATTACACACAAGAGCTACTATAGCTCAAATTGCCAAACGCTTAATGCTGTGCATGATGGAAAGGTGTCAGAACACACAGTGCATCACAGTTTGTGGCGTATGGGGCTGCATAGCCGCACACTGGTCAGAATGCCCATGATGATCCTTGCACCTTCAATGGAGATGTGAGTGTCAGAACTGGAGCATGGCGCAATGGAAGAAGGTTGCCTGATCTGTTGAATCACATTTTCTTTTAGATCAGGTGGATGTCCGGTAGCATGTGTGTCACTTACCTGAGGAAGAGATGGCATCAGGATGCACTGTGAGAAGAAGGCAGGTCAGCAGATGTAGTGTTATGCTCTTGGCAATGTTCTGCTGGGAAACCTTGATTCCTAGCATTCATGTGGATGATACTATGATATGTACCTCTTACCTAGAGATTGTTGCAGACCACATACAATCACTCATGGCAGTGTTGTTCCCTTATGGCAGTGACCTCTTTCAGGAGGATAATACACTCTGCCACTCTGCAAAAGTGTTGTCTTGGCCTCCATATTCCTAAAATCTCAATCTGATTGAGCATCTGTGGGATGTGCTGGAACAACAAATCCAATCCATGGAGGCCCAACCTCCCAACTTTTAGGACTTAAATAATCTGCTGCTAATGTCTTGGTGCCAGATACAACACGACATGTTCAGAGGTCTTATGTAGCCCATGCCTTGATGCATCAGCGTTGTTTTGGCAGCATGAGGGTGACCTATACAATATTAGGCAGGTGGTGTTGATGGTGTGACTGATTAATGTATGTGAAACAGCTTGCTAACCTTTATTTTCTGTTAGTATATATGGACAAACAATAAGAGGGAATTTCAAAAAAAACATTTTGGTTTTGATACCAAGACATCAAATTTTAGATAAACTATGTGATCTGATCATTGAAGTATTTTTTTCTCAAATTGCATATTTTTGGCTTACATTCACTGTGAGTTGTTTGGAAGATCTGCTTGTTTCCCAGTGATGCCATGCAATAAAATGTATAGCTTGCCACAAGATTAACTAATATGAAAATATTTTAGCATTGAGAGTAGTAATATGGATTTCCTTGTTACACTGTTCACGAGCAGTGTAGAAATTTAGATTATGTTCTATTATTTCAGCTGCCTGACGTATACGATTTGATAGAGGGTTTCCCCATCTGGAAAGGGTATAACACTTCACAATTTAGCATGTCTTTCCAGATCACGTTACTGTTTTCCTGCTCTGTAACTAAAACACTATGACAAAATGTTATAGGCCAAAAAGTTCTCATTTTTAACCCTTCTAACAGAGTAGAAGAATCCATGTAAAATGTACCCTAAAAGTCTGCAAACTCTCTAGTATAATATTCCTTAATAGTAATAAAAAAAAATATTACTAGTCTTGGCCCTGCAGATTATTGTGAACTATCTTTCCCATAATGCACAGCCCATTTTATAATTAACCATCCCTGTTCTAGAAAAGACTGTGGCAGTGCATTTATAGTGGAATTAATTGTTGCACTCATTAGAGCACATGGGAAATATGGTGAATTTAAATATCTATTTGGATAGAAACACAGTGATACCGTCTTCACTGGAAATAAAAGATAATAATGTGCATTGTAAGACTGTTTATAATAAAGCTAAATTGATAACTGATCCTTCCATTTAAATTTCCAGTTAGCAGTCGGTTATTGTGGTTACTAGTTAGGAAAAAATGTTCACGCAAAAAAATATATAACATAATATTCACACTTCAGACAGTTTGCAAAAACAACATTTTATTTTACATCAAAAATGTTAATTAACTAACCCAACATGCAAATCTCAAATAATCTCCGTCAGGTATCACCTATGCTACTATCTACAATAATGACTATCATGCTAACACTATGCCTAGCTTGTTTTTACAGCACACTGAGGGCTGGCTCACTCCCAGGGCACTTACTACGTGCTTGGTGGCTACCCCTTAGCTCATGTGACACCATTACTTAATTGCTGATGGAACTGTGCAGACATTTCTTTGTATGATATATTAGACTTCAAGCCTTATTTTATGCCAGTTACTATCTTATAACAATATGTAGATGACACACTGACATATGTAGATCACCAATCCTGTTATTATCTACTATGATGTCTATACACGCATGTAACATTTATTATTACCAAAAACTGTGCTATGCTATCGACTGCCCTTCACTATTGAAGTATGTATACTACTTTCTCTTGCCATTGCTGTTGAGGCAGCGCAAGTCTGTTTGTTCTTCTGATGCAAAAATAAATAAATAAAAAATATATATATAATCTTAAAATATCCACTTTACACTGCACCTGCTATGTATGGAAGCAAATACTTTGTTTAAATAATACACACTAAAGTATCTACCTTATTTGAACTTTATATGGTGTTTGTATCTGATTACTAATTAAATCAAACTAAACATTGAGCAACTTTATACTCACTGGCAATTGTTCCAGCCTTTCATCTTCTCCTGCTTGATAAATCCGTGCCAGGCGTGGGGTGCTGGTAATAAGGATGTATAACATGTCTGCTCAAAGACAAGATTAGAAAGAAAGTGATTTATCATTTTGGTGAGGTTTTCATCACTTGGCTTTTAGGTGGACTAGACTGTCAAATAGAGGCTATAAAACACACTGAAATGTTGCTAGTAATCGTATAGATCTTCCTTTTTGTTTTATTGTAGTGAAACATAAGTGAATTGTGCATGTAGGACATAAGAACCAAATATGGCAGCTCTTTTTAAATATAGTGATATTTTATATACTGTGCAAGAAAACATAGCAGATAAATAGATACATTTCTGAAGTAAAAATAAATAAAATTGTTACAAATACATTATATGCTAAGGTTGTTAAAACATAGGTACTGTGCTGTCAAGTAGGACGGTCTTTGATTGTCTTCATTTATCATTTAACTACAAATTCCATAATTCTATGCAAGTCAGCTGGAGAGGGAATTAATTTATGCCTGCCTTCCTGCCTGCCTGCCTGCCTTCCTGCCGTGGCTCAATGACATCTTCAGTGTTCTGTCAGCCTCTTTGATGTCATTTTGTGAGCTTGTTCCCAGCAAATCCCCATTTGGGGAGAGACAGGTTCTCCCGGCACTAGGAGGGGCCTGAAATACTTTATTTCACACCCTAAACCTCCCACAAATACAGGTTTGTGGCAGCAATGACAGGCAGGCTTCCTGGCTGGCTGGCTGGCTGGCTAACTCACTGGCTGCTGTGTCTTTATGACATCATTAGTGTTTTGTAAGCTACAGGGCTGCCTGTCTGCCTGATTTCTATTTGATCACTAGAAGGTTCCAAGGCTTTGAAGGGCCTCTCTGCTTTAAATTTGTATGATCACCTTGACTGAGGTATTAAAGGTGCAGACATGTTTTGTTTATATTTGTCCTGTTTTTTTTTTTCCTTTGTCAGTCTGTAATGTTTTAATCATCTCCAACTGGACTAATTAATGTATTATTTGGACTTTCTCATCAGAGAACTATTCATATTGATGTATGTTTTACTCTTTACATGGAAGCAGTTCCTGTGCATGCAGTCATTCAGCTTGAGCTATTGTTGCATCTATTTATATGGCGTATGTTTGCAGGACACCCTGAGGAACATGCAAGATCATAATCATATAGAGTGTATTGCTATATATAGTGTGTGCAGCTAGGATAATATAAAAGTACTGAGTACAATGTATAACGTACTACTGCCATATTTTAGAAGATAATATCCATTATAAAATAATTAATGCTGGATTAAGACCGAAGTTGATCTAGAGAGCATAGGAGGACCAATCAGAGGTACCAGTTTAATCTGATTTTATGTCAAGACATGGAGGCTCATATTGTTTAACCTTTCTTTACTGTCCACCGATAGCAGCAAAGAACACAAACTGAAAAAATAGAATATATACAGAGAAACACCAGCCATTCCCCATCGAAATCCCAGTATAACAGTAAACACCGCCTCTAAACCTTTCTCTTTCTTTGCTGCTCCACAGTCAGTTAAGTACAACAATTTTCTCTGCATTATCTATTTATTACCTTTTAACTGCTTTTGATAATTTCATATTGTATTCAACCTGTCATTTAAACCTGTATTATTACTTCTACTGTTGTATTTTTTTTTATGGTTTATTGTTTTATAGTATTTACCTTTTTAGCCCGGGGTTCCAGACCATCCTCTAGGGGGCTTCTGCTCCTATTGTACTCCTATTGTATGTTCCCACTGTTCTAGCCTTGCTCCTGTCTTCTACAGGATCTTTTGGGTGTTGTCTCCCCTATTTCTCTTCATTTTTCTGATTCCCCTTACTTTGCACCCTGTCCCCTAGACCCTTAGTGTTTGGTGCCCCTTTTTGCACCTGTTTTTGCGCTGCTGTTTGGCTGTTTTCGCCATGAATTTGTTCCGTTCAGGAGTTTTGGCCACGAATCATACTGTTTGGCAGTTTTGCCGCAAATTGTACAGTTCAGCAGTTTTGCCGTGAATTATACCATTCGGCAGTTTTGCCGCAAATTGTAGCGTTCGGTAGTTTTTGCCACCAATTGTCTGTTAAGGTTTTTTTCCCGCGAATTTGTACCCTTCAACTAATTTTCGACTTTTGTCCGGTTCGTTTGCGATTCTGAGCTATGGGACAGCCAGCGCGTGCATCCGCCTGCATATGGACAACGTCTCAGCTGTCTGGCACGTCAATCACATGGGCAGTACACAATCAGCAGTTCTAGCTCACCTGGCGAAGGACTTTTGGGTGTATTGCTTGGCCAGGGACTTGGTGGTCCAGGTGGAATACCTTCCAGGTCTCCACACACACGGACTGGAGTTAACACTTTCTTTCCAACAGCAGCGATTGGAGTTTGGACGTGGGGGTGTTCTCCGCTATCTTGTTTCTCTGGGGTCCTTTTGCCATTGACCTTTTTGCATCGCGACTATAAGCCCACCTACCACAGTTCTACATTTGGTGCCCAGACCTGTCTGCGGAGGCAGTGGAGGATTAGGGACAGGGTTAGTGTTGGGGTTAGGTTAGGGGTAGGGTTAGATTCTAGTAATCACTTCCTTAATTTTCCCTCCCTCTCCTGTTTTGCCACTTTTGAGAAATCCAAAGCATTTTGGCACCTCCGAAATTCAGCACCTCTGCAATTCGGTACGGTTCGGAAATTCGGCACGTCTGCAATTTGTATGAAGTCCTGAGTGCACTACCTGCTGACATTTTATTTTAATAGGTCTGACGTGTACATGGCCTTTTTAGGGCCATACATGATAAGAAGTCCCTCTGGTGGCCGTCTGAGTGACGGCCACTGGAGGTATTCCTATAAATCAATGTTTACATTAGATTGCCTGCAGGGAGTTATAGATCTCACCTGAATAACAACATTAAGCTGTAGTTGTTCAGGTGACTGTAGTGTCCCTTTAACTCTCTTTGGTTCCTGGCCTCCTAATGCAGATCTATCCTTATGACCATTCTCCACCTAGTTGGTCACCCTCTTCTGCCTCATTTCTTGCAAGAGTGTCTTGATTGTGCGGGCTCAGGATGCGATGCACAGTCTTTCACTCCGGGCGGGGTGTCTTTTAACATATCCAGATGCACCAAGATGGCTATTCGGTCAGTATCTTACCCGGCTTTCCCAGCTTCTGCGGAGTTGTGTCCTGGTGCCTGTTTGCGTGAGTATGATCTTCGGACTAGTGTGCATCGGTCTACATCATCCCGCAGCTTTTTCTCTCACTTCGCCATCTGTTTTCTCTGGTTTCCAGCACTACTTTGACTTGCTGGGTGAAGTGGGTGATGTTACAGGCTGGCGTGGACCCATCTATTTTTAGTGCCAATTCTTGCCGGGGGGCATCAGCCATTTCCATGGTGGCTTCAGGTGCATGTCTTGAGGAGTTGATGAGAATAGCAGACTGGTCGCGGGAATCCACGTTTTGCAAATTTTATTTTCAGCGGTGGTTGGTAAGCTTTAAATTTGCGATATGAGCCTCTGTGTCTTGACATAAAATTACATGATTTTGCTATTTCATGACGAAAAGTCATGATTTTATGAAAGACACGGAGGCAAGTATTGTCCTACCCTTTTGAATTTGTTTACCTTTTTTATCCCTCCCTGCTGTTTTTTCTATCATATAAGGATCCGAGGATACGGTAGGTGTGATGTGGATTACACTGTACTTATTTAGTGTTTTAATATTCCAGTGTGCGCTGGTTTGATTTGCATGTTATACACTGTTGGTTTGCATTATTTTGTGCTATGACCTGATGCATGAGGGGTCCATATTGTTTAGCATTTTGCAGTTTGGTTTTAGTACCGATTTAATTGTTTGGCTCCTGTTCTTTGTGTTTTCACAGCTTCATTCGGTGTTGGTCGATGGCCCTCACTTCTTCCCGGTGGGTTTTTGTTTGAGATGGCTGGATTCCATTGCTGTCTCGCAGTTTGTTTCTGGTTGAGAAGTTTTATGGACTGGCATTCACTGGACTTTGTTGCTGTGTTTTATAACCCTCACTAAAGCTATCTCTTCCTAGTTCGACTCTCAAGTAATTTAACCTATTTCACTTAAAGTAGCACTGTCACCAGTTGGAGACTTTGCCGAATTTGCAAAGCCCCACGATGGTGATATCTCTGCTGGAGGTCCGATGGCCGAGGTGTGCAGGTAAAAGTAAATTTACTTACCTGTACCTCACAATCTTGGTCTGGCACGATCCTCCTTGAACTGACGTCACAGCTTAACTCTTGCGCATGTGCGAGAGTACAACATTGATGTGTATGGGGGATCCTGCAAAACCACTGGAACCCCCAGAGACACAGTTGATTCTCTGCAGCTGTCACTGGTGACGGCTGTCGGGATTGACTCTTAGACTCCTCCTTGTGTCTAGAAGTGTCAAGCGAAAAAGAAACACACACTGAGTTGGAATTTAAAATCTGGGTTAGGAAGTAATGAGTATTTCATAAAAATTTCATCTTTATGAAAATCTCATTTTTATGTGGAGTGACAGTACCACTTTAAGCTCTCCTCTCCTTTCATCATTGTGTACATAAAGAAGCAACTACAATTCATATTACTCTAGCGTAATGCTGTTACTCACTTAAAACATGCTATTTTAACACAAATAACCCAAAATATTACAGTTTTGCAAAATGCCTAACAATCTATAATGTATTCTTTCTTTGACAACATGTTTTACATTATTGTCCATGACTCAAAAACTATTAGTATGAAACTCAGTACTGTATCTCACTTGCCTTTTTTTTCTGTTTGTAAACGGTTGCAATGAAAACCAGCACGTATTGTTCCAGAATTGTGTGGGGAACACAAATCCTTTTCACACACTTTTATCTTGTAGATAAAGCTTTAAAGAACAAATATTTGGCAAGTGAAAGAATAAATACCCATGCATGTGATAAAGCCATGCTACTGGTGTAAGGCATAGCCTTGGAATTTTGTGTTATTTGTGCCAAGCACTGATTCGCAGATTTTCAAGTTTAATGTTTCATTTGATTCATATTACACCATATTTTCTATATTTTGTAATCTGAATGCAAAATACAGTTCCACATTTATTGTTTTAGAAAATATTGACAGTTCACTTCAACCCTGTTTATTTGTGTAATTATTCCTACAGTATAAATTAAGATTCTATTTAGATTCATAATTTTTTTTTTTATTAGAAACTACAAGTCCTAGTGAATATTAGGATGCACAGCATTTGAGCAGAGTGCAGGAGGCCCATCTTCATGTAGAGCTAAGTGTACAGGGTGCAGTGCATCCAGGCATCATACTTTTGCAGACAGATTTACTCTAGCATGTCCTCTTTACAGTCACTCGCCCAACTAACATATTAAAGACTGCACGGCTTTGGCTGTTAGGAGAGACAGACAGGGTTAGTCGTATAAGTGAGAAGGCCTGGGACTTTAAAGTGAATTCAAAGTGAATTTTAAATGTAGGGCCAAAATAGTCAAACTGGACACAGAATTGACTTGAATACACAGGAACCTCAAAGCACTGACCATAAATGCCCACAACTACACTCACAGCACAGAACCCTGTAAGATCGACTCGAAAGAATTACTCTACAAGTACACCTACATCAGGGCAAACAGAAGGGCAAATGGTCACGCGCCCTCCACGACTTATGCACCTTAAATACTAGTCTGTATGAAATTTTATCACACTGTGTATCACTTGTATAACATCGCTACAATGAAAATGTATGATTGTATTTTTTGACACCTCCCTTCCTTTATATATCCCCTACCCTAGTTTCATAAAAAATGAAATAAATAAAGAATTCAAAAAAAGAATTGACTTGAATAATGTTTCTATATTAGCTCTTTTGGCCTAAATTGTGAATTTTACTTTGGAATCTTGGCAGTTCTCACTTTATTGAATAACCCCGATTTTCTCTCTCAACAGCCCTTCTGCCCAGCTCCCACTTAATTATCACTTAATTATAGTTACCTGTCAACCACCCTGTCATATATCCCCATACAGTCACATATAACATATACCCATCTACCTATTCACACTGCCCCACTGCATATACAGTAATATGCAACCACCCAATCACATGCCTACACATTCGCCCACCCTGGAACATTTATCCATCATCCACCTTTCTGTTCATATACCCTACCAACTACACACCTACCACTAAAACCCACCACGTCGCATAGCTCTCTACACCCAACAACCTATATTCATCCACGAAAGCAGTCAAATTCACAAACCCACCCACCAATAAATACCATTATGGTCAAACATATATAAATTATATACAGACTCATACACACATAACACAAATATCCACATATACAAATTATTTGCAATCACCTGCACACATTTAAAAAAAAAAAAATCTACACCCTTAGGCTAATTAAAGGGACACTATAGGCACCAAGACCACCTCATCTCAACTGCGTGCAGTGTCCCATACCCTTAGCCCTTCAATGTAAAATATTGAAGGGCAGCCCTTTTCATGTGTTGCCCATCAATATGTTTACGTTTTACATGTCCCTGAAAACATGGTGGAAACATGATACATCTCCCACTACATGTGGCTCCTTACACGTGAAGTCCAGAGGACCCAGGAAAACTGTGAGAAAGTGTCATCGGCGCTGAGAGAGAGTTTATATTAAAGAGATATCTGATGTGGGTGAGTGTTCTATTTACCCAAACAAATAGTCTTAAATATCAAACAATGTGAGAAAATTGTCCACCAGCGGGTAAACCAGGATCGGTAACCCGCTTATTCAAAGAATATGCCGACCGCGTGGCAGATGCAGGGGAATCCAATATGGCGCCGGCGGTGGCCCACACAGACTCAGAACCACTGAGTCCCACACCCTCCGACACCTCATCTAACTCCATGGACGTGGACCTTAAGGAGATACTGAGGAACTTACCCTCAAGGACAGACCTGGCACAGATGCTGGGGAAACTGGAAACCACATTCCAGCACAAAATGAGTTCTGAGATCAGACAGGTAGGCCGACGGGTACAGGACCTGGAGGACGAAAGGGCCTCATGTCAGGCCCAAATTCAAGACCTAACCTCCAAACTTAATACCCTTGAGAGGCACCTGACCATGCTACAGAGATCATTAGATGACATAGATAACAGAGGTCGGAGGAACAACTTGGGTATTAGGGGGTTACCAGAGGCAGATAACGAAAACCTACACGACCACCTAACCACTCTATTTAACCTAATCCTGGGTCGCGCTCCAGACACCCCAGTGATACTTGATAGGGCTCACAGATCTCCAAGGCCAAAAAATGGAGCAGGCAAAATGCCACGTGACGTGATATACCGCATCCACTATTTCTCACTGAAAGAAGACATACTACGTAAACTAAGAGACATCTCCTCCCCTCTACTATTTCTGGGACATGAGATCCAGATCTACCAGGACCTCTCCTGGCTTACTCTCCAGACGAGAAGAGCCCTAAGGCCCATCACAGACCAACTGAGGGCGCAGAACATACGATACAGGTGGGGCTTTCCTTTGGCCCTGAATGTCAACATCAAAGGAACCACCTTCACGATCTCCATGTACCAAGATACAGCTCCCTTCGCTAGCTCTAGACCTAAAGGAAACTACTATCATAGACTGGTATGCCCCGGACCCAATCGTTCCACCCGTTACACTACCATACGACCAAAGATGGCGCCCACCATCAAAGAAACAGAAGACCAGACAGATCGGCCTCTCTCAAAGGGAGGAGAGGCGCACGAGAAGCTCTGTGGAGGACTAAACTACATACACAAAATGTTCCCAGATGGACTACATAAACCACATACCTCTAAAAGAGACTTTCCCACGTTGCATACCAGCACACAACAGCCTTCCCGCAGAAAACCAACGATGAGCCCACGAGTGTCGGAAGAGAATCCACCAGAACCAATTGCCAGACGACAAGCAAAAGCCTTGGCTGACAAGGCAACCGAGACTCTTTCAGTAAATTTGTCTGGTCTAACGAATTCGACATCACAAAAGACTCTATTGGCCTTCAAACACAGGTTGTATATATGAATTTGTATCTATGCCTAGCTTACTGAGTCATACAGACACGCAACAAGCATGACTACCTTGGTTTTTTGAAGCATATTATTGTTTATACCCTGATATATAAATCGCACAAACTCATCTATATCGAGGGGGCATGCACGATTTTATCCTCCATCCCCATCTATAAAGACTCAGACGACAGACAAACAAGATAAGGCATACACCTAGGCTCAACACCTAGGCTCGACATTAACTCATTCATCATCCCAAGATAACGAGGTATAATCCAAGCTATGTCATAGAAACCACCCACATAGGGACACGAAGACGACCCAGCTCAAACACAGGGAAGGAAACTAGCGCTCCCATAATCACAAACTGCTTTATTAATATATTTTTTTTAAAACTCGCCCCTCTCCATCTGGGACCATAACTATTAAAGTTCACCCCCGCCCACTCACCTCTCCACCCCCCCACCTCCCCTTATAAACACAAGACACAGGAGCAGACCGAATCACTGAGTCCTCGAACACACACGAATAGACAAGAGTCATTCCCTTAGCAAAAACAGACTCACTATTATAAAAACCCATGCATCCCACTGCTCAATAAACTGTGTCATCCTACAATAGCCCACCGTAGACTCAGGGACATCTCAGGGGCAGATACCAGTTCCGACAGTCACCTGAGAGTGACAATAACCAAAAACAAGCCAAACTTGTATACCTCACTGGTCATTCTTTTCTTTTTCTTTTTTTTGTTTGTAAAGTCTGTTTATCTATAAAACACTGAGTATTGAATACAGGATAAGCAAGGTTTAACAGGTATAGACTGTGGTTAGACCCCACACACACGCTACAATACCTGGGTTTTGGACCCAACTGGCAGAAGTGGATCAGCACAATATACTCAAACCCCACAGCCTACATTCAGATCAATGGCCAGCTCTCCGACCGGGTGCCAATAACAAACTGCTCCAGGCAGGGCTGCCCCCTCTCCCCACTTCTTTTTGTGCTAATCCTAGAGCCATTCCTACAGGGGATTAGGTACAACACCAACATCAAGGGAATTCAGGTGGGGAAAGAAGAACACAAAATAGCTGCATTCGCAGACAATATGCTCTTCTCACTCTCATATCCAATAACCTCAATTCAACATCTAATGACAGAAATGAACACATATAGCGTGATATCCAACTTCAAGGCGAATCTCAGTAAATGCGAGATCCTCCCAATACACATCCAAGCAAACACGAAGAAGGTACTACAACACGACCACCAATTCACATGGGCCCCACAAAGCATTAAAATATTTGGGAGTCCACATCACCAGGGATATCTCCCACCTATTTGAGAGAAACTTCCCCGACCTAATGAAAACCATTCAGATAGACCTCATAGCCTGGAATAAGCCTCACTTTGCATGGTTCTGCAGGCTGAACATCCTTAAAATGAATGTTCTCCCCAGGATGCTATACCTGCTACAAATGCTCCGCATAACAATACCAAAGACATGGTTCAATACAGTCCGCAAGACACTTACGACCTTCATCTGGTCACATAAAAGCCCGCGACTGTCCTACACACTCCTCACAAGACCGAAAGACGAGGGCGGCCTAGGCTTACCAGACAGAAAAATATCACAAAGCAGTGCTCTTAACTAGAATCTACGACTGGTCACGCCCGCACTCCACATAGCAATGGGTAACACTTGAAAACACGTTCTTTAGTGCACCCATCTTTACGATACCATGGCATAAATCAGGACAAACACTGATGCTACATGGCCCACACCCAACTATCACACCCACCCTACGTATGTGGGCGACTCTGCGTACACACAAACAAATATCCCCATACCCTTCTCCACTATACCCAATCTCACACCGCCCCCTTTTCCAACCAGGGGCAGACAGTAAGACACTTAAGCCTTTCCAGAAATCAGCATACCTTACGCTGGGAGAAATCCTGGAAGACTCCGGGGAGCAATGGATTAAATCGCTACACGTCCTCACTGAATCACAGACGGTGATACAAAAATTCCAGTACCACCAGATAGTACACTTCATGCACCCAGGCCCACTAGCACATAGTACCAACCGTGCCCAAACAATATTCGAACAACATTGCTCCAGCCAGGACATTAAAAATAAACTTATTTCAATGATGTACGCCGTAATTCTAGCAACACAACCACACCACTTACCGGTTTTCACTTCGACATGGGAAAGAGAACTAAACATTGAAATATCACCAGATAAATGGCAACAGATTTTCAGACAAATACATAAGTCCTCCAGAAACATAATAGCCCAAGAAAGCAACTATAAAAGAGTTGCAAGGTGATACTACACACCATCAAAATTACACTCTCTTTTTTCCACACTGACGGATCAGTGTTTGAGATGCCAACAACCCGCACAGCAACACACATTTGGTGGTCTTGCGCATCTCCAGCATGATCCACACTATACTACAGATACACATCCCCCTACATCCTGACACATATCTTTTCCTCCTTCCCCCACAAGCCATGCAGAAACATGAAAAGGCTCTACTCTTGCACCTCATCACAGCAGCAAACCAGCATACTCCAGCCCTCTGGAAACAACCCCACTCACCTACCATACGAGAATGGATACAAAAGGTTGAAACTATCAGGGGCCTAGAGGAGACACGTTACTTCCTCACACACCGGTACCACCTCTATACTTCCACCTGGGATCCGTGGATCCAATATCTACAGAACCACACAACTTAAATAGAAACCCCCCCCCCCTCCTCCTCTCCTCCCTCTTGAATACCCCACTAACCCAGCCAACGGCAAAACGCATCTCTCAAAGCTCGCCAGATTCAGGCTAAATGACGGGCTATATAAAAGTAGAAGGTACCATGCAGAGAAACTGGTCAGAGGGACTATATTTAGGTACCAGATAGAAATGTTGCCATAGGCCCACAGTGGGCAATGAAACAAAAGATACCACTGTCGAACTCACGCATGCAATACTTGAATATTTAATGCACCAATGTTATTATTTTTTGAATGTTCCTTTATCTTTGTAACGCAAGTCATTATTTCACAAACCAATGTTATACAATCTGCAATGTTCCAAAAAAAAAAAAAAAAAAAAAGGTGGATACGAAATACATAATACCAAGCTTTAGAATGGCCAGACTTAACATATTAATACAAAAGGAAACAGGATAAATCAAGGTCAGGATTACAGAAATACTCAGACTCAAGACAAAGCTGTGTCAGGATACCAGAAATCATGAGTCAAATGTGAAGCCGAGGTCAGGATGCCTGAAATTACGAGTAAAATGCTAAGCCGAGGTCAAGATACCAGAAATCACAAGTCAAATACAAAGCCGAGGTCAAACACAGGAAATCACAAGGGAATCCCTAGGAGCACTAAATGAGGATCTAACAGAAACCACAATAGGGCAATAAATTGGGGCTATAACCACAATAGGGCAATAAATTGGACCTATCAGAACATAGGCTTACTTATGTTCTGATAGGGCCATGTCATCACTATGATCCAAAACACATTAGGATCGCAATGAGGACGTGGTCACTTTAAGAGTGGGTGTAACATCACTTCCATATCTATTTATAGACGTCCCACAGCGCGGCTGCTTGGTTCGGCCAGATTACGTGGCAGGAGGAGGCAGGAGGAGGCAGGAGGAGGCAGGAGGAGGCAGGAGGAGGCCTGCGCGGCTTGAGGGAGGTGAGTCTCCCACAGTGTGCCAGGTGGCTGTGTTGAGCGGTCAAACCATGTGGCAGGAGGAGGTCTGCCCGGCTTGATGGAGGTAAGTAACGCCACAATAACCCTGGGAGGATATGCCCACCGGGCGTAAAGGACCAGGCTTGTCTGGGTGACGGCGATGAAAGAAGAGGACCAACTGAAGAGCATGCATATCAGTCTGAGGGATCCAGGAACAATCCTCAGGACCATACCCCTTCCAATGGACCAGATACTGGAGACTACCAGAGAGGTGGGCTGTTCTGGCTAACAAGGTCTGGAAGGCCTGAGTGAATTGGTCCATTCTATGGTTCATTTCCTCACATTTAGCCTTGCAAGAATTCTGTGGGGCTCTCATTCCTGCAGGGTCCATGATCCTATTGTAATGTCATGGGAGTTGTACCCCAACATGAACCCCCATTATACCCTCGTCCTATCTAGCCATTATTACTGCCCAAATTCACTCAGATTTTTTCGCTTGCCCATTTTTTTCTGCAGTTTGCATGGGTCTATCCTTTGATATTGTAACCTATCTCACATTTGTGTTGGAACCATCAAACCTTATGTAATGTAATGTAAGCTCAAACTAAAATAGTTAATTTTATAGCCAGCCAATTCATTTAAATATTTCAACTGTACATATAACTTAGGATTAGTGATGTCGCGAACCCGAAATTTTCGGTTCGCGAACGGCGAACGCGAACTTCCGCAAATGTTCGCGAACCGGCGAACCGCCCGAAACTCCATTGACTTCAATGGGGAGGCGAATTTTAAAACGCACAGGGACTCTTTCTGGCCACAATAGGGATGGAAAAGTTGTTTCAAGGGGACTAACACCTGGACTGTGGCATGCCGGAGGGGGATCCATGGCAAAACTCCCATGGAAAATTACACAGTTGATGCAGAGTCTGGTTTTAATCCATAAGGGCAGAAATCACCTAACATTCCTAAATCACAATGAATATGGATTGACACCTGACATATGACATATTGACACCTTGACATATGGATTGACACCTGTCCTCAGAGCCCCTGATGCACACGGACACAGAGCAGAATAGAGACTGGTCCCCCTACATAGGGTCACTTGGCAGATATGGATTGACACCTGTCCTAAGGATCCCTGACACACACTGACACAGAGCAGAATAGGGAATGTTACCCCAACATCGGGTCACTTGGCAGATATGGATTGACACCTGTCCTAAGGATCCCTGATACACACTGACACAGAGCAGAATAGGGAATGTTACCCCAACATCGGGTCCCTTGGCAGATATGGATTGACACCTGTCCTAAGGATCCCTGATACACACTGACACAGAGCAGAATAGGGAATGTTGCCCCAACATCGGGTCACTTGGCAGATATGGATTGACACCTGTCCTAAGGATCCCTAATACACACTGATACACACCTACTTGGATGGTATAGACATTTTAGCAGCTCCTGGCCCGAACACCTCCTATAAAAGTAGCCACTAAACAAATGCTGAATAGAAAATTTACAGGAATGAACGATCTGCAGTGCCATGGCTGTGACCAAGTGTGGTTCTTGGACAAACGGCAGAGATCACCACACTTATGTAAACACTAGTTCCATAGAATAATTAGGTATGTAGGTTACCAGTGTGTCCTCCCCACCCCCTTTGTTCTTCAAATAGGTATGGTGTATAGAGTCATGCAAACTTATGGTTCTGGGCAGGGCCAAATTTCCCTTTAGGCAGAGTAGGTACTGGCCTACAGGAGTCTGTCCAGCACTTATAATGTCCTGCTTGAGCTTAAACAGGCTAGTCGATAGAGATAAGAACCAGGATTGGCCTGTGTCCTCTGTAGTCCAGCCAGCCATAACAGCAGACCTACAGACACAGTTATAGTCGGTTCAAAACTCAATGATGTTCCAGCTCCTCCAGTGTCTTTCTTAGACTGGACAGGAAGCAATCACTTTGCATCTGCCTACTGACATCCTCTAACACATAAATTGCCTTGCAAGTGGAGAAGGAGAAGCTTTGAGTAATGCACACTGCAAATAAGAGCTTATGCACCTCTAATATAAATCTTAGGAAGATTACTGGTATATAGAAGGCATAGGAAGTAGAGTACTTCAAACTCAAAGCCTGAACATGAAAATAAACCCTTTAACTCCTCTTGAAAACTAAATGCCTTATGCACCCCAATATTAAATTTAACCCAACTCTAGTCATAAACCTATTTATTGTTTAAAGCCTGGTTAATGACCTTGATATAAGGATTTGTACAATAGTTGCATATTTTATGAAATTCAAGTAGAAAGGCATCCCCATGGACATCTTGGGAGGATTAGTAGCACACTCAGATAGGAAAAGGATTGGGCAAGGTTTAAAAACATGTAATTTGTTGCAACTTACTTGGCAGGATAATAAACGGAGATGGAGGGGTGAAACTTACAGTTAACAGCAGGAAGGTTGGTTCTCTCTGCTGCCTTCTGGCCTGGGTGGACAAGCACAGTATTAATGGAATTCAACCCTGCTCTTGTAGTCTGGTATGACAACACCAGTGACCAGGAAAGAACATTTGAGGCTGTTGGCTGCTTACCATTCATCTCACGGTAAAGATTCCCTTCATGGGTTACTGACTGACTGCGGTACCAAGAAGAATGTATGGCATTGAGACACTGTACTGTAGCCACATCGCAGGTCCCAGCCCCATCTTTGAAGCATCAGCATGCAGCTCACACCTCTTTATCTCCAGATCAGCTGCAAGACCAGATGCAGACTTCAGTGAGGACAGGGTTTGACCAGATCAAACCCCCCTACCGCCTTTGGTTGCACCCTGTGAGTATCAATGGCATAAAGGGCTTTGGGTGCCAGTGCAGGTGTGCATGGGCAGCCAGGAAAGAAAAGAGAAGGGAAATTAGTGCTTCTCCTGCATTCTGTATTAGCGAGCTTGCCTGCTGGGTTTGAAGTTAGACCTGGGGTTAGACAGAATCCATTGGCTAGTGCTGGATGTCCAGGGAGTTATAGAATAGGTATGTCTCCCTTGGGGTTGCCAGTTCTAGTGGTTTTCAAGAGATTACCACTAGATTACTGTCCCCTTTGTGCTAGACTACTGTCCCATTTGTGTACGCTAGGCCCTTTGGTTATGCATGCGCCTTTGGAGATCAGGGATAAAATAGTGAGGACTTGAGAACTCTGGTTCTGCCTGATAGAGAGTTTGTGGATAGGGAACTGGTTGCAAGTGTTTGATATTTTTTCTAGCATTCTGACTAGCCCTTTTCCTGAAAAGGATCCTTCTGTTTTCAGTTACCTAGATCTTATTTGGGCAGCCTACAAAATATATGACAGTCAGAGATGGTTACAGGATGACCAGCAGTTCTGTGAGATGATGAAAACCTCTCCTGACATGGATTTTTGCATGCAGGACAGGAATTTATGGCTGTTGGTGATGACACCTTGATGTTACCTTGTGGTATGTCAGCAAACACCATGCACACATCCCACCACACCTCTCACCAACCTCTGGAGTGGAGTGCTCAAATTTAAAAAATAATAGTAACTGATTCCAAAAAATATTGATAGCCTATGGAATGGGGAAAAGGAAGGAAAGTGAGGGTGGAGCTAAATCAGTGGTGGGGTGGAGCCAAACCGACAGTGGGGGCAGGGGCTCCACCCACTGCTGTTACTGCTGCACAGGCCCGGACTGGCCATCGGGCACACCGGGCAAATGCCCGGTGGGCCGCGGTGGCCATGGGCCGAGGCTGGCAGGGGAGGTCCCAGGACATCCCCTGCCGGTCTATGCAGGGCCGGCACTATGCGAGCGCCGGCCCCGCTGTCTTCCATGGAGGGCCAGTGGGGAGATCAAAGCTCTCCCTCACCGGCCCATTTAAACAGACCTGCGGCTGGGGAGAGAGGGAGAGGACCCGGCGGAGCTCTATCTTGTAGCTCAGCCGGGTTCCTCTCGCGAGAGCGGGAGCGTTGCCATGGCAACGCCCCGATCTCGCGAAAGTCACCATTGGACCACCTGGGATCGTGTGTGAGTGCTGGTCCCCCCCACTCACCAGCGTGCCGGACCCCTCCTCCTCCCAGGCTACAGGTAAGGGGAGGGGGGGGGATAATGCATGATTAGTGTTTTTGTTTATTTACCCCCCTTATTTTTTTTTTATTTGTATATTTAGTCCCACTTAGGTTTTTATTTGTTTTTTTACCCCCTAACACACAACATTTATACACAGCACTCTCACACTCAGCACACTCAGCACTCACACACATCATACACAGCACTATTACACTCAGCACTCACACACATCACACTCAGCACTCACACACATCATACACAGCACTATTACGCTCAGCACTCACACACATCATACACAGCACTATTACACTCAGCACTCACACACATCACACTCAGCACTCACACACATCATACACAGCACTATTACGCTCAGCACTCACACACATCATACACAGCACTATCACACTCAGCACTCACACACATCACACTCAGCACTCACACACATCATACACAGCACTATTACGCTCAGCACTCACACACATCATACACAGCACTATTACACTCAGCACTCACACACAGCACTCACACACATCATACACAGCACTATTACACTCAGCACTCACACACATCATACACAGCACTCACACACATCATACACAGCACTATTACGCTCAGCACTCACACACATCATACACAGCACTCACACACATCATACACAGCACTATTACGCTCAGCACTCACACACATCATACACAGCACTATTACACTCAGCACTCACACACATCATACACAGCACTATTACACTCAGCACTCACACACATCATACACAGCACTATTACACTCAGCACACACACACATCATACACAGCACTCACACACATCATACACAGCACTATTAAAACAAGCACTCACACACATCATGCACAGCACTCACACACATCATGCACAGCACTCACACACATCATGCACAGCACTCACACACATCATACACAGAACTCACACACAGCACTCACACACATCACACTCAGCACTCACACACATCATACACAGCACTCACACACACATACTGCACCCCTCACATACACACACAACCCCCCGATACACTGCATCACACACATACACAATACTTCCAAACATATTTATAATATATACATATATATATATATATATATATATATATACACACAGCACCCCTCACACACACACACACACACACACACACAGCACCCCTAAACACATTTCATTCCAGACACACACTAGATCCTCTACCCAACTCTGAATCATCTACACACACTAGATCCCTATATACACTCTGAATCCGTTATATACGCACGCTCACTAGATCTCCTATACGTAGTCTGGGTCCTTCACACACACACACACACACACACACTCTGGATCCCCTATACGCACACTAGATTCATTGTAAGCAAACCCATACATTCCCTGAACACACACACACACACACACACTATAGCCTGTATATACACACACACACACTATAGCCTGTATACACACACTTGCTACATCCCCTATAGACACATTCTCTACATCCCCTAGCCACATATGCATTACATTACACCACAAACACAACACGACTAAAACCGACCTTATTACACAATACCACACCACGACCAGCTCACTCTGCACACACGCAATACCACAAGCAGGCTCCAAACACATGCACAATACTCTTTCCTGGCCTTTTTGTCTCCTGGTATCCATTTATAGAGACACCAGAGACAAGTTGCAAGGAAACACAGTGCAAGCATGTTATTAAATTTGCTTGCACTGTGCAGAACAAATACAGAGCTTTTTTCTCATGCTAGAGCTCTTCAGCAGAGCTCTGTGCATGGTCTGCCCTGGAAGAGCATTGAACCAACATGCTCACTTTGAGAGGGCGCGTGTTGTCATGAGTGATGACAAAACACACCCTCTCTGCCCCGCCCCCTTCTTAATGGGCCGCTGTGATAAAAAAATGCCCGGGCCGAATTTTTATCCCAGTCCGGCCCTGCTGCTGCACATCAAGTAATAGACTCCAGGGAGGGACTTCAATTAATCCACTCCTTCTCCAGACCATACTGTATGCAGTGGCGTACTAAGGGGGGGTTGGCGGGGGCGGTCTGCCCCGGGTGCCACTCACTAGGGGGGTGCCTGGGGCACACTTTCACAGTTTCCTATCCAGCAGCAGCTATGCTATGGCAACCCGCGGGAACACTCTCGTGAGAATAGAGGACCTTGTTGCTGCTGGATGGGAAATGAGCGTGCAGAGTTCTGGGCCCCTCTTCACTGCCCATCTAAAGCTGTACCACCGGACCACCCGTCCAGGAGGATGGGAGGGACAGGTAAGTGTCAGGGACGGGGGGAGGGACAAACCATACACACTGCTCACCTTTCCAGCACTTATTCCACACAACACACACACACAAGCTGCATACACTATACACACTCCATACACTATACACACACTCCATACACAATACACACACTGCATACACTATACACACACTTCATACACTATACACACACTGCATACACTATACACACACTGCATATACTATACAAACACTCCATACACTATACAGACACTCCATACACTATACACACACTGCATACACTATACAACATCCATACACTATACACACACTGCATTCACTATACACACTTCATACACTATATACACGCTCCATACACTATACACACACTGCATACTCTATACACACCATACACAATACACACACTGCATACACTATACACACACTTCATACACTATACACACACTGCATAAACTATACACACACTGCATATACTGTACAAACACTCCATACACTATACAAACACTCCATACACTATACACACACTGCATACACTATACAACCTCCATACACTATACACACACTGCATTCACTATACACACTCCATACACTATATACACACTCCATACACTATACACACTGCATACTCTATACACACACCATACACTATACACACACTGCATGCACTATACACACACTGCATACACTGTACACACACACCATACACTATACGCACACTGCATACACTATACACTATACACACTCCATACACTATACACACATTGAATATACTATACACACACTCAATACACTATACACACTCCATACACTATACACACACTGCATACATTATACACACAACCTGCATTCACTATACACACACTGCATACACTATACCCACATGCATACACTATACTAACGCACACACTGCATTCACTACGCAAACACACTGCATTCACTACGCAAACACACACTTATACACATGTGTATCGGTATGTCTGTGTATCTGTTTATGTGTCTGTGTTTGTTTCGGTGTGTCTGTGTATCTGTATGTATGTGTCTCTCTGTATGTGTCTTTGTATCTGTATGTGTGTCAGTATTTGTCTGTATCTGTGTATGATTGTGTTTCTATGTAACTGCATGTGTGTACCTATGTGTCTGTGTATCTGTATGTGTGCCAGTGTGTGTATATGTGATTATATGTGTATATGTGCATACATCTCAGCATTTCACCTACACTACACACAAATAACACCCTGCATCCAAATGTCAACACTACATAAAAACACACCACCCTTTTCAAAAACCACACTACAGAAAAATGCACGCCTGCATTCAAATGCCAATACGTGCAAACATACCCGTACATTCAGGGCCGTCCTTAGGCCTTTGGGCGCCCTGTGCGAAAAACCTTTACAGCGCCCCCCCCTTCCCGCCCCCTGCACCCCCACTCCTTCCCCCCCTTCCCACACACCCTGTCACTCACACTCACAGACAGACAGACACACAGGCAGGCAGTCACACACAGACAGCCACACACAAACACACAGACATAGAAACATAGAATGTGACGGCAGATAAGAACCATTCGGCCCATCTAGTCTGACCAGACAGTCACACATAGGCAGTCACACACACACAGGCAGACAGCCACACACACACACACACACACACAGGCAGGCAGCCACACACAGGCAGACAGCCACACACACACAGGCAGGAAGCCACATACAAACAGAGGCAGACAGCCACACACACACACACACAGGCAGACATAGAAATATAGAATGTGATGGCAGATAAGAACCATTCGGCCCATCTAGTCTGCCCAGACAGTCACACACACACACAGGCAGACACACACACATACAGGCAGACAGTCAAACACACAGACAGTCACACACACAGAGACAATCAGACACACACAGGCAGACAGTCAAACACACAGACACAGTCAGACACACACACAGGCAGACAGTCAAACACACAGACAGTCACACACACACACACAGGCAGACAGTCACACACACAGTCACACACACACACAGGCAGACAGTCAAACACACAGACAGTCACACACACACAGGCAGACAGTTAAACACACAGACAGTCACACACACAGACAGACAGTCACACATAGTTACCTCTGTTCATTATGGAGGTGGGAGTAGTGCAGCTCCAGGATTCTGGTTGTTGGGGGAAGCAGGGACTCCTCGTTTTTTTTTTATCCCGGCCGGCCATGTGTGAGCTGTGTCGGCTGCACATTGCCCCCTGCTTCGTGGCGCCCTGTGCGGCCGCACCCCTCGCACACCTCTAAGGCCGGCCCTGCGTACATTCACTCACACATACTCCATACAAAAACATGCTTACATTAAAAATATACAAACACTGCTCAGGCTAAATACATTTAAAAAAATTGCGGTTGTTTTTTACATTTTAAAGTTGGGGGGAAGGGGAGGGTGCCAAATAAAGGATCTGCCCCGGGTGCCAAATGCTCCTGGTTATCCCCTGACTGTATATAAGTGAGAGAAAGAGAGAGAGAGAGAGCATTGAATATCTGCCTGTGGCTGTGTGTGTGAGACTGCCTGTAAGTGTGTGTGTGTGTGCGACTGTCTGCCTGTGACTGTGTTGTGACTGTGTGTGAGACTGCCTGTAGCTGTGTGTGTGTGTGTGTGTGTGTGTCAGGTCATAACCTGAGTCACCCTTATTCTGTGTTGGCCATAGAAGTCCCATATGTAATAGAAAGGGGAGATGTGGGAGCAGAAAAAGTATCATAAATAACAGATTAAAAACTTAAATGGATAAAATATCAATTTAATAGTAAATAACTACCAACTGAAAGAGTGAGATAGAAAAAAACACTCAATCAATAGTGAATGGGATTCAATCTCACTCTAGAAGATTACCTCCTAAAGTAAACGTAACAAAGAAAATGGTAATAACCTTTATTGAACTAAAATCAAGCAAAGAAAATATATATAATAGGTATAAAGCTTACCCTGGATAGAAACACCATAGAAAGTTGTGTTAGTGAAAATCACATAAAGGTGAGGAATTAAAAACCTGGGGATATGTTCCTTAATCTCATAGAAAATGATATATATATATTGTATGTGCACATATGTATAGAGTTCGCTAAAATAAATAGTAGTTAAGGCCTCTAAAGAGGACCAAGTAAGACTATAGGGACATCCGATATGTGGACCAATATATAAGAGAAACGGAACATAAGTACAGACTGCTCCGAACAAAAGATGAAAATTAAATAAACCAAGTAGCGCAAAAACCTAGCGATAGTAGAAATGCCGATATAGTACTGGAGTTAAACTGTGGTCATTATAAATAGTGTCTCAATAGAGTATACCAAGATAGTTCACTGGTGGAAAATAAATTCACGAAGAAGCACAAACGGATATAGAGCTATGTAGCCGACCTGCTGTACAGACTCTCTGGGAGGCTATATGTCTCGTTTGGCAATATAAACTATAGCGGAAATCCAATAGTGATATATTACCAGTGTGAGACTAAAATCCACAGCGGTATATAACAGCAAAGGCGTATGTAAAGGAAATTTTCCGGTATCCCTCTGGGCCAGTACGGCCCTGCCCACGGGTAATACAGAAGGTCACGGTCAGAATAGCAGACAAGGATATGAAAAGTAACTTAATTCTGGATCAGGCACTAATTTACAGTGACTAGCGTAAATCCAAGTAGATTTTCCTTCTAGCTTTATGGACATGGTAGTAGTCAACAGTACTTGGAAAGGAACATCAAATCTGGGCTCCAGACTCTTCCTCACATGTCTCTTTATCATTACCCAATCTCCAGGCTGAAGCTTGTGGGTAGAGGAGTCACTATCAGGATTTGCTGTTGCCTTCGCTGTGGCCTTCGATACTGGGTAGGCTTCAGGCCAACCTGAAAAGAGATCAATGCACACCAACACATATTCATACACTCCTATCTTAGGCAGTTGAATATAGTCTATTTGCACTCTCTGGAATGGACAAAGTGGCCTTGGCATTTGCTGGGAGGGCGTTTTAATCATTTGATCTGCATTATTCCAGGCACAAATCATGCAGCTGGCAGATGCTTTTTGTATTATCACCTGTAATGTGTGCCTTCTCAGGATGAGAAGGGGGCTGAGTTTCCTTAGGGAAAGCATTATGCAATGACCCATAACATTGATGATAGGGTATCCCTCTTCTAGTAGTTTCTCTACAGCCACACATCAATTTGACTACAGTATCATGCCATTTTGAGCTTTCCATACTTGTGGATCTAAGCTCTTTTCTGGAGTCATTCCTGCTTTCATTAGCATAGATGTAATGCCTGTCACAGAATCCTTGCCTTGGTGATTTTTTTTACGACTTCTATAGCCGTCATATCCTCCCCGAGGAGACTATAAGAGTTCCCCATTATTATACCAGAGTTAGTTAGACCCTCAAGATGAGGCACAGTCTATCCCAGTGTAATTCTTGTATAAACAACAAAAATACTAACAAGCATAATAAAAATACTTAACAGTGTGTAAACACACACAACATACTCCTGCAGAGGAATTTTAACACAGACACAGCCGTCAACTTACACTAAACGCCGAGAGATCTGCTGTGGAGAATCCCAAAAATGTATCCATCTTGCCGGAGGCGAGTGGACCGGTGGGCAAAGTGCGCTGGACTGTATAAGAGCCTGGGGCAGATGAGGCACAGCTACCTGGCACTTGACCAATAACACTCTGCTGGGTATATTGATATGTTTGGTGGGCATACGCTAAGCCCCTTCTCTACCCAAAGGTATGCGGTTCCTCATCTCTCAGTTATGATGGTACTGAACCTGCCTCAGTCTTATGCCTGTGTTTTGCTTTCCACTTAAATCTCAGTTGCTACAGGTGACATTATTTTCTGTCATTTATCAGCAAAGGGACTAAAGTACCCATCTTAAGACAAGATTGTATGCTGTAGTGCAACGTATCTCTTCCTGCCTTGCAAATAATTACTCTGTCTGTTTAGATTTACTATGGTGCAACAACATAGGGGTAGGTCTAATTCCAGTGGTTTCACTTCATGCTTCTAACTCTAACATGCTATACAGTATTCTTATACTTTTGTTCTTCACTTAATATTATCCTATAACATGTTATATGCGCTCCTATATATATCCTACAAGTTTGTGCTACTTCCTCAGATGTCACACATTTGTTATGCTTGTACTATACTATTCTTATTGCTGCTGTTGTGGCAGCCTAAGCTTAGTTGTCTGCTGATGCACATCAAAAATAAAGGTTGTTTTTTAAAAAAAAAATATATATATAAAAAAATATTGTAATTAGGGTGTAAATGTTCTTATTATTATTTTTTCAATAATTGAAATTATATAAATTCACCATTATTTAACTTTTTTGTTTTCATTTACCAATCATTCCAGAATACAGTGTATTTCTGTAGGTTCACCTGCAAAAAGTGAGTGTGATGATTTTGCTAATTTGTCTGCTACCAGACATGTTCATAGTGAATCCAGCTACAGTTTGATGTTTGATATATTTGTGAATTCTATATTTTATACAGGTTTTACAAGTGAGAATCACAAGTATTAAAGTAGACACCAGATAATAGCAATGGCATGCTCTTATTCATTTGTATGAATAACCAAATTTGCCTTTGGTAAATACTAGAATTGAAAATACGGTTGTAGTTTTGTTATTTTAACAACAATAACCAGGTCAAATTCAGTCCTTAGTGATTAACCACTAATGTGTAAATGGAATATTGATGCCATGGATGTGTAGACATAAAAAAAGTCTAATGTACTAAAATCCGAAATATGGAACTGCACACAATCCATCAATAAATACCTGGATTAAACAAAAACAACAGGCCAGCACCAAGGCCCAAGAAATAGTTAATAGATACCAGAGAAAGTTCCAGGCACTCCAGGGCTTAGGCATTTTTATTAGAACCACATCAGCAATGTTTTGACCCAAAGGTCTTTTTTTTTTTTTAATCTAAAACTTGTAATTCACAGAAATAGTAATGCAATTTGAAAACATTCTTTTTCAGTGTATTTTAAATGTTCAAATAAATCAGAAAACGTTTTTCAATGATAGAGAAAATGTTTAAAAAAATAACTATTAAAGAAATTAAGTAAAAAGAACAATTATTGTGCAATGATGATCTTGTCTGTTTTTTTGATAACTGCAGACAAAAATAATCAAATATAGGAAAAAAGTGAGACATTTTCTCTCTGCTGTATTAGCGTTTGGCACAGATTACATCATCACACTACACAGTTTTACCACCTCTCATCAGAGATCACCTGTGTTTATCCCTACCCACAGGATTTAAAAATATTGTTCCATTAGCATTCCGTTGCCAAGTCAACAGAGAACAGGCTGTGAAATACAACCAGATGAATCATAGGGAAATCCTGGGAAATGTATTACACGAAAATGGAATATTTCCTCTATTGTTTTCTTATGACTCTACCCAGCAGCCTTTGCAACTGAAGAAAATTTATGCGAATCCAGGCTGCCTGGAAAATGTGTGTAGTACCCACTTTTTTCCTTTTTGTTACGGTGTCTGGTGGAAAAGAGAAATGAAAACAGTTGATGCTTAAATTAATCTTGTGAGCCTGAGCAAAAGGTAAGTATTTCCTGACTCATACTAATTTAGATGTGGTCTCAGATGAGAGCTGTGTTCTTTAGTTCCCACATATATATTCATGAGTCATCTGCCCATGGTGTCAGAGCTTGGCAGACAGACATCTTCTGTGAACACAAAATGGTGCTGATATCAGCACTTTGTGGTTGCTTTATAACCTAAGGTCTTATCCTTAACCTTATTATATTGAATAATAGTCAGACATTATGATGGAGCTAATACATGCTGAGGGCCTGGGATGAGAACATTTATCTTACTGTTTGTTTTAGCTAAATTTCTGTATCTAGTTAAGGATCATAAAACCATATGTTTCTTTATTGCTATATACATATTGCATGTATAATGCTATTGCTGACTAATGTCTATAAACCAAATCGAAACAGGCATTACAATTAAAGTTCTAGATGTGAATTATCTGAACGGAATAATAAATTGTCTATGAACCATTTGGTATACATTAAAATGAATTTCAACTCCACAAATATGTCCATTGCAGGTTTACTAGGCTATTACAGATGCCAACTGCAAGAAGCGTAAACTATTCAATAAATTTGTTTCTGTTTTCCAATGTATATCTTTTTTTTTTTTAAGTATACGGCAAGGTGTACAGATAATACATGAAAACAGATAAATAGTACATAAATTTCAGATTAAGCATTCATTTAGGTGTCCATCGTATCTAGTCAATAAGGAAACATGTACCATCAAAGAACAAATCAGGTTCCCTTATATAATAAGAACGCGTAAAGAAGGTGAAGTTGGGGAAAGGCGAGAGAGAGGATCAGGGGCAGGAGGAGCAGAGAGACACTTGAGATAGAAGGAAATAGAGTAGAAGCAAAAAGAAGACAACGTGGGCAGAAGGCTAGACTCATGGGGACTCATCAAACTGTGGATGGTTCAGGTCTGTGCTTCATTGCAGGGTGATCAAACCTTCAGGAATTTAGGCAGAGTGTTGTTTAGTTCTGGTGCACTGGATAGCTAGGATTAGGATTGTTGGTTTCCGTTGCTTTACTAAATTGTTTCTTGCTGTAGTGAGACTGTGCAGAAAAAGGCATTTTGATGGTTGTGGAGTGCATTTTCTATTTTGTCAAGGCTGTAACTTCTTTGTAATCTCTATAATAAAAAAAACTTCTTGAATGATTTTATAGGTGCTATGCTTAGTATGAGATTGTTTATTTTCAACATATTATAAATAATTGTCACTCCTGAATTGACAGATGTTGGATAACATTTGTGAATTAAAATGTGTGAATAAATAATAAAAAAAAAAAGTTTGTAATTTTATATGCATTATATTTGTTAAGGATAATGCAAGTACCCAGATTACGTTATACACATTCATAAACACATATCCTAATAAATTTGATATATTATATGTTGGAACCAAGGATTCTTTTGAATATAGTACTGTTTTATTGCCTTAAGCCCTTTCTGGACAATATTAATACAGATAAAATTTGGTGAAAGAACAAAAAAAAGCTTGGGTGTTTTAAGTCCCGAACGTCATGATGTCACCACCGAAAAGCCGCAGAGAAACCAATTCATTCAGGTATAAAAACACGAACGCTTGTAAGAGAATCATAGCTCTCGAAAAAATCCCAAAAGTGGATGAAATGCATTGAGACAAACCCACTTTCAAGATGAATTTAAATTTTGGTGATATAAAATACCTAGCTAACTGTGCCCTACCAGCCAATTGCTATTGTTGCAAAAGATCCTGGGGACAGTGTATTTATGCCAGAGAAGTGTCCCCCTGGTGGACAGTGCACATATAGCCCGATTTCTTTTGTGCATACTGTTGTGCTCAAGAGTGTTCATACTCTAGCAGAAATTGTGACATTTTTGCATTGATTTTGAAAATATGACTGATCATGCAAAAAAATTATTTTATTGAAGGATATTGGTCATATGAAGCCGTTTATTGTCACATAATTGTTTGGATCTTTTAAAATCGTAATGATAACAGAAATCACCCAAATAGTCCTGATCAAAAGTTTACGTACCTTTGAATGTTTGGCCTTGTTACAGACACACAAGGTGACACACACAGGTTAAAAAGGCAATAAAAGGTTAATTTCCCACACCTGTGGATTTTTTAATTGCAGTTAATAATAAAGATGGAAACGGATATAATGAGATATCCAATACCTTGAAAATGCCAGTCAGTACTGTTCAATCACTTATTAAGAAGTGAAAATGTAGGGATCTCTTGATAACAAGCCATGGTCAAGTAGACCAAGAAAGATTTCAACCATAACTGCCAGAAGAATTGTTTGGGATACAAAGAAAAACCCACAGGTAACCACAGGAGAAATACAGGCTGCTCTGGAAAAAGATAGTGTGGTTTCAAGGAGCACAATATGATGATAATTGAACAAAAAAGAGCTGCATGGTCGAGTTTCCAGAAAGTGGCCTTTACTTTGCCAATGCTACACGAAAGCCCGGTTACAATATTGCCAACAACACCTTGACACACTGTAATTTGGAGTGGCGAGACAAAAATAGAGGTTTATGATCACAATTATAAGTGACATGTTTGGAGAGGGGTCAACAAGGCCTATAGTGAAAAGAATACCATCACAATTGTGAAGCATGGTGGTGGCTCACTGATGTTTTGGGGGTGTGAGCTTTAAAAGCACATAAATCTTGTGAAAATTGATGGCAAGATGAATGCAGCAGTTATTGGAAAATACTGGCAGACAATTTGCATCCTTCTACATGAAGGCTGCGCATGGGACAATGTTGGACTTTCCAGCATGACATTGACCCTAAGCACAAGGCCAAGTTGACCCTCCAGTGGTTACAGCAGAAAGTGATGAAGGTTCTGGAGTAGCCATCACAGTCTCCTGACCTTAATTTCATCAAGCCTCTCTGGTGAGATCTCAAATGTGCGGTTCATTCAAGACCACCAAAGACTTTGCACGACCTGGTGGCATTTTGCAAGACAAATCGACAGCTATGCCACCTGCAATAATTAGAATCCTTATAGACAACTATTACAATAGTCTGCATGCTGTTTGATGCTAAGGGGGACAATGCACAGTATTAAGAACTAAGGGAATGCAGACTTTGAACAGGGGTCATTTCATTTTTTTTCTTTGTTGCCATGTATTGTTTTATGATTGTGCCATTCTGGTATAACCTACCGGTGAATGAATCCCATAGGAAATAAAATAAATGTGTTTTACCTGCTCATTCATGTTTTCTTTAAAACTGGTACATATAATACCAATTCTCCAAGGGTATGCAAACATTTGAGCACCACTGTATATCCTTGCGATTGTACATTTTTTAAACTTTTACATATTTTAAACTTTTTTGTTATATTAAATACTACACTATGATATTGTTTTTACTTTGTGTTTTTCTTGTTGTATGATCCACCACATATGTAAATTCTGAGAGTGCCCAGACCTGAATTATAAAACCTTTTAAAGGTTATATTTATACTTTGCTTCACATTTCTCTTTGCACATAATTGTAAATTTGCACTGTGCACTTTATTTGCGCCAAATACAACATGTTGGTATAAATTCTAAACTTGCTCATTTTATATTATGTCTGCTCTAAGGGTATTGCAGCAATGCCTCGATGTCGAGGCATCCTGCAATACCCCAGTGACTGCCTGGCCACTGGGTGATCGCTCCCCTGGGTTGCTCCACGTGGTGCCCGGCAATGAGGCAGAGCACCGGGAGCCATCAGGCAGACTTCCAATGCTCTGCCTGTGTGCGGAGTGCCTTGAGAGGTCGAGCCACTTGGTAAAATAAATAATATTAAAAATAAAAAAAAGTAAATCAAAAATATATATAAGTGATAATCCCCCCTAGGACCTACTAGGCACATCAGAGGTATTCCTAAATTACTTACCCGATCACCGCCGTTCCCCCGCCGGTCATCAGTCATCCTCTCCATCTGAGGGGACTGTCTGACAGCCCAGACAGTCCCCCTGTTGGTGAAAAAAAGTTTTAGAAAGTTTTAAAATAAAAAATAAAGTTAATAAATAAAAAAAATGTAAAAAAAAAATATATATATATATATATATATATATGTATACACATTTATTATATCTATATATAATATGTGTATATATATATATATATATATATATGTATATATATATATATATCTTATATACAACGTTATTATTTGTTAATAAATACATTATTATTTTATGTGAAAATCGCAGTGAGAAGCGCGGCAGCGCCTCTAGCGGCTGTCAATGAGACAGCCACTAGAGGCTGGATTAACCCATAGGTAAACATAGCAGTTTCTCAGAAACTGCTATGTTTACAGCAAAAAGGGTTAAACCTAGCTGGGCCTGGCACCCAGACCGCTTCATTAAGCTAAAGTGGTCTGGGTGCCTATAGTGGTCCTTTAAAAACAACAACATTTATTTTTATTTTTATTTGATTATTAAAAAAGACATTAACATGAATATGCTTTGTAATGAATAGTGCAAAAAAAAACTAAAGTTCTTTTACAAGCCAAACATAAAATAGAAACCGTCCGTGTAAAAGACATTTAAGTTAAAGTATCCACAGGCCTTTACTTATTAATGAAAAAAATTAAAGAGGCTCCCAGCCCGATCTCGTGGGAAAGATAGAAAAAAGAACATCTTTTCTTCGCATTTAACACAAATGTTTGGGACTCTGCCAGGATAATAAATCAAATCCTTAGGAAACAAATAATAATGTCTGATTCTCAAAGGACAATATATTTATGTATTTTAGGTTTTTACAGCTTTGAAGGGCCAAATGTTTATAAAGTATTGGTTTTACTATATTGTTATAATAATTTAAAATGTAATCAATAGTACTGTTACTGTTATAAAAATTTAATTAATAGTACTCCATATTATTTTACTATATACAGTGGTGTATTTTGGATTTGTGCTGCACTAGGCCCGACTAAATTCGGGCACCCCCTAAATCTAAATTTGCCCCCCCAATTCGTGTCAAGGCCGCTTTTTTGACTGACAGACACATGCCCTCATTGATACATGTACTGATATACACTCACTGACAGATACACAGTCATTGGCACACACTGTTTAACCAACGCACACTTTCACTGACAGACACACACTGACAGGCACACACTCTCAGATATACATAAAATGACATACACACATTGACACACACTCACAGGCACACCCATTCTCACTGAAAGACACACACTTTCACTCACTCACAGACACACACTGACAGCTACACTTACTCACAGTAAGGACAGAACATGAGGCAAAAGAGGCATTTGTCTGGGAGCTTGTTATTTCATTTCTTGGCGCCCCCACCCGAAAGTGCCGCCCTAGGCAAATGCCTTGTTTGCCTTGTGGTAAATACATCCCTGACTATATATATATATATATATATATATATATATATATATATATTTCTAAAAAAGAAAATTTATGATAGCAATGACAAGGTCAAAATCTTTGAATAACAATCATATATTCAAATCGAAGTTGGTCAGCCTCTGACACTATATTACATGTTACACATTAGTACATTATATGGACTGCAACTCTTAAACTGTACAACTATTTCAACTTTTGACTGAAAATTCAAGGATTGTAGTCAAAGCAGCTGGAAACCAGAGCTTGTCTTCCCATAGTCATAGATATCCTTGATATTACGTATTAAACCTTTCACTGACAAACATATACCATGCTGACTCCAAACATGCTGATCCCAAACCCAATAATGCATGGCATGTATATTTACCACCAAACAGAATAATTTGCTTTTGTTAACCAGGTGTAATACATCTGCTGCAATGCCAACAGCTTTATAATGCGATGTTAGTAATGGCTGTTTACTGTCCTAGAAATTGATGTGTGGATCTGTTTTTGGAGCAATGAAGGACTTCACAAAGCCTCTTGATTCATGGCAAGTCACAGCGGTACTCATTGCAACTAGTATTTTTATTATACAGGTTTTATTGTTAACAAATAAGAAAGAAAGAAAAACATTCCCAAAAATTAGTTATGCACGGTATATTTAAACAATGTATAAAAAACTTTTTCAGTTGCAATGTGCTTTTTGAATGCTTTCTAAATTCTGTACCACAGAAATTCTGTATTGCTGCTGTATAGCAGGTTTGTGCTAATGAGAAAACATCATGAATACAACAGTTCAGAGAAGAAGGTTGATTATCTGGGAAACTTTTGCTTGCTTTTTACTTTTATGAAAAGTGCTTGGAGTACTTCTGTGCTACTCATTGTTTATTCAAAAGTATGAGCAATGTATGTGATAAATATCATGGTTGCATTTCTTGCAGGTTATGCATTGTGCAGTGAATCCATGTAAAAAGAAATTTCAGTTTTCACATATAAAAGCACGTATTCAACTTTTACCTCACAAATTTGAATTTCCATCTGTTCTAAATTGTGTGGAGCTGCCTTCAACAAGACAAAGTAGATGCATATGAGGTACAGAGAAGATAACAATTTCACACTTATTTTGCTTGAGTACATATAATATATATATTTATTTGTTTTGCTAATCAATATTTTATTAAGCATCAGTGATAGAATTACAGCAATACAACTTGTGTACGTTTAACAGTTCAATAGGGGTGTCATACACAATAAAAACTGTTCCATCAAATACAGTGTCTTGCCTCTTGAACCTATAGTTCATCCCATGTTTAATTCAATGGTGTTGCAAGCAGCTTTACAATAACAATCTAATGTAACTGTTAACTCAGGCCATTATTTTATCGTATTACAAATTATATATAAGTAATCATATATAAAACTTAAATAACGTTCCAGTCAAATTATTTAAGAACGTGCACCGGCACAGAGAGAGAGGAAAAAAGGGAAGTGGGGGTGTGAAACTGGTGGGACAGTGAGGGATCATTAGACTATTTGGTAGCTCTCTGATCTGACTACCCATTTCTTTCAATGAAGAAGGAGGCATTAAGTTAATTAATCCTCCTTTGCTATAGTGAATGCCAACTAATGCTCCCAGGTAATTCTTTGTCCTACCCAGGGGCGGATCCAGAACCAAATCTCGGGAGGGGCACTTAAGTGGGCTAGAGCGGGGTGAAACAGGCTGCAGCGGAGGAATAGGGGACTCTTGTTTAGGGGATAGAGGCTGTACACATATGCGGCCACACACAGTGATATGGAAACACAATAACAGATACAGACACATACACTGGCACACCCACAGATACAAACCTATACCTACACAGGCACACACACACACACACACACTGGCACACAAACACACTGGCACATAGATACACACATACCTACACATGCACACTGGCGAAACCGCACACACACATCCCTACACATACACAGAATGACACACATACCTTCACATACACAGATACAAGGTAATAGAATATACAGGCATAACTCCAGGTACTGAAGGTGTATTTATTGGAGGGTAGAACACGTTTCAGCCCTTGGGGGCCTTAATCATGTTTAAGTCCCTCTAGGGCTGAAAAGTTGCACTTTTATGTGGTGTTCTACCCTCGAATAAATACACCTTCGGTACCTGGTGTGTTGCCTGTATATTCTATTACCTTGTATTGTTGGACGGATTAGCAGTGTCTATCTAATCCAGAGCACCTTTGAGGCTGTGGACCAGAGTGAAAAGCGGAACCTGAGTGCAGTGGACGACATTGTCTGTGGTACACACACACAGATACATACTCACAGATACACATTAACACTCACAGATTCACACACTGACACTCCGATACACACAGATGTCCACATACCTAAACATACACACTGACACACACAGATGTCCACATACCTAAACATACGCACTGGCACACAGATGCACACATACACACTGACACACACAGATGTCCACATACCTAAACATACACACTGACACACACAGAAGTACACAGATGTACACATATCTAAACATACACACACAGATGTCCACATATCTAAACATACACACTGACACACACAGATGTCCACATATCTAAACATACACACTGACACACACAGATGTCCACATATCTAAACATACACACTGACACACACAGATGTCCACATATCTAAACATACACACTGACACACACAGATGTCCACATATCTAAACATACACACTGACACACACACAAATTGCAGCTTCCATAATGTTAAGCACCCTCCCCTCTCCCCTCTGCTTAAATACCTTTTCTTTGCAGGAAGGTGACTTCCTGAGGCTGGCTGAGCCTGATGGGAGTCTGAAGCTGCAGAGCTCTCTCTCCTCCCTCCTCCTTCTCTTCCAGCTGCCTGCTGAATGTGTCTTCTCTCCCAGCTGCCTGTGTCTTCTCTCCCAGCTTCATCCTGGGTGTTCTCAGCCCGCGCGGTCTGTATGCTGGGAGGAAGTAACAGTCACTTCCTCCCAGCACTCCCTGCAACTTTAAAGGGGCCCGGTCTGCCAAAGGGCTGCAGCACCCGACCGAGCCCCTAATGAAGTCGCTCAACTGATGGCAGCTGCACTATTTTCTCGGGGGGGGGGGGGCAATTGCCCCGTTGCCCCCCCCCCTGGATCCGCCACTGGTCCTACCTCTTGCACTGAAGGTCAATTCCTCTATCACCCTCAATTCCTCCATATGGGCATACCGGAGCTCTAAAGAGAGTGTGTCGTATCGGTCCACCTCCAAAATAGCAGTATCAAGCTTTTTTCAACATTTAATATTCTTAAAGCTAGTGATTTCTTATAGGTAGAAGTTGGTGGAGGGAAAAGGGTGATGTCTGGAAGGGGGAAGGTTTGTCAGAAAATGTGTATGACTTTAAAGGGTAATTTCCATTTATAGTTAATTCAGATTTGTGCAGGATTATTAAAACATGTCTCAAAGGAAAAAAAAACATTTTCAAAACACGCTTTAAATTACAAAAAGAGTTATAAATATTTTCTAAGACTTTTTTTTTCTTTATTCAAAATGTATTTATCAAGAAATTGCAACTCTGCAAAAATAGCATTGTGACTACAGTATATTCATCAGATAATGATAGTGCCATAGCAATCAAACAACCAACAGGCCATAAATAAAATTATAATACAAATGAAAAGGACGGTCAAATACAAAGTACCATAAATTCACCTTCTCAACAATGGTTTTTAGTTGTGGGGCTTGTATAATTATGTGTGGATGTCATGGTGGAAGGTAAAGGGGTATGGATTAAAACAGAGGGAAATTCAGCACTTGTAGAATACTGATAACGTTGAAGAGGCAGCTTAACCACCAGATCCAGAGTAGAGAATAAGAAAAGCAGAAGGTTGGTGTGGTACCTAGGATGTCCTAGATGTCCTTGAAAATATATCAACAAACAACAAAGAAGAAGATCAATAGTGTATTATGTGAAAAATAGTAAATTAAAGTAATAAGATCCTAGGCGGGGATCATTCCACCCAAACGTTCAAGGTGGAGCTGGACCTAAGCTCCTAAAAAGTGTACGTAATACACTAGGAGTATGTATGCCTGATATGCTTACTCTGTAAGGATGAAAGAAGCGGAGCCAATCTCCCAGGTGGTACTGTATTAGTGGTAGGTGTGTAGTACCAGGTTCATGGGACATAGGTAAACATTTTAAAACAAATAATTCATATTTGTTTCTGTATAAATGGAGAGTAAGTTCAAAATGACTTGGTAAAATCATGCTTTCAAAATAAAATTTTCATACCTGTGGGTGTAAATAAGATGGATAATTGTAAATGATACAAGCTGAATAGATCAACACCAATAAAGAGTGGTGTATAAATAAAATTCACTTATCGTTAATATATACACGACACACAGACCTCACACGCAGCACCCTCACATGGAGAAAAACCCTACAGTCACTACTACAACAGCTGCGCCTCAGGGACAAACCCTGTCGCTGGGGAACTCTGAAGGTGATCCTGTTCACACATCAGGCAGCAGCTTACAGAGTTTACAGCTATCCAGAACTGGAAACCCTCCTGCAACAGATAGGCTTTGCTGGGCACTCAGGCAAGAGAACCACGGGACTTTTCCATTTGAACCCTGCTAAGATAGCGGAATTCACCCCACGCACACCACTGTGACCAACCTCAGTGCCAAACCCAACTTGAGAACAGTGATGATCAGGGACTTACTATAGAAACCGAAACACTCCCTCCTTCCACCGCTACGAACTGACTGAAGATTTGGCTAAACAAGAATATAGAGGAGTAACTGACTACCTACAGATGGAAAACAAAATAATACAATAGTGTAGTACAATTAAAGCAAATATTAATGTGCGCCAGATAACTATGCACTCACACGATTTAGAAGTATAATATCGTAAACATCCTCTTTATTCTTGTTTGGCCTAATTGTAAATGCACCTGAAACTGTGTCTGTGAAAACTTTACTGCTCCCTCACCTAAGACCTCCTGAGTAAAACACCATTCACTATAAATTAGTTGGCATTTATATTTCAGAGTAAGACATCTACTCCACAGCTGCTGGAAGAACAGATTTTTTTTTTATTCAATGTGCACGCAGATCTGTACGGAATTTGCTATGGAACAATGCCAACATGTTATATTGGATAATGCCATTCATGTCATTCTATAAAGGTAAAACAAGCTTCCTGCAAAATATCTAGTGAACCACAGAAAATCAAAGAATATTAATCTGATATTTTGTTAAGTGCAAAGTAAAAAGAAGGTAAAAAAAGGCACAAAATAAATAAACATAAAAGCTGTCATCAAATTCACAGGAAAAGATTAATGCTTGCTGCCATTAAGGCCTGCACCCAAAGTGATACTGAGTTACATTGGAAGTATGCCAGAACACTATCACATCATATAAAATGTATACAACTCATTCTCTTTATAAAGTGAGACTAAACTTTATAAGTAACTGTTGCTTCTTTAACCCCTTAAGGACACAGCTTCCGAAGCTTGTCTTACCCGGACACAAGCCATTTTTTGCAATTTTTGCTGTTTGTGTTCAAACGTAATTTGTACCTATGTCATTTATTGCACAAACACATAATATATACCGTTTTTTAGAGGGCAAACAGGGCTTTAATTTGATGTCACATATACATAAATACATATAAAAAAATGCCCAAAAATTGAAAAATAAATTAAAAAATTTTTTTTCACAGTTTTGCCAATAATAGGGTGTGCATAATATGTCCAGCTTAGAAAAAGTAATTCAAAATAAATTAATTTATGTGTCTTGATTTATAGAGTACATAACATGTATAGGATTTCAGCTTATTTTGAAAGTTACAGGTCATAAAATAAACAAGGACTAAAATAAAATTTACATTTGCAAAAATTTTTGAAGTTGGTATTTGTCTTGTAGGTTTAGCAGCCATCACACAAAAAAATTGCCACACAAAAGTATATATTTATATAAAGTAGACATCACAGGCTATTTATCTGAGGTTAGTTTGACACTCTTTACATAGCCATCTCATCGCCAATCTCTGCTAAATATTGGAGTAAAATTGTGTTTTCTTTATTTTGGCATGTAACAAGGTTTTTGTAATGTGTATTTCGTAAAGCTGGTGTGTGCTGTTCCTGCACAGAACCCCATATTGTGTTCATCTGCATCTACCGAGTATAACAATACCCCCATTGTATTTCTTTGGCACTTTTCTGTAAAGCTACAATGCCATATAAGAGACAAGGCTATTTCAGTGTCTATAGTTAGAATTTTCGTAGATGGATTTGACGGGCTTATGTCTCATTTTAGGGTATTATAGCAGTGTGGCTGTTCAAATAACCCCACAAAGGGCTTTCATTTGATAAAGCAGACACCCCAGGGTATCTTATATGGTGTATATTGTGCCTTAACTTGTCACCATCTTTTCACCAATTTATATCAAAGTTTGTTGTGAGGGGAAAAAAATTGAATTTTTACATGTATGTTGTATTTTTGTAGAGTATTTCTTACACTTGATATGGAGCACTTGAGCAGGCTACATATTACAACTACACCATAAAGGCATACCATTTCTTAAAGAAGACATCCCAGGGTATTTCAAAAGGCACATTTTGAACCTTAGCGTGGGATAACTTTTCCGCTAGCTTGTACCAAGTGTAGTGGTAATAAGCATTTGTTCTGCTTTTTTGACAACAAAGTGAGTTTGCACAGTATGTTTTGCAAATTGTATGTGTGCTACGACTGTATAATACTTCCTATGTTGCTCAGCTATGTTGGTTGAGTACAGCAATACCCCTGTAAGTACCTTTGCTAGGTAAATGTGGACATTGGAGGGGCACATTGAGACACAGCCATTACAGTTTTTTTCCACCTTTAAATTTTTATGCTGTGTTCATGTCCCATTTTAGAGTATTTTACCAGGCTATATAATCCAAATACCCCATAAAGGCATACCATTTCATAAGGAAGACATCCCAGGGTATTTCAAAAGGCATATTTTGAACCTTAGTGTGGGATCATTTTTCCGCTAGCTTGTACCAAGTGTAGTGGTAATAAGCATTTGTTCTGCCTTTTTGACACACAAAGTGAGTTTGCATAGTATATTTTGCAAATCGTATGTTTGCTACGACTGTATAATACTTCATATGTTGCTCAGCTATGTTTACTGAGTACAGCGATACCCCCATATGTACCTTTGCCAGGTATTTGTGGACATGGAAGGGGCACATTTGAGACACAGTCATTACAGTTTTTTTCCAAACTTTGAATTTTTACGCTGTGTCCATGTCCCATTTTAGAGTATTTTAGCAGGCTATAGAATCCAACTACCCCATAAGGCATACCATTGCTTAAAGAAAACATCCCAGGGTATTTCAAAAGGCATATTTTGAACCTTGGCGTGGGATCATTTTTCCGTTAGCTTGTACCAAGTGTAGTGGTAATAAGCGTTTTTTCTGCTTTTTGACACACAAAGCGAGTTTGCACAGTATATTTTGCAAACCTTATGTGTGCTACGACTGTATAATACTATATATGTTGCTCAGCTATGTTGTCTGACTACAGCAATACCCCCGTATGTACCTTTGCCAAGTATTTGTGGATATTGAAGGGGCCCATTTGAGACTCAGCCATTCAGGTTTTTTTCTAGCTTTAAAGTTTTACACTGTGTCCATGTTCCATTTTGGAGTAGTTTAGCTGGTTGGTTATTCAAACTTCCCCACAAACACATACTATTTATTAAAGAATACACCTTGGGGTAATTCAATAGGCATACTTTGAACCTTAGCATGGGATCATTTTTTCTCTAGTTTGTTCCAGGTGTAATGGTAATGAGCATTTTTAAAAGTATTTTTTTTACTTTTTTTAAAAAAATTTACTTTTTAAAACTCGTTTTTAATCTTTTTTTGCTTATTACATTTTTTAAACTTTCCCAAACTTTCTTAAAACTTTTTTTTACAGATTTAACATTTTTGTTAAACTTTTTTTTACCGCTAACCCCTAACTAACAGTAAGCAGCACTAACAGTAAATTCCCCAATTTCCCATAACTCCCACCCACCCCAGCTAACAAAATATATAATTTTACAATATTTAAAGTAATCAATTAAATACATTGAACCCCTGAGGATTAAAAAAAAAAGTTAACCCTAAGGGGTTAAAACATTTTTGGGGATTACAGTATAATACTGTGAACTATATTTTGATCACTGTAGGTAGTGATCAACTGGCAGGGAATGGGTTAATTTTTATTAGGACTGGGTAAAGTGGTGATGGATTTTTTTTACTTTTTTCTAATTTGTAGTTTATTGAATTTTCACCATAATGGGGGGAAGGGGATTAGGGTACAGAAAGAAAGAGGGGGGGTCAAACAGTCACAGTACAGATTAGCTTTATCTGTCCTATTTGGTTATACAATCCATTCGCTTATATACATATATTGGTGGTTTGAAGTAACTTTTACGGACATTCCACATTAGTTAAGTAGTTACATTATTCTGATGTATTTATAGGTATCGAGGCAGCAGCTAACCCTTGTGCACCCCTTATTCTCTAAGTGTATCTCCCGAGACCTTTCTTGCTTGCACTTATCTTCCCTGTCCTCCATTCCTCCCCGGTCCGGGCCTCTCATCCCTTTTGTCTGTTTTTTGTTTGTGTCACTCGTCTGCTACTTTTCCCATGTGTGCCCTATATATGTAGTGGTCCGTGGTGGCTGGATGTGTAGCGGAGTGCTGGTATTTAACAGACTATCTCCACTGGTAATCCAAATAAGGCTCAGGAACAAGTAATAAAACTCAAGAGAATAATATCCACGATTAGTTAAGCAATCCAAAAGTATCCCACACGTTTCCCAATGACTGGACGACACACAGCATCAGGAGCAGAACTGAACTGAGGTTTATGTTCACATGCCTGCTTTTAAGCAATTCTCCCATGCAAGGGAGACACCCACAGTAATTATTACAGTAACCAATAAAATACGTTACCGCCCACACATCTCCTCCCCTCAGCATGACACATAATCCACTTAATCCATGTACAGTATTTCCACAGTTCCTGGATATACCCCAAATACATAGGATCCCCTGGTAGCCCTGATCTGGGTGAGTAACATACTCAAAAATCACCTAGATCGGACCAGGGGTTCAGGAGTTATGGAAGAGTAAAGTTTTGACAGTAGCCGAAAATAGTTCCATAAGGTTTGGCCTTGCGGTCGGTCTCGGTTCGTGCATATAAACGGATGAAAATACCGAATGAAATGGCTGTTGCTTGCCTTCATGTGAATCCCCTTGTTCGGATGAGTCTTTCTACCGAACGGCGGCTCGTTTGGTTGTTTCCGCACAAAGATATGGAAGTCTGGAGGTCTCAGCGGTGTTTGCTTCGTCGAGTGTCCAATTTGGGTTCCAGACACTCGACGACCAAACACCGCTGTTTGGGAGTTAAGATGGCCGCCGCCACGTGTTCGTATCCCGAATGGCGGCCACCCATAGAACAAAGTACCGATTGCCAATTAGGGGTTTGCAACATTGTTGCGAACGGTAATGAAAGGCACACTTATCCTGGGGTGGTCTGATTGTTTGGTAGTTTCACTTGTACAATAAACGGGGTGATTTTACCGAACAATCAGAGGAATGCTGCATACAAGGTGAATACATAAAATAAGCAATACATGAAAGCATATTAAAACACACGCATTTTGAGGAGCCTTAATGCAATCCGCTACAGGACGTAAATGGGGGTGTCTTTTTTTTTTGTTTTGGAGCTGGTGGTGCTGCATGGTCGGTGGTGTCTTTTCTCCAGGAACTCCATATTTCCCACTCCCCCTTATAGCAATGTGTTCGTGGGTGTAGTGTAGTATAGTGTGTTATGTATATCAATTGCTAGTCTATGTCTTGTAGGAGGTGTTGGATATTGGGGGCTTTGGTGGACTTCCAAGATCTCGCTATTAGTTTTTGCGCAGTTAGCAGGACATGGTACATTATTTTACTTGACTTGACAGGTACGTCAGTGGGGATGTCTAGTAAAAGGAAGGTCAAAGGTTCAAAGTTTACGTCGGCCCTGGTGATCCTGGCGATAATTTGGTGTATCTCTCTCCAGAACCCCACCAATCTTGGGCATCCCCACCAGATGTGTAGAACCGATCCCAGGTCCTGTGTGCATCTCCAGCATGTCGGGGGGTGTGTGGGTACAACCTATGAAGGCGGGTTGGTACCATATACAACGTATATAGTGTTTTTTGGTATTGCTCTATAAGTGGGGCGGACTTGATCAACCTCTTGATGGAGGATGTAGTGTGTTTCCATTTACTCTCGGCTATGTTGGTGTTTAGGTCGCAGGCCCATTGTTTTGCCTGTGTTGAGGCATAAAATGGTTGGTATGGTTGGATGAGTTTGTAACATTCTGATAGCGTTTTGAATTTAGGTGGGGGTACCCCTGATATCCCCATATTCTCCCAGGTAGTGGGTTCCACTTTCGGGCAGTGCTCTTGTGACCGTTCCTTGCTTTGTCTGCTTAAAAAGGATTGAAGTTGTATATATGAGTATTGCGATGTGCGTGGGATGTTGTAGAGGGAGCAGAGCTTCGTGAAGGTCATTAATTTGCCCTCCGCGCATATGTGTGACAGGTGGGTAGCTCCCTTTTCTTTCCACAGCGTTGCGTGAAATGTTGGGATGCAGTAAGTGATAGCTTCTATGGGAGTTGCCATAGAGAGTGGATAACCGGACTCAAGATGTGTTCTCTGGGTTTCCCAGATTTGTAGTGCTAATACGAGTTGTGATGGCATGGTCGGGATGGCTGGTCTAGTGTTTTTAGTCAGCCACAACAGATTAGCGACTTGTAAGGGACCAATAGCTAGGTTCTCCATTTTAACCCATTGGGGTTCATTCTCTTTGACAAGATGTGCCAATAAGGAGGTCAATACTGCGGCCTGGTAATATGATTTTACATGTGGGAATGCCATCCCGCCACGCCTCGTTGGGGCCATTAACAATTTTTGTGAAATTTGTGCCGCTCCCCAGGTGAACTGCTGCATTTTAGTCTGTACCCTCTTGAAGTATGATTGTGGCACTCGCAGGGGACGGTTTCTAAATAGTTATTGAAGTGTCAGCAATATGGTCATTTTCAGTGCTATTATGCGCTCTGTCCAGGATAAAAATACCTTGCCCCAGTCCTTCAGAACCTCTGTACATTCATTCCAGACCCTATTATAGTTAGCCAGAAACATATCACTTGGGTTTTTGGTAAACGTTAGACCTAGATATTTTATATCAGTCTTCCTCCATTCAAATGGATAGTCTCTTCGCAATTGTGCTAGTACGTGCTGGTTCAGGCGGAGCCCCAGTGCTTGTGTTTTAGTGGTGTTGAGGGAGTAGTAGGACAGTTTCCCATATTCAGTGATTCATGATGTGAGGTAGGGATTTTTCAGGGTTGGAGACATAAAGTAAGATGTCAATGCACTAATTTTTATCTGTCTCCCATGCCAGTTTGCCCATGTTGGGTTCTAATCACTATAAGTAAAGGCTCCAAGGCCAGTAAGTGAGCAGGGGAGATAGGGGACATCCCTGTCTCGTGCCATTCGTGATCTTAAATGAGTTTGATAGAAAGCCAGCTTGTATTACTTGGGTTGTGGGGTGAGAGTACAGGGCAAAAATTTGTCTAATGAGTTGTTGTAGGAACCCATATCTCTCCAACACCTGGGGGAGGAAGGGCCAACCCAAGCGGTCAAAGGCTTTTTCATGATCCAAGTTAAGAGCAGTCTGCCTGGGCCCGACCCCCTCATCCTCTCCATTATGAGAGATAGCTTCTGGGTATTGTCTAGTCCCTGTCTCCCCAGTACAAACCCTGTTTGGTCATCGTGGATAAGTGTTGGGAGGATTCCGCCCATTCTGGAGGCCAATATTTTAACATAAATCTTGGCATCCGTGTTCAACAGCGAAATGGGTCGAAAGTTTTTGCATAGGTCTGGGGGTAACTATTGTGGCCAGAAGCATCTCAGGTGGGAGTTCCCCTGTTTCTGTCGCTGTCCGAAATATCCGCCGAGTACTTCCGCAAATTATTTATAGTATGCATTGGGTAAGCCATCTTTTTCCCATAGGTAGGTGTTTTATGGTGTCTAGTACCTCGTCGAGGGTAATGGGCTTGAGTAGAGCTTCGATTTGGAACTTATCTATGCGTGGGAGGGGGAGTTTTGTCAGATATGTGCGAATAGATGTTTAGTTCAGGGGGCGACGTTATTTTGGTCTCTTAGGTTGTACAGTCCAGAGTAGTATTTTGCGAACTCCTGTGAGATATCTAAGGGGTTTTGTATTTTGCTACCATCAATGCTATGCAGGTAAGTGATTTTGGAGGCTGCTAGTCTCGCCCTCAATCAGTTGGCTAGATGTTTCGTGGCTTTCCCGCTATGATGGTATGAAGTTGTTTTCATTTTATGTAGGAAGCATGCAGTTTTTGCTGTGTTTAGTTCAGTTAGTTGGTCCGTCAGAGTTTGGACCTGATTTGCTAGGGTTTGGGAGGGGTTTAGTTTGTTGTGGGCAGTTGCTACTGCTAGTTGTTTCTGGCATTCTAATAGGGTTTTTTTGTTTGTGTTTCTTAAGGTGGGATGAGCGTCTAATAAATAGGCCTCTCACGACGGCCTTGTGTGCCGACCACACTGTTTGGTCTGACACATTGCCCACACAGTTCATTTGAAAGTAGTCAGTGAGGTCAGTCGTCATTTGGTTTATGAAAGTTTGGTCCTCCAATAGTGATTCATTTAACCTCCAGTTCCTTCTTCCTTTAAATTGAAATGAGTCGTACAGTTTGAGATACACTGGGATGTGATCCGACCAAGTTATGCCGCCAATAGTACAGGTCGAAACCTGGGCCAGTGTGGGTTGGTCTCCATAAAATGTGTCTATACGGGTGTATGTATTATGTACTTTCGCGTGAAAGGAGTAATCTCTCTCCCCAGGGTGGAGTACTCTCCAACTGTCATACAAGTTATACAGTGTGAGCCGTTTAGCCAACAATTTACTCATGGATGTCATGCTTTCCTGTCTCATTCCCTGAGGGAGCACTGTTTTGTCTTCCTCAGGAGCGTAATAAAGTTAAAATCCCTGCATAATACCAGCCCTCCCAATCTTTGTTTTTCAATTTCTTGTAGTAAGCGCCTGAGGTATTTCTCTGTACCTGTGTTTGGGAAATATGCGGAAACCAGAGTATATTGAACTTTATTAAAGAGACCCACCAGAAGGATATATCTCAACAAGTTTTGCGTGTTCTATAAACGCAACATCTTTGTGTATTAAAATGGATGTCCCTTTGGTCTTATTCTCTCATCCATTTTCATTTCTGTCTGTGATGTGCGGGTTCCCATCTCCTGCATTTCCTTTCGAAGTTCAAATGACAGCTCTTGAAGCTGTTTTTTCATATTACTTTGAATGTTTTCTGTGAATCAGCCATCATTTCCCGGATGCCCCCCATCGTTAGTGGCTGCTCATCTGCTGTGCAAGTTGGGGATGTCTGTGGTGAGAGGGAGTTTTCCTGCTTTCTCTGGTCACCGCCATCTTGTGCGGGCTCCTGGCCTTCTCGCTGCTTGTAAGCCGCAGTTTTTGTTAAGAAGAACAAGGCCCGATCAGACTTCCCTGGCTTGGCTCTTGTCGCTGGGACATTGCTGCTACCGTCCCCGAGCGTTTCGTGTGGTCTTTACTCAGTGTACCGCTTGTGTGTTGCTCTTTATTGGTTTCTGTGCCTGGAGCTGCTCCTACATGCGTCCGTTCAGCTCCGGCGTTAGGCCATGCCCCCTTTTTTAACTTTTTAAAAAAAACTTTATTAAAACATTTTTTGTAACTTTTTAAAACCTTTTTTAAAAAATTCTAATCTTAACCCCTAGCTAGCCTAACACCAAATTCCTCAATTCCTCACTAACTTCCACTCACCCCAGCTAGCTAAATATATCATTTTAATATATTTATTTTATTTATTTATTTTTTATTTTTTTCACGTCAGAAATTGGTCTTTAATTAATGCCTCTTTATCTCAAGAGTAGCTTCATCAAGTACCAAATCATTATTTGTTTTCTTTTTCTTTTCATTGCCTCACTCAAATTCTTTTTTACATAAAAAAAGAAAACTCAGTATGAATACTAAAGTGAAAAAAAAGAAAAAATTAAGCAAAATAACATATATATTTTAATATATTTAAATTAATTAATAAAATAAAATTAACCTCTGAGGGTCACAAAAAAAAAGTTGACCTTCAGGGGTTAAAAAAAAAAAATCAGATCACAGTAAAATGTAGTCCCTGCCAATTGATCACTGTAGTTTTTTATTTAGAATGGGTAAAGGGGGGTGGGATGTTAAACTAACTATTTGTTTTTTCACAAAGCAAGAAGATCAGCACTGATCCATCTCCTTGCACTTCACACAGAACGTGGAAGAGCAGATCGTGAGTCCCTGCAACACATGTGCTCGCTCTGACAGGCTGTCAGAACGATCACTGCTGCAGGGACAGCACGATCGTGTGCTCCCGGCCTGCTTCGAATACCGTGTCGTCATCCCCACTCATCCCATTAAGGTCTTAGCCTTCCAGCTGAAGTGGTAGAGGTTAACACAGTAAAGGAGTTTAAGCATGCATGGGATAGGCATCAGGCTATCCTAACTATAAGATAATGCTAGGGACTAAAGAAAGTATTTAGAAGATTGGGCAGACTAGATGGGCCGAATGGTTCTTATCTGCCGTCACATTCTATGTTTCTATGTTTCTATGTTTCTCTTCCCCCCTCTCCTTCTATGGTTTGTCACCCTCCTGTCCCTTTTTGGTTCTCTGATGCCAGCTCACTGCTCTCCTTCTAGCATGGCCAAGCCATGGACCGTGGTGGACGAGCTTCAGTTTCCTTTACCCGGACTGACAGGAAGCTATTTGGCGCTCCTTGTCAGACCAGGTATGGGAAACAGAGGTTCCTCTACCATGATCCACAGCTCAGCCACACTACATGCAGTGACCAACAGGAGGAGCGTGCTGTGCAGTGTGCTCCCTTCCTGTTAGTTACCCTGAGACTGCCCTCCCTCATCCCCCCAATTAGTGCACCTTTGGCAGCTAACTGATTTGCCTAGTGGTCACACCGGCCCTGCATTTTACATATGATCCCACACAGCTGATCAGACTTTAGGTATGTGGTGTTCATTTCAGATAAACATAAGAAAGTATAAGCACAAGACAATGTAATTTAACTATAAATGGTGGAATTAGCCATGTTAGTAACCATTAGCTAAGTACATAAAAATGAGGCATTGAGTGCCTGGGAAATGCATATACAATTACAATAATTTAAAACATGTCATCATATTCTCCAGCACTGTACACAAAGAAACAAAAAACTTCTCAACATGTATAATTGTTTTAATTAAAAAAATAAACATTAGTGCACCTTTACAAGAAAGCCATGTAAATATTAATTACAAAGAGCAATGTTTTTAGATGCATCCTTTTCACTAGTATGCAATAAGAAATGCAATACTACAACTATGTGATAATGAAAGCAGCCATCGGATATGTTAAACCCAGGAGCAAATAGTGGGCATAAATTCTCTATTTTTTCCCATGGGATAACCTCCTGTGCTATCCATCATTATATAATCAGATCATCTGATGTGCTAGATAGGGTATATTTATTGGTAAAAGTGGTGTTTTTTAATTGTTAATACCCATTGCAACAATTGAGACAGCAGTGTTGAAGCTTGTATTTTTAAAAATGTATCTTCAGTCTTCAAATTAGATTTCCACACAATAGCTTTGTAATAAGGTATGTTGATATAGATCAGTAGTTTTAGTTATGTCTTAATAGAAATACATACATGAAATTGATGTTTTGTCCTAAATTGTTGTGTTCTATGTGCCTGTCCATAAGATTCAATAAACAGCATGCAGTCATGCACACTTGCAGCATAAAAAAAAAAACGTGATAATGTTTATGCGCAATAGTTCCTCTACAGTACCTATTGCAGAACATTTTCTCATTCATATAGGCTACTACTAAAATTTAAAAAAATTTAACCTTCACACTGTGTGTCTGAAAGTAAATACTATCTGTAAATAAATTAAGTCATTTACCCCCACTCACCGGGACAGAATTGTGCCAGATGAGCATAACCAAGATCACTAATTATAATATATTTAAAGAATCATTCTCCTCTGAGTTAATAGGAAATGGATAATCAATGTTGTTAATTTTCTTTAGTTTAGTTTTCTATTAAACACCTAGGTGTATTTGCACTACCTATAGAACATATTAAAGAATAATAGTACATTTAAGAAATATATAACCAGTAGATTTGCTTTAGTTTGTCTGCTGCAAACAATATTAAAATCACCAGTATATTTATAAAAAAAAAAACATTAAGCAGAGACAGTTCATTTATAGGACAGACAATGTTGAAAGAAGACAGATAAGTGCCCATTTATATAAGGTTGATATAATGTGTCAGATGGAATACATGAATGTCTAGAAATTAAATATTGTTATTCTTAGTCAGTTTTGGAATATGAAAGTTTTTTAACTCTGAAACCTAATCTTCGTTTTGAAGGTCCCTGAAGACCAATATCAGAAGTAGTGTCATGCAAATCATGTCAACCATTAACGACAGCATAAAAGGACAATATCAATGTATGACCAAGGCATATTTTTTTTTTAAATTGAAGATTTTTATTTTTCCAATAATGGGTAACTCGGGGGTCCAAGGCATATTTTAAATAAATGTCTTACCATTGAAAAATGTTTAAAGTCTCCTGAGAGACGTCTGCATACAATGTTATCAATAAGATATTAAAACTAATCTAGACTTTATATTTCAATTAGTCAGCGCATTTAAGATCATGTCCCTTTTGACATGTAACTAAAACCATTACTTCAAGAAGCAAATATATTTTTAGCTGTGGGAAAAATATTGCAAGACTAAAAATCTGTCAGCTAGTGAGTAAAGTGCAAGTTAAGAAGTCAAGGGTGTGTCCATATTGTCTAATTAAATTAGATAAGATGGATTAATGATTAGAGATGGGATTTTGTTGGATGTAATCACTTTATGTGCAGATGTTACTGCAACCCATTGTTTCCAAAGCTAATATGTTTCTATAATCAAACCATAAACACTCTGAGTTTTAGTGTCCATAATCTAAGATCCCATATATTTTGTGCATCTGGCTATCTTTCCCTATATCGTCATTATCATCATCATAACTATGTGAAAAGTTGTTTATGTGTTTGGACAATCAGCTAATCATTACCATCTCTCTTTTATATGATTAGCTGATTTTAGGTTGTTCGTAGAATATTTTGATTGGCATTTTCCCCGGATTCTTTGCAACCATAACTAAAGCTTATGTTTGAAACATTTAACAACATCAGCAATATACTCTTTCATATCGTAGGATTTAATAAGTCCACCAGGACTTACTTTTTCTTTTACTCCTAATGAATATCCACAAAATCCTTACTTAATCCCAGGCAGAGTACAAGAGAGGATGCATTGAGAAATCAACATTGAAGTAACAATTGAACTATGCCAAACCACTATCCCTCAGTTTTCAGACACTTTTTGTAAAATAGTGGCAGTGTTTTTCAGGTCTAGCAAATTACAGGCTTTTGTATATAAATATCTTGCATTTTTTGGAGAACGTTATTGATTTGAGCGAAATGTTCTTGATTTTTATATTACGGACTTATTCACCAGATGGCTTTATTCCCTACTGTATTCATTAACATGAATTATTATCTGTTGATTTAATAGTGCAGGGCTCTCAGTTGTGTTGAGAAAGAAAAATGAAATATAATATGATAAAAAATAATTATTAATGAGTGAATGTGAGGGCTCTGCTTTTCCAGCGTCTTATCATTGTGTCTTTTCTATGATGTTTTTATTATTTACTTAGTTTAGGTCCTTTTTATTATATTATCTTTGGGATTTTATTTTATTAATTTACAGCATACTACTTAGCGATTAAGATATTCAAGAAAGTAAATGATGTTAAAAAAAACAAAAAAACAAAGGCAATAGATTAGCAGTGGCATCGATAATTTGAACTGAGCATGTTTTAGGCGGATCGATACTCTGAAGGAATCCTAGGTTGCATATGATAACATATAAGAAAAGTATAGGAAATGCATCAAATAACTGTCCAGTGTATGATGATATCTTCGGTTGCAACACTGATTAACCACAATACAATACATTATATGTTATATTTTAATTATAACTTGGAATAAAATTTGTGGATTTTAAAGGAATATAGTGATTTTTGGCATTGATTTTTCTTTGTTACTTATATTATGCCACTTATTTGACTATGATATGCCACACGAAAACACTAACACCACTTTAAAGTCTGATGAAGATGGGGACAAACACTACCAAAGAACACTACTAACATTGGTAACATCTCAATCTCATAGCTTCTAGCAATACATAAGAGACCAAAATATACAAAAACTAAGCCAAATATAAACAGATTGAATTGTGGCCTGAATAGACCTTTTTTCTTTTTTTTACGTTAAGAGGCTTTCTCTGTGGGGCTCAAAGTCCCACAGTAGGCTATACCACCTCCAAACTCCATTGGGTAAAATATGTTTTGTCAGAGCAAGTACAAGTGTAGCTTTAGAATAACCTTAATAAATTATTCAGGAATGCCAATTTAATAGACCTATTTTACATTAAGACCTCAAATAATCCCATGAATTCTTTCTCTTTGCATAATATCTAATACAGGTGATACTCGAAAAATTATAATATCATGCAAAAGTTAATTTATTTCAGTAATGCAACGTAAAAGGGGAAACTAATATATGAGATAGATGCAAAGCAAGATAGTTCAAGCCGTGATTTGTCATAGGTGCGATGATTATGGCTTACAGCTCATGAAAACCCCAAATCCACATCTCAGTAAATTAGAATATTGTGAAAGTGCAATATTCTAGGCTCACAGTGTCCCACTCTAATTAGCTAAGTAAGCCATAACACATGCAAAGGGTTTCTGAGCCTTTAAATGGTCTCTCAGTCTGGTTCAGTAGGAATCACAATCATGGGGAAGACTGCTGACCTGACAGTTGTGCAGAAAACCATCATTGACACCCTCCATAAGGAGGGAAAGCCTCAAACGGTAATTGCGAAGAAAGTTGGATGTTCCCAAAGTGCTGTATCAAAGCACGTTAATAGAAAGTTATGTGGAAAGGAAAAGTGTGTAAGAAAAAGGTCCACAAGCAGCAGGGATGACCGCAGTCTGGAGAGGATTGTCAGGAAAAGGCCATTCAAAAGTGTTGGGGACTTTCACAAGGAGTGGACTGAGGGTGGAGTCAGTGCATCAAGAGCCACCACACATAGATGGATCCTGGACATGGGCTTCAAATGTTGTATTCCTCTTGTCAAGCTGCTTCTGAACAACAAACAACGTCAGAAGCGTCTTACCTGGGCTAAAGAAAAACAGACCTGGTCTGTTGCTCAGTGGTCCAAAGTCCTCTTTTCTGATGAGAGCAACTTTTGCATCTCATTTGGAAACCAAGGACCCAAAGTCTGGAGGAAGAATGGAGAGGCACACACTGCAAGATGCTTAAAGTCCAGTGTGAAGTTTCCACAGTCTGTGTTGATTTGGGGTGCCATGTCATCTGCTGGTGTTGGACCACTGTGCTTCATTAAGTCCAGGGTCAATGCAGCCGTCTACCAGGAGATTTTGGAGCACTTCATGCTTCCTTCCGCAGACGAGCTTTATGGGCATGCTGACTTCATTTTCCAGAAGGACTTGGCACCTGCCCACACTGCCAAAAGCACCAAAGCCTGGTTCAATGACTGTGGGATTACTGTACTTGATTGGCCAGCAAACTCGCCTGACCTGAACCCCATAGAGAATCTATGGGGCATTGCCAAGAGAAAGATGAGAGACATGAGACCAAACAATGAAGAAGAGCTGAAGGCCACTATTGAAGCATCTTGGTCTTCCATAACACCTTAGCAGTGCCACAGACTGATAGCTTCCATGCCATGCCGCATTGAGGCAGTAATTGCTGCAAAAAGGGCCCAAACGTAGTACTGAGTCCATATGCATGCTTATACTTTTCAGAGGTCCAATATTGATCTATGCACACTCCTTGTTTTATTGATTGCATGTAATATTCTAATTTACTGAGATTGTGAATTTGGGGTTTTCATGAGCTGTAAGCCATAATCATTGCACTTATGACAAATCATGGCTTGTACTATCTTGCTTTACATGTAATACACCTATCTCATATATTAGTTTCCCCTTTTACTTTGCATTACTGAAATAAATGAACTTTTGCACGATATTCAAATTTTTCGAGTATCACTTGTAAATTAATGATTTTGCTGGTGTTGTCAGATGCTTGTCGCTGTGGGACAAAGACTTCTTGCTCAGGTGAGATTAGGATTGGCAGTAGTCGGTTCAGTCATTTTTGCACATAATTTAATGTTAGCATTAAGTAACGAGATGGGGCAGAAATTAGAACAGTTAGCTGTAGACATTTTGGGTTTGGGAAGAGTTATAGTATCAGTTTCCAAAACTTTGGGCTGAATGCAGTCCAAATCTTTAATATTATTAAATAGGGCTGTGAGATGAGGGACAATTTCAATTGCGTATGTAGTGAAGTAAAAATTGGAGAACCTATTCAGACCAGGTGCCTTGTGTTTAGGTAGACGGTAAATGGTTGGCTGCACTTCATTAGAGAAGTGTTTGAGGTTCAGACATTCGTGGGAGGATGACATCTGCCAGAAAGGTCATAATCTTATGGTCTCTTATGGAATACTGAGAAATGTTGCAAAGACTTGCATAGAAATCGGCAAAGTTGTTAACTATTTTAAAGATGCAGTATTTTCGATTCCAACTTGCTTTTAATTTTGAAGCAAGTCCTTTTTCTAGCTTTGTTGCTTTGAGAATAATAGATCAAGCCCAGTATTCAAACCAACATTATGTGCGGTATGTGTGTAAGCCCTGGATTTCTAGATGTGTATAGAAAATCTGTGACAAGGTTCTTGTCAGGGGTTGGTCTTATTTTGCGCCTCCAATCACGCTTTGTGTTATTCTGCTTCTTGCTAAGCGATCTATGGTACATGAGAGAGAGCCATGGATAATAGCTTTGTGTGCTAGCCAAGTGTTAAAGACAATCTACAAATTTTATGTGTTGTTATAAAAATGTCCCAGGAGATGGAAGTCTTGATATTAGGGTTCCTTCACAGTGAATCAGTTTGCCTCCCGTGCCAGGTGATGAGCAGTGAGCATGGTAAGAGTAGTACGATCTTACCATGCTATGGTGACAAACTTTGTAGCAGTTATGATTTGTAACTCAATCAGGCCCGGACTGGCCATCGGGCATACCGGGCAAATGCCTGGTGGGCCGCGATGGCCGTGGGGCCGAGGCCGGCAGGGAGATCACAGGATCTCCCCTGCCAGCCCGTGCAGGGCCAGCGCTATCCGAGCGCCGGCCCCGCTGTGTGTCTCCACGGGCCGGTGGGGAGATCAGAGATCTCCCTCACCGGCCCACAGACAGGGAGATGCGGCCGCTGGCTGGGTGAGGGAGGGAGGGAGGACCCGGCGGAGCTCTAACAAGCAGCTCCGCCGGGTCCTCTCGCGGGATTCTGAGCGTTGCCGCGGCAACGCTCAGCTCTCGCGAGAGTGAACTCTAACCCGCAGGTTAGAGTTAACTCTCACCACTGGACCACCAGGGAAGCATGCGAGAACGGATCTCCTCCCCCCCCTCCCAGGATAAAGGTAAAAAGGGAGGGGAGGGGGAAACACATAACTTTTTTTTATTTTTTATATTAATAAATAAAAAAAAATTATTTAAAATAAATTCCCTAATAGCCCCCTCACACACACAGCACACCCCAGACACCCACAGCACACCCCAGACACCCACACAGCACACCCCAGACACCCACACAGCACCCCCCAGACACCCACAGCACACCCCAGACACCCACACAGCACCCCCCAGACACCCACACAGCACCCCCCAGACACCCACAGCACGCCCCAGACACCCACAGCACCCCCAGACACCCACAGCACCCCCAGACACACACACAGCACCCCCAGACACACACACACAGCACCCCCTTACACACACAGCACACCCCAGACACCCACACAGCACCCCGGGACACCCACAGCACCCCGAGACACCCACAGCACCCCCAGACACCCACAGCACCCCAGACACACACACAGCACCCCCAGACACAAACAGCACCCCCCAGACACAAACAGCACCCCCCAGACACACACACACACCACCCCAGACACACACACACACACACCCCCCCAGACACACAGCACCCCAGACACACACACAGCATCCCAGACACACAGCACCCCAGACACCCACAGCACCCCCAGAAACCCACAGCACCCCCAGACACAAACAGCACCCCAGACACCCACAGCACCCCAGACACACACAGCACCCCCCAGACACACACAGCACCCCTGACACACACAGCACCCTCAGACGCAGACAGCACCCTCAGACGCAGACAGCACCCTCACTACCACACACACACATATATATATATATATATATATATATATATATATATAAATAAAATAACCCTCAGTGAGTTAACAGACAAAGAAAATTAGAAACCTAGAATGGGACGGCAGATAAAAACACCCTCACACACAGCACCCCTCTTACACAAACACACTGCGCACCTCACACATACAATACGTCCAAATATATTCTAAATATATATACACACACACACTACAGCACCCCTCACACTGCACCACTACACACATAACGCTCCAGATACACGCTAGATCCCTTACCCTATATGCACTCTTAATCCTCTACACACACACACACACACACACAATCTTCTATACACACTCTGGGTCCTTTACACACACACACTACATTCCTTGTAAGCAAACACATGCAACATTCTCTAAACACACCCTCTCTACAACCCCTACACACGCTACGTCACCTATACACACACACTACTGCCCGTATGTACACACTCGCTACATCCCCTATAACACTATGCCCCTATACACGCACTCTCTACAACCCCTAGCCACATATTACACCACAAAATTGACCTATTTATACAATACCACACCACACTCTACACACACGCAATCCCACAAGCATGCGCCAAACACATGCACCATACACTTTCCTGGCCCTTTTGTCCTCTGGTATCCCACTTGTGGAGACACCAGAGACAATTTAAAAGCTAACACAGCGAAAGCATGTTATTACATTTGCTTGCGCTGCGCAGAACAAATTCAGGGCCTTTTTCTAATGCTAGAGCTCTTCAGCGGGGCTCTGTGCATTGAACCAACATGCTCACTTTGAGAGGGGGCGTGTTGTCATTAGTGATGACAAAACACACCCTCTCTGGCCCCGCCCCCTTCTTGGGGGGCCGCTCTAATTGAAAAATGCCCGGGCCTAATTTTTTTCCCAGTCCGGCCCTGAACTCAATAGAATCAACTAGATATAGGCCAGTTCTACAGTATTTGTTTTTGTTGTCATACAAGAAAAAGGTATAATTGCGATTAATGGGATAGAATTTATACCGGGTCATGTAGATCAGACTGGATTAGAAGAGAGGAACATTTGCTGCTCATATGTTTTTTTGAGTGGATGGATGCTTATTGTAGACATCATGTGTATCCAGAAGATGACCAAGAACACAATTAAAGTCACTGCATATGAAGAGTCTGCTTTTATGCATAGATTTAACCTTGGAGATGCTTTTAGCACAAAACTGAATTTGGTTGGAGCATGAAGCGTATAAAGAGACAAAATGAATGGCTCAGTGGGGAGTCCTGCTAGGAAAATAAGTCAATCTTCCTGATCTGAATGTTTAACTTGGAGATGGAAAATGGGCATGATGAGCTGCTACGTAATGTGGTGAAAAGAATTTTGGAGGGTTTCATCCAAAAACATTATTCTTCTAAACACAGACAATAGCAGCATTAACTTTCTTTGCCATCCTTTATGAGAGGAGTTAAACCTCTCATAATGATTAATTGATTGATGATTAATTTAAGCATGTGTGTGATAGACATGAGGCTATCCTAGTTATAAGATAAGGCCAGGGACTAATGAAAGTATTTAGACAGTTGGGCAGCCTAGATGGGTCAAATGTTTTTTATCTGCCATCACATTCTATTTTAATATGGCATTGGGTAATATACATGCTGAACTGAACACATATAGCTTTGGCAGGTGGAACAATATACACACCTATTTGTATTATTGGGAAACATGAGAAGCTAGCCAAATGAGGGGTTTTGCCCCAATATGACTCAAGGCCAAAAATGTTGCATAATGTATATATAAAAACACAAAATATATACAGATAATTAAACATGAATGTACAACTGTAACTGGGAGTAAGAAGTGACGTATCATGCCCCCTATAGAAAGGTTTATTTCTTTATTTTTTGTTTGTTGATATTATTTATTTTTTTGTGGCCTTTTTTGTGCTTTACTATTTTTTTTATTTTTGTGTACGTTTACCTTGTTTAAAAATGATTATAGTAAGAAGTGATGTATCATGCTCCCTATAGAAAGGTTTATTCCTTTATTTTTTGTTTGTTGATATTATTTTTTCTTTTTTTGCCCTTTTTTGTGCTTTACTATATATTTTTTTTTGTGTGTGTATTTTTACCTTTTTTTTTTATTATTAATGTTACGGTACCCTCAGCATCAAATGCACAAACCGCCGTTTAGTGAATCCTTCCCTCTTGCAATAACACAGGCTTCATGCGTATCAAGTACAATCATACGAACCACAAGCAGGGGAACGCTGTAATCTCCCGAACGGGATCCGTACGGGCACTTCACTTCACGAGCTCCAAACTCACGAATCGCCAATAGTAGCCGAACGCATATATCTCCTAAGCGGCTAATAATCCCATCCGGCAGTCTCTAGTCGTCAGTAATAAATCCCCCCCAATAACGAGATCAAGCTCCGCATTGAGGGTAAAACATGAACTGGCTTTACTGTGGGCTACCTGCCCGTATTTATGCAGGTCTCCCACTTGGTGGACACTCCCCTAGGGGACCAAATGGGAGACTGTAACAATAGACAGACATATGGCAGGTTAGGACCCACAGACACAGAATATTCCCAGCATGCATTAGTATTTCCCCCCTCTGCCCTGGAGATAATTGAGAAGTAATTCAATTATCTCCAGGACAGAGGCAAATCGCCATTTTAAATTCAACACAGAAAAACACATAAAAATATATAACTTTACAATTGTCGAATGTTACCCATTCGTATCACATATCCCCAGATAGCCTGGATCTGAGTGCATATTATTGGCAAATAGCGCTCAGATCCCATACGTATATTTCAATCGCCATGGAGTCAAAGTCTATTACAGTCTTTCGGTATGCGATTGACTGCATGGGAAGGCTATCTGGGTTAAGTCAATTCGTGCGTTTAAAACTCCCGAACGGCCGGTGTTCGTATACTTTTGTCGATTGAGAAGGGAGGTCGGCGGCTTCAGCGGTGTTCGACAGAAAAAGTGTCCGTTTTCAGTTCCATGAAATCAATGCCGAACACCGCTGGTCTTTCGCATGGTTTAAAATGGCCGCCGCCTCATGGTCGACATACAAACGACGACCACCCTGTATTCGGTTTTAATTGAGAAGTGTCTGCAGTTAACCACAACGTTCTTATTGGGATCAAGAGGTTAACCATCAGCACACTTCTCTTCTGGGTGGCCGTCCGTTCGGTAGTTTGTTCGGCAAAAAACGTCCATTATACGAACAGAGGCATACGAATGAGTAATTCCACGAAAACGGCAAAACAGACGAACCAGCAATCCCAGGTTATACAGATGGATCTGTCACAATTAATTTTTTTAAAGTTTGTTTTGTTGTTTCATGTGTTTTTTTGTGTGTGTTTTTTTTAATAATGTACTAGGCAAATCAGAAATGTTTTAGCATAACAACTGTAACAGGTATAAAAGGTACCAGCAGAGACTACGGTGGATATCACTTGAGAGGAATTTGGAGAATTATCAAACCAGCTATAGATGTCAGGCTCCTGAATATCTTCATCTGGGAGATCTCGCCATCTTCCATGGTGACAACAGGATGAGTAGTGTTGAAATTGTGGCACAAATTTCATGTTGTGCTAAAGTCAAGTGTTTAGATTTGGTCAAGTCAGAGAACCATTTTCCATGTTTGTTGTATCTCACACATGCCTTTTGGCTTGGTTTGAAATGTTTGTTTGGTTTTCAGAAATGCCTGACTTCTTGTTATCTATCTATAAAGGCCAACTTTATGCAGTGACCAGGTTATAGCTTACCCATGCAAAGTTTCTCCAATCTCTTGGGTATCTCTTCAGCTCCATTAGAATAGTTGTTGGCCTCTTGCTTTTTTCACTAACTGATGTCATTCTTACCTGATCAATACGTTTTGGTGGACAGCTTCCTCTAAGCAAAGTCACAGTTGTGCCATATTGTTTAATTTTTTTAGTAATCTTTTTAATGATGCTTTGGAGGAATTTAAAATTGTGTGTAATGTTTTAATAACTCAAGTTCTTACAGTATTTCTCCTGAACTTTCTCCAATACTTATTTTCATAACTCATTGCATGATGCTGTCTTTATAGATGTGGTCTAACTAAAGTGTGTCCGTAATTTTTAAATTTATTGGCAATTTCACAGCGTTTTAATGCAATGTACGCTTACATATTTTCTATAACTTACATATCAATGCTTTTGCTAATTAATAATACAGTTTTTATGCTAAGCCTAATATTAAATAAAATTAAAATATAGTTTTCACTGCAGTATATATTTTGCAATCTCTTGTATCCAGCAACCTCTGTCTTGATTTTTTTTTTACTGCCATGCAAAATATCACCATCTCTATGATTCAGCATGTTTATTATCACCTGTGAACTTCTGAACGGTATACATAACGTTCAAAATAGCTTTTACCATTGAGTTGTGAATCTTTGTTACAGAGACATTTTGCTAACTACATACATTTTAACACTGATTTATATTAGAAAGACAAGAGGTAAATCAACTTTCAGTGAAGATAGCCATGTGAAGGCCTTAGTGTAGTAAGTGGCTTGTTGCCCAGATCATCGTATTTCATGCTAGCAAAACACAAGTGTCTTTTACATGTATAATTCATATGTTTGGCAAGATTAGGAATAATAAATATTTTATATACATAGCATTGCTTTTTATTTCTAAGACCAAACTCAATGTTATCTTTAATTTTTGTTGGTCAAATATTGCTTTACGGCATGTGTAAGAAATTATGACCATCTTACAAGGTTAATTCTTTGGGAAATATCGAAAATTAAACCACACAGACAAGTCTATGTAAACATAATGCACTCTCTGCAAGGTCTTGTAGGCTGGTGATGCACACCTTATGCCCATCCACCCATCCCATTCTCTTTCCAACGGTAGGTGGTATACTTTACTAGTTCTTTGCACAATGTAATAAGATTCTACCATGATCATGCCAAGGTAAATTCAAGCTTCAGCACATGGATCCTCCTTTAACTGAATATAACTTCTTAGTAGATGAGCACTGCTCTGCTATGCGACTGGATAGCTTTACTCCATTAGCTCTCATAAACCCAGGTTTGTCTACTAAATTATTTTTTTACACTTTAATCTAAGGTGGGAACATGTAATTGGTTGGGTTTAAACCTAGATAATTGTATTTCAATGGAAGACCAAACTAGTTAGGGTGGGTTGGAGAGATTTTGAACTGTTTTCTGGATATTAAGATGTTCCAGGAACTTAAAACATATTTAGTATTTAATACTATTACTAATTATGTTTTATGTACCTGGAACATCCTTAATGGCGTATGAGCCTAAAGTGACTGGCTAAGGAGAAAAAAATACAAAAAAAAATATATATATATATATATATATATATATATTTGTAGTCGGGGCAATTTAGCCGAACAGAGAAATCTTAGCACAATACAATCATAACATCTATGAGTAGGCACCAGTCGGTTGTGGTGTGCCGAAACCGACAGAGCAGTAGACCTGTAATAAAAGGGGGCCCACCTTAGAGGGTGTTATAAGTAGAGGGAGCGGTGGGAGGGGTGACTCGCCAGACCAGCAACGGTAAGGTGGGAGTGGATTGGTGGCCCTTTTAAAGGTGAACCAAGCCCCTCCCACAACTCCAGGCCAAGCCTTCAAATTTGTAGTCGGGGCAATTTAGCCGAACAGAGAAATCTTAGCACAATACAATCATAACATCTATGAGTAGGCACCAGTCGGTTGTGGTGTGCCGAAACCGAAAGAGCAGTAGGCCTGTAATAAAAGTGGGCAAAAAGAAAATAATCAGTAAACGTAATTCGTGAATCAATTTAGTTTATTGAGATAAGTCACAAAAAGCTTGTCTTAATTCTTTAACAGGATTGGGTATGTAGAGTGTGTAAGCGGAGGATTTCCATCGCCCCATGGCTTTAATAATATAAGCGGGGACGTGGTTAGTGGATGCGGAAGATGCTGCTCCTATACGAAAAGAGTGGCCTGAAAATTGATTGGGGTTTAGGCCGAGCCTGGTTAATAGAAGTCTTATGTATAGCATGAATACCCGACACTGCAGAGGGTAGATATAATGTAACTGACGACGGTTTTCCGTGCTTGTAAAAGCTACCGTATTGAAGGTAAACAACCTAAAAGTAAAAATACATACTTAACTACTGTAATGGGTAACCTTAGCCTTCATAACCCAAAATTAAACAATAACCAACCTATAAGAATATTGAATACCACTGACAGATTTCACAATTCCCAGAATAAAGCACTAGGATTACTCTGTGGGAAAAACAGATTCAGAAATTCAGGAGCCATCAATTTGTTTAACAATATTCTTATTCTGCATAGATAACCTGCAGTAACATTTGTAACCAGTAGAAGCGAAATTCCTTTGTAGTACTGGCTGAATTCGAGTTTAATACGTGAATTAGTGTAGCTGCCGAATGAACTATGTAAAGTATAGTAACACCCGAATACATAACCCATAATTAACTAGAGAAACCAACCGAATGATGTTTAAATATAATTTAACCGAATGTTTATCGTTCGTATGTTTGAACTTGTGAAACAAGCGAATAGCAGAGTAAAAGCATTTAGACGAATGTAATGGTGATATGATATAACGAACCGAATGTAGATTTGAACCGAAAGGGGCGCCGCCGTGCAAAGCAAGGGAATTGCAGCGGTTGCTTTACGGCGGGCCAGACTTACGTTTTTTTCCGAAGAGGACACACCGAGCGAGCTGTGCGGAGGCCGGCGGTGGTGAGGAGAGCCAGGGGAGCCCGGACCAGGAGACCACGAGGGAACAGGTAAGGAAAAATCCAAGATGGCGGTCTGAACCGGAAGTAACGTTTCAGACTCGCCAGACCAGCAACGGTAAGGTGAGAATGGATTGGCAGCCCTTTTAAAGGTGAACCAAGCCCCTCCCACGACTCCAGGCCAAGCCTTCAAATATATCACTGTCTTGTTCCAGCTTCCTTTAAAATTGGAGAGGTGGTGTCCAGGTCTGTTCTTCAACTGCTTCCTGTGGGGAGGTCTGAAGATGAAAGTCAATTTATTGAAGTCAAACACAATTTGCCCCTTGGGCTTTATCAATAGCCGAGTATATTCTGAACTCTCCCTTTCTTGCTTAAATAGCCCACTTTCATATGGGCTTGGCGGGGAGAGGGAAAGTCTTAATCTCAGATTAAGTTCAGTTATTTCCCTCAATGCTGAAGTACATAGGGCTTTCCTGTGATGTTGGCGGGGAGAGGGGAAATCCTTCCTGACAGACATAGGGCTTTGGCTTTTTCCATCAGCTCATCTGGGTTTCTAAGTGATGTTCACAGTAATTTTCCTGTCTCATTCATTAGGCAGTATTTAAATGCTGAATGTTAGACAGGTATTTGAATCATCCCAACATGGGGTTAGATCTCCAAATGAAAGCCCAGACTGCCTCAAATAGATGAGGTAATTAAAGCCCACCTATAGTTGTGATAAAATATTGTGCTAGGCAATAAATACAATAGGATTATAATAATCCATTGCACCAAAACAAATGGGGTTAGAATTACATAATTCAAAATACAAGCATAGAACAGACACTGTCACTTGATGTCATAAATTTAGTAAGACTATATGTTTAATTCATAGCAAAATTTATGTGGAATCAAAGAGCTAAAGAAAAAGTAAAAAAAAAAGAACAAATACACAGTGAGGGGGAAAAGTATTTGATCCCCTGGTGATTTTGAACGTTTCCCACTGACAAGAAATGATCAGTCGATAATTTTAATGGTAGGTGTATTAACAGTGAGAGACAGAATAACAACAACAAAAAAATCCATAAAAACGCTTATAAATGGATTTGCATGTCAATGAGTGAAATAAGTATTTTACTACTTCAAATAAATACATGATGGCAAAACCCTTGTTGGCAATGACAGAGGTCACAAATTTCTTGTAGTTGGCCACCAGGTTTGCACACATCTCAGGAAGGATTTTTTCCCACTCCTCTTTGCAGATCCTCTCCAAGTCATTAAGGTTTCAAGGCTGACTTTTAGCAACTCGAACCTTCATCTCCCTCCACAGATTTTCAATGGGATTAAGGTCTGGAGACTGGCTAGGCCACTCCAGGACCTTAATGTGCTTCTTCTTAAGCCAATCCTCTGTTGCATTGGCTGTGTGTTTTAGGTCATTGTCATGCTGGAATACCCATCCACGTCCCATTTTCAATACCCTAGCTGAGGGAAGGAGGTTCTCACCCAAGATTTGATGGTATATGGCCCCCTACATTGTCCCTTTGATGCAGTGCAGTTGTCCTGTCCCCTTAGCAAAAAACAAAAAACAAAACATAATGTTTCCACCTCTATGTTTGATGGTGGGGATGGTGTTCTTGAGGTCACAGGCAGCATTCCTCCTCCTCCAAACACGGCGAGTTGAGTTGATGCCAAAGAGCTTGATTTTGGTCTCATCTGACCACAACACTTTCACCCAGTTCTCCTCTGAGTCATCCAGATGTTCATTGGCAAACTTCAGACGGGCCTGTACATGTGCTTTCTTGAGCAGTGGGACCTTGTGGGTGCTGCAGGATTTCAGTCCTTCACACCATAGTGTGTTACCAATTTGTTTCTTAGTGACTATGGTCCTAGCTGCCATAAGATCATTAACAAGATCCTCCTGTGTAGTGTTCCTCACCATTCTCATGATCATTGAAACTCCATGAGATGAGATCTTGCATAGAGCACCAGACCGAGGGAGACTGACAGTTATTTTGTGTTTCTTCCATTTGCAAATAATCGCACCAACTGTTACCTTCCCACCAAGCTGCTTGGCGATGGTCTTGTAGCCCATTCCAGCCTTGTGTAGATCAACAATCTTGTCCCTGACATCGTTGGACAGCTCTTTGGTCTTGGCCATGTTGGAGAGTTTGGAATCTGATTGATTGATTGCTTCTCTGGACGGTTGTCTTTTACATAGGTAACGAGCTGAGATTAGGAGCACTCCCTTTAAGAGCAGTATCCGAACTGGCAAAGTCCAGTATCCAGTGGCCCGACAATTCTCAATTGCGGTATATGGTTTTGGAGACAGTGAAACCCCTGAGGAGGGGTGGATCAAGGGAAATGGTTTTGAAACAACGCGATTTGTACTGGATATATGAGCTACAGGCCCTGTATCCTAAGGGTCTTAATGAAGAACGAGACCTTTCCCCGTTTTTGTAATCCACTAATATGGATTGTGTCAATCCATCCTGCCTGTGTATAGTTTATATCATTAATTTTTGTTTTTATTTGGTCACTAATTTTTCATTTATTTATTTAGATCTCTAAGCAATACCTATTGGCTGATCAGGATGTTGGACACATGGAGCTATAATATAAGCTGGAGTGTGGGATCTTGATTTATATTGGAAGGCATGACACTGGACTCTTCTCTGCAAATTTATCAGCATTTATGGAATCAAGGAATTGAAGCTTGTTTTGGGCAATTTTGGACTGCAACTTTGGATTGTATCTCACATTCCAGTATATATGAATTGTAGTATACTTTGTTTCATCATGGACATATGTCTTGTTTTTGTATGATTATTGTAGATATGATGTCAAATAATGTTGTTAAGTAATCAATTTAGTGTGATGAGGATTTCTAAAGAATAAGGCCTTATGAATGAGTATCAGGGGTATAGGTATGGATACCTCTTGGAGCAAGGGGGCTTATAGATGAATGTCTATGTTGTTATGGATGCTCATACTTGTTTTAGTGGTTACTATATCTGTTATGGCCTCTGATGATTCTTTGTGTATTATTTAGTGGACCTATTCAGTCGTGTTCTATAAGATTTTTGGAGTGTCAGTGTTCTACCAAACAATGAGTCATTTATTAAGTGAGTGGATGTGGCTAATGTTGAGATTTACATTATACAGAAGGAGTTTATTACGTTTGTTAATTTTTTTGTTAATTTTTATTTGTTTAGTAGTTGATTGACACATATGCGTTACGGATATTCATATTATTAAGAGGGTTTAATATTATTAAAAAATTATTTATTACAAAAAACAACGTCCTTGCAGAACCTGTTTCCCCTTTCATTTCATCTCAGTTATGCCAAGTTCCTTCATATGATCCCCTCCTCTCCAGTGTTTATTCACCTTGCAGATTGCCAAACATTTAAGCAGGCTGGCATCAGCATTATGTTGAACAAAGAAATTAGATGACACACTATGTTGTAAGAACCTTTTCTTCATATTTCTCATATGTTCTTTTACTCTTACAGATAATCTTCTCATGGTCCTACCTATGTATTGCAGCCCACAAGGAAACTCAAACAGATAGATTACATGAGTGCTTTTATATGTTCACACATCTTTAATCTTGTATGTTTTATTATTTATTTCCTTACTGATTTTATGATATCAAGTGACACTGTCTGACTTTCACTTGTGGTTATTTTTTTAATCATTTTAAATGTCATTTACTTCTATATATATATATATTTTAAATGAATGGGCCTAAAAAATATAAAGTGACATGTATCTGGGAAACAATTAGTTAAAAGAGGTTCAATTTCACCACTCAATGACAGCCCTAGAAGATAGCACAATATGCAGGACTCTTTTAAGGCGTCCAGCATCTGACAGTCCAATACAAAGGTAATGAGCGACATCAATCCTGTTAGAGAAGACCTAGCAAGTTTGAGAGAAAATTTGATGTTTTTTTAAACATGCCTCAAATTCTTGACATGCTTAGGTGTTTGGCTTTTCAGAAGCATTCCCAATTATAAATGAAGGAAGGGAGAGGACACTGCAAAACTATATTACATCTAATATTTTATTTTCAATAATAATAAAAACATGATGATAGTTTTGTATATGTTGTACCCGCACTAAATATTAGGCAAATTTAGTGAAAGTGCAAGTGTTAAACACCCGTGTCTATTCATTTTTAGCTGCTAAAACACTTAGAGTGCAACCTTCCATAACACACCCCAAAAAAACATAGAAAAGATATATATAGTGGAGCGCTTATTATAGTGATCTTGATGAAAATGTAGATATTTCCCTTTATACATTAATAGTATATTAAAGGGATCTTTCAAATGTCCCAATATCCTTAGGGTAGGAGAGATAAAAACTTGATAGTGTAAAACCTTTTTATTTATATTTATGTATAAACAATCAAAAAAGGACACTCACACCTTAAAGAGCTAATGCACCTAGCTCTGGTATGATTTGCTGTAGGGTCAGTAAAGGTGACCCTTCCCCTCTTTGGTATCTTTACGGATAACTCTATGAAGTAACTCAAAGGGGTATATGCATAGGGTAGTATTGGAATGCAAATATATGTATATTAAATATAAAACAGGGTACTCACAAGTGAGTAGGCTTTAAATTCAGCTCACTTTCTGCATGTTGTGTGGCTGAAGGTCACACCACCTTCTTTGTGTAGAATCAGGTACCAAAGTACAGGATATATTAACAAAATGCAAAATAATTTATTATCAACACTTAAAATACATTAAAAAACAATTTGTAAAAAAACAATTATAATACAATATTAGATTGTCCAATACAGAACACGTTTCGCCTTCTGCTTCATCAGCTGGGTTCAGGTACCTGTTTTTATACCCCCTTAATAGGGGAGATAGTTAGAATCAGGTGTGAGCAATTTCCTGCTTATCCAGGAGTGCATCATGTTTCAAGCCTACTTTTCTTAGGCCTGTGTTCTTTGATGGAGCTTCAAGACCGAACGCACGCAAACTCCCACTGTGTAGCTTTCCAAGCATCTGTTTCAGTTTATTTCCTCATTCTTTTATGAAGTGTAGCTCTCATTGTTCCGTCACGTTACTTCCGGAAATCCCGTAAGGGATTATAGTTCAGAATTCTTCCATTTTGTGTCCTCTTTTCCATGTAACGTATATGTAATAGGAGTCTGTGTTATTGGAACTCATAGAAGAGAATTTTAAAAGATACACAAACAATATATTTATCAGGATAAACTAATGCCCAACACGCAGAACTTAAGTAGAAAATAAAGAAAACCCAAGACGTATTACCGGGCCTTAGAACGGCCAGATTTAATGTATAAAAGGAAAAACCACAAGACAGGCTGTGGACAAGAACACAGAAATCACGGAAATTTAAAGCAAGTCAAAGGTCAAGGAATATAGAAGTCAGAATAGTCAGGAGCCAAGCCAAAACTCAAGGGATATAGATCTGATAGTCAGTAGGATAGCCAAGATCAAAATACAAAAGAATCAGTAACAGAAACGTGCTCTCAGATAACCAGAATGGAAACCACGACAGGGCACAGAGAAATGGACAAAAAAGGTATAAGTAGCCTAAGGTGCTCCCTGATTGTCTGCAGGGAAGCATGTGGTTAGGCACTAGAAGGGTTAATAAATAAAAACTTAAAAGGTTCTAACTTGCAGCGGCAGGCATCTCTAATGTTTACTGACCCGGCCAGTGTGTAAGGGGAGGAGTTCCTGTCAGTAAGGCCGGGGACGTTGCAGGAGGCGGTACCACGGCCGTCTTTAACACGGGGCAAACTGGCAGCTGCCCCGGGCCCAGTTGCTCCTGTGGGGCCCCAGAGCAGCTACCCCGTGGTCCCCACGATTTGAGGAGCCCCCATGGACCCGGCGGTGCGGCTGCACAGAGCAGAACCGCACACTAAAGAGGGCCACCCGGTTAAATGTATGTCAGTATGTCTGTGTGTGTGTGTATGTCAGTATGTGTGTGTATGTGTATGTCTGTGTGTGTGTATGTCAGAATGTCTGTGTGTGTGTGTGTATGTCAGTATGTCTGTGTATGTCTTGTGTGTGTGTGTATGTCAGTATGTCTGTGTGTGCCAGTATGTGTGTGTGTGTGTGTATGTCAGTATGTCTGTGTGTGTATGTCTGTATGTCTCTGTGTGTATGTCAGTATGTCTGTGTGTGTGTCAGTATGTCTGTGTGTGTATGTCTGTGAGTGTATGTCAGTATGTGTGTGTGTGTGTTTCAGTATGTCTATGTGTGTATGTCAGTATGTCTGTGTATGTCAGTATGTCTGTGTGTGTGTGTGTGTATGTCTGCATGTGTGTGTGTCAGTATGCCTGTGTGTGTATGTCAGTATGTCTGTGTGTGTATGTCTGTGTCAGTATGTCTGTGTGTGTTTATGTCAGTATGTCTGTGTCTGTGTATGTCAGTATGTCTGTGTGTGTGAATGTCAGTATGTCTGTGTATGTCAGTATGTCTGTGTATGTATGTGTGTGTATGTCAGTATGTCTGTGTGTGTTTGTGTGTGTGTTCTGTGTCAGTATGTCTGTGTGTGTGTTTGTCAGTATGTCTGTGTGTGTGTATGTCTGTGTGTGTGTGTCTGTGTGATATGTCAGTATGTGTGTGTGTGTTATGTCAGTATGTATGTGTGTGTGTGTATGTCAGTATGTCTGTGTGTGGATGTCAGTAGTATGTCTGTGTGTATATCAGTATGTGTGTGTGTATGTCAATACGTCTTTCAGTGTATGTGTCTGTGTGTGTGTCAGCATATCTGTCAGTGTGTCTGTGTGTGTCAGTATATCTGTCAGTGTATGTGTCTGTGTGTCTATGTATGTATGTATGTGTGTCTGTGTGTGTGTCAATATGTCTGCCAGTTTATATTTGTGTGTCAGTGTATGTGTGTGTCAGTATGTATCTGCGACGTTTTAATATGTTTGTCTGTGTGATTGGGCATTGGGCGTAATTGGGGGGTGGGAGGGGCAGAGCCCAGGGGACCCAAGAAAATGCTTTGCCCAGGGTCCTATTCATATTATAGATGGCCCTGATTACCACATATGAATGCCTCCACAACGAGATGCGCCCACCGGGTCACAGTCCGCTCCCGGGCATGAGCGGATCCGGTGGGAGCCTGTAGACTGGGTAAGTATTCGACTGCATTACCCATGTGATGTGGGAATGCCGCTGCAACGGTGGGTGCCTGCAGTGACCCATACCGCTCTCTGGCAGGAGTGGACCTGGCGCGCTTCTGGACAATATTATTATTGCACTTATATGTATATTGAAACACAACAGCATATATTAAAAAAAAATCTTATATCACCCTTAGCTTCATATTATGAATATTAGAGAAGGAATTATATTAATGAGGATCTAGTGTTGATTTAGAACTAAAATAATTATATTTTTATTTTACTTTATTTTATATTTAAGGGGGATATTTCGTAAAATATAAATAAAACTATTACAAATAAGAGTACTTATAATCATAATTATTACAAGAATGGAGTCACTTCTTTCATGATAAAATATATATAGATAGAATTTTTTTATTTTATTATTGGATTAAGTATATTAATAGGGCAAAAAACAGGGCGCAAGAGTATACAGAGAACGGACAGCAGCTGAAATAGCCTGCCCTTCGGTGGGTCCCCGCTCAGATTTCAAGCTGGTTTTAGCTCATCTTGTGCAATTACAGAGAGAACAAATCTGAAGCATATCAGACTGGTCCCACCCATATGGGCAGTCCAGATCTAAAATGCCAGCAAGTTACCTCTGCACGAGAGACACAGCAACCCCAGACGAACGTTTCAGCCTTGTTAGGCATCATCAGTGAGGCATAGCTGATATCTCTCTCCATAAGTATATTAAAATGAAACTATACAAAACTAAGAGGAATACATATATGGAGAGTATAAAAAATATATGTGATTATAAAAAATGGTGCATCTCAAATTCATGATTTAAACCTTTAGGGGTGAGGGAATTCAATTTAAAAAGCCATTCCATTTCCTTTTTTTTTTTTTAAATCCCCTCCTCTCCATTTCTGTGAGGTTTTTTTTTTTTTTATAAAACTCACTTAAATTATGATAGTTTTGCTTTAAGTAAATGATCTCTAGAAGCACTGTAAACATTTGTGTTATGATATATCTACCTATCTCTGGGAGGAGCGGTGGTTGATAATCTTTATTACTCAGTAGTGTGAATCATTCTGATTGTTTGAACATGTTTGAAAACAAACTATTTAGTGTGCTAGATGGTATGAGGTTTGTGCAAGATAGCATATTAACTGTGTGATATTGTGTCACATACACCTGACACTGAAAGCTTTTAAATGTCTGTAGTGTGTTGTTTTTTTCAATTTAATAAGACAAACATGATTTGTACCCTCTGTGAGTTACCTTTTAACAAGTGTGACTTTATGATTTGTGAGACATCTAAAGATTTTCAGATACAAAATATTGCCTTTTGAAATATAATTGTATCAATATATAATCAGAAAGGTTTTATGTAAAAAGTAAAAACATGTATGTGTGTTTCAGAAGACTTCACAAAAGCATGCATCTTCTCAAGGTGACACACACATGCTCCCTACAGACAAGCTCACTGACACACGCACATACTCACTGCAGACAAGCTCACTGACATACATGCACACTACAGACAAGCTCACTACAGCTCACTGACACACACATGGTCACTACAAACCCACTGACACACACATGCTCACTACAGAGAAGCTCACTGACAATGCATTCTACAGATCAACTAACTGACACACACATGCTCACTACAGAAAAGCTCACATACACAGACAAGCTCACTGATACATATACACATGCTCACTACAGACATGCTCACTGACACACATGCTTACTACAGAAAAGCTAGCTGACACACACAAGCTCACTTACACATAAGTTCACTGACACACACATGCACCCTACCAAAAAGCTTGACACACACAAACTTAGTACAAACTCTGATACTCACACAAGGTTACTACAAACTCACTCATTGGTATACAAACACAAACTTTCTACAGAAAAGCTTACAGTCACACACACATGCTCACTACAGAAAAGCTCAATGACAAACTCACTAGTTCACTACAGACAAGCTTATTGTCACACACACATGCTCACTACAGACAAGCTCACTGACACACACACACACACTCACTACAGAAAAGCTCACCGACACACTCAAGCTCACTGACACAGATACACATGCTCACTACAGACAAACTGGCACATACACAAGTTTTACTACAGACAAGTTTACTGACACACAAATGCTCACTACAAACTCACTGACACACACACATGCCCACTTACAGAAAAGTTCACTGACCCACTTGCTCACTACAGACACGACACATACAAGCTCACTCACTAGCAGTCACACACACACACACAAAATCACTGTCATTGGCTGAAGCATTCCTGTCACAGAAAGCTGTGGGAGACTTGGAGCAGTGGGAGTTGAAGTCTCCATTTTCTGTCTTCTTCTTTCCGGCAAGGTCAGCAGCGTAAGTGTGGGGGTGGAGTTTGTGGAGGCAATCTTGCATGCAGGAGGTGGGGCTTGCACGCGGGAGCCAGGGGCGGAGCACAGAGGCATCGAATTGCTGGAGATTCAGAAGGGAGCCTCACAGTGCTCCCACCAGCCCCCAGCAACTACCTTCTTCTTTCCCTCAGACAGACACAAGCTGTCACAGTACGAGGGGAAATTATTTCAAAGGCGCATTAGGGTTTCCTGGCGGCCCAACAGGAAATTTCCCAGTATCCTGGTGGGCCAGTCTGTGGTGATGGTGCAAATAGAAAACTCCGGGGGGAGGGACATACACAAAGATACACTCTTGACACATGCATAGACCTTGACACACAGAGATACACACTCTGGCACATACACACACAAACACTGATACACACATCATGACATATACACCCACAGATACACACTGGCATGCACACACACACCTTGATACATATACACACTGGCACATACACACACCTTGATCCACAGATACACACACTGGCACATACAAACATACTGATACACAGATACACACACTGGCACATACACACGCAGACACAGATACACACATTCTGACATATACACACAGATACACATTGACACATACAAACACACGGATATACACACCATGACACACAGATACACACACACTGGCACCTACACACACAGTCAGATACACATAATGACACATACCATAACTCACAAAAACACACTGACACATACACACACTGGCATAGACACTCAGATATATACAGTGACACACACACACACACCCCTTACCTTGTGTGTCCAATAGAGTGGCTTGCTAGGAGTCCTGGTGATGTTGGCTGAGGCTGATGGGAGGTGTGATGCAGAACACCGATTGGGAAATGCTAAGTTTAAGTTTTGAAATAATTTAATATTTTTAAAAATATTTAATACAATATTTGACCTTTTTGAGATATTTTGTATATGCAATATTTTATAAAAAAAATGTTGATAAAATTATTTAAAAAGTTTATCCAAAAATATTAGATTATTGTAAAAGCATATTCAAAAATAATTAATCGAGAACTATGCATTGTATTATATAGCTACTCTGAAGTTTTAAAAAGTCCATGTTATTTGCTTCCACAGCTCGCAGTTAGAAAAACTGACATAGCTGGGCACTTTCTCCATAGGTGAATTTTTATCTGAAATCTAAAAACCACTTTGCATTGTAATACAAAAGTGCGATACATATTAAATGTACTTCAGCAAGTAATACTGTCTGAATAAGAATGTTTCCACTCAAATCAAATGCATCATTAACAATTCATCACAATACAGTATAAAAAGTAAAGTCAATAATTTACACCTTGCTTGTGCTTACGTGTGAGTGCTTTGGAAAGTGAGGTCAGTGTCAGGGTTATCCTACCCTAACATGAAAATCTATTGGACACAGGTTTGAACATTTAATGTGGATAAGTGCAAGATAATGCATCTTGGACGTAAAAACCCAAGTGCAGAGTACAGAATATTTGATAGCGTCCTAACCTCAACATCTGTGGAAAGGGATTTAGGGGTGATTATTTCTGATGACTTAAAGGTAGGCAGACCAGGGCTCGAGTCCTGCAGGAACGCATGGGAACGGCGTTCCTGCACTTTTTCCAAAGCAGGACCGGCCCTGCTACCTGCACAGAGGGGCCATCACACGCTGTGTTCCCTCTCCAGCTATAACTCTCGCGAGACCCGCGGCTGTTACCATGGCAACGCTCCGCACAGGCGAGTCTCGCGAGAGTTAGAGCTGGAGAGGGAACACAGCGTGTGATGGCCCCTCTGTGCAGCGGCTGGCTCCCTCCAGCATACCACCGGACCACCAGGCGATCTCCCCCCTCCCTGACAAGGTAAGAAGCAGGGAGGGGGGAATAAAATAAAAAAAAAATATAGACACATAAAGTAAGAAAATGCTTACCCCCCCCCACATCATCCAGCACTCACTCACACACCCATCATCCAGCACTCACTCACACACCCATCATCCAGCACTCACACACCCATCATCCAGCACTCACTCACCCATCATCCAGCACCCACACACACACATCATCCAGCACTCACTCACACACCCATCATCCAGCACTCACTCACACACCCATCATCCAACACTCACACACCCATCATCCAGCACTCACTCACACACCCATCATCCAGCACTCACACACCCATCATCCAGCACCCACACACACATCATCCAGCACTCACACACCCATCATCCAGCACTCACACACCCATCATCCAGCACCCACACACACATCATCAACACCTCACACACCATCATCCAGCCTCACACACACACATCATCCAGCACACATCATCAGCACACACACCCATCATCCAGCACACACACCCATCATCCTTTACACACACACACCTCATCCAGCACTCACACACATACATCCAGCACTCACACACACACATCATCCAGCACTCACACACACATCATCCAACCTCCACACACACACATCCAGCACTCACACACACATCATCCAGCACCCACATCATCCAACACACACACCCATCATCCAGCACACACACACACATCATCCAGCACTCACACACACATCATCCAGCACACACATCATCCAGCACTCGCACACACATCATCCAGCACGCACACACATCATCCAGCACACACACACACGTCATCCAGCACTCACACACACGTCACCCAGCGCGCACACACACATCATCCAACACACGCACACACTGCATTCATTATACACACTCTTCACTCACTACAAACACACTACATTCACTATACACCCTCTGCATTCACTATACACACTCTGCATTTATTATGCACATTCTGAACTCACTACACACTACATTCACTATGCACACTCTGCATTCACTACAAACACACTACATACACTGCATTCATTGTACACACTCTGCACTCACTACAAACACACTAAATTCATTATACACAATTTGCACTTACTACAAACACACTACATTCATTATACACACTCTGCACTCACTACAAACACACTATATTCACTATACACACTCTGCATTCATTATACACACTCTGCACTCACTACAAACACACTACATTCACTATACACACTGCATTCACTACAAACACATACATTTTAACACACACTGCACTCACTACGACACACTACATTCATTATACACACTCTGCACTCACTACAAACACACTACATTCACTATACACACTCTGCATTCATTATACACACTCTGCACTCACTACATTCACTATACACTCTGCATTCATTATACACACTCTGCACTCACTACAAATACACTACAATTATTATTCACACAGCACTCACTACAAACACTACATTTATTATTCATACTCTGCATTCACTACAAACACACTACATTCATTATACACACCCTGCACTGCACTATATGCATAGGAGTGTAATTTTTTAATTTTTTTTTTTAAGGGGGGGGAATCTTAGGTAGGATTCCCACACTTTTCCCCAGGACTTGACCCTAAGGCGAACAATATAATAGAGCAGCTTAGGAAATGCAAGCAGAATGCTTGGTTGTATAGGAGAGGTATTAACAGTAGAAAGAGAAGGAAGTGCTCATGCCATTGACAGAACACTGGTGAGACCTCACTTGGAGTATTGTACACAGTACTGGAGACCGTATCTTCAGAAGGATATTGATACCTTAGAGAGCGTTCAGAGAAGGGCTACTAAACTGGTTCATGGATTGCGGGATAAAACTTACCAGGAAAGGTTAAAGGATCTTAACATGTATAGCTTGGAGGAAAGACGAGACAGGGGGGATATGATAGAAACATTTAAATATATAAAGGGAATCAACACAGTAAAGGAGGAGACTATATTTAAAAGAAGAAAAACTACCACAACAAGAGGACTGTTGCAGAGCTGCAATTTTATAATCCCAGGATCTCTGCTGGTAGAATGCAATAACCAAGTACAAAGCTGGAAGCAGGCAATATTCCCAAATCCTCCCAAGAACCAGACGAAACACAGTCTGAGAGTCAACTGCCACTTTATTCAAAAAGACTGATATTTAAAGCAGGTCACTCAACTGTCACTTTATTAAAAATAACTGATATTTAAAGCAGGTCACTCAACAGGGGTTTCCAAAGATGGGCAGCAGGGGTTTTGGTTGAGGGGACTGGAGGGAGACTACCGTTTCCAGGTCCTCCTCCCAACAGCCCCTGCTGTAACATACAGTAATGAAAACTACGAGGACATAAACCGTTACCTTTCTACTTCAAAATATACAACTTAGTCAGTTTTAATAGCAATGCTAACGAATGGGGAGGATTCGAACAGACATACACAGTACAGCATAAATTAAACATAGCCGGAGACGCCACACTATACCGGCGCGCAGTACACAACAGAAAATAGGCACAACCATTCTATCTTAGGCAGTCCCAAGTGGCTAGGTTTGCCACAAGGACATAGTCTTATATTAGAGGAACAAGGTTTAAAAATAATATCAGGAAGTATTACTTTACTGAGAGGGTAGTGGATGTATGGAATAGCCTTCCAGCTGAAGTGGTAGAGGTTAACACAGTAAAGGAGTTTATGCATGCGTGGGATAGGCATAAGGCTAGGGTCAGGGACTAATGAAAGTATTTAGAAAATCGGGCAGACTAGATGGGCCGAATGGTTCTTATCTGCCGTCACATTCTATGTTTCTATGTTTCTATGAACCAAATTTTTCTTGAGTGAAAAAAGATCTCCTTCCCTGCCCTGTGGGAAACTGGTGTGAAGTAAACAAGAGGACTGCCACTAATGACCTTTCCCTAACCATTGGACAACTTAACTGTCAATATTGTTTTGAGCTACCTGATATATGAGCATTGGAATAACAACTTGCTGTTTTACAGAAAGTTTTACTGGAAACAAAATGACAGTTAGGTATAGTTATTCAATTGCCATTAAGTTATAGCATTGGCAGATCTGCAAGCATTATCATGTTCTTATACATGATGTCATTTTTTTTCACAGGGATCCTGTAATTGAAGCCTGTAATCAATCTACTTCAGTTACTTGGAAAAGAAATGTTTGGCCTTCAGTCATAAGATTATATTTAGCCACTTCTGTGAGGACAAAAATAATTCTAAAGTAATTCATTTATAGAGTGTAAACACTCATTCACACATTGCTGCTTGTAGGATCTCCTGTAGCTGTGATAAGTTTATAATCCTTTCCACCTTCTAAAAGCTAGTTAGTTTGCATTGGTCACTTTACCTAGAGAAACATTCATCAACACTTGCACCCATACAAGGAGGTGATTGAATTTCAGAACTAGAATAAATCCAGACAAAGACTTGAAGAGAATAACTATTAACTCTGGAATACTAAAAATGCATCAAGACATGAAAGCACATGATTATCAATACTGCTAAAATATCCTAGTGTAATGGTATCTGACGCCATACTGAAAATATCCCAAACTGGCACAAACCCCTTTCACACTGACTCACTTAGAAGCCCAGATACCATGGAAAGGATGTGTAACTGGTCAGTATTTAATTCCATGTTGCAGACATGCTGTCTACCTTGGAAATACATAGACAGTCAGGAAAGAGACAGACTGTCAGATGATGGTGTAGGCAGATGTAGATAGATCAATATATTAACAGTATATTAGGTTATTTAAAAAAGATATTAATTATAGGAGTAAACCTTAAATATAACTGATCATTTTTTAATTAGACCCTTTAAGGGCAATCTCTTACACTAAAAGTGATGGAAATGTGATTATGTATTCTGGGCTTTGGGAGTTGGTGGTGATGGGTATTTTAGGCTTTTTTAGGATGGAATCTGCCATCTTTTTGTAAATATGGGTTTTTAAATAGAAGTGTCCCATTGTTCAATCAGCTGTTTTTAATTATAATATAAATCATAATATAGGGATATATTACTGGAAGATTTTTTTTTTCATCATTTCCTGGTGCATTCACTGTGACCTCGTACATGAGGCAATTTTAAATACTTTAAAAAGTTCTGTTTTTAGACTTAAATACCTTTGGGATATATTTAATATTGTTAAGGTGACATGCTGAAATATAGTTAGGATGCAGTTTGCCTTAGTTAAACATATATGTACATGTGGACAGATTCGGTATCAGTGAACTCATGATATATACAATGAACAAAATTATAGACTTTTTCTACACAAAAGGCCTGTTTCTCTCAAAATATTGTTCACAAATCTGCCTAAATCTGTGTTAGTGAGCACTTCTCCTTTGCCAAGATAATCCATCCATCTCACAGGTGTGGCATATCAAGATGCTGATTAGACAGCATGATTATTGGTGTGCCTTAGGTTGGCCACAATAAAAGGCCTTTCTTCAGGTCAGAAGCAATACTGATCAACTGAGTTTAACTCCTAGCTGATTTTAGAGAAGGAAAGGGAAATTAATTTAAGCTACTCTAATCTAAATCCAATTACTTTCATCTCTTAATCCAATCTACACTATATATATATATATATATATATATATATATATGTGTGTGTTAAAAGGCCATTAGGTCTGTATTTGTGGGAGGAGTTGTGGCCCCTACTCACCACTGCCGTTCAAGCTGATAGATTCCTTAGCAACCAGCACGTCCGGTCCGAGTTCCCTCCACACAGTGCCAGTTTCCAGCAGGAGTCCTGCCGCCAGCAGTTTCCTCTGCCTCCAACCTCCGGTCCTGCCACCCGGCTTCTCCCCGGTCACGGTACCCAGCTTCCGGTCACGGGAACAGCACGTCCACGTAAGCATAACATGGGAAATAGCATTCAGCTATTTCCCACGTTGGGGCCTAAAAACTTAGGAGTAGGCTCCCTTTACTAATACTATACCTTTTGTGCATACGTACCTGCTCGTGCACTTCAGCGGTTCGTGCGGCTAAACAGCTGACCGCAGGGTATACTTATATTCGTTAATTTCTTTCGTGCGGTCAAACAGCTGACCGCAGTCACCATGTATTCATGCAGTTCTTACATTTTGTGTAAATTTAGCCGAACGCCAGTCTGTTTCCCCTGCTTATAAACCCGTTTTCTTGTACTAGCATTACATATTATAATCATTCACTTATTTACTGCCTGTTAAAAATTCATACAGGTTTTGGGGTCCTTCATATTTAATTTCACTTGTTAAGTTAAAATTGTGGTACACAGGTTATGATTAATCCACTCTTCCTTTCCTTTTTGACTGCATGATTAGCCTTTCATTAATGTCAGTTTGACTCCTACAAGCGCATGCGTTTTTTTATTTTTGGTACTATGCCCATGCACAACTTTTCATGTCTATCTCCCAAATTCAACCACTGCGGTTCATTTTACGTCAGGCACAGTTCTTACCAAAGGCACAATCACTCACTCACTGTTTCTTTCAGCTCTATACTTGTTAATGTACTTAGCTATATGTTATGATTTTAGTCTCCTCAGCTTTTCCTTCAAGTAAAACTTCAGGAAGTGTCAACCCGGTATCCTGTCCTGCAGTATCAGGTATAGTGGTTTACTCGTTACAGCTATGTTGCCCCGAGGCTTCATTCAGCCTCCACGGGAAACCCTCCCTCCTCCCTCAGGCGGGTATTCAAACTACTGCATGGGTCACATTGAGACCCCTCACAAGATCTCACCCATAATTCCCTCCCAATCAATGTCACTCTGCTTCTACAAATTAATAACTGTACATCACTTGTTTTGTTATTTCTACGTTTATTATCTAGACCTGCGTTAATACTGCAGTCCCTGCAAGCTTCCTACACTTTCAACCACCAACAGCCAACCTAGTATCCTGTATTTACAGGTATTGTTAATCATACTCACTATGATTACGATTTCTCCCCAAGGCCTCACTCAGCCTTTCTCCATTACATTCCCCAAAATAATGGTAATTAGGGGCTTGTCTCTATGTATGGACCAACGTTCAGGTCCCTCATCTTACACGGGTTCTTACGTTACACTATCATTGATACACACCTCTCCATATGTTTGACATTTTTACATACATCATGTATACCAGTGGCATGCTTTGGGCCCACTAGCATCGATCTTACCCCTAGGATACCTTGGCCGGACCAGCTATTCTTCCAATACAATTTGTATCCAAGACCTACTGTATCATGCACTAAGTGATAAGAGTAATACTCAAGGTTAGTATCTACATGTGTTCGGTACACCATTTAGGAGACAAGCCCCAACAGGTTTAGAGAACTGGCATACAGGGATAGGCACTGGACTTAGCTAACCTCAGTAAATTTACCGGTCCCGGGAGCCCTACTCCTCACCTCAACATGGAGGTTCAGCCCCACGGCCAAAATCATAGTTAGCCGCCTTGCTTGCCCCTTTGCTACAGTTAGGGCCTCCCAAGTCACGGCTACACGTATTTGAATCTCTTATGGTCATCGAGAGTCCAACATCCCGCCACCATGTCAGTGGCCACGACTTCCCTTGGCCTAAATCATACATAGAGCCTCTCACCGCCGCTTGGCATTAGCAGGGCCTCACCTGTCACTTGACTATAGTTAAGTTCTTCGCCTTGGCACTAGTCAGCAGGCCAGTTCTCCGAAGTTCTCGTTCTTCCTCCACATTCCCCTACCTAATTTAAATCATTATTCCTTTTTTAGAATGCCACAAGAATCAATTCCCATCGATGATTTACCATTGGATGAAGTACCCATCACGCCAGCCAGACCTGGGTCTCTAGAAGACTCCCTCACCCCTTCTACCCCCAGGTCACTGAGATCTTGAACTATACCAAAAATTGCAGCTGAATTAGACTCAGGGGTATCCCCTTTTCTGCCACTGATAGAAAGGCAGCGCTGTACAGACTTTTGACGCCTGGCACTAGCTCACAAGGACTGTCTACTGGCACCTCCGATTCCACGCAGGAAATCCTAACAGCTATTCTGGTCAACCTCCAAACCATGAATAGTAGACTGCAGAAAGTGGAATCAGCCATAGCCACCTCAGGCCTTTCGGGTCCTCCTCTAGTAACCCCTATTTTGCCGACTGGCACCCCCTCCCACCCCCTCCCCCACCAACCACAACTATTACCCCATTACCCCCTGCTCACTCCTTCCCAGCATCCATAAAAAAGGATATACTGGATGGGAAGGACGTGAACCTAATTTCCCTGCTCATAGCTTCACAAGATGTCCTTGAAAACCAAGCACATAATTACAGGGACATATCAGTGGTATTAAAAACTAGAGACCCTCGCCTGAACAAGAAACTATCTATTCCGCAGTTCATGATAGCTTTTGGGATATATAGAGACATAATTTGCTCAGTGTATCCACACAAGAGGGAAGAGCTTGATCTCTATAAGCATAAAGTGGTTGACTGCATTAAGTACAGGGGGTCCTCTTTCTATGACTATCAGAAGTCCATGTCAGCCAAGGCAGCAACTCATCTGGCCCAATTTAATATCAGAATCGACTGGTGCCAGATGGACACGGAACTATTCTGCAGACACTTTGCCTGATTGAGGCCCCCGTCCTGTGCCGCCTGTAGCTCAACATCCCACTCCACTGACTTGTGCCCTTGTGAGGCAGACCCTTCCACTTCTCACCATTCTTTTACCTCACACACTAGACAAGAAGGCGGGCAGACGGATAAGCTGAGCAGACGCATTGCATTTCTGGGCAAGGCGCAGGTGTGCAATAACTTTAACGCTGGGGCATGTAGGTTGTTGCACGTCTGCTCCATTTGCTTCAGGGTGCATACCAAGACTATGTGCCTGGCCTGACTGTCACCTAAAAAATTACTGACCGAGGTCAACATAGATATTGTGGCTTACTACCTACGCTCCCACCCAGCCAGACATTTGGTAGATTATTTGGTGACGGGTTTCTCACAGGGTTTTCACACGGGCCTCATCACCATCCCCACAGGCACACTCGAATGACCTAACCTGCTGTCAAAATCGATGACGCTATGCAAGCCATCATCACAGCAGGCAGCAAGGCATGGTTGAGCAAGACCGACATCACCAACGTCTTCAAGCTCCTACCCATTCACCCCTCACTATGGCACTTACACAATGTTAAATGGCGGGACAGGTATTTTTCTACCCGGCTCACTTTCGGGTCAAGGAGCAGCCCTAAGCTGATTGACATTTTCGCTGAAATGCTCTGTTGGCTGCTCCTAAACATAGTAAGGTGTCCATCCGTTATCCACTATTTGGATGATTTTTTGTTGGTATAACTGGGCTCACACACACCAAGTAGCTGTGACGATACCTTACCTGTTCCACTCGGACCTGTGCGGCACGGCTTCCTCTCCTCGCACTTCCAAGAGGCGGCACAGTCCTTCTGACGCCGGCCGCTCTGTAACCGCCCCTTTTTATGATGCGGCGCATGCGCGCCGAGGTCAGCTTGAATCTGCCGCACAAAGTCTCGTGATACCACGCTCCCTGATCTTTTGGGGCGTGGATTTAAAGTGAAACACACTACACTATAAAAGGGCTCCTTTTACAGTTAGTCAGCACCCTATTGTGGTTCTTGTTAGTTCCCTTTGGTGCTCCTGAGATTCTGTATTGTATTCTGGTATTTTGACTTTTGGCTATTCCTCTGACTATTCTACACTCTGGTATCCTGACTTCGGCTTGTATTTTCGTATATCTGTCTTCCGTTGTCAGGTTACCTTTGGTTTCTACCTCGGAGGAGGTTAGACACCTAGACGTCCATCCTCCTAGGGGGGCTGACTCACCCGATCCTTGCACTCCTCCCGGCCGTTTACACACCGGCCGCGATAGCTCCGCCTCCTTTTATGACGCGGCGCTCAGTAGCCGACGTCATGACGGCAATCACGTTCCGACCCGTCAATCACGGCAACCAAGTGCCGAACAACGAATCAGGACTCGTTGGGGGCGGAGCCAACAGTTAAAGAGCCAAGGTATAAAAAAGGGTTCTGTGGAATGATTCATTGCCCTGTCGTGGTTCTAGCTAGTCTGGTCACTCAGTGCACTTACCTCTATTGTCTTTTGGTTCCTGACTCGGCTTGTATTTTTGACCCTGCTTTCCTCTCTTGTCCTTTTGACTCGGCTTGTCTCTCGCTTACCTGATCTCTCGTTCCCTCGACCTCGGCTTGTCTCTGACCATTCTTTTGATTTCTCCTTACGTTAGTCCGGCCATTCTAAGGTCCGGTATACGTACCTATCTCCTGTTTGTATTCTGCGTGTTGGATCCCTGTCACGATCCTGACATTACGACAGGGAAGATGGATCCTGCAGGTACAAACTCTCAGGTCGGTTCTCCTGACTCTAGATTTGAGGCCATGGATCATAGAATGGACCAGATGGCTCTAGCTCTGCAAGCATTGCTATCTCGTCCTAGTAATCACTCAGAGGAGATGCGTACCCCATCTATCTCTCCTATAAGTACAGGCCTAGAGGTAGCCACAGTGGCTACTTCTTCCCGTGTTACGTCCCCGTCACGCTATGGCGGCGCTCCTGACACTTGTCGAGGTTTTTTAAACCAGATAGGTATTCATTTTGAGTTACAACCCCACGCCTACCCTACTGACAGGGCGAAGGTTGGATTTATAATCACCTTGCTCATTGACAAGGCACTTAGATGGGCTAACCCCCTGTGGGAAAATGATAACCCGTTAGTTTACAATTATAATGCTTTTGTCGCTGCATTTAGGAGAGCTTTTGACCCCCCAGGAAGAAAGGCCAATGCAGCTAGACTACTGTTACGTCTTAGACAGTATAACCGAACCCTCGTGGATTATGCTTTAGAGTTCAGATCCTTGGCGGCAGAAGTCAAGTGGAATGAACAGGCTTATATGGACGTATTTATGAACGGGTTATCTGATGAGATTTTAGATGAGGTGGCCACAAGAGATCTTCCTGAAAATTTGGAGGATTTGATTTCATTTATTTCCCGAATAGATGAACGTATGAGACAGAGGCAGAATATTCGGGATAGAACCCGCAGATCCTCCATAAGACTAGCTCCCTCATTTCAGAGTTCTGATTCTACTACTTTAGCTCTCCCAGAACCTATGCAAACAGGTAATACTCGACTCTCAGAAGAGGAAAGACAGTACAGGAGAAGGGAGGGGCTTTGTATGTATTGCGGAATTAGAGGTCACCTACGCCTAAATTGCCCTAACCGGCCGGGAAACGCTCGCACCTAAGTTTCTCAAGAGGACAGGCCTTGGGTGTTTCTATCTTGTCCTCTATATATGATTATAAAGATCATAGGCTTCTGATACCTGTTTCTTTAGCTTGGGAAAAGGGAGTACTTAATGCTATGGCTTTGATAGATTCCGGAGCAGCTGAAAGCTTTATTGACCAAGCCTTTGTCACTAACCATTCTATCCCATCTCAGCTAAGGGATACACCCTTGGCCGTTGAGGCCATAGATGGTAGACCATTATCTGAACCTGTTATTTTTCGTGAAACCATACCAATTAAGTTAACCACTGGTATCCTTCACGAGGAAAGAATATCCCTCATGCTGATCTCATCTCCTTCAGTTCCTATAGTCTTGGGGTATCCCTGGCTTAAGAAGCATAACCCTATCATTGACTGGGAACTGGGTGAGATAGTCTCCTGGGGTCAGGGTTGCCAGAGAGGATGTTTACAGAAAGTCTCACCGGTTTGCATGGTTGACGCCCCGGTTAACTCTTCCCAATCTACAGATTTACAGATACCGTCTCAGTACCTGGATTTAAAGGCAGTCTTTGACAAAAAGAGGGCTGATACTTTACCTCCACATAGGTCTTTCGACTGTAAAATTAGACTCCTACCTGGTACTATGCCTCCGAGGGGTACGGTATATCCTTTATCCACTAAGGAAAACTTAGTCCTAGAGGAGTACATACGTGAAAACCTAGACAAAGGATTTATTAGGAGATCTTCTTCTCCGGCCGGGGCCGGTTTCTTTTTTGTAGATAAAAAAGACGGCACTCTACGGCCTTGCATTGATTATCGGGGCTTGAATAAGATAACTATTAGAAATGCTTATCCTATTCCTTTGATTACTGAGCTCTTTGATCGACTGAAAGGCTCCAAGATTTTTACCAAGTTAGATCTGAGGGGAGCTTATAACTTGGTGAGAATTCAGCAGGGAGACGAATGGAAAACAGCTTTCAATACCCGTTATGGCCACTATGAATACACGGTAATGCCCTTCGGGCTTTGCAATGCACCTGCAGTATTCCAGGACCTTATTAATGAGGTTCTTAGGGAATTTCAGCATGAATGCGTTATAGTATATTTGGATGATATACTAATACACTCTAGAGAGATTGAGACTCACCACAGACAAGTCAGAAGGGTACTGCGCAAACTGTTACAACATGGATTGTACTGCAAATTGGAAAAGTGTAGCTTCGACCAATCTCAGATAAACTTTCTTGGCTACGTTATTTCTGGAGACGGATTTAGGATGGACCCCATTAAACTCCAATCGATTTTAGATTGGCCATTGCCCAGGGGACTCAAGGCCATTCAGAGATTTATCGGATTCTCCAATTATTATAGGCGCTTCATTAAAGGTTACTCTTCTATTATTGCTCCTATTACCAATATGACTAGACAGGGTGCTGATACCAAGACTTGGTCTACAGAGGCTCTCTCTGCTTTCAAAACACTCAAAGAACATTTTGCCTCAGCACCGATATTAGTTCATCCTGACACATCTTTGCCTTTTCTACTCGAGGTAGACGCCTCGGAGACAGGTATAGGCGCTATCTTGTCCCAAAGGCTAGGTTTGGATAAACCGTTACATCCATGTGGGTTTTTTTCCAAGAAATTATCTGGGCCTGAAAGTAGATATGACATTGGTGATAGGGAACTGTTAGCGGTCATTATGGCTTTAAAGGAATGGAGACATTTGTTGGAGGGGACATTATACCCGGTTACTATTTTGACGGATCACAAGAATTTGTCCTATATAGGGGAGGCCAAGCGCTTGTCCGCCAGGCAAGCTCGTTGGTCCTTGTTTCTGACACATTTCAATTACGTGCTCACTTATAGACCTGGTTCTAAGAACTCTAAGGCAGATGCATTGTCCCGCCAACATGAACCTTCTACGGTGTCTGAAGCAGCTTTGTCTTCTATCGTTCCCAAGTGTAATATTATTGCCAACACGTGTGTCAGGATACACTCGCCGTTGCTTGCTGAGATCAAGAAAGTACAACATCTAGCTCCCAAACCTGTTCCTGGGGCTCGATACTTCGTTCCTCCTGAGCTCCAAGTGGAACTGCTGCATTGCTTTCATGACAGTAAAATTGCTGGGCACCCCGGCATACGCAAAACGTGTTCCCTGATTTCTAAAGATTTCTGGTGGCCTTCCCTTCGTAAGGATATAAGGGATTTCGTCGGGGCATGTGCTGTCTGTATGAAGACTAAGCAACCTCACGCGCTCCCTTGTGGACTTTTGCACCCCTTAGAAATTCCCGAGAGACCATGGTCATGTTTGGCTATGGACTTCATTGTCGATTTGCCTGTTTCTAAAAAACATACTGTTATTCTCACGGTGATTGACAGGTTTACTAAAATGGCTCATTTCGTGCCCTTGCCTAAACTGCCCTCGTCTCCCGAATTAGCTGAGATATTCGCGAGGGAGATTTTTCGTTTACATGGTATTCCCTCTGAAATTGTTTCTGATAGAGGTTCCCAATTTGTTTCCCGCTTTTGGAAGTCTTTCTGTTCTCACTTAGGCATCAAGTTGAATTTCTCATCTGCCTATCATCCCCAGTCCAACGGAGCTGCCGAACGCACCAACCAAAAGATTGAACAATATTTGCGTTGTTTTGTTTCTGAACACCAGGACGATTGGGTTGGTCTGATTCCTTGGGCAGAGTTTGCACACAACAATCTCGTTTGTGATTCTACTCGTTCTAGCCCCTTTTTCTTGAATTATGGCTTTCATCCTTCCATTCTTCCGTCGGTTTCCCCTTCCCAAGGGGTTCCGTCGGTTGATGTTCATGTCGCCAATCTGAGAAAGTTGTGGGATCAGACTCGACGAATTCTTCTTCAGAATTCCATGGTGTTCAAACGACACGCTGACAAACGGAGACGGGTGGCTCCGGTTTTTGCCCCGGGTGATAGGGTGTGGTTGAGTACCAGAAACATCCGCTTGAAGGTTCCTTCCATGAAATTTGCCCCTCGTTACATAGGCCCTTACAAGGTTCTGTGTCGGATTAACCCGGTTGCGTATCGTCTTGCCCTTCCGCCTGCCCTGCGCATCCCTAACTCTTTTCATGTTTCTTTGTTGAAGCCTTTGGTTTGTAACAGATTTTCCTCCGCTGAGTCCTCCCCTCTCTCTGTCCAGGTTGAGGGTCAGGAGGAATATGAAATCAAATCCATTCTCGATTCTCGTATTTCTCGGGGGAAGTTGCAATATCTTGTTGACTGGAAGGGGTATGGGCCTGAAGAAAGGTCTTGGGTGGGCCATGAAAATGTGCATGCCCCTCGTCTCCTCCGGGCATTTCATGCTCGTTTTCCGTCTCGCCCCGGTTCCTTCCGCCCGGTGGGCGTTTCTGAGAGGGGGGGTACTGTCAGGTTACCTTTGGTGTCTACCTCGGAGGAGGTTAGACACCTAGACGTCCATCCTCCTAGGGGGGCTGACTCACCCGATCCTTGCACTCCTCCCGGCCGTTTACACGCCGGCCGCGATAGCTCCGCCTCCTTTTATGACGCGGCGCTCAGTAGCCGACGTCATGACGGCAATCACGTTCCGACCCGTCAATCACGGCAACCAAGTGCCGAACAACCAATCAGGACCCGTTGGGGGCGGAGCCAACAGTTAAAGAGCCAAGGTATAAAAAAGGGTTCTGTGGAATGATTCATTGCCCTGTCGTGGTTCTAGCTAGTCTGGTCACTCAGTGCACTTACCTCTATTGTCTTTTGGTTCCTGACTCGGCTTGTATTTTTGACCCTGCTTTCTTCTCTTGTCCTTTTGACTCGGCTTGTCTCTCGCTTACCTGATCTCTCGTTCCCTCGACCTCGGCTTGTCTCTGACCATTCTTTTGATTTCTCCTTACGTTAGTCCGGCCATTCTAAGGTCCGGTATACGTACCTATCTCCTGTTTGTATTCTGCGTGTTGGATCCCTGTCACGATCCTGACATCCGTACTCCCTGACTCTCGGCTATTCTCAGACTACTCTTTGACGTTTAAACCCGGCCATTCTAAGGTCCGGTAACACGTCTCTTTCTGTATTACTTTCTGCACGTTGGGGTCACTGTCGTGACAGTAGCATTCACAACAGCTCAGCCCTTTTCACTACACTAGGAGTACCTCTATCACCAAGTAAAACACTTGAACCCTCTACCAAGCTAGTTTTCTTGGGCATCGTTTTGGACACAGTATCTTTCCAAGCCCTCCTACCACCCGAGAAATTGACCCGCATTAGGGACGAAATCGGTCTGTTCCTGCAGAGTGATACATGCACCAGGAAGGGACTCCAGTCCTTATTGGGGTCCCTTAACTTCGCGATGCGGATCATTCCGCAGGGCAGATCATCCGTCTCTAGGCTGCTGTGTTTACTCCATGGGGTGTTCGACTCCTGCCCAATTACTTTGGATGGTCCCGCAAGGGCTGATTTTCACATGTGGTATAACTTCTTGGCCAAATGGAATGAAGTCTCTCTGTTCATACCTCCACTATCCGAGATTTCACCTACTATTTACATGGATGCACACACTGGGTTTGCTGCCACTTTTGGAAACCACTGATTTAGGGATAACTGGCCCACTGAGACGGATGCCTTGCCGGCCTTTAGAGAAACATCCTCATTGTTCGAGATGTACCCCATCGTGCAGCCACCCATACATGGGGTCATCTCTGGACCAGCAAGGCAGTTAAATGCTGCTCAGACAATTCTTCAGCATCTACTTCAAACACACCAGTCCACATCATTAAGAGACTGGAAATCCTCTATTTATAATACTTACATGCCACAACCGGAGAGGGAGCTTCGACAAGCTTTCAGAAGTCTAGCTTTATAACTTGAAATAAAGTGTGTTTTCTTTGAATCCTCCTTTTGCCCTCTTTTTATTACAGGCCTGCTTGTTCGTTGGTTTCGGCACACCTCAACCAACTTTGCATCGTCTCATACATTCCATAACCTATTGAAATTCCGAGCACACGTTAAAAGGCCATTAGGCCTGTGTTTGTGGGAAGAGTTATGGCCCCTGCTTAAACTCCTAGCCCCTACTCACCTCTGTCATTCAAGCTGATTGACCCCACCCACTTACACCCATCTATATATTTAATTTCACCTTTGTGGGCCCTCTTTTTATTACAGGCTTACTCGTTCATTGGTTGCGGCACACCTCAACCAACTTTGCATCTTCTCATACATTCCATAACCTATTGAAATTCCGAGTACAAATATATATATTTATATATATATATATATATATATATATATATATATAGCATAAGCCGTAAAGTAGGATAAGTACATACGAATATAACAGTCGGTTGTGGTGTGCCGGAACTGACGTATGGGGTAGGCCTGTGATAAAAGAGGGCCTACCCCTGAATGGTAATAAAAGGTTGTGGTGGGGGGGATGAACCCAGCGATATCAGTACTGATTAGGAGGGCGCTTGAGCTTTTATAGCCAGGTAACCCCTCCCACAATTACAGGCTACGCCTTTCTATTTGTAGTCGGGGACATAAGCCGTAAAGTAGGATAAGTACATAAGATTATGACAGTCGGTTCCAACGTATGGAGTAGGCCTGTAATAAAAGAGGGCAAAAAGGTTGGAGTAAACAAATCACTTTATTGGACATAAGTTACATAGCTAGACCTTTGAATGCTGATCTTAATTCTTGTTCTGGTTGTGGAATGTAAGTGGTATATACAGCAGACTTCCACCGGCCTAATCTTTTAATTATGTGAGTTGGTACGTTGTGGCTTGAAGCCGCCGAAGTGGCTCCAATTCTGAATGAGTGTCCAGAAAATCCTGTGGGGTCGAGACCAGGTCTAATGAACAGAGTTCTGATGTAATGTATGAACTTAGCAGTGGTTAAAGGGTAACCGTGTAATGAGAGTAGTGGGGTATTCGGACTGAGACCTGTCACGCTAGCCAGATATGTGTCAAATACAGTGACGGGGCACCACCAATTGCCGGTGGGATAATAGCAGATCTTGGTAGGTGGGCCTAGCTGATTAGTTTTTGTGTGATCTAAGGTGAGTATGTCTTTGGAGGTTCGTAATCTTGAGGTGCTGGTGATGACACGAGACACTATTGGTAGTGAAATAATTTGGTCGTAGGAAACCATAAAAGGCTAGGTAAGTCACTGTCTTGATAACCAGATTGGTATTGGTTTCAAATGGCTTGGAGTCCAGGATATTGGAGAGTGCGCGAAACTTGGGACCGCCTATAGGAAGTCTGGAAGAGTTAGTGGGTAAGTCTAATCGTTAACACATGTACTCCCCAGCCTGGTACCCCTGCATTCTGCATTCTGAAAACTATAATGAGATCAAGGGTCTGATGTCATCTCTCCTGACCTCAATCACCACGATCAGCGCTAGGCTGGACAAGCTGGAAACCCCTCAGACTTTGTCAGTCACCTCGCCCATACCAATCCCCACTTCGGCTCTCCTCCCCCACAGTAATGAATATCTTTGCGTATTGTCGGGGGTAAAAAGTCTGCAGGTGTGATGATGTGAGTGTACGTGCTTGTCCATACCCCAAGCACACCTACCGAGATGCCCCATGCGGCGTTATTCGGCCGCGAGGTTGGGGATGGTCCATGACCGGAGAGCGTATGGGCTAGCTGATTCTAAGTTCTTGGTAGGTGTGCTTGGGCCAGCCGGGGTGGCAGGCCTGGTTGGGGTTTCAGGTATGGCCAGCTCTTCTTCTTGGTCATGGGATTGAGACATATTAGAAATGAAAACAGGGTAAGAGACAGGACCTTGATCGTGAGCAAAGGTGCCTGAGTTAACTGGTGCTAGCTAGGCCAGAGGCGAAACATTATCTGTTCTACAAGGAAGGTGAGGCCCTACTAGTGCCAAGTGGCAAGAGAGGCTCTATCTATGAGGAGTGCCGGATGGACGGGGGCCACTTGAATGATGTGGCGGGATCGTTGGCCTCTTGGTGATTGTAACAAGACAAAAAGTAATTGGCTGTGACTGGTGAGGCCCTCACTGGTAACCGAGGGTGGTTATGGTGAGGCCCTAGCTATGCGTTGGACCGAGGGGCATATACCTCCGATGAGAATGGGTGTTGACCTCACGGGAACAGTTTACTTTACCTTTTAAGCTAGGGGCCATGCGCTAATTGTCACCAGTTGACAGCCCTATTCATTTGGGATCGGGGGAGTAAGTGTCAGGCGAACATACCTATTTGTTTAAACGTAAGAGTTCTCTATGGAGAATTAGAGGATACTTTAGAATCTGAAAAATGAAATAGGTGGTTAGGGTTGGCTTTAATTGGGGTATAATAATATATATATATATATTCCTTTTTTTTTTTTTGTGAGGGGTCTCACCTGATATGTTGGTTCTGTCGGGATAATTGCTTTAACACAAGTTCGAGGTGTTATCTGAGGATAAAGCTAAAGTTATCAACTGTATCATCTTAGATATGTATAAAGGCTAGGGATGAAGTGACGCGTAATATATATATATGTAATGAGCTAGGAGTGGGAGTCCGATGAGAGCCCCAAGTTCAGGGGAGGAGTTGATAATGGATTCATATGGGCTTGGAATGAAACTGAGGGCAGGGACGTGAGGAGTTGGTGATAAATCTCTATATATAAAGAACATAACAAGGACAGGACAAGCCTCCGGTGTGGGTACGCTGGAGTCTATTTTTCTTACCGTATGATCAGAACAGAATGCGTCTTTAACAAGTATATAACTGAGGCAGTCAGGTGTGGCCATGAGGTTTAGAAAATACCTGGTATAGGGGAAAGGTAATGTATTGTAGGTATTAGTAACGTGGGACGTTTTAAGGTAAATACATGAATAACAGTGTTTATGGTATAGTTAGCGTATTGCCGTTAGAATTCTAGTTTTGAGTATAATTATGTCGTAATATGCATATATAGGGGTACCTATGGTGACTTGACAAGCAAACATATAATTAATTTTATACATGATTTAGTAATTTAAAACAGAGAAGGAAAAAAGGAGGGAAACAGAATCAGAATTTAAATGAAAAACATTTCCATGTAATAATATGTTTTTGCCACCAGGGGTCGTCGTGAGCAGCCGTGTGTAGTAAGTATTAGAATGAACTGCTCGTTTGCCAAACGGCCGGCTTGCCGACCAGCGTTGGAGGGTAAGTACCAGAGTGGTAAAAGTGAGGTACCGAACAGAGCACAGAGCGGTAAGGTAAGTACTGAATGAAAGTTTGGGTGAATGGGCGTAAATGTATGAATGGGCGCCAGGCATCTGGCTGAGAGTGGTGTGGATGGGAAAATCACAGTTCTGGGGCCCTGGTAACGGAACCCTGAAGCAGGTAAGTATATATCCAGGCACTGGAAACGACGCAAGGGTGGCTGAGGAGGATGGGAGTTTGCCGGAATCAAAAGTAGCAAGCTGAGGCTGGAGCACTTGACGCCGGGCACGGAGACCGCCGGGATTGTACCGATCAGGGTGAGTAAGGAGCAGGTAGCATTTGGCCAGGTAAGTTGAACCGGAAGTCAAAAGGTTCTGAATGAACCCAGCGATACCAGTACTGATTAGGAGGGGGCCTGAGCTTTTATAGCCGGGGTAACCCTCCCACAATTACAGGCTATGCCTTTCTATATATATATATATATTGAAAATATGTAGCATAAAAGGAAAAATAGGATGCACTAGCAGGTCTTAGATTAAAGGTGACTGGTGTATTTATTGAAAAAAATCAATCAATAATTCATCATTTCTGTGTACAAAATTATCAACATTTCAAAATAATTGACATTTCATATTTTTCAAGATCAAGGCCTGAACTGGCCAGATGTAGATTTTTATGCACAGTTGATTTGGACTTTTGGACTTTCCTTAAATATATGGAATTAAATACTGACCAGTTACACATCCTTTCTATTGTATGTGTATATGTATATAGTATTTAATTCCATATATATAAGGAAAGTACACCTTTTTTGAATTCTATGGTTTTACATATCAGGACATAAGAACAATCATCTGTTCCTTACCAGGTCTTAAAATTAGGTAAATACAACCTCAGATGAACAAAAACACATGACATATTACACAGTGTCATGATTTAAAAAAACAAAAAAACAGCAAAACAAAATGTAGAAGGCATATGTGAAAAAAAAACCTAATAATTTAATAGCTTGTAGAACCACTTTTAGCAGCAATAACTTGAAGTAATAGTTTTCAGTATGTCTTTATCAGTCTCTAACATCATTGTGGAGTCATTTTGGCACCTCTTCTTTACAACTTTGCTTCAGTTCATTTATGTTTACTGACATTTGTTTATGCACAGCTCTCTTAAAATCTACAGCATATCAATTGGGTTGAGTTCTGGACTTTGACTGGGCCATTGCAACACTTTTCCATCCATTCTGTTGTAGTTTTACTACTATGCTTTGGGATCATTGTCCCAATTATGACCAAGCTTTAGCTGTTGGACAGATTGGCTCACATTTCACTCTAGAACATTTGTAAACATACACTAGTTTTGACACTGAATTGCATTTGTCACATACATTTTTCATTATATATAGTTATTATGCTCTTACAACAGATTATTAACCCCTTAGTGACCAGACCATTTTTTCAATTTTCTTACCGTTAAGGACCAGGGCTGTTTTTACATTTCTGTGGTGTTTGTGTTTAGCTGTAATTTTCCTCTTACTCCTTTACTGTGCCCACACATATTATATACCAAAAAGTGGGAGGCATATATATACAAACTGTTGTAATTCCTACACCGTTCACCTGATTTAGATGTAAATACCCTTAAATTAAAGCTGAAAGTCTGCAGTTAAAGCACACCTTGTTCATTTCATTTCAAATCCATTGTGGTGGTGTATAGAGCCAAAAAGATTAGAATTGTGTCACTGTCCCCATATTTATGGACCTGACTGTATAATAAAAACGAAAGAAAAGAGTTACCTGCGCTCTCTCCTTAATCCCTATGTATATTTAAACAAATGGGGGTGTAATTTTACTATAGAATGGGATTATGTTTGCCTATTTCAATGGATAACACCGTCTGTCTCCGACCTGATGGGGCTTATGGACTGTATCACACAGTTGAGTTGAGTTTCGGCCGTCCTCCCCAGCTCCTCCCTCAGGTCCAAGAGACAGATTATCCTGTTTGTGTGGGAGTGTCAGGGGCATGCTGTTGTCTGAAATTGTATAAAAGCAGGCCATTTGGCCAGATTAAAACATTCCAATTTGTACTCCCAGAACTATGTGTTGTCTGGTTACTGGGAGGGGAAAGCTAATCACTGTTCCAGTTCCAGTGTGAAGAATTAAATGGGGAAAGTCCTTGTAAGGACTAGAGCTCCCAGGACTGAGTGTCATCCAGTGTAACGTTCACTAGGGAACCCTAACATGCAGACAGGACAGAGTAGAGAAAATTGCAGTACGGATCCTTAGAATGGTCAGGTTATGCAAAAAGGGATAGTCAAAACATGAGCCGAGGTCAGGGGAAAAAGAGAGCCGGAATAACGAGAGATAAAGCCAAATATCAGTAACCAGGAGGTCCAAATAATAAGTGCAACGCTCAATGGTAAACCAAAGACCAAAACAGGGCACTGAGGCAAGGGAGAGGTTAGATTATATACACACAGGGTGTGTCTGATTTTCTTCCCTCCCTTGTGGTCTCTGAGGTCATCACTGTGTGCCAGGTCACATGACCGGGTGCAGCACACACATAAGGAAGCTGCTCTGGAGGATGCGTGCAGCATCAGACACATTGCCAGTCTGGAGACAGGGACCAGATGACGCAGCGAGCTGTGAGGAGGTAAGCAAGGTCACCGTGAGCAGCACGGGAGCAGGGTCTTGACATCCAGTGCCTGTTGGTGGCTAGTGCGAGTTCCTCATTCGGCTCCAGGAGGGAGCGGATCCAGGACCCCAGTCAAGCCAGGGTGACTGTGGGCAGAAGTGCTGCATTTTGTCCTCTGTTCCAGTTAGGAAGTGGTCCTTGGAGGAGGTACCCAACCAGGGGTACAGGGAGCTCCCTTACAGGTACTTTATGACTTAGTGATATTGGCTAGGGTATTTTGAATGTGACAAGAATGTTTTACAATCCCCGTGCTTATCTTCAAGTGAATAAGATGCTTTACAGTACTGTGCATGCACAGGAGGACATTGACTACCCACAGAAACATAGCAAAGGAGGCACTATTAAAATGCTAGGGGCTTGTGGTCCATCTACTCTCTTTTATTGAGTGATAAACTAACCTGTTTCATACAGAACCTCTCACACACAATACTTTATGCATTCACATCCTGCTTCCATTTCTGAATTTGGGGCATCTATTCCCATGTATTACATTACAGCAGGTCCTAGTTCTCACTGTTCTTAGTTTAGCGCATCCAGTTTATAAGGCGCATGTGAACACAGATGTCAATGCTACAGAACACATGGGAAAATGAGGAAGGAAAATACAAATAACCCCCGAGAGGCCTATATGCATGTTAGTGCTTGAGTCTATACGCGCACTACTGCAGAAGTGCTTGGCAGGAGACATTGTGGAATTTTAGTAAACGTTAGATGACAGCAGACCAGATATCATGACATTTAACCTAAACTCCCAGAATGATGCTTTGTTTGGTTTTTAATTTGAAGCAAAGGATATCATTATTTTAGGAGCTGCACAGCTTTTTAAAATATATTTGGATTAAGGGACTTGTTTAGATACTGCGAAAAAAGTTCACTGAATCCAGACCTTTGAAACTATGAGACTAACATTGTTTTTTTAGTTCACATATTGGTCTCATAGGGAACAATCACCAAAATGTAGATGTTCATATTTACCATTAAACTCAGCCTGTGTGATGAGTATAGTGTAACATTTTTTTTATGTGCAGTGTGTTTATAACTTTTTCTCTCCATTGTATTCTTGAAATAAACATTTCCAAGCAGGGGCTATTTCATCTCAGTATGCACCTTTTGTGTTTTACCACATCATAAACAGAGCTTACATACTCCATACCGTGTGAATGTACGGCTGTAGACAAGTTGATCAATGTATGCACTTCTCAGCTTCTATACACTCATCAGCACCATTATAGCTACTGACAGGGGAAGTAAATAACATTGTTACTATTGTCACAATGGCACCTGTCAAAGTATGCAATATATTAGGCAGCAAGTGAACTGTGAGTTCTTGAATTTCATGTGTTCGAAGCAGGAAATATGGGCAAGCGAAAACGTCTTAGTGACTGTGAAAAGGGACAAATATTAATGGCTAAACGACTAGGTCAGAGCATCTCCAAAACAGCAAGTCTTGTGGGGTGTTCCCGGTATGCAGTGGTTTGTACCTACCAAAAGTGGTGCAAGGGAGGGCAACCGGAGAACTAGTGTCAGGGTGATGGGCTTCCAAGGCTCAAATTGCTAAAAAAAAACAAAAAACTTGATGCTGGCCATTATAGGGAGGTAGGTAATATTCGTAATATTCTTGGCAAAAATATTCTTGGCAAAACGTAGGTCTTTAATTTTTTTTATTTTTTACATTTTCTATTTTTATTCTTATTATTACTCTTCCCTTATTTTATATTTTCCCCTCACTTTGACTCTCATTTCTATTATTATCCCTTTATTTTTTCTAGTTCTATAGTTACACCCTATATTCTCCTCTTTTCTTTCCCCTTCTTTTTTCACTTTTTTTGTATCACCCGTACATTTATCCTCTCTATTTCTTTTAGTTTGACCTTCAATTCCCCTACCAATATGGTCGCCATTAATGCCGTGCACGTGATCGCTGTGCACATGCCGCCCTAGACCCTATCAGCACTTTCCCTTTGTCCTATGAATGTTTATCTCTATGCATAACATTTATTTCCTTATTTTGCAGCCAAAGAGTTGTCACGTGACCCTCGGTGCCCTATCACTTATCTTTTTTTACCATATTTTCTTTTTTACAATATTTCTTTTTTACAGCTTTTCTCCATTGGTATATAAGTCTCTCTTATTATTACCCCAGTCCCCATACATTATACCAATTTAGCATTTCTGTTTTAGATTCAATAGCTATATTTTATTTCTGTCCAGCTCACTCTTCCTAGTAACGCCCTTGTTATACAAGGGCTGCTTATAACGCATCTAGCGTCCCACCCTCTGCTCTCCTACATTACATTTCCCAAGTCTCCTACCAATAGTATGCGCATTTGTGATGTCAGCCTATTGTTTCCCCGGTCACGCCCATTTTCATTCTAATTTACTTTTTAGTTGTTCAAACTCGTGCTTTTTTTTTACTATTTTAGCTCTATGCACACTTGTTAATTAAGATCTTCATATACACTATATTTATCCATTATTTTATGACTATGACATCATTTTACCGCCAATTTTGAATTTTTCATGTATTTTATCCTATATAAGATTTGATTTGTACCATATACTTTTTTTTTTCTTTTGTTATCTAGTTTTTATCTTTTCAGTGAGGACCTCACCAAGCATCCCAGGTGGGGATTATACCACCTATGCTGATTACACTGAGCGGGCTATCTGCTCAGGTAAATGTGAGTACAACCTATTTATTTTCACTCCTGGTTATTTATATATATATACAGAGAACACTATCTTTGCACTTTTTTATTTTCACATATACCTTGCTGATAAGACACGTGCTGATCTTCCTCCAATATTCCTGAAGTGGAGGATCATATCCACTGCAGGTGCTGGTTTTAGCTATATCCCATGTAAGTAGGCCATTTGGATTTCTCTTTATTCAAGCTTTTATCTTATTTTATATAAAGTGCACTGTTGGAGTTTTTTCTTCTCTTTTATGTTCCTGGATTCTGAAAACTTGGAAGGTATACTAACCTGAAGATTTTATACTATCATATGAACAGTGTATAATTTGTTTTGTTTCATTTGTTTTACTTAAAGCTATTCTGATTCCCAACCCCTTGGCGCACCCTATTGTTCTGTATTTTCATGATAGAGAGGTGTCAGAACACACAGTGCATCACAGTTTGCTGTGTATGGGGCTGTGCCTGGTCTTATGAATTAAGTTTTTTTTAGATCAGGTAGATTGCCGAGTGTTTGTGCACTTTTAACCTGGGAGTAAGATGACAGCAGGATGAACTATGGGAAGAAGGCAGGCTGGCAGAGATAGTTTTATGCTCCGGGCAATGTGCTGCTGGGAAACCTTGGATTTTTGCATTCATGTCGATGTAACTTTGACACGTACCACCTAGCTAGAGATTGTTGCAGACCACATACACCCTTTCATAGCGATTGTTTTACCTAAAGTTGGTGCCTCTGTCATCAAGATAATGCACCCTGCCACACTGCAAAAACTGTTCAAAAATGGTTTGAGGAACATGACAAAGAGTTTAAGGTTTTGCTTTGGCCCCCAAATTCCCCAGGTCTCAATCTGATTGAACACCTCACTGCTTGATGAATTTAAAGGATATGCTGCTAATGTCTTGGTGCCAGATACCACAGGACTAGTGATGTCCCGGACGGTTCGCCAGCGAATAGTTCCGGGCGAACATCGCTTGTTCGCGTTCGCCACGGACGGCGAACATATGCGCTGTTCGGTCCGCCCCCTATTCATCATCATTGCGTAAACTTTGACCCTGTACCTCACAGTCAGCAGACACATTCCAGCCAATCAGCAGCAGACCCTCCCTCCCAGACCCTCCCACCTCCTGGACAGCATCCATTTTACATTCATTGTGAAGCTGCATTCTTAGTGAGAGGAGGGACAGTGTAGCTGCTGCTGATTTGATAGGGAAATTGATAGCTAGGCTAGTGTATTCAGTGTCCACTACAGTCCTGAAGGACTCATCTGATCTCTGACCTCACTACCCCCCACACCCTCAGCCTCACCACACCCAGCCTCACTACCCCCCACACCACCCTCAGCCTCACTACCCCCCACACCACCCTCTCACCCACACCACCTCAGTATCACCACCCCCAGCCTCACTAACCCCCACCACCCCAGCCTCACTACCCTCCACACCACCCTCACTACCCCCACACCACCCTCAGCCTCACTACCCCCACCCCAGCCTCACCCCCCCACACCACCCTCACCACCCCCACACCACCCTCAGCCTCACTACCCCCCACACCAACCTCAGCCTCACCACCCCCCACCACCCTCAGCCTCTCTCACCACCAGCCACCCCCCCACCACCCTCAGTCTCTCTACCCCCCACACCACCCTCAGCATCACCACCCACCACCACCCTCAGTCTCTACCCCCCACACCACCCTCAGCATCACCACCCCCAGCATCACCACCCTCAGCCTAAGGTCCGGTTTACGCTCTGTCCTTTTATTTTCCTTTTCTTGCCTATGTATATGTTTACATAGTTTCTGCGTGCTGGACCGCAATAGTAGTCGTGACATTGGGATTAAACTGATAAGAATTGTACTACTTAACACACCACTCCTATCTGGTGGCACATTAGATTGCACGCGCAGTGCCCCAATTTTGAAGAAGGAGGACCGACCAAGCATCTTTTCCCATCTCCCGGTTCCTAAAATCGATGCCATATACACATCGTAACAGGGATTAAACTGATAGGAATAGTACTACTTAACACACCTTATAATAACGCAGAGAGAGGCACCTACAAGTCAACCTGTCTCAGGTCTCCTTCTCCTTCCAAAGGGAGAGAAATGTGATGGGAACTACCCTGGGCTGGAGACACAGGATTTCGGATTTGCTGTTGGGATGTGTGGGTGTCACGGTGGGCCCTTCAGAGTGTGGTCATATGGGGGTAGGTTTGAAGGTTTGAGTTTGGGAGGGGTGCCATGGCAGATTAACTAGGAACTCACTTTCTCCACTTCCAAGTCCCCTCTTATGTCTAAGTCACCCTGTGCTTATTAGGGGCACAGGGTGACCGGGAAGCCATGTCTGCCCAAACCAGACTTCCACAGGGTGAGCAGCTATGAAAGCTCAATGCGCCCGACCCGGACAAACTTACAAACTATGTGAAACTTTGTCGAGGAGGCTGCCAGAATGGATTGACTCTTTGGGACTTGTTACCCTACTAACTCCAGAACAGACCGATTGGAGGTTTGGTACCTGGTTAGTCTACCTTTGGGGAAGATATGTGACAGTAGTCACCATCACTGGGAATGGAAGACAGACACTTTAGGTCCCCAGATTCCTCTTGTGTTTTAGTCACCCTGTGCCCAGTATTAGTGCAGGGTATGTGTAATATATTGCTTGTCTGTGCCTCTCCCTTTTTCCTGTCCCATTGTTTCCCCAGCAAGACGTTGTCCCCGAGGACACTGCCAGACCAGTTTAAACTAACTGCTTTGTCCCTCCTCAACCTCCTATCAGCCCTTGCTATTGTCTGAGCCCACCCTCCCTTGTACTATAGTGCTTTATGTACCCTATTGTATGTTAATTCAGCTGTTGGGGGCTTAAATGTGTGTGCTATGTCTATAAAAGTTAGTTGTTTAAACCTTTACCAAGTGCCAGCTGGTGTTTAGTCCAGGGTGGAAAAGGCCCTCAGAGATCCCAGTCAAGCCTCAGCAACTGGGTCTGAAGTGTTCCAGGGTCCCTGATAACTACAAGGAAGCGGACTTGGTGGAGGTTCTCGGTTGGAGTACTGGAGCTCCATCACAATAACCCTCCAAAACACTTCCCAACCACAAAAGTTAAATGAACTGTACAGGTAAAAAAAATGCATAGTCTCCCCCTCTTCCCCCCGAACAATAAACCTACTAAATGCTTTTGTTGCTAAATAGTGTAAAAGTTAGCTTTAGAAGTACCTGTTTATTCTTTATTTTTATCAGGTTTATTGCTCCTCCTCTGATTTCATGTCATATCCCCCTTTGCTTTCTCCCTGCTTTCTGTATTTAAGCCAGACTTCCCACCAATGGCCATGCTCCAGTGATTCTCTATGAGAATCAGCAATAACACACCTTACTGGGCATGCCAGAGTTTCACCCAGCTCAGCATATGCTCATAATGCCTGGCAATGCCTTCTCGGAGTACTCTGCGTTGTCAGGGTATTTCCAATAGCAGACATTTGTATACTTACAATGTATTCTGTAAGTCACCACTTAGCAGATGTGACTCCATTTTGTAACAAAAATGCAAAGACACACATTTTATTTCTCTGTAACTCTATTCATTGAAAACCTGAGCAAAGGAATGCGGCTAACGTAAACATTGACCAGAGATAAGACTCTCTTACAAGAAGGGGGGTAGAAAGAGAAACATCCCAAATATATATATATATATATATATATATATATATATATACATACATACACACACACACACACACAGTCAGGTCCATAAATATTGGGACATCGACACAATTCTAATCTTTTTGGCTCTATACACCACCACAATGGATTTGAAATGAAAGCAAGATGTGCTTTAACTGCAGACTTTCAACTTTAATTTGAGGGTATTTACATCTAATTCAGGTGAACGGTGTAGGAATTACAACAGTTTGTATATGTGCCTCCCACTTTTCAAGGGACCAAAAGTAATGGGACAATTGGCTGCTCAGCTGTTCCATGACCAGGTGTGTTATTCCCTCAGTATCCCATTTACAAGGAGCTGTTTGCATTTGGAATCTGTTGCTGTCAACTCTCAATAGGAGATCCAAAGAGCTGTCACTATCAGTTAAGCAAGCCATCATTAGGCTGAAAAAACAAAACAAACCCATCAGAGAGATAGCAAAAACATTAGGTGTGGCCAAATCAACTGTTTGGAACATCCTTAAAAAGAAAGAACGCACCGGTGAGCTCAGCAACACCAAAAGACCCGGAAGTCCACGGAAAACAACTGTGGTGGATGACCGAAGAATTCTTTCCCTGGTGAAGAAAACACCCTTCACAACAGTTGGCCAGATCAAGAACACGCTCCAGGAGGTAGGTGTATGTGTGTTAAAGTCAACAATCAAGAGAAGACTTCACCAGAGTGAATATAGAGGGTTCACCAGAAGATGTAAACCATTTGTGAGCCTCAAAAACAGGAAGGCCAGATTAGAGTTTGCCAAGCAACATCTAAAAAAGCCTTTACAGTTCTGGAACAAAATCCTATGGACAGAAAAGACCAAGATCAACTTGTACCAGAGTGGTGGGAAGAGAAGAGTATGGAGAAGGAAAGGAACTGCTCATGATCCAAAGCATACCACCTCATCAGTGAAGCATGGTGGTGGTAGTGTCATGGTGTGGGCATGTATGGCTGCCAATTGAACTGGTTCTCTTGTATTTATTGATGATGTGACTGCTGACAAAAGCAGCAGGATGAATTCTGAAGTGTTTCGGGCAATATTATCTGCTCATATTCAGCCAAATGCTTCAGAACTCATTGGACGGCGCTTCACAGTGCAGATGGACAATGACCTGAAGCATACTGCAAAAGCAACCAAAGAGTTTTTTTTAAGGGAAAGAAGTGAAATGTTATGCAATGGCCAAGTCAATCACCTGACCTGAATCCGATTGAGCATGCATTTCACTTGATGAAGACAAAACTGAAGGGAAAATGCCCCAAAACAAGCAGGAACTGAAGACAGTTGCAGTAGAGGCCTAGCAGAGCATCACCAGGGATGAAACCCAGCGTCTGGTGATGTCTATGCGTTCCAGACTTCAGGCTGTAATTGACTGCAAATGATTTGCAACCCAGTATTAAAAAGTGCAGATGCATACTGCAAAAGCAACCAAAGAGTTTAAGGGAAAGAAGTGGAATGTTATGCAATGGCCAAGTCAATCACCTGACCTGAATCCGATTGAGCATGCATTTCACTTGATGAAGACAAAACTTAAGGGAAAATGCCCCAAAACAAGCAGGAACTGAAGACAGTTGCAGTAGAGGCCTGGCAGAGCATCACCAGGGATAAAACCCAGCATCTGGTTATGTCTATGCGTTCCAGACTTCAGGCTGTAATGGACTGCAAATGATTTGCAACCAAATATTAAAAAGTGAAAGTTTGATTTATGACTGTTAATCTGTCCCATTACTTTTGGTCCCTTAAAAAGTGGTAGGCACATATACAAACTGTTGTAATTCTTACACCGTTCACCTGATTTGGATGTAAATACCCTCAAATGATTTCATTTCAAATCCATTGTGTTGGTGTATAGAGCCAAAAAGATTAGAATTGTGTTGATGTCCCAATATTTATGGTCCTGACTGTATCTCTCTCTCTCTCTCTCTCTCTCGTCGGGGTTCTGGAGCAATAAGCAAGAAGCAAAGGGGTCTTTGGTCACTAACCAAAAGCTGGACACATCTAACTCTCTGTATCTATTCTCTGACAAATCTAACACTCCAACTGAAAACGTTGAAATCTTTAATAATCAGAACCCTGATATTTTCACAATTCTCTACTCATACTTGCATACACCATTCATGGAATATATCCCCAAGCCTAAAGAATTTCTACCAAGAAAGCTGATAAATATGCAGGTTTTATTTAATTTAATTTAATTGAAATTAATGAATTTTTACTAAAATCAGAAATATACCTGGATAAAAGCTGGTCAGATTTCAAATATTATGAAATCATAATTAGCTGAGGAAATATAGGGTTCCAAATTTCATTACTGCAGGTGGAATAAATAAACAATATATTTACTGGTAATTTGCCAAGTTTAGCATATCAAGCTATTATCCAGAGATATTGACTTATCTGAATTTAGGGATAAATAATCTGCAATGTAAAATCTTGTTAGAATTATTCTTATTGGTTATTGGATGAGAAGGAATGGTTAAACTGATCTGGCATGAGACATATTGTATTAGTTAATTGCAGTATTAATGGTGTTTTACTGTGAGAATTGTAACCAGCAGTGAGTGAGTTAACTCAGTGTGATTCAAACTGACAGCAAAAAAAATGTATTACTCTAAGCTGTGCTGTGAGATGCTGTGTTCTGTGTGAAGGAATGTCTAGCTGAAAGTTGAAGTTTTCTGTAGTAAATCTTGTTGAAATTTGCATCTATGTGGATATGTTGCTATGAGCTATCTGAAATTGTGTCAAAACTGTTGCCATATGTATACTTATGTTATACCTAAATATTCACTGACTGTCATGCATGTTACATATTAATATTAATAATTATTTGTCACAATAAATTATATTTTTATAATTAGTTTGTGATTCATGTGTAAAATACAAATTCTCTAAAAAACAAAACAAAAAAAAAAAAAACATACTCCACAGTCTATAAGAGTTAAAATAGTGGGTAACTCTTCACTTTAAATCAATGAACTATAATATTTTAATATTTATCACCCCATAAATATCCTTACAGCATTCAGACACTAGAACTTACCAACCTCATCACACACACTCACACACAAACATTTCCTCACTAAAATAGATATCATATAGTGTCATAGGTTTATTATAAATAAATGTAAAGAGACAGACAAACAGATAAATACCTATAGCGCTTTGTTTTCTCTCTCTCTATTTCTCTCTCTATATATATATCTATATATATATATATATCTCCATCCATCCATTAATCCAAGGTAGTGAGGTTGGTTGACAGGGATTGGCAGGGGAAGGGGTTAACTGTGGATAGGGGGTTGGCTGACAGGAAAGGGGCTAACTGTGGGTAAGGAGGTTGGCTGACAGGAAAGGGGTTAATTGTGGGTAGGGAGGTTGGCTGACAGGGAAGGGGTTAACTGTGGGTAGGGAGGTTGGCTGACATGGAAGGTGTTAACTGTGGGTAAAGAGGTTGGGCAAGGGTTAACTGTGAGTAGGTAGGTTGGCTGACAGGGGCAGGAGGAAAATGTATTACTTGCATTACATGGAGGATGGAAGAGAAGCACATATGGGCTCTAGCTGCAGTGAAGTCTGTCCTGTAAAGGTAACAGTTCAAATCAAAGTATTCCAGTAGTAATAAGCTGTGACAACATGGTTAAGCATTATATTGTGCATGTATAGAACTGAGTTTCCTTCGCAGAGGAAACGTTACTTTGTGATTCAGAGTAAGAGACATTGGTAACATATTAGACTTAGTGTTGCTCGTGTTTATGACTGATCTTCCTACGCAGAGGAGAGGTGGCTTCTGGATCAGAATAATCCCATCATAATAGGCAGTGTTGTCACCATAGCCCCAAAACGTTGGGTCATGACTAGCATAGCTTTTAACTTAATCGGCATGTCCACCAGATGTGGAGGAATTTTCTTCTGTCTGTTCCACAGTGCCAGCAGAGGTCCGATACCTCTGGATCTCTTCGATGCAGTGTGGACGGAGTCAGGTACCACCTCGTTAGGACCTTATAGGAGTTTTCATGTATCCCTGCTGATGACCGCATCTTCTGTATGAGAGTGAGCATCTTGTCCCATTCTGCATCTGTAAACGTCTGCTGGAGGTCCTCCTCCCAGCCTCTCATGCAGGGTGGTGGCAGGGCTGTCTTTAATAATGATTGGGCCCCCTGGATCCTGACCCCCTCCTCCCACCTCTCCCTGGCATGCAATCATGGCAGTGGTGGTACTAAAGTAGAAAGAATGTTATTGGGACCCCCAATTGCAAGGTTGGAGTAGAATTCCATCTGTCGTGCAACTCCAACAATGGTTTGACAGCTGGGGCTCTACCCCATGTTTGCAGGGTTGTATTTAGCACTGAGCCGTGTTTGTGTGTTTGAATGTAAGCATGTGCTTGTAAGGAGAATGTTTATGTGAATGTGTTTGTATATGGTATTGGAGTTTGAATGCAAGTGTGCATTTATGTGTAGTGTTTGTTTTTTAATGTAGTGGTGTGTTTATATATAATTCTGGTGTTTAACACAGAGGTGTGTTTGTATGTAGTGTTGATGTTTTAATGCAGGAGTGTGTATGTAATGTTGAAGTTTGAATGGAGAGGTGTATTTGTATTTAAAATTGATTCTCAGACAAGAGCCACCGTACCAGCGAAACACACGTCGGGGCTCTGCTCTGCACTATACTCTATAACTATTACTTTAAGATATTTTTTTTTTCGTTTGCAATTAGATTATAGACATTATATCCTTTTCAAGAGATATAGGCAGGGCATATGTATGACTCAGTTTTTCCTTAATCAGTGCTCACCTTAGACCAGCAAATAGTTTCCTATACAGAACAGGTGCCCTTGAAGGCACAGCTTAGTACTTCATAGGACAATTGGTAAATAGCACTATTTGGGAAAACAGTCATGCATTGAATAATTTGATCTTTGTATCTGGTACTAGAGACTGTCAGGCTGAGTTCCTTGCTCTATGGAGTTTATATCCTAAGCACATTGATACGGATAGTTCCCTTCAAGGGAAACCGAAACAATAGTATACTTAACTATATTTCTGATTTAGTGGTTATATTTACTCTTTTGCAACTTTGTGTTTCAGTTTCACTGGCATCTCTAAATCTACAGTATTAATTTCTTATACTTGGGCTCATGCTGTAATTCCCAAAGACTAATAATACAATTTATCATGCATACATCTTATATTGGATAATTCTATATTAGTCCTTTTCCTTTAATAATTATATTTTTTCATTTTCTTTATACATTTGTTTTTTGTCTATACTATTGATAGTCTTAGAATTGAGTAATTTTTGGTTTATTGGTTGATTCTCAACAGCAAAATTTTATAAAATGTTTTGTTTTAAATAACTTACACAAGTAGGCAAGTACCTTTCTATTCAATTACCTTTCACCCAGAGTTACCCCCTTTTCTCTTGCCAGAGCTTTTCTGATATATTTAGATCCTATCCCCTTCCCCATTAAAATACACACGGTAACACACATGCAGATACACAGATACACACTGACAACATAGAGATAAACAAACACAGACACACACTGACAACCTACAGATACACAGGCACATGCACTGACAGACATACTGACACACAGGCACATACACTGACAGACATATTGACACTCACAGATTCATATACTGACACACACACATACACTGGTAGATGTACTGACACACACAGGTACATATACAGACATACTGACATATGCACACTGGCACATATACAGACATACTGACACAAACACAGACACATACACTGATCAACATACTGACACACATACACAGGCACATATACTGACACACATACACAGGCACATACACTGACAGACATACTGACACACAAACACAGGCACACACACTGACAGACACACTGACACCCACATACATCCACATACACTGACAGAAATACTGACACATACAGGCACATACACTGACACACACAGATACAAACACTGATAGATATACGGACACACACAGGCAGACATACTGACCCACACAGGCACATACACTGACACAGACATACTGACACACACACATGCACATTCACTGACATACATACTGACACATACAAACATACTGACACACACACATATGTACTGACACACAGACAGATATACTAACACGCATAGACATACTGACACACAGACAGATATAATGACAGACATACTGACAGATAAATATACTGACATACACAGACATACTGACAGACAGCCATAATAACACACATGTAAAATGTAATTTTTTAAACCCGCCCTCCAGTTTCCTACTTTTTGCTATAGGGTGGCTTCCCTGAGGTCCAGTGTGGTGCCTGAGGCTGATGGGAGTGAGGAGCCTCCATCCTCATTGCAGCCTCGTCCTCCCTCACTCGCAACTCCCCCTGCCAGCTTCCGTGCAGCTCCTCTCTTTATGGGAGGAAGTGACTTGCGGCTGTCACTTCCTCCCAGACGGCTGCTGGAAAGCAAGGGATCCGGTCACGGTGTTAAAGGGTGATAGCGCCCGACCGGGCCCCTGCTGATACAAGCCTACCGGGTGGCCCTAAGTGCATGGGCCACCCAGTGGAACTCAGAGGACGAAAATAAATAAGAAATTGATTAGGGCAGCGGGGCCCACGGGGCAGCTGCCTTGGGCCCCCCAGGAGAAACTGGGCCTGGGGCAGATGCCCCATGTTAAAGACGGCCCTGTTCATCACTAACATCTTATATATTTGGAGCAAAGATCAGTGTCCATTGTGCTAACAGACAGCTGTCATCTGTGGGTGATAATAAGGTAAGCAGAGATAGTTGTACCAGTAAGTTAACTACAGCCCCATAATAACTGATGTGACACAAGCAACAAGAAGTATGATTATCTTGAACCTGTAGAGAAAGTTTCTTAATAAATATACCAGGCTCACAAGGGCATTGCCACAACGCTAATGAAGTTCATATCATAACTGGGTAATATCTTAGAGCTAACCAAAGGAATAAAAGAGTCTTCATATAAATCTTGCTTAAGTAATGATAAAGTCAAGTGTAAAGGCCAAATATAAAGGAAAAATATAGAGAGAAGATAATAACGAGTGCCAAAAAGAGGGGGGTAGCTTTATTTATGAATGACGTGTAATTATATTCTTCATTCAGACCTAGAGGTGTCAGTGTTTTAAACTTGTAGATCCATTTAGACTATTTTTGTTTAAGAAGTCTATTGAAGTTGCCTTTTCTACGGTTGGGTAGAAGCTTTTCAATTTCTTGAAATTTTAAATTCTCCAAATGACCGTTGTGGAAATTCTGAACGTGTCTAGCGACGGGGGTGGGCGTGATGGTATTTTTAATGGAACCGATATGTTGTAAAATCTGATGCCTGAATTGTTGGAAGGTCTTTCCTATATATTGCATGCCACAGTCACATGTCATGAGACAGATGATCTCTGTAGTGCTGCAATTAATCACGGCGTTAGTGTGGACCATCACTTTGGATCGGGTCGATTGTACGGTTTTTGATGGCGATATGTATTCACAAGACTTGCAATGGCCGCATCTATAGGTCCCCTTCATTTTGGTAAGCCAATTTAAGGTAGGTCGTGAAGATGTACGAGCAGATCCTGTAAATTTCTTGCTCTCTGGGCTGTTAGTTCAGGACGATCAAGTAATGTAGTTTGTAGAATAGGATTGTGACAGAGAATGGGCCAATTTTTTGAAAGTATGTTGGACATAGTAGAACAACCACTGTTAAATGTGGCAATCCATCTTGGGATAGACGATGATGTCTTAGCACGTATATGTGACGGACCGCTGGCACTCCGACCGAGTACCTCCGCCAATCGATGCTCCTAGTGCTCGCCAAGGACTCCAAGCACTCCAACCGACACCATCAGCACTGCAGACCCCTCTTCCAGCGATGCAGCTGCGCCGGGTTCTCGCAATCTGAGGTTTAATGACACACACTCTGCTTTTATGCAATTCTCCCATGCAAGGGAGACGCCCACAGACAATTATGAATTACCCAATCACACCTGGTTACATCCCACACATCTCCTCCCCTTAGCCTGAGAGGTAACACAATTAGCCGTACAGTTTAAAACATACTTTTTACTCAACTTTCATAACTCTAAAACTATACATCCAATAAAAAAGTCACATATTATTAATCAGCACATTTCAAATACAAACATACCCAAAAATCATTTGAATCCGTTCAACCGTTCAGGAGATATATAGAAGTCACCTTTGACCGCAAGCACATTTTCATGCCCAAAAAGAGTTCCATAGAGTTGGGCTGTGCGGTCGGTCAATTTAAAACAAAAAAATGTCTAAGTCTCATTCGAATGCACGAACGAGGCCATTCGTGCAAATAGCCCAGTCTAACAGTGTGTTCGAATTGTCGAACGCACTTCAATTCCAGCCGAAGCATCGAAGTTCCTGAGAAGGTAAGGGTCAGCGGTGTTCGTTCAAATGTGTAGCCGATTTTAGTCCATAGATTCAGTGGCACGCACTCTGATAGATTTAAGGCTGGTAAGTCTGTCAGTTTGACTAGCTCTTTGAAAGACTTTATGAACCCTGTTGGGGTAGCCCAATGACTTGAAGCATGTTCTTAGTAGCTGGCATTCTTGGTAGAAAGAAGTGTTTTCAGAACAATTTCTTCTGGCCTGAAGGTACTGTCTAAACGGGATAGAGGCCCTCAAATTATAGGGATGATGGCTGCCCAAATGCATGAGGCTGTTAGTAGAAGTTGCCTTCCTATACAGATGTATCTGTATAGTGCCATCCTCACTGAGGACAATTCTGAGGTCCAAGAAGATTAATTCTTGTTCATCGATGACTGATGTCAATTTGAGATTGACCTCATTTTGGTTGAGGGCATCAACAAATTGCTCAAAAATAGGAACTGAGCCAGTCCAAAAGAGCAACATGTCATCAATGTATCTGTACCATTTGAGAATGTAACCTTGGTACAGGTTGTATTGTGGTGATTTGATGACATGCTGCCCCCACCACCCAAGGAACAAGTTAGCATATATAGGGCCACAAACAGGGCCCATAGAGGTGCCAGTGAGTTGTAGATAACTACCATTGAATACAAAGTAATTATGTGTCAGAATAAAGTTTAGTAAGTTCAATATGAAATTCTTCTTAGGGGGATCATAGGAAGATTGATCCAGGAAGAATATACAAGCCATAATTCCTTTGTCATGTGGAATGTTCAAATACAGAGATACCACATCTAAACTTGCCAACAGAGTATAGGGTGGGACCTGTAAGCCCTCAAGGGTCAGTAGTGTTGACTTAGTATCCTGTAGGTATGATGGTAGGCCTATTACCATGGGTCGTAGAATCTTGTTAATGAACCTGCTGGATCTTTCGGTGAGGTAGTTATTCCCTGATACTATATGTCTACCAGGTGGATTATTTGTCAATCTTTATTTTTGCAGTGCTTGAGTAACAAACAAGCTTGTATCGCCACAACAGCGTGTACAAGCTAAAACAGTAATACAGTGAATACAGTATTATGGCATGCAAGAATGGCACAATTTTTTTGTTAGTAAATGAAGGTTAGGTACTTATGTCTTAAGTTATAGCCTGTACTAGTTGGGTAAAAACGAGGTGAAAATAAGACCTATCGATTGATAATAAAGGAGAACTACTATGAAAAGCGTTTCTTAGGGCTAGCATACTCTTAGATTAATATATTTCAGGCTAAACATACATAAAGACTAAAGGCCACATATTCTGCAGGGTTCGGCAAGACATATATGTAGCAGGCTTAAAAGTTGTAAACCACTAGGCTTTGGGGCACATCTGCATCAAGCTAGGCATGTTAAGAAATAGACCATTGGACTGAAAAAAAGAGAAAAATCATACTTTTCTAGTAAAATAAAAGCAGAATATACATTTATGGCATTACTGGTAACATGTATCTGCCTGTTTAGAGCTGCCTGTGAGTAAGTCCCGGTGTGCACGCTGTGGTACTGTCCAGGAGTGTGTTTATGCGTTCATCCTATGCCTATGATCGGGAAGCTGACAGCAGGTTGGTCTAGGGGCCGCATCCAATTTTGGCCACTACGACGGCCACAGGCCTTCTCAAGGGCCCTCGTGCACTTTCCACCGCTCCGATCACTTTCAGCACCGCAAGCGAGGTCCCGGGCGGTTGTGTGATGGAAAAGTCCCATCCGGGCATGTGGGGTACGCAGCAGGGTGTTTCCCTTTCGGGCCCTCAGCCCAGTAAGACAGATTTTATGGGCTGCCTTCTCCGCTTCGCTGGTCTCCGTTTCCCAGGCGTCGTGTGCGGTCTTTTCTTCCCGCCAGCCACTCCAGGCGGTTTTTCCGGCTGTCGTGTAGGGTGTAGTGGCTTCCTCTGGGTCTGTGCCATTTTGTTCTGCATTCTCTGCCAGAAGTTTTCGAGGAGGTCGTCCAGGTGCTGCTCGAGTGTCTGCAGTCAGTTCAGTGTGTCTGCAGCTGGTGCAGTAGCTGCCATTTTGAGGCAGATTGCGCCCCTCTATGTCTTTGCTTTAAGACGATGTGGTTGTCAGGGATGTAGCTTGGCTGTGGTGATGGTGTTGGGATAACACCCAACGGCAGGGGGGGAGCGGGGACACGTATAACGTCAGCTTGTTCCGGTCAGAGAGGCAGTAGGGAGATTGGCCGCTTCTCCCGGGCTCTAACCTCGAGGTAGCCCTCAGTGGCGGTGTGGGCTCAATCTGCTTGTCAGATGCCTGGAAACCCTTCTGCTGTAGCAGAGTAGCTTGCAGGTAGGTATCAGCGCAAATTTAGCCATTTGTTTGCTTTCAAAATACTGTTTTTAGGCGATAATGGTCAACTTTTGTACAGAGCCCACACTGCATGCAGCCTTTCAGTTTGGCAGCCAGGCCCCGGCCCCTACCAGGTGGATTATTCATATCTTTGTGTTTCTTAGGTAGACAATAAAATGTAGCTACAGTGGAGTTCTTATGTGGTAATATATATTTGTATTCTTAGGAACTAATGGTCCATTGTAGTATAGCGTCTGACAGCATACAGTCCAATCCCCTTACAAAGTCAACAGTAGGGTCCCTAGGTAGAGTATTATAACAGACTGTCCTCAAGATGTGTCATGCACATATTTATGTAAGTGTTGCGATTGAGAAGAACAACATTGGCCCCTTTATCAGATGGTTTTATAATAGTATTCTCTGATTGGATTAACTCTTTTTTAAAACCCTTTCGTTCCATTAGGGTTAAGTTGTTAGGGAGAGTGGGGATCGTTGATCCTGATTTCTGGTACCCCTGACCTTAGCTCGCTATTTGACTATTCTTTGTGTGTGTAGTGTTAGTCCAGCCATCCTAAGGTCTGGTATCCATTACCACAGGGCCTTATGGATCCAGCAGGTGTAAATACTCAGGTAGGCCCATACAACAACCGTTTCCAATAAATGGATCACCGTATGAAACAGATAGCTAGTGTTTTACGAACCTTTATTAACAGGTCTAATCCTGTACCAGATGAAAGCAGTGCTTCCTCTGTGACTCCTCAATATGGGGGACTGGACGTAGCTACTGTAGGGGCCTTGTCCCATGTCAAACCACCCCTACACTTTGGCTGAGCACCAGAAGCTTGCCGGGTTTTTTTTAAACCAAATAAGAATTCACTTTGAGCTTCAGCCACGACTCTATCCTACCGATAGAGCCAAGGTAGGATTTATTATCACGCTTTTGGTAGATAGAGCTTTGACATGGGCTAATCACTTATGGGAGAATAACAATCCTCTGGTGTATAATTACGTTGCTTTCATCAAAGCATTTAGATGTAATTTTGACCCTTCAGGTAGGAAGGAAAATGCAACCAGATCTCTGCTCAGATTTAAGCAAGGAACCAGAACCTTAGTAGATTATGCTCTAGAATTTCGGTCTCTAGCTTCGGAAATCGCTTGGAACAATTAGGCATTTGTTGATGTGTTTCTTAATGGTCTCTCTGATGTTATATTAGATGAAATAGCTACTAGAGATATTCCAGAGAACCTTGAGGTAATTATAACATATACATCACTCATAGACGAACGCCTGAGATACAGACAGAATACTAGAGATAGACCTAGAAGAAATTCTATTCTTATGGCACCTGTATTTAATAATCCTAACTCTGACACTTGCTTAATCAGAACCTATGCAAGTAGGGGTGACTAGACTAAGTGAAGATACAATACAGAAGAAGGGAATGCCTGTGTCTTTATTGTGGATAAAGGGTTATCCTCGCCTTAATTGCCCTTATAGGTCGGAAAACTCTCACACCTAAGTCCACCAGGGGACAGGTCTTCGGTGAATCTTTTGTGTCCTCTACTAATGCTCATAAGGAGCACTGACTTCTAGCTCACATTGTCTTAACTTGGGACAATTAGAGGGTTAATACCTTGACATTAATAGATTCTGGCGCAGTTAAGAACTTTATTGAACAGGATTTTGCTAAAGCTAATTCTCTACCTTCTAAGTAAGGATTTACGCCATTATCCGTTGAAATCATAGACGGTCGACCTCTCCAGGTACCCATGATCACGCAAGAATCCATTCCAGTTATCCTAATAGTGGGTGCGTTGCATAAGGAGGTCTGTGTATTCCAACACATTGCTTCTCCTACCTTCCCAGTAGTATTAGGATATCCTTGGGTAAGGAAACACAACCCATCTAGCATCAACTGGGAATTGAGAGAAATTGTCTCTTGGGGTAAGAATTGTCTGGAGAATTGTATCACCAAAGTACTCCCCATTCGTCTTACTAATGTACCTAATATATGCTCTTTGACCATCAAAATACCTGAACAGTATTTAACTGTAAAATAAGTTTTTGACAAAGGCAAAACTGAATTATTACCACCTCATAGACCATATGATTGTGCCATTAACTTGATTCCTGGAACTATGTCTGTTACATAGTTACATAGCTCAAAAGAGACTTGCGTCCATCAAGTTCAGTCTTCCTCACATATGTTTTTGCTGTTGATCCAAAAGAAGGCAAAAAACCCAGTCTGAAGCGCTTCCAATTTTGCAACAAATTGGGGAAAAAATTCCTTCTTGACCCCAAAATAGCAGTCAGATGTCTCCTTGGATCAAGCAGCTATTACCCCACAAATTAGAAATTATATCCCTGTATGTTATGTTTTTGCAAGTATTTATCCAATTGCAGTTTAAACATCTGTATAGACTCTGACAAAACCACCTCTTCAGGCAAAGAATTTCATATCCTTATTGTTCTTACTGTAAAAAAAAAATAAAAAAATTTCTTTGCCTTAGATGAAATCTCCTTTCTTTCAGCCTAAACCTCATGTCCTATGTATAGCCCTGTTTATGAATAGATTTCAAGATAATGGTTTGTACTGGCCCCGAATATATTTGTATAATGTTATCATATCCCCTCTCAGGCGCCGTTTGTCCAAACTAAAGAGATTTACATTTTTTAACCCTTCTTCATAACTAAAATGCTCCATTCCTTTTATCAATTTTGTAGCTGTTGTGGACAAAAATATTAACCCAATTATTGTTAGTAAAATGCCTATTTACTCAGCATAACCATAATCAGAATTACTCAGCATTATACATAAATTACCTGAAATGGCCACTAGGGAGTTTCCCCTTGTCATCAACTAACACCCTCATTAACAAGATGTCCCTGGAATCTGGGGGAGACCTCCATGATGCTAGTGACATCTCACCCGGTAGGAAGAGCAATAGATGAACCACTTAACACCTAAACAATTATTGATGTATTATTCTCTGTTATCTCTGACAATGCATATGATGTAATTCTGCTTTATAAGGGGCATGCCGTCCCCCTGGAATAAACTCTCTGGAATAAAGTCTTTCATTAATCTGAAACTTGTGTCTGGTGTGAATTACTTCAGGAGTGTGCATGCATATTTCAATTTGGCCAGGGTCAGATATGCAAGATTATCAATTATTTGATTGATTCCACAACAATTTGGAGCACATGGGGCACCGGTTTTCGCCGGTTCAGATGGCCGGAAAACTGGACCGGAGCGGACCCCCGGAAAGTGGGACAACCGGAGCCTGATCACCTCCTAAATATGGTAAGTT
>OW240915.1:145482181-145591048 GCA_933207985.1 Pelobates cultripes | reverse complement strand
GGTTCCCTCCCCCACCCTCCCCGCGGATAGCAGATAGAACTTTTAAGTGCATATGGTTGGGCTGAGAGTCCTCCTCTGCGGAACAATGACCCCGAACGATAACCGAGGTTAGGGATTCAGGTAAAGTTATGGTTTCCCCTAGGGGCGTTCGTCCTGCGCGGCCTGCATCCTCCCTGAGCCCCCCGCCCCAAAACAATGACTGCTTGCTCCTTGCTTGAAACCTCTCATGCTGTTATGCTGTTGGGGGGTGGGTGGTGAGGCAAGTGCATGCCCCGTGTGGCAGCCTCACAAGTGCATAGTCCCTTTGTGTGTGTCCTTATGCCCACGTCCCCCCGCCCCAAACCCCCTAATCGATAACCCAATGTACCTGGCGGCAATCCACGCACCAAATCTGTTCATCTGGGAGGAGCGGATCTCAGGTAGCAGGGTGTCGGGATAATCATGCCAGGGTCAGTTTCTCCGGGGGGAGACCTCGAGTAAATACCTGGGTGGGTTGCCAAAAGGTCACATGCAGCCATCGTGAGCGTGGGTGGGCCGAGGCGGTTACTCCTCTGGAGCTGTTGGGTCTCCGCGCCGTCCGGTGTGCGGAGCAGGACGAGGTCTCACTTCTCTCTGTCTAGGTCCCCGCTGTGGTCTTGGCTGTGGGCCTAATGGTCCCAATATCCAGTTAGGGACTAGTGGTGTAGGGAGGCCCATTGTTTCCATAAATTGCGGTACCTCTTCAGGCCATCTCAGGGTGAGCCATCTATTCTGGTATCTAGCCATCAGGGCAAAGGGGAAGCCCCACTTGTATTGGATATTTCGGTCTCGCAGAGTCGCAGTAACCGGGCGAAGGGCCCGTCTGGCTTCCAGGGTTATGGGAGATAGATCGTTATAGAGGGCGACTTGAACTCCTCTAAAGGGCCAGGTCTGCCGCTCCCGTGCCTTTACCATAATAGTATTCTTCACTGGGAAGGAGTGTAGGCAGCATATTAGGTCCCGCGGCCCTTCTTCCACATTGCGAGGTCGCAGGGCCCTATGTGCACGCTCAAATTCTATCTCTGGCAGCGGGGTCGGGTGTAATAGGGAGCGGAAGAGTTCCATAAGGATTTCAATTACGTTTTCCGACCCTTCTGTTTCTGGCACACCACGAATACGTATATTGCATCTCCTGCCCCTATTGTCCACATCTTCGAGGTGCCGACGCATGGAGAGCAGCATCTCGCCCTGTCTTGCCACTGCTGTGTCAGTAGCTGCCATGCGGGTCGTGAGGGCCGCGTTCGCCTCCTCCACCACAGTGATGCGGCCTGCTTGCGTTGCGAGTTCCGTGCGGATCCCTGCAATCTCCGTCCGCAGGGTTTCCTGGATAGCAGTAGTGTTAGCCTGGAGGTCAGTTTTCGTGACCATGGCTGCTGCCAAGTCCCGCAGGGTGCTTTCAATCCGATCGAGTGTCGGTCCTGAGGTGGATGGTGCCGCCATTTTGGGACTCCCGGAGTCTCCGCTCGTTCCTGTCTGCGGCTGCAGGTAACCGTCCAGCGGGCCCTGTGAGGGGTGCCTTGGGGTCTGGGGCTGCTCTGGGCGTTTAGTGCGCCCCATTAAGTTGGTTATGCGCTGTTTGCGATGCTTTTTAGGGGTCCGGCGGAGCGGAGCTCACTCTTTACGCGGCCATCTTGGTGAGAGCCGGAACCACGCCCCTCATCAGAAGTGGTGGCCTGATCCAATCACAATCTAGATGGAAAGGTTATGGAGTTGATGAAGATACTTGGGAAGATTCATCTAATGTTCATGCAAAAAGATTAGTTGATGCTTTTCACAAACGCTATCCCTCTAAACCAAAGTAAGTGCACCCAGAGGATGCCCCATGAGAAGGGGGTACTGTCAGGTATACTCTATCATTCATGCTGCCGCCGGAACCCACTTCCAGGTTCACGGCGCTTAGCCCCCCCCCTTTCTCTGACGCGGTCCTTCCACGATACTTAGGAAGACCGCGCCAGATTCAAAGGGCTGGATTATTCACTCAGGTGCTGCATTGAGATCAGCTGCTCTACTTGATGCTACCGGCTCCACTCCTCTCCGGACCTCGGCTTGTAAACAGATTTCTACCTTCTCCACTTCTCGACCTCGGCTTGTAAAACGGACTTCTACCTTCTCCACTCCCAGACCTCGGCTAGTAAAAACGGACTTCTACCTTCTCCACTCCCAGACCTCGGCTAGTAAAAACGGACTTCTACCTTCTCCACTCCCAGACCTCGGCTAGTAAAAACGGACTTCCTTAATCTCCACTTCTAACGCTCAGCTTATTAATAGAGACTCCTAATTTCTCCTCCATTGGGTGAATTAACCCTTCCATTGCCAGAACTGCCTCTAAGTTAAGTAAACCTTTTTGCCAAGGAAACCAATTCATATTAATTAATTTATACAGTATTTAAATTTCACTAAAATTCTCTCTTGTCAATAAGGGATTGCTACTAAGTCTAATTCTTCCTGCAAATATCAATTTATTCTAATTGCAAGCCTGTCCAGCTTCATTAACATAATTTTCATAAATCATTCCATCTTAATTAAGTTGGAACTAGCATTGCATTTCTTCCCTGCATGTGTATTTAAAGATACAGTCAACCTTGTTCACTTCAATATAAAAGGAGGTGAAACTTATTGTTTGTGCAGTTGAGTTCCAATTAAAGAAGTATTACAAATAAGTATCACAATCTGCCTCTTGAGTGTGGTTTATGAACGTGAGACTGTTGGTGTGTGGTTTGTGTTTTTATTACATTATAGCTAGACTGCCTAGCGGGCAGGGAACGCGTTCGCCCAGAGAAGGGCTGGGAACCGCCTAGTGAAAGGCAGGGAATATTGTTGTGACGAGAGCAATCTCGCCACATTGCATTGGAGAAGCCTGGTTGCTCGCCTGTTGCCTTTGGATTATGGCCCCATGTTAAAAGACTTGATTTTCCCCTGCAAAGACATGAAAGCCGGGTCATTTGGTGCTTGCCCTGTTTGAGCAGTGATACCCCAGATAGCTATGTCATGGAGCCCATTCGTATAATGAAAGACTATGGGAAAGACTTTGGCTCCATGGCAATTGAACTGTATGTGTGTGCTCTGAGCGCCATTCAGTATTAATGTGCGCTCAGACCTAAGCTATCTGGGCATATGTTGCATGTCTGTATTTTATGTCATAAATGTAACCTTGTGTATTTTATTGTATTTTATTGTCTTTTTGCTGCCATGTGTTCAATGGAGTTTTGCCTCTGTCTTTGGAGATAATTGGATTACTTCACAATTATCTCCAGGATAGAAGACTCTGTGGAACTGGTTTTGGGCAGAAAAGCCATGCTTCCTGTGGTCACAAAGGACTACGATCTATCTTTTGAACCACTGGACCAATTTGTATGATTTTGACGTATGTTTGTATTTGGAGTATGCTGATTCTGAAAATGTAAGTGTGTAAGTGTTTATGTGAATGTGATGCATACTTTTCAAGTTATGAATAATGTGGAAAAATTGTATTTCTCTGCTTGTGCTAAATTATATTACCCATTGTGTAAGGTAATTGAATCACAAGCACAGGGGAGGAATTTGTGTGGGAGTGTCTGAGTGTATTGTATGTGTTTATTGGTTGTGTTCCAAAACCCTGTGGGTGGTATTAATGTGTAAGAATGTGTACATAAGCACAATAAACCCACAGCTCTGACTGACCACTGCTTGACCCTCAACACGGAGCCTTGTCTCGTCTTTGGGGGGATTTACTGAATGCTGATAGAGACTGATTGCTAGAAGTGTAAGCCGCTTGGATGCTTTTCCTATTCGTCAGCTAGCAGCGATTCGTATGGTTCCAGTTCGTGTGTTTGGAGTGCTATATTGGATGCCGTTCGGGAGTTTGGAGCATTCACTTATTGGCGGTTCGTGAGTTTGGTGTGTTACAATAGCTGTGCCTCCATCTCTGGAAAGGGGGACGATCTCCTAAACGTTTTTTACCACTTGTGTGCAAAACGGTCCGTTACAATTGTCCACCCAGAGAAGGGCTGGGAGCCACCTAGTGAAAGGCAGGGAATATTGTCCACCCAGAGAAGGGTTGGGAGCCGCCTAGAGAAAGGCAGGGAATATTGTCCACCCAGAGAAGGGTTGGGAGCCGCCTAGAGAAAGGCTGGGAATTAGTCCGCCCGGAGGGGGCTGGGAATTTTGTTGTACTGTTCAGAGTAGAACAGGTTTTTATTTACTGTTTAGTTGTTACTATGCTTGTTGTTTTATTGTTCTTTATTATATTGTGGTTTTTATTCAGCTGTAGTTATAGTGTGGGTACCCTGGCTACGTGTGTGTGTGTGTGTTGTGTGGCTCATCCTTGATTCCGGATTATGTGCACATCTTTACATCTGTGACTCTTGTAAATGTCTTGATTAGTCTCTCCACTTTCACCTTTTCCTTTATTCTCTACCTTCTTCTGTACTTTTTGCCCAGAGCTGTGTTAGTCACCCACGCTCGCCCGTTCAGATCCGTGACAGCCATCTCGGGTGGGCGGATCCCGTGACTAGTCTACGTTTAGGGAAGACGCACGAAGATTTATTCCTCGTGGCAGTCGAGCACTGTAGACATTCCTTTTTTTTCCTCTTTCTCTCACTGTCCCTCTTACGTGGGAAGCCTTGTTTAGTAAAAATGGGACAAGAACATGCCAGACCTTCTAAAGGCTATTTAGCTTATGACATTGTTAAGGAGAGAACAGGAGAAGAGGCTATGTTAAAAATGAAATAGATTGCTAAGATTTGTGGCTTTCAAATGTCCCCAAGTGATAGATTACTTGAATATAGAAGAAATCCAGGCACTCCAACGAATTCCAAAAAAGGCAGTTTTATTGGACCCAAGAACTAGCAAGTCCAATAAAACTGCCTTTTTTTGGAATTCGTTGGAGTGCCTGGTTTTCTTCTATATTCAAATTTCACATTTGGTCCTTTCTGGTACTGGGACTTATCAAGTATAGCACCCAGGATTCCAGCACAAAGGGTTGAGTGCACTTCCACTATATACATATGGCTTCAAGTGATAGATTACAACCAGAATTTTGGAGGAAACTGTTGATTGATAAGGAGGGCTTGTTGTTGGATAATGGGTTAAGAAAGCTGTAGAGGCTTGGTATCGGGTAGTAAGAGGACTCAAGCGAGAAGGTTGGTTAGAGGAGGAATTAGAGTTCGAAGGCCAACTGATTTATGTATATCATAGAAATGTTTGTAATGCTGATTCATCTCTCGAAGTTCCCCAGCCACCGCCCTATGATGGCGCCCAACACAATGAGAAAGAACCCAGCCTCACCCCACCGGCCACTGCTCAGTCACCATTTCCAATTGGCATAGTCTCCTCGGGGCAGACAGATCCTATTATTATCCCGCCCCTCTCCCACCTCCCTCCGTCATTCCTTCTGTTCCCGCCCCTCTCCCACCTCCCTCCGTCATTCCTTCTGTTCCCACCACTCTCCCACCTCCCTTCGTCATTCCTTCTGTTCCCACCCCTCTCCCACCTCCCTCCATCATTCCTTCTGTTCCCACCCCTCTCCCACCTCCCTCCATCATTCCTTCTGTTCTCGCCCCTCTCCCACCTCCCTCCGTCATTCCTTCTGATCCTGCCAATCTCCCACCTCTCTCCGTCATTCCTACTGATCCCGCCCCTCTCCCACCCTCCTCCGTCATTCCTTCTGTTCCTGCTTCCCTCCCACCTTCCTCTGTCATTTCCCCTGTCGCATCTCCCTCCATTATTTCTTCACCCGTCCCATCTCCCTGTGTCGCTCCTTCTGCTCCCGCAACTTCCTCTTCCCTACCCGTCACTCCTCCTGTCCCAGCCTCAGTTTTCCCTTCCTGTCTCTAACCCTGTAGTCCCTTCCTCCCCTGATGTTTCATCGCTCATTTTCGCCCTCTCTGTTTACTCCCCACAGTCTACTCTGGCCCCATCATTTCCGGCTCCTGTTATGGTCATCTCTTCCCCTCCCGCCATCCTTCCTGCCATCTCCCCTTCCGGCCCCTCACCCAATCCCGTCCCCGTCCCCGCCTCCTTTATGCGGCCCCCAGTTACCCTATCATGATATTTGGTTTGAATGAATCCATTGCATCGGGGCAGCCTCACGCTGCAGGCGCTTCTCCTGCAGCGTCAGGCTTTCATCCCACTACCTCCCAATTAGTTACTCCTCAGGTTATTAATGTCGGCTCCTCCGACTCCGGTGTTCCAGCCGCTCAAGCCCCTAATTCGCCAGATGTTGCCAGCTACCACAGTCTTCCATTCCCCCCGATGATGACAATGTGCAGGAGCTAAGCCCTTTCCGGCCCTCCAATAATAGGGTTTCCCCGAGGCAGCCCACCCCTGCCAGCCACAACTGCACCTTACCAACCGTGGAAGGGGCTCCCCCGATGTATGTTACTTTCAACCCATCCCAAGCTGCAACCCTGGTAACCATTCTCCCAGACCCAGAGAAGCAGCCCATGCCCTTCTTTCGGAGGATTGCCCAGATTCGTAAGACATACTCTGCTGCCTGGCGTGATTTGTTTAGTCTTTGTGAAATCAAAGCTGGGGATGCATATTGGCCCATCATGGAAAGGAGTTTTAACGATACTCTCCTCACTACTGATATGGACTTCCATTCAGGTATCACATTCTGTGAACAGCTCCGGGCCCGGGCTCTGGATAAATTAGCTGACCAAGCCACCTATATAAATGACATTATACAAGACAAACTTGAGTCTGTAGAGATATACCATTCACGGTTACTTCAAACTTTCTCTGATCTAGGGTTCAGTATATACAACAAGTCACATACCCAGATGATATCCGCTGCCTTTCTTGCAGGCCTTAAGGAAGTCATCAGGAAAGGTTTAGTACTTTCCCGCCCAGAGTATAGGATTATTACATTGGATACTCTCCTCCTGGTTGCTAAAGGCCTCGAATCGGCACTCCAGCCACCCCCAAGGAAAAGTAATCCCCTTATGTTCTCCTTTTATAATCCTGCAATTAGACCTGCTCCAGCTCCTGCAGGATACCCCTTGCCAGCTACACAGGGGCAGCCTACGTCATACACTCCTAGGCCTCAGACCAGGACATGCTTTAATTGTAATCAACCAGGTTATTTCAGGAAGGATTGTCCACACCCCAGAGTGCCTAGACAACAGCAGCTAATCACCAGACCACCTAATCCTGTGTTTGGCTGCCCTATGTATCCCAACACCCCTGCAATCACACATGGTTACCCTCAGCCTGGTTACCCTCCACAGGTGCATCCTCAGACATACTCCGTACTACCCTCACCAGGAATTTCCACAAGCTGTGTATCAGCCACCTCCAGCTGATAATCACCCTCCACCCCGCAGTGTTCACAATTCCCCTGATAATTATGGTACAGATGATTATCAACAAGATGACCGTCCTACACCCAGCATCACACCAATCCCAACAGGCCGGTCACTCTACCACACCCAATCGTCACTATACTGGCCCTGACCAGTCTCATTTAGATCTCTTACAATAGGTAACTGGCAAACCTATGTCAAACACTCCTGTCATGGCAGTGTCTACAGGGAACAAAGGGGTGCCTCTTGCTACAGTAGTCCTTCCCGTAGAAGGTCATCCTACAACCTTTTTAGTTGACACAGGCGCAGCCCGCAGTGTTCTCAGAGAACAAGACCTGCCTGACTCTTCTTACCTATCTGACACTGATGTCTCTTGCATAGTTGTAGACAGCACCCCTCGAAATAACCCACTAACTAAGCTCTTACAAGTGGGTTCAGACATTCTCTCACGTTTTGTTGTCTCTTCTACTTGTCCTATTAACCTGTTAGAAGCTTGTAGACGGGACAGTACATCAGCACCTATCTCCTTTACTGCTGATGGCCAGGTTCAGTTATTAACCCCTCTTCCTCGCAATGATACTTCTGTTCTCTGCTCTCTGCCTTTACTACTACTACACATGACATCTCCCCCCGAGGAGGTAAGGGTCCCAACCAAACTTTGGTCCACAGGCCCAGATGACATTGGACGCCTAAGAGTCCCACCTGTGGTTGTCACACTAATGGAGGGAGCAAACCCACCATGGAGACCACAGTACCCATTGAAACCGGCACAAGCCCTTGCCATCTCCAAACAAGTTGAAAGTATATTAGCAAAAGGTGCTCTGGTGAAGTGTGTATCTAAATGTAACACTCCTCTGTTTCCAGTGAAGAAGACTGAAAAAGATCAGCTTGACCAATACCGCTTGACCTCCACACTGTACACTGTACACTGTTGTCCCTCCAACAGCCAAATTCTTCACCGTGGTTGATCTTGCTAATGCCTTTTTCAGCGTACCTTTGGATCCTTCCTGCCAATATTTGTTTGCTTTTACACATGATCACCAACGGTTTACCTGGACTGTCATGCTTCAAGGTGCACAAAATTCACCAACTCAATTTGCGAAAGCTATGTCTACCGTTCTAGAACCATGGCAAAAATCACATCCAGACGTGGTTCTCCTCCAATATGTGGATGATTTATTTCTCTGTGCGGATGACTTTGCAACTGCCGAACGAAATTCAGAAGATCTCCTTGCTGAAGAAGGTTGCAAGAGCTCCAGGAAGAAACTTCAGTGGGGTCAACCCTCTGTGGTCTTCTTGGGACATTGTCTTTCCCATGGCACCCGTCACCTTACTGGCCTCTATCTCCCATCTGCACATCAAGCTCTTCATGCCTTCTTAGGCCTCATCACGTATTGCAGATCCTGGATTCCCAAGGCTTCTCAGCTCATGCAGCCCCTCTATGATGCCTTAAAGACTGAACCATTTTCATTGTCCCCAACAGCTCGTAAATGTTTGTACGCCCAAAGGGCTCCTCAGCCCCAGCTTTGGGCCTCCCTGATAATCAGAAGCCATTCAAACTTTTTGTTTCTGAGAAGATGGGCCATGCTTCAAGGGTCCTTACGCAGTCACATGGTTCCCGTCAGCGTCCTATTGATTATTTTGCATGCATGCTTGATCCAGTGGCCAGAGGTGGGCTTTCCTGTTTGTGTGCTGTGTTTGCTGCCAGTGCCTTCTTGGACAAGATTAATGACTGTTTTTGAACATAAACTAACTGTCCTTGCTCCTCATGATATCACAGCTATCCTGAATCAAGTCCAGCCTAAACACCTCTCATCACAAAGACACCTACATCTCCAGGCCTCTCTCCTCTTACCTGATAATGTCACTCTGCAAAGATGTTACTCTCTGAATCTGGCCACTCTTCTGCCACTGCACAAGGGGGGAGTGCAACAATACTGGTATAGTCTGGACATAAATCCTGATGTTCATATTGAACTTCAAGTGGAAAAGCCCACAATTCCACATGATGAACAGCCTGAGGACTACTTGCATTGCACCCTGTGGTTCAGGAACACCCCAGGACCTGATCCATACTATGAAGAAGAATTATTCAGTCTAGTGGAAATATGTATCACTCTGACAGACCTGTTTCGTGACTTTGTGACAAAGGAAATGTTGTCATCTTGGTCTGCCTGCCCATGGAGGTATCACATTTATACCACCATTTGGAGGTGTCTGTTCCTCATATCTCTTTCACCAAATCTCCAGATCTCTCATGGAAAGAACTTGGCCCAATGGCCAAAACACAGAGTACTGCAACTCAAGAACAACTCACATTGGAAGGGGTCACTAAAAGAATTACAAATTGCAAAACAGTAGGTTATCCTTGATACCACACAAAAATATGTGAAGACACCCCTCCTACAGAACTGGACCTAGATGCCCCTCATGATTGTTTTGAACAGATGAAAATGGAGAAAACCCATCTCCCAACAGTGCACGAGGCTGCTTTACTAGATCCTGACTTCACCCTGTTTGTGGATGGCTTCAGATTTGCAGACACACAGGGACAATATCATACCGGATTTGCTGTCACCACAGAAGACCAAATACTTCAAGCATCTTCACATCCCTCATCCAAGTCTGCACAAGACGCTGAACTAATAGCCCTCACGGTAGCATGTAAGATGTCTGAAGGGAAGCGTGTTAATATTTACACAGACTCAAGGTATGCCCTGGGTGTGGCACATGATTTTGGTTTAATCTGGAAAACAAGAGGATTCCTTACAGCAACAGGTACACCAGTGAAACATGGCGCAGCTATCAAAGAATTAATGGATGCTTTACTGCTTCCTGAAGAGGTTGCCATACTGAAGGTAAAGTCCCACGGGAGATTGAATTCAGAAGAAGCACATGGCAAACATTTAGCTGACCAAGCTGCTAAGGACACAGTGCAAAAGTGTAGGGAAGTGGGCAGAAGAGTGTCCGTTGAAGAGACTCCTGTTTACACTATGCAAACCCTACCCACCGATCTCAAGTTCCTGAGAGAACAACAAGCAGCTGCCACCCCACAAGAAAAACAAAGCTGGAAATACAAAGGGGCAACCCTTCAGAATGAAGTATATACAATCAACCTCAAATTCTGTCTACCTAAAAATATGTATCCAGCTGTTGTTCAATGGGCCCACGGGCCAGCTCACTTGTCTAAGCACCTCATGAACTCTCTGATTGACAAATATTTCGAAGCACCCGGTATCACTACGCTAACAAGAAATTACTGCAGATCCTGCACTATCTGCGCCAGGTGCAATCCGGGAAAAATAATTAAAGCCGCTCCAAAACCCTTAGCCAAACCACAATATCCTTTCCAAAGGATCCAAATTGATCATATCCAAATGCCAAAGAGTGGCCGGTATGAATATGCACTAGTCATAGTGGACATGTTCTCAGGATGGCCAGAAGCTTTCCCTGTTGCTAACTTCACTGCCAAAACTACAGCAAAGCGCTTACTTACAGAAATCATCTGTAGATATGGAGTCCCTGAAGTAATCGAGAGTGACCAGGGAACATCCTTCACCGCGTTACTGACCAAGGAAATCTGGGCAGCACTGGGGGTGACCCTTGCATTCTACACACCCTATCACCCACAGAGCAGTGGTAAGGTAGAACGCATGAATGGCACTCTGAAAGCCAGGATGCTTAAGATGGCCCAAGAAACAACCTACCCTGGCCTGAGAATCTTCCTATAGCATTGTTTAGTGTAAGGTACACTCCAAGAGGGAAATTTAACTTATCCCCATATGAGATTTTATTTGGTACAGCACCCAGGTTAGGTTGTTATTTTCCTCAGCAGCTTCAAATTCAGTCAGATGCAATGGTAAATTATATAACTGCACTCTCTCATGCCTTAACCAAAATCCATGCCCAAGTGTTTTCTTCTATTCCAGATCCAGAGTCTGATACTGGCACACATAAGCTACTCCCTGGTGATTGGGTTATGGTCAAGAAATTCCTAAGAAAACACACTCTTGAGCCAAGGTTTGATGGTCTATTCCAAGTCCTACTGACCACATCTACCTCAGTAAAATCGGCTGGGGAAAAACACCTTGATACACGCTTCACACTGCAAGAAAGTTCCCGCTCCAGAGGAAGCAGATTCTGCTAAGCCATGAGCTTCCTGTGCCTTTTTCTGCTGCTAGGCCTATTAAAGGCCCAAACAAGATGCTATTATCAAAGATAATCATGTTTACGCATTCTGATATAATTCTTCAAACACACATGTAGCAACGTTCACCTTTGATTACTGTGATATTGTCTCTTGCACTTTCCCACAGTCACAACACTCTGCAATATACAAAGACATACCTAATAAAAAGGACCCATACATTTTTGTGACAGGTGACCATTGGGGACATCACTGTAGTACCTGGAAAGCAGCAGGATGGAACACAGACCAACCATGGGGCTACAGACCACAAAGTGCCTTGGATAGGGTGGACAGACATGGGAAACCTTTGTTACACAGAATGACTTTATGTAAGCCAACAGGGTCAACTCAATGAAACTCACTTTAAACATAGAACACCCGAGTCCAGGAGACACTGGAGAGTAAGTAATGGGAATATATTGGAGAGGGGGTGGCTCGTATAACAAGTTGGGGATTTTCTACTTACAAGACATGCACACATCACCTGACTGGGTAGGCTCTACACACATGACCATTAACCCTCTCAAACCACACATAAAGACTCTTAAAGACATGGTAGCTATTGCCAATCCTACATTCGAAGACACAATGGCAGTAGAGACTGGTTTTTCAGACACTAATCTATGGCTTGAATGGATGAGATATAATGCTAATTCTCATTAAAAAAAACTGTTATATTTGTGGCGGGGCCAGACGCCATCTGGGTACAGTGCCTCTAAATCTATCACCCGACGGTGAGACATGTTTTCTAAGTCTCTATGTACAGTCAACAACAAACTCATCAGTATGTGAATCATGGAAAAAGGTATACCCAATAACCCAAAGGGATATCAGGCCACCTAATGGAATCACTGTGTACCCACATAATTACACTTGCTACACCATACACGGAGCTACGGGTAAATTTGTGGGTAAATTCCCTCCTGGATACTGTGCTATATATCGGAAACCTCCCAATACCCTGTTGGTAAATCAAGTCAAATCCTTAGGAGACATTTATTGGCTATGTGGTGACATGCAACTCAGATCTAAAATGACTGGCCTGTGGTGGGGGGAATGCGCTCTGGCTAAGGTTATCATGCCCATACATATAATATCAGACAACCACCAAGGCCCTCTTGATTCACCATACACATATTTTAGGGTAAAGAGAGAAACCCCTATCCAGGGAGTTTCGACCCACACATATATATCGATGCTATAGGAGTGCCAAGGGGGGTACCTAACGAATTTAGGCCAGAGATGAGGTTGCGGCAGGATTCAAATCCATCACCCCCAACAAGAATGTTAATTGGATCAATTATATTTACTATAATCAGCAACGTTTTGTCAACTATACCAGAGACGCCCTCCAGGGCTTGGCAGAACAATTACAGGCTACCTCCCAAATGACATTCCAGAATAGAATGGTCTTAGACATGATCTTAGCAGAGAAAGGGGGTGTGTGTGTAAAATACTCCCCAACACCATGACATAGCTACTTGTGCCAGGAGCACACATATTCTAAACTCCCTACTGGGATTGTCTCTAAAACAAGTTGTTGAGGAGCCAACTCGTAAAGAGGCCATACTAGATTTAGTGTTAACAAATGGAGATTTGGTATCAGATATTACTGTAGGTGAAAGTTTAGGATCCAGTGATCATCAGTCAGTGTGGTTTAATATAAGAACAGTGACTGAGTCACACCACACAAAAACAAAAGTTTTAGACTTTAGAAAAGCAGACTTTTCTAAAATTAGAATATGGGTAGAGGAGTCATTATCAGACTGGAGCTATTTAAATGGAGTCCAAGAGAAATGGGATTATTTAAAAGTTGCACTATTGAAGGCAACAGAAAATTGCATTAGGCTTGTCAGTAAAAGCAAAAAATTCAAGAAACCACTGTGGTACTCCGCAGATGTGGCCAAAATAGTTAAAAACAAAAAGTTAGCATTTAGGAATTATAAAAAAACCCAGAGTGAGGGAGACAAAATGATCTATAAGATTAGGCAGAAAGAGACTAAGCAAGTTATAAGAGCTTCCAAATCACACACAGAAGAGAAAATAGCACAGTCAGTAAAAAAGGGGGATAAAACATTTTTTAGATACATAAATGAGAAAAGAAAAGTAAAACAACGATTAGTTAGATTAAAAACAAAAGAAGGGAGGTATGTAGAAGAGAATAAAGGTCTAGCTGACTGCCTCAATGAATATTTTTTTCTGTATTTACAGATGAAAATGAAGGAAAGGGACCTCAGTTGAGAAAAAGGATAAATGAGTCATTTATTACAAGTGAGTTTACAGAGGAAGAGGTTCTATTTCAACTGTCAAAAGTAAAGACAAATAAGTCAATTGGACCTGATGGAATACACCCAAAGCTATTAAAAGAGCTTAGTGGTGTACTAGCAAAACAATTAACAGATTTATTTAACCAATCATTGTTAACAGGAGTAGTCCCAGAAGATTGGAAGTTAGCAAATGTTGTGCCCATTTACAAGAAAGGTAATAGGGAGGAGTCATGCAACTATAGGCCAGTAAGACTTACTTCAGTAGTGGTGAAAGTGATGGAAACCATGTTAAAGGATAGGATTGATGAACATCTAAAAACACATGGATTTCAAGATCAGAGACAACATGGGTTTACTTCAGGGAGATCATGCCAAACTAATCTTATTGATTTTTTGATTGGGTAACTAAAATTATAGATCAGGGTGGTGCAGTAGACATTGCTTACCTAGATTTCAGTAAGGCTTTTGAAACTGTTGCACATAGAAGGCTTATCAATAAACTGCAATCTTTAAGTTTGGATCCCAATATTGTTGAATGGGTAAGGCAGTGGCTGAGTGACAGGCAACAGAGGGTTGTAGTTATATTCGAAGCTTGGACTTGTCACCAGTGGGGTACCTCAGGGATCTGTACTTGGACCCATTCTCTTTAATATTTTTATTAGTGATATTGCAGAAGGTCTTGATGGTAAGGTATGTCTTTTTGCTGATGATACTAAGATAAGTAACAGGGTTGATGTTCCAGGAGGGATAAGCCAAATGACAAATGATTTAAGTAAACTAGAAAAATGGTCAGAATTGTGACAACTGACATTTAATGTTGATAATTGCAAGATAATGCATCTTGGACGTAAAAACCCAAGGGCAGAGTACAGAATATTTGATAGAGTCCTAACCTCAACATCTGAGGAAAGGGATTTAGGGGTGATTATTTCTGATGACTTAAAGGTAGGCAGACAATGTAATAGAGCAGCAGGAAATGCTAGCAGAATGCTTGGTTGTATAGGGAGGGGTATTAGCAGTAGAAAGAGGGAAGTACTCATGCCATTATACAGAACACTGGTGAGACCTCACTTGGAGTATTGTACACAGTACTGGAGACCGTATCTTCAGAAGAATATTGATACCTTAGAGAGGGTTCAGAGAAGGGCTACTAAACTGGTTCATGGATTGCGGGATAAAACTTACCAGGAAAGGTTAAAGGATCTTAACATGTATAGCTTGGAGGAAAGACGAGACAGGGGGGATATGATAGAAACATTTAAATATATAAAGGGAATCAACACAGTAAAGGAGGAGACTATATTTAAAAGAAGAAAAACTACCACAACAAGAGGACATAGTCTTAAATTAGAGGGACAAAGGTTTAAAAATAATATCAGGAAGTATTACTTTACTGAGAGGGTAGTGGATGCATGGAATAGCCTTCCAGCTGAAGTGGTAGAGGTTAACACAGTAAAGGAGTTTAAGCATGCGTGGGATAGGCATAAGGCTATCCTAACTATAAGATAAGGCTAGGGACTAATGAAAGTATTTAGAAAATTGGGCAGACTAGATGGGCCGAATGGTTCTTATCTGCCGTCACATTCTATGTTTCTATGTTTCTATGTTTCTATGTTTCATTCCAGATAATACAGGCCCCAATGGTAAAGTGACTATAGCCATAGAGAAATTAGAAAGTCTCTCAGAAGAGTTAAAAAGAAACTCAGGGGTCTCAAATTCATGGGACAGATGGTTTGGATGGATGAGTGGATGGCAGAGAGTTCTCTTCCAAGTGGGAATGGCAGTCCTAACAGTAATAATTTTCTTCCTCTTCCTGGTCTGCTGCGCGATGCCCTGTGTGCAGAAGTACTTACAGAAGACTGTAGATCAGACCATTGACCGCACCACACCTACATTAAGATATCGATGATATAGCATGTGACACACCACACACACACACACACACACACACACCTCTTCAGTCTCATCACCTCAAAAATACAACTACTTCTCTATAGGGACAGCGTCTGTCTCTACGGGCAGGAGTCTGTCGCGGGAGATATAGTCGATTATCTGCTACGGGCCACCCCCGCAGTGAAGCGTTCGAGACCTGTTCAGACAAATGAGCTGCAGCCAATTAGGGTCAATGTTAGGGTAGTTTGTAGTTGTCTACTTTGTAAATAGTCATTTTAAGGGGGGGACTGTTGTGGACAAAAATATTAACCCAATTAATGTTAGGAAAAGGCCTATTTACTCAGCATAACCATAATCACCATTACTGAGCATTATACATAAATTGCCTAAAATGGCCGCTAGGGAATTTCCCCTTGTCATCAACTAACACCCTCATTAATAAGATGGCGCTGGAATCTGGGGGAGACCTCCATGATGCCAGTGACATCTCACCCGGTAGGAAGAGCATTAGATGAACCACTTAACACCTGAACAATTATTGATGTATTATTCTCTGTTATCTCTGACAATGCATATTATGTAATTCTGCTTTATAAGGGGCATGCTGTCCCCCTAGAATAAACTCTTCCTCAAGTCTTTCATTAACCTGAAACTTGTGTCTGGTGTGAATTACTTCAGGAGTGTGAACGCATACTTCAATTTGGCTAGGGGCAGATATGCAATATTATCTATTATTTGATTGATTCCACAACAATTTCCCCTTGAGGTTCTGCAAAAGAGAATCAGGTCTTAAAAAAATATATTGAAAACCTGAAAAAAGGTTTTATTAGGAAATCTTCTTCACCAGCTGGTGCAGGATTTTTCTTTCAGCTGGTGCAGGATTTTTCTTTGTGTCAAAAAAGGAAGGGGACCTCAGACCTTGTATAGATTAGAGGATTGAATAGTATTCCAGTAATGCCTATCCAATACCCCTGATAACCATTATTTGACAGGCTGAGATGGGCTAATTTCTACCAAGCTAGACTTGAGAAGTGCTTACAATCGTGTTAGAATCCGTAAAAATGATGAATGGAAGACAGCCTTTAACACCAGATATGGGCATTGCGAATACACGGTTATGCCTTTAGGATTATGTAATGCCCTGGCTGTATGTATTCCAAAACCTCATTAATGACGTATTACGTGACTTCCAGCAAGAGGGTGTGATGGTGTATCTTGACGATATCCTAATATGTATAGTTCAAAACAATATAGGTACAAAATCCCAGTGAGTGTCCTAACAGTGATAGATACTCTAACACCTAATTGAGTTCCCCTTAAACCTCACAAACAATAGAAATTAAAAATACATACAAGGTGGAGTATCTTTCATGTAGGTCTGTAAACAGTTCTTAGGTAGGTACAGTCCTAGAATGAGATACAAGAGAGCAAACAAAAGTGCAATATTGTCTGTAATATATATTGGAGTTCAGAAAATATATGGAGATATACTCACAAGTGTAGAGCCAATATGTGTTAGGCTCAAACTTCCAGCTTTGTAGGTTTAGGGTCCCACTCCCTCCTCTGTATGTTGGGATGAACATTTTGGGCCATGGTTACCTACCTAAGTGAACGATATTAAAGAGAAACCAGGGAGAGACTCATTGACTTGTTTTGGTTCTTGTTTGACCCAAGAGTGGGTATTTCGTATTGGTATTCTTGTATTTTTACTTTGGCTTCGTTTGACTATTCCTCCTTCTGTGTTCCTTTGACCTCGGCTATTGCATTATCGTTGATCCTGATTTCTGTTATCCCTGACCTTGACTATTCTTTGTGTGTGTAGTGTTAGTCCAGCCATCCTAAGATCCGGTATACATCACTAGTATTTGCATTCTGCGTGTAGGATCCCCGAACGTTCCTGACATAGTGTAAACGTTGGTGCTTCCGCACCACCTCCTCATCCCCTGTCTATCCCTCCATGGCGTGCCTTCGCTATCAGATTTAGCGCGCTGATAGTATTGTCCCGTACCCTGTTTGGTCCAGTTTGATGGTATCTGGCAGTGGGGGGGAAAGAGATGGCCAGCTAGAGCCCTAAAGAGCAGCTTGAGGTCTGTGTTTAGCACCGAGATTTGTCTTCTTTGGGCAGGAGTGCTGAGACGGCCAGCTAGAACCCTAAAGAGCAGCTTGAGGTCCGTGTTTAGCACCGAGATTTGTCTTCTTTGGGCAGGAGGGCTGATGTGAAGTGCGGGGAGGGTCTGGCATCATCCAGAATGGAATTCAGTGCTTTCAACAGCTTTTGAAGTACCTCCACATGGAACGTCTTGTAGTATCACAGGGGCAGGCCGTTCGATCTTGGCGATTTACCATTCCGTGATGTTTTGATTGCATAGTCGAGTTCCTCCACGGGGATTGCATGGTAGGTTCGCGGATCTGAGGTATTGCTGAATCTCTGCGGCCTTGGTAGTCAGGTCCTGTGATCAGTCTGCCGCTATGTTGTATAACGACTGGTAATATTGTAGGAATGTCTGCGAAATCTTGTCTGGGAGGTGGTGTAAATGTTGTGTGGGGTCCTTGATCTTCGGTATGTATAGTTGAGTTTTTTTGTGCCTGAGCCGACAGGCACACATTTGCTGCCCACATTTGTTGCCATGTTGATATACAAGGTGGCGAAATTGCTGGTAGGAGCATTGTATTGATTGATTGAGTAGAGCCGTGAGTTGGCCCCTCTTCAGGAGAAGATCCCTATATACTGTTTTGTCCAGCGTGAGTTTGTGTCTCCTTTCCAGTTCAGCTATATCCCTACTTAGGATGGACATTTCCTGAGTGACCGCCCACTTCCTGGCTGAGCATCGGGTTATGAGGTGGCTGCCGATCACCGTCTTGTGTGCCTCCCAGCAATTCAAAGCGGTGGAGTCCAGGGTTTTATTAGTCACAAAGTAATCCGTTAGTGCCTGTCTCGTTTCATGCACCAGCATTGTGTCTGAGAGGATAGATTTGTTTAGTCTCCAGGATCCCTGACGAGGACAGAAGAGCAGTGCTCGCAATCCGAGGCGGATTGGGTTGTGGTCCGACCACGTCTTTGGGAGGATATCTGTGCCTTTCAACAGATTGAGGGAAGAGTGAGGCATAACAAAGTAATTGTGTTGTGGGTTGTGGAATAAAATGTGTAGTCCTGGATCGTCGGGTTGAGTGCCCTCCAACAGTTTGTGAGTTGGTGAGTGTGGACTAGTTGCAGCGTTTTAGTGTGTCTGTTCATTTGCGGTGAGCATTGGATCGTAGAGGTATCCATTTCTGGGTGGAGGGTCAGATTGAAATCCCCTCCGATAATCACCATTCCCTTCATGTGCTCCAGAAGTTTACCTGGTGTCCTCCGGAGGAATAGGTGCTGTCTCAAGTTTGGGGCGTAAAAGGTTCACAAAAGTATACAACTGGTCGTTGATTTTGCCCTGGACCAGCAAGAATCTCCTCAGGGGGTCCTTTTCACATTTTGTAAGAATTGTAAGCTGGATTCTCCTGGAGACCAATATTCCCACACCCCAGGTCTTCCATTCCAGATTGTGGCTGAATATCCAGATCAGGAAGTGGTGATCTTTTAGGGATGGTTCCCTGCCTTCTTGGAAATGAGTCTCTTGGATAAACATGATCACCATTCAATACCTTTTTAGGTCTGTTTCGTTTCTCTCGGATGTTAAGGCTCGGATGACCAGGTCTTTTTGGGCATAGTTTGAACCACCTCTTGGTTACATGGTGGCTGAAGCATAGGAAGGGAGGGTCGGCAAAGAGAGGAGTATAGGAAGACTTATAAAAGATAAGAGTAGAAGATAAGAACCCTTTGTACTGAGGGTAATTTTAGTGGAGGATCTGAGTAGGCAGGGTGAGCTCCCTCTCGTGTGGTATGTGGGCAACTGGACTGAAGTCCTGAGAATTTGGGGATGCCAGGTGCTGTCCAGCTGTCACGCCAGCAGCATCCCAACCCCCTCAGGAGATCGATGCTACCCCCTCCCGTGGGGGGCACCCAATCCTTAGCCAGTACGGGGACTGAGAAGCAAAGCTGCTGTCCAGGGGAAAAACCCTTTGGTATTGGCAGTGGTACCACAGCCGAGGTGCTGTCCCAGGGGTGGCACTGCACTGTGAAGAGCACAGGGCGCCAGTGGTGAATTTGCCAATCTTGGTGTTCTCTGTCAAATGCCAAACGTCCTGCACGGTGTTGGGCTGTAAGCACAACCCCCACCTGTGGATGTCAGGCCCTCATACCACCCTCATGGAGTCTGTTTCTGACCATTTGATCAGACACATTTTGCAGGACTCTGGCAGTGCTGATGTACTGGCCTGTCTCCTGGCAGCGCCTCCATGCTCTGGACACTACGCTGACAGACACAGCAAACCTTCTTGCCACAGTTGGCACTGATGTGCCATCCTGGATGAGCTGCACTACCTGAGGCACTTGTGTGGGTTGTAGACTCCGTCTCATGCTACCACTAGAGTGAAAGCACCACCAGAATTCAGAAGTGACCAAAACATCAGCCAGGAGGCATAGGAACTGAGAAGTGGTCTGTGGTCACCACCTGCAGAACCACTTCTTTATTGGGGGTGTCTTGCTAATTGCCTATAATTTCCACCTGTTGTCGATCCCATTTGCACACCAGCATGTGAAATTGATTGACACTCAGTGTTGCTTCTTAAGTGGACAGTTTGGTTTCACAGAAGTGTGATTGACTTGGGGTTACATTGTGTTGTTTAAGTGTTCCCTTTATTTTTTTTGAGCAGTGTATATCATAGAAATTTACTAAAACCCTGGAAGGACGGAGAGGTCTTAACTACTTCAATTGTCACTAATAGTACTGGTAGTGAACTTGAAGTAAACATACCAGATACACTATCCCCCCACCAGAAACAGGAAGTAAGGGACTTTATTGGTAGAAACAAGGATGTATTTTTTTTTAGTTCCAGGCAGGACTAACGTTATCAAGCATGATATTGTTACAGAATTTCAGAAGCACAGAAAGAGGCTGTAACTGCTGAAATTAAGAAAATGTTAGATCTTGATATTGTAAGAAATTGATGTGCAAAACTGCAATATTGTATGTATATAACTCTGTGTATGTGACTCATTTCACAACTTGGGGGTCATCTACTTGATAACAGTGTGATAAGGATCAAAGCTTTCAGTTGCATTTTACAGCACCCAGCTAAAACAAAAGCTTACATCCCACCAGCAGTTCTCCTGACAACCAGTTTTCCATTCATGTTATCAGAAGATCAGAGTAATGAACATCTAGGTGTAACCATGGAAGTTAAAGACAGAACTCTCTGGAAAAAGGGGGCTGGATAAACCACTTTTTGGAGGGAAAAGGGATTCTGGGACTTATAGTTAATGGCTGCAAGAATCAGTTTTTAAAAGGACAACAGCCAAGGAGGTTGGGCTCCTCTCCTCTTTTTTTGTCTCTTTTGGAGAGGACAACGCGGCAAGCATAGGTGATTGTCCCATACTACCAAGATGAAGGCGCAAGTGGAAGATCTTCATTTAAATGTTTAAGTATTGCCCTTTTCTATGTATCTTTTGGTTTTGAACTGTATTGGCTATAATGTGTATTGTGTACATCCTTCTAAAATCTGTAAAAGTATCCTAAATATATTTAACAAAAACATTTTATTATACACTTGTGTTTGTGTCTTATTTGTCACACATTCCCTAAAAGAATATCCTTGTAAGAGGGTCATAATTTCTTACAGATATTATTGAGGAATCACAAAGCGAGTGGAACAGCCCAATAGTACTGGTGCCAAAACCTGATGGCTCGTTAAGATTTTGTAATGATTTTTGTAAATGAAATAGTGTGTCAAAGTTTGATGCTTATCCAATGCCTAGGGTTAATGAACTAATAGAGAGACTGGGTAAGGCTCGGTACCTGACTACTTTGGACCTTTCGCAGGGTTATTGGTAAATACCTCTTACAGACAGAGCAAAAGAAAAGACTGCTTTTTCGACATCAGGGGGATTATTCCAATACGTCATACCATTTGGGTTACATGGGGCCCCTGCCACTTTTCAAAGACTGATAGGATTTTGAAGCCTCATAGCTGTTAGGCGGCCGCATACTTAGATGACAGTCATTCACAGTTCTGACTGGGCTTCACATCTTCCCAAAGTGCAGGCAGTACTGGAATCTATCCGCCTAGCTGGTTTAACTGCTAACCGGTCTAAGTGTTCTATAGGTGTGGAAGAGGCAAAATATCTGGGTTATTTGATTGGGAGAGGGCTAGTTAAGCCCCAAACAGCAAAAGTGAAGGCTATACAAAATTGGCAATGCCCCCTCACTCGGAAGCAAGTGAGGACTTTCTTAGGACTTATTGGGTACTACAGGCGATTTATTCCTGATTTTGCTTCATTAGCAGCTCCTTTAACTGATCTCACAAAAGGAAAAGCCTCACTAGTGGTGAATTGGTCATTAGAGACAGAAAAATCATTTATAAATTTAAAAGAGGCTTTATGCACCCAACCAGTTCTGGTAACCCCGGATTTCGCTAAATAATTTTTTGTGCAAACCGATGCATCAGAGATTGGGTTAGGAGTGGTTCTGTCTCAGGAAATTCAGGATGAAGAACACCCAGTGTTTTATTTAAGTAGGAAGCTGACTCCCGCTGAGAAAAAATTATTCTATAGAGGAGAAAGAATGCCTTGCCATAAAATGGACCTTAGACTCACTAAAATATTATCTGCTGGGCAGAAAATTTAGGTTGGTCACAGACCATGCTCCCTAAACCTGGATGAGTCAAAACAAAGATAACAATGCCAGGGTGACAAGGTGGTTCCTCAGTTTGCAACCATTTCATTTTACAGCTGAACATAGGCCTGGTTCTAAACATTAAAATGCTGGCAGTTTGTCACGACTGAATTTGTTATCTGTGGTCACTCACCCCACTAGGTTTGAGCTGAAGGGGAGGATATGTGACAGAGTGCTGAGGGTGGTGGTCAGGGGTGTATATCTGACGCCCAAACTTTTGCGCACTATCCTTACATGTGGGTAAGCACATGCAGCCCCAGGGAAAGTTCAGTTTGAATGTAGTTTTTTTTATATACCGTATTTTTCGCTCCATAAGACGCACCTCACCATAAGACGCACCTAGTTTTTAGAGGAGGAAACCCAGAAAAAAAAATATTCTGAACAAACTGTTCCATAGTGTTTCTTACCATGGGACAGTTTGTTCAGAATATTTTTTTTTCTCCCCTGTCCCATAATGATCTTTAACCCCCCTTTCCTCTGTCCCATAGTGATTGTTGTTAACCCCTCCTACCCTGTCCCATAGTGATTGTTAACCCCTCCTACCCTGTCCCATAGTGTTCTTTAACCCCTCCTCCCCTTGTCCATTAGTGTTCTGATCCCATAGTGTCCCCCCCTCCCATTGTCCCATAGTGCACTTTCCCTCCCATAGTGTCCCCCCCTGCCCTTGTCCCATAGTGTCTCCCCCTCCCCTTGTCCCATAGTGTCCCCCCTCCCCTTGTCCCATAGTGTCTCCCCTCCCTTTCTCCCATAGTGTCCCCCTCCCCTTGTCCCATAGTGTCTCCCCCCTCCCCTTGTCCCATAGTGTCTCCCCCCTCCCCTTGTCCCATAGTGTCTCCCCCTCCCCTTGTCCCATGGTGTCTCCCCCTCCCCTGTCCCATGGTGTCTCCCCCTCCCCTTGTCCCATAGTGTCTCCTCCCCTTGTCCCATAGTGTCTCCCCCTCCCCTTGTCCCATAGTGTCTCCCCCTCCCCTTGTCCCATAGTGTCTCCCCCCTCCCCTTGTCCCATAGTGTCTCCTCCCCTTGTCCCATAGTGTCTCCCCTCCCCTTGTCCCATAGTGTCTCCCCTCCCTTTCTCCCATAGTGTCCCCCTCCCCTTGTCCCATAGTGTCTCCCCTCCCTTTCTCCCATAGTGTCCCCCTCCCCTTGTCCCATAGTGTCTCCCCCTCCCCTTGTCCCATAATTACTTACCTGTCTTGGAGCGTGGGCCGGCTTCACAGCGCGCTCCGCGGTCCAGGAACTTCTATTTCAGGTTCCGGTTTCCGGCGGGACTGAAAGGAAGTGTGCACACTTCCTTTCAGTCCCGCCGGAAACCGGAACCTGAAATAGAAGTTCCTGGACCGCGGAGCGCGCTGTGAAGCCGGCCCACGCTCCAAGACAGGTAAGTAATTCTTCACATTCGCTCCATAAGACGCACAGACATTTCCCCTCATTTTTGAGGGGAAAAAAAGTGCGTCTTATGGAGCGAAAAATACGGTATATATATATATATATATTATTATTTGGGTCCCTGGGGTGGAGTATTCGGAAAAGTAGGGTGGGCCAATTCTCCACCCACTGTCAGAGTGGCTGTGCATGAGTCCAGCCCTGGCTTTCTGAGGAGTTCTGGCTCACTGCCTAACAAGATCATTAGCCTCACCGGTAGGGGCTGTGAGCAGCTTTATAACAGCTGTTAGAGAAAGAAGGTTTTCTGCCATTTGCAAGCATTGCTGCTTTGTATACCCTGTTCTATCCTGATGTACCTGGCTACTTCTTAACCCCTTAAGACCGGAGGGCGTACTATTACGCCCTATTTTAGGCGGCTCTAAACGCCGCCGGGCGTAATAGTACGCCCTCCGTTTTTTTCTTACTTACCCGGTCGCCAGCGATCCCACGCCGGCAATCGCGGTTGGGGGGACTCCCAGGGAGCCCCCCGCGGCGGATCCTCCGTCCTGCAGCCCTTCCCGGCCATGTGAGAGTGAGGTCCTTGCGAGGACCTCACAATCACATGGCCGGGATAGCTGGCTGCTGCATTGCCAGCAGGGGGACTGCCTGACAGGTAGTCCCCCTGTTGGCTGGAAATAAAATAAAATAAAATTAAAGTGTAAAAAAAAATAAAAAATGATATACTTAGATCATATATTAATATATATATATATATATATATATATATATATATATATATACACACACAAACACACACACACACACACACGCTGTCTAGGTGTATTTTACTATTATTATATATTAATATCAAATACTATATATATAATTGTTGTTATATATAATATAAAAAAATATGTAAATACGTTAAAAAATTAAATTAAAAAAATTAAAAATAAATAATAAAAAAATATATAGATGTGGGAATGAGTGAACAGGGTTTATTTGGTTGGGACAGACTTTGCATATTCGGGCTATCTTATGGCCGTTCGGTTAACGAAACGCTGTTCAATATTAGATTATAAAATGGCTATATGTATTAGGTAGACATCTAGTGGCTGGACCTTTATTTCGTTTTTTTCTCCTCTCTCTCTCCTGCTTCCCCCTTTCTCCTGGTTACACTTTATCACCATATGGTCTGAATTGGGTTAAAATGTCTGACTGACCCCTGGTGGTCATAAGGGTTATGACATGTGGCATAATTACATTTAATATTTTGGCATTGGTCACAGGATAAGAAGACATATGTCATGAAACGCTACTGGTGCTAATTGTCCTGATGGTATTGGCAGCAGTAGTTTGTGGCACGTATTTGCTTATTATGATATAGGTCTTGAATAAGCCCGGTGGTCAACAGGAGGGTTACAAGAAATGTGATACCTTGGCTTACGGGGTCTACTTTCTGTTTCTACTTCAGTTATATCTAAGCACGTAAATCATAGCTACCCATTTAGGAGTATTAAAGGTTTGGTAATTACGTATAATGCAGATATTTACGGTCGGGCAAGGTTAGCAATTTAGAGATTATGATCCTCTTATGTGTCAGTATCACAGCATCCACAAGGTGCTGCTACCCTATCAACTGTTCACCTGTCAAAGGTCAGTAATCACGATTAATGATCCTCTGATGGACTCGCAAGACCTGGGTCCTTATGTATATTTTTCTGTATTACTAGGCATAGGCATCCTTGCTCATTTGGAGTATTTGATTCCAGTCTTCTATTGTTGGAATATTTTCCGGTAGGTATCTTGTTTTGCAGGGGGAATGATGGGTACATATTGATATAACCCTGAAAACTCACTATTACTCTCGTAGGTTACTACAGATCTCCTGTATCACCTTATCCTACTACCTGGCAATTTGCTCATAAGGTACGTCATGTTGCTCTCAATAAATTCTCCCACCCTACCTACCCTTTTCGGGTAATAAGCTAGATATACTGGCATACAATATAGGAGCCTCTAGGTATGTTTTTCTTGGCCTTCTACGCCTTACGTTAGTGGTCCCGCGAGGCCAACACCCATCCTCATTTCGGAGGTACAGCATTCCCTCGGGCCAATTCATAAGTAGCCGCCTCGCTTGGTTGCATAGAGAGGGCCTCACTTGTCACCCCCATTCTGTCTTATGCTATTACAAGTCACGGAGAGGCCATCACCCCGCCATAATGCCAATGGCCACGTACCCCACACGAGCCAAATCATAGATAGTGCCTCTCAAAGCCGCTTGGCAACTAGCAGGGCCTCACCTGTCACGTTACTAATAAATACTTTCGCCACTTGGCATTAGTTACATCAGCCAGTTGGGTAGTGCCCCAGGTAACATGTTATTTTTGTGTTGTAGCATGTCACAAATACCTGAAGGCGGGGAAGAATTGTCCATCCCCAGTACACTGGCTAGATAGGTCCCTCCATCCCAGGGTGACGACAACGTGAGCCCTGCATCACTCAGGGCATGGACCATTCCTAGGATCACTGCCGAACTGAGAAAGAGGAACATTCCTTTCCCAGCTACGGCTAGGAAAGCCAAATTATATAGACTGCTGAATACTCAGACTGATAATGCGGGGGTGGGGGAAGGGTACAGTAGCAGCCAGTCGGCTGATCTAGATACGGTTTTGTCTTCTGTCCTGACCTCTTTGGGTCGTATTACGGCCAAACTTGATAAGATGGATGCAGATAGCCAGCAACGGTCACCTTCGGCACTGGGGAATCCGATCGCTACGATTCGCCCAGAACCCCTACCGGGTAATATTCCAACCGGTCTGAAAGACCCACATATTATTAACCCGGCACATATGGTGCCTGCAAACATTAAAAAGGACATCTTGGAAGGGAAAGATATCAATCTGGTATCACTTCTTATTGCTTCGCAAGATGTCCTTGAAAACAAAACCTATGCATATGGGGAAATCTAGGGACCCTAGGTTGAATCGCAAGCTGTCCATACCCGAATTTGTGTTGGCTTTCGGGATCTACAGAGACGTGATATGCTCTGTATATCCAGATAGGAGAGAAGAATTGGATCTCTATCTCCACAAGCTGGTGGATTTGGGGCACAAGTACGGTGATACGTCTTTTTACGACTACCACCGTGCTTTTTACGCAAAGGCGTCGGCTGCTCTATCCCAGTTCAATTATCAAGCTGATTGGGGTGTGCTTGATACGGAGCTCTTTTGTCGACACTTTGCAGGCCTAAAAACCCCAGCTTGTGCCATTTGCTCATCCAACTCCCAAACGGCTAATCTGTGCCCTAACTCTCCAGAGGTGAATACCTTATTTCCCCCTACTAATATGATGCCTACTGGGAGAACAGGCAGGGTGTTGAAGGACAAACTGGGATGTGATATAGTGTTTTGGGGAAAATCACAAGTGTGTAACAATTTTAACACTGGCACTTGCGTTTACAGTACCTGCAGACTACTCCATGTCTGCTCCCAATGTTTCCAGGCTCACTCTAAAGTAATGTGCCCAAATAAATTATATCCTAAGCAGTATTTTTCTTCTCTTAATGTCTCCCTGCTGAAAGAGTTATTGTGTGGTCACCCATCTCAACATCTAGTAGAATTTTTGGTGGCAGGGTTTACCTTGGGGTTTCACACGGGTATTATTCATATGCCTACGGGAATCTTAGAATGTAAAAACTTACAGACAGCCCAGGCAGCTCCCAACACAATTGACCTACTTCTACAGAAATAAATTGAACAAGGATTCTTAATTGGCCCTTTTGACTCCCCGCCTTTCGCGGTTTGGAGAACTAACCCCATAGGACTGGTCACTAGTAAATCATCCAACAAACAAAGGTTAATTCTCGACCTCTCTGCTCCCCATGCATCACCTACCCCAAGTCTTAACTCGCTCATTCCATCAGAAGAATTTTCTCTCCAATATGCTACCATAGATAATGCCGTCACTGCCATCCTCTCGGCTGGGGTAGGGGCATGGCTTAGCAAAACGGATATAGTGAACGCTTTTAAGTTACTCCTTATCCATCCGTCCCTGTGGCATTTACATGGTGTTAAGTGGCAAGGTTCATATTATTTTTTCACGCGTCTCACGTTTGGTTCTAAGAGCAGCCCCAGGATTTTTCATCTCTTTGCTGAGACGTTGTGCTGGATGCTGCTTAACATCTGTAAATGCCCCACCGTTATCCATTACCTAGACGATTTTCTGACCATAGAAAGTAACCTGTTACCTCCCAGTAGTCTCCTTTCTATAACACGACTGGTCATGCAACTAGGAGTACCCATTTCACCAACAAAGACTAAAAGTCCGGATACGATCATCAACTTCTTGGGAGTGGTGCAGGCCAGCCTCCCCGGGGAGAAGATTGAACGCATCCTTTCAGCCATTGACCATTACCTAGCAGGGGGTTCTTGTAATAGGAAGGAGTTGCAATCCCTGTTGGGTTCACTTAATTTTGCTATGAAAATTATTCCACAGGGGAGAGCATTCATATCCCGCTTACTTAGCTTATTTTCCCTATTAAAATCTGATTCCTCTCGCCTTATGTTAGATATACATGCCACCGGTGACCTACGCATGTGGAGGGAATTTTTGTTGAATTGGAATGGGAAGAGCATTTTTATTCCAGTATGGACAGATAGGTCTGTCTGGACGAATGCCGCTGTCACTTCTGGATTTGCCGCAATTTTTGGCAATGAATGGATGTGGGGTAAATGGCCAGGGGAAATCACTGAGATCCCTGAGTTCAAGGACTCCTCTGCATTATTTGAGCTTTACCCAATCGTGGCAGCAGCAGTTAAATGGGGGGCTTGCTGGTCTTGGAATACGGTGCGTTGCTTCTCGGACAACATGGCAATGTGCCATATTGTAAACAAGGAACGTTCCTCTTCCCTGGCCATCATGCGATTTATGAGGACTCTCACATGGCTAGCTGCAAAACACAGTTTTCTCTTAACTTGCATACATGTGCCTGGGGTTCTGAATATCGCTGCTGATCACTTATCGCGATCTCGGTTTCAGGAGTTCCGGGCGGCACTACCAACAGCTACCCTGATACCAACTCCGTTAACGCGGTGGCAGGAGATGGTTTGGGACTAAAAGAACTACTCAATCACGGGCAGCAACTCTGTCAACTTGGTCTCTCTGATAACACCAGGAAGGCATATGGCAGGGCTTTTCATATTTTTAATAGATTCTTGCTGGACTTTAATATCACAGACCAATTTTCCATGGAGACAATGATTGCATTCATTTCCTTTTGCCACCTTCACCTAACACTATCATTCAATACCATTAAGTTATATATCACCGGTATTCAACATCCCATCCTCACCACTTGGCCTAATAGACAACGATTTTTGTCATCTTACCAAGTGAAAGCCATACTTAAAGGTATCAAGGACTCCACCCCTATACCCACACCATCCAGATTACCCATCCACGATCTATTGTTTCAGTCACTGCGAAACCTGTTAGACACCTCACCGTTCGAAACTCATACTAACCATGTCATTAAAACAACCATCTACTTGGCTTTTTACGGTTTTCTTCGGCCCAAAGAATTTACCACTGCTAACTACAACTCCCCCAATTTCATCACTAGGTCAAACCTGGTGAAATCACACGATCACTATTTACTGTCACTACACCATACTAAAACTAGTGCCAAAGGACAGAGGGTCACTATTACATATTACCCCACTAATAATAAATGGTGTCCTGTGGAAGTTTTCGACAAATAACTCTCCATCGTTACAATGGCTCCAACACAACCACTGCTAGCCTTACACGGTAATAGGCTGACTATGAGTAAGTTCATGCTCTACGTAAGAATGTTGTTGGTTCGGTTAGGCTTGAACCCAGCCAACTATTCTGGTCACTCAAGTACAAATAAAGTACCACCGAGCAGAGTCCAACAAATTGAACACTGGCCCAGGGCACAGAGAAAGGGGCTAGACGGGTAGCTAAATGGGCTTAACCCTATAATAACTTGAAAGAAAATAAAGAAGTAGTAAGGGGAAATAATCCCCACTATGAGGAAAAATCCTCTACTACTACAGCTACCCCAACACAAAAAAATGTGTAGGCTAAAAGTATCACACCTAAACAAATCCTATACCCATTAAAAAAATTCTTTATTGTAAATAGTAAAATCTAAACCCTAACCCACAAGAAAAAAAGAAAAAAGAATGCAGACTAATACGGCTGAAAACAGCAGTGCTGAATAGATCTGTGGTAAATACCAATCTATAAATTGTCACACAGTATACATAGATATAGTGTACTAATATAATGTATCAAATTAGATCACAGCAGCTGAGCCGAAAAGATTCTATGCTCTAACCCTGTTAATGCACCATTCCTCACTCACTCAATCCTTCATACTCCTAAGTATACAATGCATTGGGATATAAAGGAAATCGAAAGGATAGTGAGATAAGAGGTAAGAGTGGATATATAAAGTGCATAAGAGGAAAAAACATTCCAACTAATAATCTCAGACTAGTCTCACATATACTACCATCATGGCATTAACTAGATTAGGTGAACGAGATTAAAAAAAGATAAATCAACCAGAGGGCTAGGCACGAACTGCATACATGTTGCCCAACGCGCGTTTCGGCGGGTAAACCGCCTTTATCAAGGGCATATAATAGCACTCTCCCGCTCGAAATCTCCCCTTCATATACCCCATTAACTCCCCCTACCAGATAGACAAGAGCCAATCGATCGCTAGTGGGGACGTACCCATCTGGCTCCGTTCAAAAAAGGGGGGAGTGGTTTACGTCCAGCAGCCAGTCTCTCGTCCTGCGCACATGCGCATGGACTTAGAAAAAAGAGAAAGAGGTAGGCACGAATGGATCCTACCAAATAGCTCAACGGGACAGACATAGTCCTGATTAATCGCTTAGTTAGTACTCCCCTATGTATAATAAATTTAAGGGATAGTCTTCACATTAGACTTATGACTAAATCACAGACCATGTACAGGGAGATGGAAGAAAAACCAGAGAAAGAGGGGAGAAAGGGAGGAGAAAAAAGGGGGGGAAGAAAGGGAAAAATATAAAATACAAAAAACAAAATTGATCATAATTACATAGGTGAAGAAATACACAGATAATAAATGGTGTAAGCCTCACACATTATACACGTGGTCATTAAATACAGTCATAACCAGCTGGTCCCATAAACATAAGATGGAGTATCATTGAATTATTAATAGCTGGTCCCATAAACATAAGATGGAGTATCATTGAATTATTAATAAATGGTAGTAAAATTAATCTACCTTAATATATATAGGTTAATGAAAAGAAGCTTCCCATACATATGTGGCTAAATAAAAGGGGCAAATGAGAAGCCTTCATTCAAGCCTAGAGGTTGAAGTGTCTTTAATTCATAAATCCATCTAGACTCACGTTGTCTCAGAATTTTATCGAAATTCCCCCGTCTGGGATTTCTCTTTACTAATTCCAATCCACAGAAACGAAGATGATTTGAATTACCATAGTGAAATTCTTTTAAGTGTCTGGAGATTGGTGTTTCAAGACGGTTTTTTGGAGATCTTACATGTTCAAGTATTCTTTCCTTAAAGGCTCTAAAGGTTTTCCCCACATATTTCTGTCCACAAGAGCATGTCAACAGATATACGAGGCCCTTGGTATTACAATTGAAGAAGCTCTTAACTTTAAATGTCCCTTGATCTAAACTATCATTAATTACCTTAGAGCCCTTGGAAATATACTTGCAGGCTACACACCTGCCACAACAGTAAGTGCCACATGGGGGAGTTCCCAGCCAAGAGGGACGTATCTGAGATTTAGTAGAAAAGTGACTTGGAACCAACAAGTCACGAATGTTACGTCCCCGTCTTGCTGTCATATTAACCTGTGAACCCAACACCTCCTTGAGATGTACATCATTTAATAAAATCGGCCAGAATCTATCCAGTGATCTTCGTACCTCAAACCACCCTGTATCATAAGTCGCAATCATGCGAATAGTGTCTGTTTCCCTAGATTCACATTTAGGTGGGCGGTCATTTAGTAGTTGATCCCTTTCAGTTAGGAGCGCTCTTTTATATGCCCGCTTTAAACAACGGTTCGGATATCCTTTCTCTTTAAAGTGGATCCTAAGTTGTTTAGCTTTCAATTTAAAATCTTCAATGTCACTACAGTTCCTCCGAAGACGGAGGTACTGACCTACCGGGATACCCTCTTTTTGGGGCCGTGGATGGTAACTTTCCCAATGTAGGAGGGAATTAGTAGCTGTCTGTTTCCTAAATAAGGTGGACTGAAAGGTCCCATCCTCCCTAATGGTAATGGTGACATCTAAGAAATTGATAGAGCGTCCTCCAAACTCTGACGTAAAACGAAGATTCTCATCATTCTGATTCAGCAATCCCACTAAATCAGAAAATTGTTGGGAAGTACCTTGCCATACAATTAGGATGTCATCAATATATCGACCCCACCATAAAATGAGAGGTAGATATTCTAATATAACATCGGAGGTATAAATAAATTGTTCCCACCACCCCAGGTGGAGGTTTGCATATGAAGGGGCACAAGGTGTCCCCATGGCAGTACCTCTCACCTGGTGGTATATTTTCCCATTAAAGAGAAAATAATTGTGAGATAGAATAAACCTCAACAGACGTAGAACAAAAGTTGTATGTAGATCATCGTCAATACCTCTTTGATTAAGAAAAAATTCCACATGGGCAAGTCCTTTCTCATGAGGAATAGAGGAGTAGAGCGATTCTACATCTAAACTGCATAGTTGGACCGAAGGAGAAAATTTAAGACCTGATAATCGATTTTGAACGGAGCCAGATGGGTACGTCCCCACTAGCGATCGATTGGCTCTTGTCTATCTGGTAGGGGGAGTTAATGGGGTATATGAAGGGGAGATTTCGAGCGGGAGAGTGCTATTATATGCCCTTGATAAAGGCGGTTTACCCGCCGAAACGCGCGTTGGGCAACATGTATGCAGTTCGTGCCTAGCCCTCTGGTTGATTTATCTTTTTTTAATCTCGTTCACCTAATCTAGTTAATGCCATGATGGTAGTATATGTGAGACTAGTCTGAGATTATTAGTTGGAATGTTTTTTCCTCTTATGCACTTTATATATCCACTCTTACCTCTTATCTCACTATCCTTTCGATTTCCTTTATATCCCAATGCATTGTATACTTAGGAGTATGAAGGATTGAGTGAGTGAGGAATGGTGCATTAACAGGGTTAGAGCATAGAATCTTTTCGGCTCAGCTGCTGTGATCTAATTTGATACATTATATTAGTACACTATATCTATGTATACTGTGTGACAATTTATAGATTGGTATTTACCACAGATCTATTCAGCACTGCTGTTTTCAGCCGTATTAGTCTGCATTCTTTTTTCTTTTTTTCTTGTGGGTTAGGGTTTAGATTTTACTATTTACAATAAAGAATTTTTTTAATGGGTATAGGATTTGTTTAGGTGTGATACTTTTAGCCTACACATTTTTTTGTGTTGGGGTAGCTGTAGTAGTAGAGGATTTTTCCTCATAGTGGGGATTATTTCCCCTTACTACTTCTTTATTTTCTTTCAAGTTATTATAGGGTTAAGCCCATTTAGCTACCCGTCTAGCCCCTTTCTCTGTGCCCTGGGCCAGTGTTCAATTTGTTGGACTCTGCTCGGTGGTACTTTATTTGTACTTTAGCTATTGTGGTTTTAATACCAGGGCTTACTATAGTGGTCTTTTTCAATTATTTATTTCCAATATGGCAGGTTTTCTTTCAAACAAATTGGATGGTAGTGTTTGGTGTAAAGATGCTGAGAATGTGTTCTCTAATACTAAATTAGATCCTAACACCTCCACTCCTGATATTAATAAATCATTTAATAAACTTCATAATCTTTACAAAAAACAGATTCGAACATGTTGGGAGATTTCATCTTTAGAGAACTATATGAGGAAGGAGATGATACCAAGGGGTCTCAGAGTGAGGAATGTCCCCTCCTCTCACTCTGAGAACGCTGGTCTAATGAAAGAATGGGAGGAGGCAGCAGGAACTTGCTCAAAAACTTTTATGCAAATTATTTGCAAATTTGAGCAGGAACAACTTCAGACTGTGAATACAGATCTAGATGAAGAAATTAAGGGGATTAAACAATTTCAGAATGACCCCAATTTCAATTTTTTAGAATCCAGGCTGAAGCAGAACTTGGATAGATACCAAGAATCTATTAAATATAGGAAACATGAGAAATTTATACGGGATTCTCATGATTATGAGACTGGAAATATTTATAAATTCTTCAATCGAAGAATTCGGCGTACATCTGATAATGCTTTGACTTCTGACTATGAGTCTTCAGATACAGACTCAGGGAGTCAAACTCAAAGTACTACTTCAGAATCACTTCCACTTCCAGGTCCTCCTACTATGGGCCTCAATCCCAAAGGAATTCTTAAGAAGGGGGTTAATTTTTTAGCCCCAGGTTATCAGGAAGATTTCCCAAGTCCACGAACACGATATCAAAGCCGAAACCCAAGGGGAGGGGGAAGGAGAAAGAGGTATTAAATAACCCAAGGACGTTGAAACCCAAATCCCAGGTCATAAATCTTTCCTCTCGGACATTAACTTCTGATCAAATCAGTGTTCTGAATAGAGGCCTGTCATTTGTACCGACACCGTTATTTGATAGGTTTAATTGGATTAAAGATCTTAACCTTTTTGTTAGGAAATTGGCCTTACATAAATTTCATTCGGTCCAAAATGAGAGAAAAGCTAAGGACCTGGGACTGACATCTAGGGATTACCAATGTCTCACTACTTTGTTGGATCTTTTGGATGAGAATGATTCAAATACTTGTGTTAATCGTACTGGTCTGAAACTTAAAAGTCGGTATACACCTAATTTTGCAGGCTTCAGAAATATTGAACTATTTTTGGAAGCTGCTAAGAATGAAATTGAAAAGATCGATTTGAAATCTCTTCAGATCCAATCTAATAATAACCTCCCCAGGAGGGAACAACAGGCTTTAAAAACATTACAAAACGACTCTGATATCATCATTAAACCCGCGGACAAGGGGGGGAATGTCATCTTGATGGATGTAGCTAAATATCTTGGTATGGCAGAAACTGTTCTAGGGGATACTGAGACTTACAGAACATTGAGAAATGACCCCACTAATGAATTCTTCCTGAAATATAAAGATATTTTGGATGAAGGCCGCAGTGGAGGGTTGCTGTCGGGTGACGAGTATGAATTTGTTCTTAATCGTCACCCTAGGATAGCAACCTTCTACTGCCTGCCAAAGGTCCATAAGAATTTGGAACAACCCCCGGGACGTCCAATTGTCTCTGGGGTTGAAAACCTTACACAGAATGGTAGTCTGTATATAGACAAAATTCTGAGACCCTTTGTTGAGACATTACCCTCATATATTAGAGATACCAAGCAAGCTCTTAATCGATTATCAGGTCTTAAATTTTCTCCTTCGGTCCAACTATGCAGTTTAGATGTAGAATCGCTCTACTCCTCTATTCCTCATGAGAAAGGACTTGCCCATGTGGAATTTTTTCTTAATCAAAGAGGTATTGACGATGATCTACATACAACTTTTGTTCTACGTCTGTTGAGGTTTATTCTATCTCACAATTATTTTCTCTTTAATGGGAAAATATACCACCAGGTGAGAGGTACTGCCATGGGGACACCTTGTGCCCCTTCATATGCAAACCTCCACCTGGGGTGGTGGGAACAATTTATTTATACCTCCGATGTTATATTAGAATATCTACCTCTCATTTTATGGTGGGGTCGATATATTGATGACATCCTAATTGTATGGCAAGGTACTTCCCAACAATTTTCTGATTTAGTGGGATTGCTGAATCAGAATGATGAGAATCTTCGTTTTACGTCAGAGTTTGGAGGACGCTCTATCAATTTCTTAGATGTCACCATTACCATTAGGGAGGATGGGACCTTTCAGTCCACCTTATTTAGGAAACAGACAGCTACTAATTCCCTCCTACATTGGGAAAGTTACCATCCACGGCCCCAAAAAGAGGGTATCCCGGTAGGTCAGTACCTCCGTCTTCGGAGGAACTGTAGTGACATTGAAGATTTTAAATTGAAAGCTAAACAACTTAGGATCCACTTTAAAGAGAAAGGATATCCGAACCGTTGTTTAAAGCGGGCATATAAAAGAGCGCTCCTAACTGAAAGGGATCAACTACTAAATGACCGCCCACCTAAATGTGAATCTAGGGAAACAGACACTATTCGCATGATTGCGACTTATGATACAGGGTGGTTTGAGGTACGAAGATCACTGGATAGATTCTGGCCGATTTTATTAAATGATGTACATCTCAAGGAGGTGTTGGGTTCACAGGTTAATATGACAGCAAGACGGGGACGTAACATTCGTGACTTGTTGGTTCCAAGTCACTTTTCTACTAAATCTCAGATACGTCCCTCTTGGCTGGGAACTCCCCCATGTGGCACTTACTGTTGTGGCAGGTGTGTAGCCTGCAAGTATATTTCCAAGGGCTCTAAGGTAATTAATGATAGTTTAGATCAAGGGACATTTAAAGTTAAGAGCTTCTTCAATTGTAATACCAAGGGCCTCGTATATCTGTTGACATGCTCTTGTGGACAGAAATATGTGGGGAAAACCTTTAGAGCCTTTAAGGAAAGAATACTTGAACATGTAAGATCTCCAAAAAACCGTCTTGAAACACCAATCTCCAGACACTTAAAAGAATTTCACTATGGTAATTCAAATCATCTTCGTTTCTGTGGATTGGAATTAGTAAAGAGAAATCCCAGACGGGGGAATTTCGATAAAATTCTGAGACAACGTGAGTCTAGATGGATTTATGAATTAAAGACACTTCAACCTCTAGGCTTGAATGAAGGCTTCTCATTTGCCCCTTTTATTTAGCCACATATGTATGGGAAGCTTCTTTTCATTAACCTATATATATTAAGGTAGATTAATTTTACTACCATTTATTAATAATTCAATGATACTCCATCTTATGTTTATGGGACCAGCTATTAATAATTCAATGATACTCCATCTTATGTTTATGGGACCAGCTGGTTATGACTGTATTTAATGACCACGTGTATAATGTGTGAGGCTTACACCATTTATTATCTGTGTATTTCTTCACCTATGTAATTATGATCAATTTTGTTTTTTGTATTTTATATTTTTCCCTTTCTTCCCCCCCTTTTTTCTCCTCCCTTTCTCCCCTCTTTCTCTGGTTTTTCTTCCATCTCCCTGTACATGGTCTGTGATTTAGTCATAAGTCTAATGTGAAGACTATCCCTTAAATTTATTATACATAGGGGAGTACTAACTAAGCGATTAATCAGGACTATGTCTGTCCCGTTGAGCTATTTGGTAGGATCCATTCGTGCCTACCTCTTTCTCTTTTTTCTAAGTCCATGCGCATGTGCGCAGGACGAGAGACTGGCTGCTGGACGTAAACCACTCCCCCCTTTTTTGAACGGAGCCAGATGGGTACGTCCCCACTAGCGATCGATTGGCTCTTGTCTATCTGGTAGGGGGAGTTAATGGGGTATATGAAGGGGAGATTTCGAGCGGGAGAGTGCTATTATATGCCCTTGATAAAGGCGGTTTACCCGCCGAAACGCGCGTTGGGCAACATGTATGCAGTTCGTGCCTAGCCCTCTGGTTGATTTATCTTTTTTTAATCTCGTTCACCTAATCTAGTTAATGCCATGATGGTAGTATATGTGAGACTAGTCTGAGATTATTAGTTGGAATGTTTTTTCCTCTTATGCACTTTATATATCCACTCTTACCTCTTATCTCACTATCCTTTCGATTTCCTTTATATCCCAATGCATTGTATACTTAGGAGTATGAAGGATTGAGTGAGTGAGGAATGGTGCATTAACAGGGTTAGAGCATAGAATCTTTTCGGCTCAGCTGCTGTGATCTAATTTGATACATTATATTAGTACACTATATCTATGTATACTGTGTGACAATTTATAGATTGGTATTTACCACAGATCTATTCAGCACTGCTGTTTTCAGCCGTATTAGTCTGCATTCTTTTTTCTTTTTTTCTTGTGGGTTAGGGTTTAGATTTTACTATTTACAATAAAGAATTTTTTTAATGGGTATAGGATTTGTTTAGGTGTGATACTTTTAGCCTACACATTTTTTTGTGTTGGGGTAGCTGTAGTAGTAGAGGATTTTTCCTCATAGTGGGGATTATTTCCCCTTACTACTTCTTTATTTTCATTCTGGTCACTCATTCAGAATAGGAGCAGCTACTACAGCTTCTAAAAGGAATATCCCGGCGCACATCATTAAAATATTAGGCCGATGGAAATCCACGGCTTACACGAGATACATTCCTCAGCCAGTTCAAGAGGTGCGCCTGGCATTTAAGAATATGATTATGTAATATACTATGATGTATTGGTAGACTGAATAAACTGGTTTATATCTTTTTGCCCTCTTTTATTTCAGGCCTACTACCTCGTCAGTTACGGCACACCACAACTGACCTTTCCATTCCTTGTTTGTCTTATGTTACTAATGCTACGGCTTTATGCCCTGACCACAAATGGAAGGCTGGGCCTGAAGTTGTGGGAGGGGCTTGGTTCCCCTTCTTAAGGAGCACCAGCCCTTCCCTCACTACCGTCTTAGGTCTGGTGAGTTGTCCCACCCACCACACCTCCTTTTATAAGAATTTCATAAGGTAGGCCCTCTTATTTCAGGCCTACTACCTCGTCAGTTACGGCACACCCCAACTGACCTTTCCATTCCTTGTTTGTCTTATGTTACTAATGCTACGGCTTTATGCCCCGACCACAAATGGAAGGCTGGGCCTGAAGTTGTGGGAGGGGCTTGGTTCCCCTTCTTAAGGAGCACCAGCCCTTCCTTCACTACCGTCTTAGGTCTGGTGAGTTGTCCCACCCACCACACCTCCTTTTATAAGAATTTCATAAGGTAGGCCCTCTTATTTCAGGCCTACTATCTCGTCAGTTACGGCACACCACAACTGACCTTTCCATTCCTTGTTTGTCTTATGTTACTAATGCTACGGCTTTATGCCCTGACCACAAATATAAATATTTATATATCTATATCTATCTATCTCTATCTATCTCCACGTGTCCCACACTCACAGTTCCCAGTCTTGTTGTTGCCTTGGTGCAATCCCCGGCTTAAATATGTACGATATCTTGATGGAGAGCATTCAAAGGACTCAAAATATATTTCAAATAGTGCTTTTTATTTAAGCATCAAATCTTTGGATACAGAGTGTCGACGTTTCAGTTCCACTGGACTTATCAAGACCGGTCTTGATAAAAGTCCAGTGGGACTGAGACATCAACACTCTGTATCCAAAGATTTGATGCTTAAATGAAAAGCACTATATGAAATACATTTTGAGTCCTTTGAATGCTCTCCATCAAGATATTGTGTGTGTGTGTGTGTGCGCACACACACAATAAATTTTAAAAAAGTAAAGAAATTTTTCTCTTTTTGCCAGATTGGTTGTTGCCTTTGAGACCGTATGGTAGCTCAGGAATGAGAATTACTCCCATGATGGCATACCTTTGCAAAAGTAAACAACCAAAGGTATTACAAATTGGGTATGTCCAGTGTTTTTTAGTAGCCACTTAGTCACAAATACTGGCCAAAATTAGCATTCAAATTTTTTTTGCATTTTTCCCACACAATCAAATATAAACATTAATTTTGGCCAGTGTTTGTGACCAGGTGGCTACTAAAAAAGCCTGGACATACCCCATTTGCAATACCTTGGGTTGTCTACTTTTGCAAATGGTATGCCATCATGGGGGTACTTCTCATTCCTGGGCTACCATACGGTCTCAAAGGCAACGTAACCTGTCTGGCAAATTTCAATGAGTATAAACTGAAAAATGTGACATGCTATATTTGACCTGTAACTTTCCAAAATACAATAAAACCTGTACATAGGGGGGTACTGGTTTATTTGCGAGACAACGCTGAATACAAATATGTGTACTTTGTTGCAGTAACCACTAACAGTATTATGACATTCACAGTTAAAAATCCATGCAGAACTAAAGAAATTTTAAAAATTCTTCATTTCTAAAAAAATATATACTTTATGCACATTAAAATATGTTTTAGAGCCTCGTCTCATGTGTGGGGGAAAATGCTGCATCTACACTGGGGTTTGCTATACACTGTATACTCCCCTGGCTATAATCACTAAGCTCTTTTAAGAGCTTATTCCTTCTGAAGGAAGAAAGGTTCACCCACTGGAGCCTGAAGCCTTGTCGAAGGTCCAGGGTGGGTAGGAGATGGCAAGACCCCAACCAAGCTGCAGCGGTTCGTGGGGTCTGCGGTGCTTATGGTGTTGTGTGGAGTGCTTGGAGCCCTCGGGAAGCACTAGGAGCATCCATCAACTGAGGTACTCGGTTGGAATACTGGACCTCCGTTACAAGGCCTTTGTCTGAATAGAGGAAATCCAGTGAAAATGACAAAATTCTGACTTCAATGGCAATCCTCATATTTCCCACTGACAAATACAGTTGGATTCGATCAGGCTGAGCCAGTATTCAGTAATTGCCCAAATTTAGTGTCCAGACTAAAATTGGCGCTTTCAAATCTGAATGCTATTCAAAGTACAGATTTTGGAAGATTCACAAAGCATACTGTTTTTATTAACATTTTGAACTGAATGCATCTGGCAGTATACACATTCACATATGATCAAATTATCAATTCACTTGCAAAAAGCAAGTGAATAGAGTATTATTTGCCTTGGTTCCTCAGATAGGTAAAGTGGGTAATGTACTAGAGTGACAGATACTCACCTCCTCCCAATTATTCCATAGTTATTTGCGTGGTGTTATTCAACTAATGAGCAATGCCATCATAAAGAAAAAAATATTGATCCAAGCTTTGTTTGGACAGCCTCAGTAGGTGGCACTACTGATGTAGCGCAGGCCCCAATTATGCTTGTTGAAGCCACTAATAATATATAGATCGCTGCAGGCCTCTATAAATGTGGACATATCCAAAAAATAAGCATTCAAGTGTGAAGGGGTTTCTTGTGTGGCCTAGTATATCATTGAGAAGAGATGCCTGGAAATATATGTACCAGCCGCTGAGCAGGTTAGGCACCAACATAGCAATAAGTTACTATGTGATTCCCAGTGACATAAACATCAGGAAGTTTTCCACATGAAAGAAATAGCTTGATGTCCAGCAATGTATTTACCACATGGCCATTAAGGCATTTGCCTAGGGCGGCATGGTCTAGGGGGCAGCAAAAAATGCCGCCCCTAAATTCCCAAGCAAATGCCTTGTTAGCCCCGTTTTATGGATGGGTGGCCAATTGTGTTCTGGACGGGCGGCGAATTAGCGCTGATCTGTGAGCTCTTCATACTCAGCTCCCATGAGGAGCCTACTTTGCGCACCAACCTGCCTCCCTGCCAGCCCTCCTGCCTGCCCAGCAGTCCCAGTGGACCCCAGGTAAATAATCATCCAGCTCCCCAAAAAATAAGGAGACTGGGTAAGTTTAAATAAAAAACAAAACAAACAATAATTTGAGTGTTGGGAGAAAATGTCTGTCTGTGTGTGTGTGTGTGACATAACTAAGCACTATATATGAAAAGTATGGGGATTTAGTTACATTATATGATCATACATTGCACAAGCCTGCCACAACGCCAATGTACCCCATATCTGGCAGGTCCTACACTGCCTAATGCATTCTAAAACAACCATACTAAACCACAATATAGCACTTACCTGCAAGAAAGGGCAGAGACTTGAAACACTGATGCAGGTCCAGGCTGAAACAAAAGGAAAGTGGAAAACAAACGGGTGTGGCAACATAAAACAAACATTTAAGTGAATCCAAGAGACTGGTAAATCCAGGGACGGAATATAAGAATGAACCCAGAAACCAAGCAACAAAGAAAACCAGACAAACCAAGAAAGGACAGCAAAAAGAGTACTGGATATACCAGAAGCCATTGCCAGAATGATCCGCAGCTGGGAACAGGATGTGACAAGCCCAAGCCCTGCAGACAGCAAGACGTGGCTGCCCCTTTAAGAGATCTAGCTGGGTTTGAACTCACAGCTCCAGCATCCCAGTCAGGTTATCTGCCATGACTTTAATGCTCTTGATAAAGGAGCAACAAAGCGCCGAAATGCGAGCTAAGACGTTGTGGTTAGGCTATTCTTTTTTTTTGAGAGTTTTCTATGTAGAATTATTACAATACTTTAGATCTGTCTTTAAAGCAAATAGCCACATTGGGGCCACATTGTCCTCCTAGCGCCTGACATCCTCAGAGGGTGCCCGGTCACGCTGTTAAAGCGCTGACCGTGCCCCCTGGAAATACATAGCATCGGATGACTCTAAAAGCATGGGCCACCTGATGGGCCCCTTCAGTGTGGCCCCAGTTGTTACACTGTGTGGGCCGGGGCTGCATTACTTAGCCGGCAGGACCAGTGGTCTCAGGGGTACACAGGGCGCCCGGGCCCCCTGGAGTGACGGACTCGGTCACAGCTGCGACCTCGGTAGTTCCGCCACTGGATCCATCAATACATAAAAAGCAGGAAGTCGCTGCAAATCAAATGATGGCTGACTTGTTCATAATGTTAAATCTATTAAAAAATAAATTTGGTCTAACAGATTCTGTATTTTTCACTGCCCCTATAGAAACCCTTCAATTATAGGTAAATGGAAACAGGGCATTCTAAAGATCTCAGATGTCTTTTGAAAATAAAGTAATACTGACATTCTAGAAAAATTAGGAACTTAAGGATTGATTAGTAGATCTGTCAAACTTTTAAATATGGATGCACCTATGAGTAAGATACCCTCTATTACTAAATGGGAAAAGGATCTTAATATTTCTTTCACTCCACAGGAATGATATCAAACTATCATTCAGTGAAAAAATATATATCCATTGTATAACGTTATTACAACTTAATTTAAAAATTTCATACAGATGGTACATGGTTCCAACTAAAATTCATAAAATATAAGACTCATACTTACCTATCTGTTGGAGAAGTAAAAAAGAGAATGGAACCATGCTCCATATTTGGTATACTTGTGATATCCGAAGGGGAATTATGGAGCAAACATTCTCCCTGATTTGAAGCTTCTTTTTGGATATCAAATCTATTACTTCTCACTTTTTTTTTCTTTTTTTTTAATTCATTTTTGATTTTCCTTCATTGGAAAAGAAATCCAAATACCTAATTACACATATTCTATATGCACTTAAGATCTCGATAGTGCAAAAGTGGAAAACGACTTAATAAATTAATTAGACTATCCATACAAAAGGGAATGTAAGTTTAGATTTATCTTCTGGGAAATATTTTTCGCAACAGGCTTTATGGAAACCTTGGATTGATTGTTAAGCAAAAGAGAAATTATCCTAATTGATGCGAGGAAATATTTAAGAAAATTATTGCCCCCATGGTAGGATTCTAGCTATCGACACTGTATTACTTACTTAGGTCTATGTCTTTACCGTATGATTATGTGTTAAATGTCTGAATTATTGATTGTATTAAGATATAATAATTCATAAATACAATTGTTGTTTGCTTATGTTTTATCTTATTGTACAAATAAAAAATTGAGAATAAACAGATAAAAAAAATGTAAAAAAAATAAATAAAAAGAGCAACATCTGTGAACAGTGCTATTGTGTGCTCACCAATTACGGCTAGGATTCCATTAGTATCCAGGTTTTGTTTTAAATATACTAACAATGGTTCATTGTATGAATAAAAATTAGAGGATAAAGGAGGAAGTCCTGCTGGGTACCATTTGTTATTTTAAAGGCTGAGAAAAAAACCTGCGTTGAAAACCTGAGCTGAGGGATGAGAATATAATGCTAAAATAATATAGGGCATAAATCAGGAGGTTTGCCTGGTTTTGGTATGGTCACAATATAAGCCTCTAGGATTTTTTGGGAAATGATACCGGTTAATATATTTAATACCACAAGGTTCAGGATGAGAACTTTTTTTTTTTTTTTAATATGTAATGTAATAGTAATTTGGGAAGCAATCTAGGCCTGGGCCCTTATGTTTAGGCAAAGATCAGGTTGTCATCCTAATCTATTTTTCTGTTTAAAAAAAATATATATATATATATATATATATATATATAAAAAAACTGTGTCAAGGGTTGCACTCACGGATTCTTTAAAACATAGCTTTTATTAAATACTCCTAAAAAATCGACGTTTCAGTCCTATTCAAGGACTTTCATCAGGATTATAATGATGAAAGTCCTTGAATAGGACTGAAACGTCGATTTTTTAGGAGTATTTAATAAAAGCTATGTTTTAAAGAATCTGTGAGTGCAACCCTTGACACAGTTTTTTTGGATATTTGGAGCCCTGGGAGTGCACCCGGTTTGGGAACATGGAGTTTGAGTGCAAGGTACAGTGCTTTTTTCTTTATATATATATACATATATATATATATTTGAATATAGGTCATTTAATTTTGTTATACCAGCCTCTATTCAACCGGCAAAACTTAAATCTTGAATATACAATTTTAGTGAGCATTCAATAAGATGGTTAAGGAGAAAAAAATAACTTCTTTATTGGGTCTATGGATTTAAATACCTTTTGAATTATTAAATGCTTGATGGAGAGGTTATTAAAACTTTTCTTATAGATGCAGCCACAAAAAAGAAATGGATCGATATCTCCACAGATTAGTTTCTTATGGAAATATCAAGATTTCACTTTACCTTTATTGTATCCCCATTCTAAGACGTGAGAGAACATAAGAATATTGCATAGGAGGTAGATATTGGGAAAGGATAAACCACCCTCTGTCATAACCTTAAAGGAAATTATAGGGTTTTTCCCCTCCCAAACTAATTTGAAAACAAATTGTTTCCTCAGAACTATTAGAGGCAGAGTACAAAATAAGTATTCTATTTTAGTTAATGCGTACTATCTAAGAGTAGTTACTATCCAGTTAGAAAACATACTTTTCAAATTTTGAAGACGTTCATTATAGTTCAGGTCTATCCATGTCCCAATATCAAAATGTATTTTGATTCCCAGGTATTTTATTGAACAATTTGACCAACTAAATGTAACTATTCTTCGTGGTTAGGGTAAGGTTACAATGAATAATTTGCAATAACCTTTCCATCGTCGGATCAGACCGCGTGTTGTTTGGTATCGCAGCCATCTGAAAGAGCCTACGGTGCAACCTTCAACCAATAACCTTCACGTAGGGATCAGGATAACGTCGAGTTGCAGAGGGATAGTTCACTGCAGAGATAGGGAGCAGCTGCCTCCCGCACTCAGCCGTCAGGGTAGGCCTCAAATCCCAGGAAGTACAATTTCTGTTAAATCGGGACCATCCCAGGTAGCACAGCAATGAAATCAGCGCCAGCTTCTGTGGCACAGCTGGGTCTTGCACTTTAGAGAAAGATTTGGGGATCAATCCCTAAATATTTGTCTTTTTTACGCAAATTCCAGAGGAGCTATGTAAACATGCTTCTGTCCAGCAAGGGCGGTGAAGCCCCGCCTCCCATCAATTTTGTTTTCAAGCATTATTTTGTACAACAACCCTTGTTTCATTGGTGTGTTCATGCCTTGGGCATTTATAAATGCTATTTTAATCGACATTTTTATTTCTCTCCAACATATCTTTCAGAACAATCCCTTGAAACCTAAATCGAAAAGGTCAGAATCCTCTTCCCCTAAGTATCCCCACAGTAGTCATCTTACAAAAAATTACACAACAAAATATATGCCATAAAAATATCAAAACATTACCTTACAAAAAATCACTAACCATACATACATAACAATCAAACACAATGCCACCAATTGAGCAATTGTCTTTAGGTAGCTGCCCTGAAAAATCATACACACAAAAAAAAAAGTTCAGGGAAAAAAAGTTGGTGGCAATAGGGTTAGTTTAATCAGAGTACATATTTATTTGAATTGGATTTACTACATAAAATGGATTACTTCAATATCCAGTCCAATATGTCAAGAGTATTAGTGCATCATGATTACAAATAGTTATTAGATATATAACTGACATTGGGGTTAAAACAATAGTTTAATCTAACTTGTAAATAAAGTATTCCAATATATAAACAACATAGTGATGTATAGTGTTAAACTAAAATTGAATTACTTTATCGAGAATTCATAATTTGAGATATACCTTGAGTCATTCAAAATAATGTAAAACTTCTATTATAATATAAAAATGCAGAGTAGCGTAGCTTCCAGTTAGTGCATTTAAGAAGAGAATATATTAAAATATTGAAATGGCTTCCCCTGCTTTCTCAATCCTATCAGTTCAAATTGTGAATTGTATTAACTTGCATTGAGTGGTATAAAAATTTATTTTACAAAAAATTTGAAACATTAGTGTTTAAAATTAGATAGATATTTAAGTCATAAATTCATTAAATATGATTAGTGCCACAGATACAATATAATCTATTAAGGTGCATTCTAAGGTAAGATTAGAAGTGTACATTTTTCAATATTAGAAATTCAATTATAACAGCATTCAGTAAATTGAAGTAGTTTTAGGATTTTAAGTGTCTCAGAAATATTTGATTATTGGAGATAGTTACCCCTCTCCTCTTTTTATTTAATTGTTAGATGTTTTCAGTTATTATAAAGTGATATACAAATTAATTTGACTTGAATTCCAAAGTTATGTATTTGAAAGCGAGTATAAAACTTCTAGCATTATGTGTTGCAAATATACATTTTTCAGGTAGTAATAACTGACGTGCTGGATGAACCGTACCACTTGACACCAGAACAAGGCCTCCTCTTCATGCACCTAGATCGATGGCACAAAACAGAGAGGCAACTAATATTCCAAGCGCTCATTGCAGCGGCCACATTGATAGCTAGAAGTTGGAAACAACCCCATCCGCAAACTAAAAAAGCCTTCTTAAACCAAATCTCCACCAACTGGGAATACGAAACCATGGCCAATAAACACCTCAAACCAAACCATACAGTTAGGAAAGCAAAAAAGAAGTGGGATAAATACATAGAGAGACACACAACTTAGTGAGAAAAGACAAACAAATGCTCCCCCCCACAGACACAGAGACTTACTGGGCATCAGGATTCCTCAGGACCAACCAAGGCTATTAGAAACACAGTTACTACAGGTGGCAGAACGTGGAAGAGGTTGGAACCCCACCACGCTGACATCAACCCCCGCTCCTTGATTCTAAGTAAAGCGATTAAGGCTACGCAGAGTATACACCTTGTACGAGTACTAGACACAACGAACCATACAAAGCAGACATCAAGTTATCACATAAGTTAAGGTTAATTGTAAGTTGCCCCTTACCCCCCCCCCCCACCCTAGCACATGTACCCAGGGTACTTAGCTATAAAGCCACAATGACTCAATATTAAGAACCAGACTCAGTGAAAGCATACAACGGTATGTGCATTTGTAGTGGTCATAGACTCACATAGGAACAACAACTGTCCCATAACCCCACTTTTTTCCTTCTGTATCACACGGTGCCCAGGTCGACATAGCAAGTCACAACAGTACTAGTTGTTAATATAAAGAAATGCTTGTTTGTCAGGCAACGTGCAAAAAGATGGTAACTTGTAATGTGTACAAACAGAAATATGTAATTTGTGATACAATGCTGACCAACCCCCTCCCCTTTTTCCTTCTGTACCCCCAAATAAAGAGAAAATAAAAATTGCCAAATTGGAAGAAAAATATAAATTTTCCAAAAAAATTCATTTTTAAAACATAACTATTATAAATTAGATTATAGCAGCATACATTAAAAAGTTTTAGTTTTGAGTATTAGTTAACTAAAAAGATTGTATATTCATTCGAGGATACCTAGATCTTTAACCCCTTAAGGACACATGACATGTGTGACATGTCATGATTCCCTTTTATTCCAGAAGTTTGGTCCTTAAGGGGTTAATCTTAGAGAGATCTTCAATTGGATCCTTCATAGGGACAATTTTACCGTTATAGGACTTTAGCAGGAAAGCCCTATCTATACTTAATTTTTTTATAGGTTGTGTAGTTATATCTTTATGACTGACTATGCTCATCCTTGCAGCCGCATGCGCATTTGGCTCCACTCGGGAGCTGACGTCGGCGGGGGAGGAGAGGTCACCAGCGCCGAGGGAGCCCGGTGCTGTATAAAGGTAAGTGGCTGAAGGGGTTTTAACCCCTTCAGGGCCAAGGGAGGGGGACCCTGAGGGTAGAGGCACCCTTAGGTAAAACCTAACATTATTATGACATTCACAGCTAAAATGTCAGACAGAAATACAAATTTAAAAAAAAAACGGGTTTGTTTTCCTGACACTATAGTGATCCTTTAAGAATAAATCTTTGATGGATCTATTTATAAATTTGACAATAACGTCTCTTGAGTACTCCTTCTCTGACATGCTCACTCTATAAATTCTGTGACATCTTTCAATAGGAGAAGATGTCAGATGATGGGTGTCTATTTATTGAGAAATAAATTCAATAATATGTTCTTCCAATTTTTCTTGTTTTACATTTTCCGAAATACCTTTAAACCTCAGGTTGTTACGGCAAGATCAATAATCAATATCAGTAACTTGTTTATCAAGATTTCTTATCTGATTCTTTAACCCCTTAAGGATGGTGGACATGCTATGCGTCCTTGGGGATCCGGCTCTAAACGCCGGCGGGCGGCATAGCACGTCCACGCCATCCTGGCCACTCACCTGCCCGCCGGCGATCCCATGCCGTCGATCGCGATGGGGGGACTTACCTGGCATCCCACTAGTCCCCCTGCTGCCGATCCGGCCCTCCTGGGCCATGTGACCTTGCGAGGACCTCATGGTCAGATGGACGGAATAGCTGTCCATAGCAGTGCCAGCAGGGGGAGTGCCTGGAATGACAGGTAGAACCCCTGCTGCCTGAAATAAAGTAAAAAAAAAGTTAAAATACAGTTTAGAATAAAATATACTTAGATCATATATATATATATATATATATATATATTATGTATGTGATCTAAGTGTGTATATTTGTGTGTGTGTGTGTGTATATATATATATATATATATATATATATATATATATATATACATATACATACACATACACTAAGTGTATTTTAATATTAAAATCTCTCTCTATCATTAATAAAATAATAAAATTAATAAATAAAATATAGAAACAAAATTTAATATAAATTATATATTCATATGTAATTTCATTCTAACTGTATTTTGTTATTATATATATATATATATATATATATATATATATATATATATATATATATATATATATATATACATTTATCGGCGTATAACACGCACTTTTTCTCACTGAAAATAGGGGGCAAATTATGGGTGCGTGTTATACGCGGACCTTTAAATGCTGCAGCCGCCTGAGCGCTCTGTCAAGAGCGGTCAGACGGCTGCAGTTGGTTCTCACCTCCCCTCCCCTGTAGCGTGGCCGAGCTGCTCTGCTGTCCGCGGTGCCCGGCCGGAGTGATAGGAAGGTGCACGCTCAGTGTGCACCTTCCTGTCAGTCCGACCGGGTACAGGAAACAGAAACTCCTGTTCCGCGTGGAACAGGAGTTTCTGTTTCCTGTACCCGGTCGGACTGCAGAGCAGCTCGGCCACGCTACGGGGAGGGGGTAAAAAGAGAGTAGGGGGGGGTAAAAAGAGAGTGGGGGGGAGTATGAAGAGGGGGTAAGAAGAGGGAGGGTAAGAAGGGGTAAATAGAGGGAGGGGAAGAAGGGGTAAATAGAGAGAGGAAGAAGAGGGGAGGGGTAAGAAAGAGGGAAAAGAGGGGGGGAGTAAGAAAGGGGGGTAAGAAGAGGGGGAGGGGGGAGTAAGAAGGGGGTAAGAAGTTCTTTATTTGAAATTTAAGGTTTTTTTTCCTGAAATTTCCTTCTTAAAATGAGGTGCGTGTTATACGCCAGTGCGTGTTATACGTCGATAAATACGGTATATGTAACAAAATACACTTAAAATGACATTCTATATATATCTATCTATATATAAAATACAAATAACCGCAAATATATATATATAGTGTTATAGTGTTTGTGACTAAGTGGCTACTAAAAAATACTAAACATACCCCACTTTCAATACCTTGGGTTGTCTACTTTTTCAAATGGTATGCCATTATGGGGGTAATTCTTATTCCTGGGCTACCACACCGTCTCAAAGGTAACATTACTAATCTGGCAAATTTCAATTTGAAAATGGAACGTTCTATATTTGACCCTGTAACTTTCCAAAACACCATAAAACCTGTTAATGGGGGGTACTGTTGTACTCATGAGACATCGCTGACTACAAATATGTGCATTCTATTGCAGTAAAACCTAACAGTATTATGACATTCACAGCTAAAATGTCAGACGGAAATACAAATTAAAAAAAAAAATCACATTTTCTCACATTTTTTTTTTTACATTTTATTCATAATAAATTATGTTCCATATATGAATACTTAATGATAAATTAAATCCCTGTTTCTCCTGAACAAAATGATATATAATAAGTGTGGGTGCACTTAATGTGACAGCGGTGAATTACGGTTGAACAGACATTTAGCGCAAATTCCAGTTTTTGTTTACGTTTTGTTTTGATCAGAACGTGTACTATTGACTCCGTCCTGAAGGGGTTAACTAAACTCTGATTAGTGATCGTCTCTGTGAGTTGGCTAATAGAGTCAGGATAAGGAGAGAGATTTCTAGTTAATAATCCTTCATTGGAGAAGGGGGAAAGGGATTTCCTTTGTGTAAGAATATTATTAGGATCTGATTTTGGGAAATAACATACATTTATTGATAAAAAAAATTCTGGTTTGTCATTTGTCAGGTTTTTTTTGTTTGTTTGTTTTTCTGGAGACATGTTAGGGAATTTGTAGAGTAAGATAAATATTTTTTTATAATCCTATTTATGGTGTCAAGGTAAATTGGCAGGTTTCTCTTATAAATCACGCAAAGAAATAATAAAACTAGTAAATGTACAATGTGTAATATTGCAAACAGAGAAAATAATAGGCACTCACTATAATATTTAGCAGAGGATGCAGAGCAGGCAGCAGTAAACAGTACAAGGATTCCCAGACCTTGATGATACATACAATGCAAAAAGAGAGTTAACCGCGCCCAAGATATATGTACAAATGGTTATATGTGGATAGGTAAATACAATGGACCTCAAAAAAAACAAAGACAACAAAATAATAGTGCAATACAGTAGGTATGGCGTATATGTGGTGGATAAACATGTGTCACTACCACTCACATTCTTATGAGCTACTTCATAGCTCTGCTATTTTTCGCATGAACAAAACAATCTCCATCTAAGGATATATGATGATGTGATCACCACGAGTACTTCGGATAAGGTGCATGTCACTTATTCCGCACATAAAATGTGATTAATGGCATTTACTGTTCTGACAGGAAAAGTTGTGCCGAGCGAAATTACTGTCCTGACAGGAAAAGTTGTGCTGGGCAGCAATCAGTCCACAGGAGGGTTTGTGCTGAGCAGCAATCATGCAAATAGGAACCCAGCAACTGCCTTTGGGGTCAAAGCCGGTTACAACCAATCGGATCCACAGGTGGGGTATTTAGGCCCAGTTCTCCTCTTGCTCAGTGCCCTGTCGTGGTTTCCTTTGTAGTTGTCCAAGAGCGCGTTATTGATTCTGGGTTTTCTGGCTATTTGACTTTGGCATATATATTGACTTCCCTGTTTTCTGGCATCCCTGACCCCTGGCTTTTCCTTATCGTTGTGTCTCTTTCTGTATCCCTTGACCTCGGCTATTTCTGACTATTCTTTGGTACAATAGTCCGGCCATTCTAAGGTCCGGTATATGTTACCTATCAGTCCTCTGTGTTACACAATTCTACATGCTGGATCATACTGTAATCCTGACATTACGACATAGATCCATAGATCCTGTAGAATTGTGTAAGCACATAGCTGCTTGTGAAAGGAAACTGGAGAATAATGATCACCGCATGGATCAATTTGCCCAGGCCTTCGGTATGCTTCTTACCCAAACAGCGCACCTGCAACCTGTGGCCTCACCTTCACCTTATGTACCTCCACCTATAGTACACAAGGCACCTACTATCTCCCTATCTCCTCCCCTGCATTTTGATGATAATATTCAAGAATGCCGGGGATTTCTTAACCAAATGGAGTATCGTTTTGAGGCCTCACCAGGATCTATTCCCACAGATAGAGCTAAAATTGGTTACCTAATCAGTTAAAAGGTAAAGCTTTAGCTTGGGCCAATCCATTATGGGAGAGTAATATGAGTGTGGCACACAATTACGGGGAGTTCTTTACGGAATTCAAACTTACGTTTTGAACCTTTAGGCAGAGAGGATGACGCCTCTACTGCATGATGCATCTCAGACAAGGGAACCGGTCTATCTCAGAATATGCCATAGAATTTCATACCCTAGCTTCCGAGGTAGACTGGAATAATAGTGGGTTAATCTCTGCATTCAAAAAGGGACTATCTGAAACTATGCTAGATGCGATTGCTGCCAAAGACTTACCCAAAAAGCTTAATGAATTTATCAGTTTTGTCTTGCAGATTGTTAATAGATTGAGAATCAGAGAGGCTACTAGAAACAAGACAAAACACATGAGTATGCATTTAGCACCCTGTTTCTCCAGACCTATTGTCCCTGAAATTCCTGTACAGTCCGTACCTGAACCCATGCAGTTGGAGGTCACTAGACTGTCGGAAGCAGAAAGACAATATAGGAGAAAAGAAGGCCTATGTCTATACTGCGGTAGGAAGGGACATATGAGAAACAATTGTCCCATACATCCGGAAAACTTCCGCACCTAAGCACCTTAAGGGAACAGGTCTTAGGTGTAATGGAAACGTCCTCTGGAAGAATAAAAATAGGTTTCTCCTTGATATTTCTATCGCCTTTTACAAAAATAACTTTTCATGAAAAGCCCAGATGGATTCAGGTGCTGCTGGAAACTTCATCGACGTTCAGTTTGTCAAGGGTAATACTATACCTATCAAGGAGAGACTATCACCCCTAGCTGTTGAAGCTATTGATGGGAGACCACTTTCACAACCATTGATAACACATGAAGCATTAACCATTAATATTTCCATTGGTGCCTTACATAAGGAAGAGATTACATTTCAGGGTATTGCATCTCCTTCTTGTCCTATCGTATTAGGATTCCCATAGCTTAGCAAGCATAACCCTCATATTGACTGGGCTAATGGGGAAATATTAGAATGGGGTAAGGATTGTAATGAAAGGTGCATATTGCATGTCGCCAAAAGAGTACACCTGAAAATCTTGAGACCAAGACATTAAAGAAGTATTCAGCAAGACTCAGTCTAAAAGTCTACCTCCCCACAGACCATATGACTGTTCCATTAACTTACTACCAGGTGCTATGCCACCTAAGGGAGCAGTCTATGCTCTATCTCCTCAGGAGAGTAGTGTAATGGAGGAATATATTAAAGATTCATTGAATAAAGGCCATATACGAAAATCATCCTCGTCTGCAGGTGCAGGATTCTTTTTTGTATCTAAAAAGGATGGTGAGTTGCGCCCATGTATCGATTACAGGGCATTGAACAAAATCACCATTAAGAACGCCTTCCCCATTCCTCTTATTGCTGAATTATTTGACAGACTCCAGGGTGCTAAAGTGTTTACTAAGCTTGACCTTAGAAGCACTTACAATTTAGTGAGAATCAGGGAAAACCACGAGTGATAGACTGCATTTAATACCACAAGTGGACACTATGAATATCTAGTGATGCCATTCGGGTTGTGCAACGCTCCAGCGGTTTTCCAAGATTTTATTAATGATGTACTCAGGGATTAAATTTACTCATTTGTCTTGGTCTATCTGGATGATATCCTTACTTATTCTCCTGACCTCCAGTCTCACCGCGATCACGTTAAACAAGTTCTGCAAACCTTGTTAAAAAAACAACTTTATTGTAAAGTCTGAAGTACAGTTTTTAGGATATAATATTTCTGCCTCTTGGTTTCAGATGGATCCTAAAAAACTAGAGTCTGTTCTACAGTGGCCTTTACCCACTGGGTTGAAAGCCATTCAAAGGTTCATTGGTTTCACCAATTATTACAGAAGATTTATAAAGAGATTTTCTTCAGCAATAGCCCCCCTATCACGAATATGACACTCAAGGGGGCTAGTAGTACGATATGGTCTAAGGCGGCTATTGAAGCCTTTGAAACTGTCAAACAGCGCTGACATATTGATACATCCTGACACCAGTAAGCCTTTCATACTGGAGGTTGATGCTTCAGAGACAGGGGTAGGGGCAGTTCTCTCCTAGAGGGAGAGCCAGGAAACTGTTATATTCTTGTGGTTACTTTTCTAGAAAGTTGTCTCCTGCTGAGCGCAATTACGATATTGGCAATAGAGAATTGTTGGCCATTATTCTAGCGCTCAAGGAGTGGCAACATCTTTTAGGGGGTTCCAAGGACCCCCTTTTGATCATTACTGATCACAAAAACCTGGCTTACATAGGAGATGCCAAGCGATTATCTTCTAGACAAGCTAGGTGGTCTCTATTTCTTTCTCACTTTAATTTTCTTATAACTTATAGACCTGGTTCTAAAAATGTCAAGGCCGACACCTTGTCCAGGCAGTTTGATGCGGAGGCTATACTAGAGCAAGAAACATCCCATATTATTCCCCCAAAATGTATCATTGCGTTCACTGTCCTTTCAAAATAAAAATTGCAGAGCATTGTAGAAATATTGACAAAGGATTTAAAAAACAAGCTGTATCATCCAATTTCAGTATGCATGAGAATAATCCTAAACACCTCACTTTCACGGATATAAAAATTATACATAACCACTGGTTTATCAAGAAGATAGGAAAGACAGAAATGGAGTGGGTCTACTATATAGACACTCTTCACCCTAACGGCCTAATGCAGAATTTGATTTTATTCAATTTTTTTTATAAAAAACAAAAAAAAATTCCCTTTTTTATCCATTCTACCTTTTTTTATCTCATACTATCTTATATTTATATATAAATATTTTATATAAATTTTAACCCAAATGGAGATTCAGATATTAGAAAGGGGATTGAAATTTTTCCCCGGCACAAAGAGCAGATGATTTTACCCTCTTTATTGACCTAAAAAATTAGGGGACCATATCTAGAGACATTTGAGAAAATGGTTAATGAGGAGTTTAAAAAGATAAATAAGAGAAGATTCCAACAACATAATTTAACTAAAGAGGAGGCCCTCTGTCTAAAAAATGTAAGCAGGAGAGATGACATCGTAATAAAAGAGGCAGATAAGGGAGGGGGAATTGTCATCATGACCTCTGAATATGTTCATCAAGAATCATTAAACATTTTGGTAAAGTCAGATACTTATATCACTCTGTCCCAAGACCCTGCGAGATCATTTAACTTAGAATTAAGAGATGTATTATCTAAAGCATTGGAGGAGGAAATCATTACTGAAAAAACTTTAGGTTTTTATTTAATAGCCACCCGATTGTACCCATTTATTTTTTTCCTGAAACTTCATAAAAAATTATATTCCCCACCCGGACACCCGATAATTAGTGGCATCAATTCTGTAACAGCCAATCTATCAGCCTTTATAGATTCTAGCCTACAGAAGTATGCCCAAAACACACCCTCTTACGCTAAGGCCATGCTGCAGGAATTAGACAATATTGAGTGGAGAAATGATTTTAGTTGGGCAACTTTGGATGTCACATCTTTATATACGATGATACATCACCATTTAGGCATAAAGGCAGTGGTGTTCTTTATTGACCAGGACCCTGAAGTTCATCCATCTCTTAAGAATTTTATTTTAGTTGACATAAAATTCATTTTGGAACATAACTATTTTTTCTATGAGGGGCAATTTTACCTCCAAGTAACAGGTAATGCCATGGGAACCAGGCATGCCCTCTGTTATGCCAAGGAGGGGGAAGACCTCTTTGTGTGGTGCGGGCATGACTGGAGGGCGAGCCTGGTCCTATGGCGGAGATATATCGATGACGTGATCATAATCTGGGAGGGTTCTCATGAGTCTTTTAATTCCTTTGTGGGATATCTTAATTTAAATGTATTTAATCTTAAATTTACGGCGGAGTGGAATAAACATAAAATAAATTTTCTACCCAATATATCCCTTTATTACAAGGCGTCCTTGTTGGCCCAGGGCCTCATGATCCTTGAACGTCCCTCTCCCCCGGTATGGTTGGCGTTGGAGAACGCCTGCACACCTAATGGCTCAATTCCTCTGTCCCTCTGGGCAGGGTCAAAACTCCCCAAAGCCACATCCTTGCTACCCACCACAGTCTCGCTCCTCCATAACTGGAAGCAAACTACACCGCTATTCTTACAAAACAACGATCTGCTCCTGGCAGCCCCACTCCAGGCCCTGGCTACAAGAACCTCAAACATACAATTAGACAACTGGCTTAAACAGGGGATCACCCAAGTCCGCTCCCTACTGTCCGCAGATGGCATTAAGCCCTTCCCAGACCTAATCAGGGAATTTCATGTCCCTCCACGAGAACTATTCTCCTACCTTAGAATAAAAAATATAATCCAGGAATGCGGGATTAGCCTGGGGGAATCCGATCACTTACCGCCATTCATCCACAAATGCATGGGCAAACTTCCAAAAACTAAAGCACTATCCCTTTGTTACAACACATTATTGCTCCACAATAATCTGACTAAACCATCGTATATGTCTAAATGGGAATCAGACCTAGGAAAACATTTCTCTACTGAAATGTGGCACCACGCCCAAAGATTAACTAAACAGGCTTCCCATAACCTTAACCAATGGGAAACATACTGTAAATTAACAATGCGCTGGTATCTAGTCCCTACTAAATTGGCCCATATCTATACAGGATCTGACGCCCGTTGTTGGAGATGTCACAACAGCGAAGGGTCCCTCTTCCATATATATTGGACATGCACACTTATCACCACGCTATGGCGGGATATACATGTTCTTCTCCAAAAAATTCTGGGTGTACGAATACCCCAGTCCCCAGAATGTTTTCTATTACATATCTTCCCGGATACCCTATCTATGGAAACAATCTTCTTCGCGATTCACTGTCTAATGGCTACCAAAACTGCCATTGCACATAGATGGAAATCACCACTGACACCAACGTTGCCAGAAATCCTAGGCAGGTTGGACTCAACTCATGCATACGAACGCATGGCTAGCCGGCTGACCAACAGCCAAAGTAGGTACAAATCACGATGGCAGAGTTGGGTGAATTACAGGAAGGGAGAGCCGCACCAGGGGTTGTAGACCGGCCACTAGTTCCCCCCGGGTTTTCCCTCCCCTACTCTTTGGGTCCAGACTGCCAGCACACCATCTATGACACTAGGTAGTTTCCGTGCTTACCCATCACCGTCATGCACCATGTTGTACAAACTGTTAACTGTCTTTCTGATATTGACCTAACACCACGGATTGTTCGATATATCGTAATGTATTACATTGTACTGCATTGATTGGTATGTGAAAACCCTATGCAAGCTGCCTTCTCCCCCCCCCCTCTCCCTTTTTTTTCTGTATCCCTCGTTCTGCTTCGTATTCTGTTTTTATACGATGATGAAAAATATGCTTAAATAAAACACATTGAAAAAAAAAATTAATTTTCTAGATCTTCTCTTGTTTCACGAGGGTGACAAAGTGAAATCCAAATGCTTTTTAAAAAAAACTGATGGAAATAGTTACGTACATAACAAAAGCTGTCACCATAAACCATGGCTTAAAGGTATTGCAAGAAGCCAATTTACAAGAGTGAGATGTAATTGCTCTAATGTACAGGATTTTAAAACACAAGCCGGACATATAGGTAAAAAATTAATTTAAAAAAGGGTATGATAAAAACACAATTGAAAGAGAAATCAGGGTCATGTCACAAAAGAATAGAAATGATTTATTAGTGGACCGTCCAAAAGTATCACATGGTGAAGGGTTCAAATATTCATTCATTACAAGGTATAACAGACCATTGGAGAATTAAGAAATGCTTTAACAAATTCTGGCCGATATTGTTATAAGACCCTGTTATGGGTAGTATTTTACCAAGTCGACCACCTATTTATAGGAAAAGTCCGAATTTAAAAAGCCTTGTAGCACCTAGTTATCCTAAGAAGGACACTAGAAAAAAGGATGTTTTACAGACTCATAAGGGGTTTAAAGGGTGCTCTATGTGTAAAACATGTTCTAGGATGAATTTAGGAAGAACTTCCAACTTTATGAGTCATGTAAGTCAAGCGAGCTTCGCTATCAAATCCAGTATTGGCTGTCACACGGACTATGTTGTATATCTCTTACAATGTCCGTGTGGCAAACAATACGTGGGGAAAACCAAAAGACCACTCAAGGTCCGTCTAATGGAACATATGAACAACATTAGAAAGGGTATGACGACCCATTCTGTCCCGGTCCATTGTAATTCGTGTCCCCTGTTCAATTGGAGTAGTTTTAGAGGAATGGAAATCGAAGTATCCACACACTGGAGGGGAGGAGACAGAGATTTAAAATTATCAAAAAGGGAAACCTATTGGATACATCTACTATACTCCCTAGAACATAAGGGTTGAATGTGGATATTGATTTAGCTTGTTTCAAGATTTAATACAACTCACATTCCCAGTTCTTGCTTCTTTATGCATCTATACTTGTATGTCCTTGATTGTATGCCTATGATTAGGGACCCACTATACAATATTTTTTTTGATATATATACCTTTTCTTCTGATATGTATATAAAGGGGATTTACATCTCTCACTATTAGAGATCATTATTCATTTTTTAGAATCTATCATTTTTTAGAATTTGGTTTTTTTTCATTTGGATATGTATTGAGCAACTTCATTTACTTGAGGACCAAGAGTGCTCATAAAGATCTCTAACTCATTACTGGCCATTTTTTACCAAATTTTTTGTATTACTTTTGTGTTTATTATTTATTACATTTTTCATTATTTTTCATTTTTTGGGTGTGTTCACATAGCTTATACCAAGATTCCACTGCCATCATATTAGATGAATTGGCATCCTTTATTAGCCATATTAGGTGTTTTTCCCCTGACCTATATGTGGCATTACCCTATTTTCCATTATTTTTTATTTTAATTTAATTTAATTTTTATTTTTACTTCATTTATATTTATTTTTATTTATATTTTATTTATTTTTTATTTACTTTTTTTTATTTTTCTTTGCAGTCCTTTAGTGAGACCAGCAGCTTGGGTCCTTTCTACATATCATTAATATTGTTTTTTTTTATCTCATATGTTTTTTTTTGTTTGTTTAGGGTACTTTTATCCTTTGCAATAGTATGGTGAGAGGTGAAATTCCACCCCCCCCCCTTCTTTTGACATATTGAGGGAGTAACTAGTTGTACATATTGTACAAACGTTTAACTTTCAATTTCCTTTATTATAAGATTGTCTTGTGAAGTTGCTGCCATTACTATCACAGTTTCCACTGTGGAACGCATCTCAGTTCGTGGTGGAACGCATTTAGCGTTCGGACGATCAAACCGGAAGTGGAAGTACGCGTGGACCGCATACACAAGCCGGTGGACCGCAAACCGGAAGTATTGATTTTGACCGCGAAAATGTGATAGTGGCAAGTGGAAACAGCTGATCGAGGGTATACTGAAGATCTATGGGAATCCTTCACCTCTCCACCGACCAATAGAACCTCTCAGGAGTTTGGATCACATCTGGATTGCATTCTAATTAAGATTGTTTAATGGTTGTATTTAAAGAGTATTGGGGGTGGGATCAGGTATGCATTTTTGTGTATTGCTGTGAAGTCTTTTCATTGCTGTTCAGTTTGTTATTTTATCTCTGAAGTCCACTGCATTGGACGAAACGCGTTAGATCTATTTTATATATTTTATTCATCAATCTTTATTAGGCAGTTTGTTGCCTCAATAAATTTATACTTTGCTCTACAAGCGGAATTTTTTTATTTGCATCCTGATTCTGCTACCTGATATTCCTGGGCCTGCTGCATTACCCTGAATGGTGGAAGGCAGACCAATATAATCCATTTATGGATTTCAAGGCATCCATTTGATTTCAACTCTCATCTAGCTGTATCCCTATTGAGATATTGAGATATATTATGTGTATGTATATGCCAATTTTCAAATATATACACCTTTTTCATGTATTTCATATTGAAAAGTGCCAATATCGTTTATTTTTACATTTTTGTATATTTTATTTTTTATATACATTTTTATTTAGACTGCTTTCATTATATATATATATATATATATATATATATATATAATTAATTTTACACTTTTCTCTACATATGGAATGCCATTCTGTCCTATATCATCTTTGATGCCATCCCTCATTTTTTACTATGCCTATTAGTTGTTAAAAATTATATTCTTTTTGTTATTAAACATATCTTGTTTTATATACATATCTGTTTATTAGATAAGTCTATACAGATAATCTATTTACATCCATCCCCATACACATATTTTCTCATACATATATTATTTTCTCTCCCTTTGCCCTCTTGAACCATGGCCGCCGAGCCACTTCTGGATATGAACTGCATCAGAAGTATTTGCATCGCGTCACTTCCTCCGTGACACAACTCCCCCTATATAACAGCTCGGACTACCTAAGTTATTTCCCTAAGAGGTGGGATCAAAAATGCACCATTTGGACATTATTTTCATCCCATTGTGGATGACACAGAACTGGAACACAGAACTACCATTTTGGATACATATGAGTTCCACCTTGAAACACATGAAGTCAATAATACATTATCATACAGGGAATCCATCGTGTCACTTCCGGTGTGACGCGTGCATTCCAAGATGGTCACAGAAAATCGGAAATGAACACAAACTGGAAATGAATATCACCAGGAAGTACTTTTCATTTTAAACTACCCTATATAAACAGGACAGTATAAGGGGCCTAGCCACACTTCTGAAGGCCTTTGGGTGGTGAAACGCATCAAGTGGGGCTCCTTATTAGTATTTACTATTTTTAATTTATATATATTTATTTATTTATTTTTGGCAAATTAATCTATCCCTATCTCTGTCTCTATCTCTATCATACATGCTGTTCACACTAGAGCTCTAGTTCTGCACTAGCAAATGTGAGTATAATTTTTTACTTACCAATTTGACACATCTACCTGTACATACTTCACCACTGGAGTTCTTTTCTGCATTTGCCTTCACATTTGCCCTGCACATTGCACCTTATCCGAAGTACTCGTGATGACCATATCATCATATATCCTTAGACAGGGATTGTTCTTTACATATGAAGAACAGCAGAGCTGTGAAGTAGCTCATAAAAATGTGAGTGGTAGTGACACATATTTATCCACCACATATACCTACTGTATAGCACTATTATTTTGTTATCTTTGGTTTTTTTGAGGTCCATTGTATTTAACATCTGGATACGTATATACCTATGTACGTGTAACTATTTGTAAATTTATCTTGGGCGTGGTTTACTCTCTCTTTTTACAATGTGTAATATGCCAAATTTTTACCATAAGTTCTGTATATCCATTATCCATAAGGAGAATACATGCATTTATATATATATTTTTTTATTTTACTTTTCTTTTCCTTCCTTTTCCTCTTCTTTTGTCTCCATTCCTACCCCTTATTCCTTTCTTTTTCCTCTTCTTTCCTTTTTCTCTTTCTGCAGAAACTATAATAGTAGTACAAAGAGAGCAATAATTATTGATTAAATTGTAAACAGTAGTTGTTAGTCTATCAAGAGCTCACAAAAAGCATGCAATTAATCAAAAAAGGAAGAAAAAAAAAGAGAGAACACGGTCAGAGTCCAGCTCCAGTTAGAGTTCAGTCTTATATCTTCAATGGTTCAAAACACAAAATAGAAAGCAAAAAAAACTAGAATCTAAGGTCAGTTTGTATATTTCCTGGCACTATAGGGTCTCTAGATCCCCCTCCCGCCGGGCTCTAGGGTGAGGAAGGGGTTAAACACTCACCTTTTATTCACCGCTGGGCACCCTTGGCGGTTGGGATTCTCCGCCTCCGTTCCCCGTCATCGGCTGCACATTCAGCCAGTCCACAGGAAAGCATTCTCAATGCTATCCTATGGACGCTGGCGTCTTCTCACTGTGAAAATCACAGTGAGAAGCGCGGAAGCACCTCTAGCGGCTGTCAATGAGACAGCCGCTAGAGGCTGGATTAACCCATAGGTAAACATAGTAGTTTCTCTGAAACTGCTATGTTTACCGCAGAAAGAGTTCATCCTAGATGGACCTGGCACCCAGACCACTTCAAGCTGAAGTGGTCTGGCTGCCTATAGTGGTCCTTTAAGTTTACCGAAATTAAAGGACCACTATCGTGCCAGGAAAACAAACTCCTGCTGGGCTTAAGGGGTTAAACACTTACCTTTTTCCAGCGTCGTGCTCCCTCTGCGATGGGGAACTCTCCTCCCTCTGCCGACGTCAGTTCCAAATGCGCATGTGCCGCAAGAGCCGGGCACACATTCAAACAGTCCATAGGAAAGCATTTCTCAATGCTTTCCTATGGACATCCAGCGTCTTTTCACTATGATTTTCAGTGAAACAGCCACTAGAGGCTAGATTAACCCTAATGTAAATATAGCAGTTTCTCTGAAACTGCCATGTTTACAGCTGCAGGGTTAACCCTAGATGGACCTGGCACCCAGAGCACTTCATTGAGCTGAAGTGGTCTGGGTGCCTATAGTGGTCCTTTAATACAGTTTTGTCTGTTGCTCCTTATATTTCATTTAATTAGATTAGGAGTAAGAATCAGTCTGCCGTTCAAGTTAGCCCCCAAAATGGGCCAGATATGTAAGAAGCATTTGCAAGAGTGGCCCAGAAAAGAAATCACTATAATGTGACTGTATGGCTTGACAAATCTGCTTCAAACCAGGCCTTTGCTGTTTTTCAAACAGAAATCATACCTCAAGACCTGCTTATGCAGCACACGACAAGCTTCCTCTGTCTTTACAGCTTTCAGTTTGAATCAGCATTAACAAGCCTTGAACTGTAGGTTGTTAGGTTGATGGGAGAATTAGGCTCAGATTAGACAGTCTATAATTAGCAGATAACCGGTCTTAGTTAGGAGCATGTGGCAGGAATTCGTGCTGTTTCATTAGGCATCTAGCATAAGAGACTGAACTCAGCCAGGCGCGAATCTTTTGAGGGTCTCCCCTCTCATCGCCTCAACATGCCTGCGATACATGCCCCACGTACATGTTTAGCGTCCTATGTCATTACGAGCTGATACTGGACTCTGTCAGTTTATAAGATGCACGTTCTCATAGAAAAGATATGGGGACACCATGATTTTCTGAGAACTTTACATCCACCTTCTGGACTGGTGAGAGATCACTGAAGAATCTAGAAATAATTTTGTAGTTTTTAATGCTTTATTTATATAACACATAAAAATCTAAACACTTGAAATCTAAATCATCAGCACAACCAATTATTGTATTGTCCTAAATCAGACTGATCAGTTTTGTGCTAACCTTGGCTCAGAGACCTTGGGTACATTTTACCAACAGCCATGGAAAGAAGTTCATTATTTTTAACCATTTAACGATATTAGGATGTGTCATTAGTGAGCATAATGACATGTCCCAAGGATATGGTGTAAGTATGGATAAATTAATGGATACCTCTGTAAGCTGCAGCCACTTTTAGTGCACTTGGCAGTTGAATGGCTATAATAATGGTGTCAAGATACCCTTAGTTAAGTAGCCTGTGATGTCTCTTTTATATAAATTTTTATTTTTGTGTGGTAATTTTATTTTTTGTGACTGCTATTAAGCTTTCAAGACAAATATACCAAATTCTAAGATTACTCCACATTGAAATTTACTTTATTCCTTGTATTTTGTGACTTGTAACCAGGGCCACCCTTAGGCCTTTAGGCGCCCTGTGCGAAAGATCTTCACAGCGCCCCCTCACCCCCGTCATCCATGTATGATGTAATGTTTGTGTTGTCTGTGTATGTGATAGATGTAGTGATGTCCCGAACGGTTCGCCGAACGGTTCGCCACGGACGGCGAACATAAACATAAACTTTGACCGTGTACCTCACAGTCAGCAGACACATTCCAGCCAATCAGCAGCAGACCCTCCCTCCCAGACCCTCCCACCTCCTGGACAGCTCACTAAGAATGCAGCTTCACAATGAATGTAAAATGGATGCTGTCCAGAAGGTGGGAGGGTCTGGGAGGGAGGGTCTGCTGCTGATTGGCTGGAATGTGTCTGCTGACTTTGAGGTACAGGGTCAAAGTTTATGTTTATGTTCGCCGTCCGCGGCGAACCGTTCGGCGAACCGTTCGGGACATCACTAGATAGATGTGATGACTGTGTGTGATATTTGTAATGGGTGTATTAACAGTGTGTGATATGCGTATATTGGTTGTATGTGATATTTGTGCTGGGTTTATTGGCTGTGTGTGATGGTTATTTAATTCAGATAAAAACATGCATTTAGACCTGTGTGTGAATGCAGGTGTATATATTTGCAGAGTTATGGGCAACCATTCCCACAGTCAGATGCACACAGTTATACATATACACTGTCAAATCCACCACATGCACATAGTCGCAGGCAGATAGTCACATACACAGGATCAGGCAGAAACACACAGGTACAGGCAGCAACACACATAAACAGTTACAGGTAGATAAACACACTCACACATAATTACAGGTAGACAGCCACACACACACACGGGCAGACAGCCACACACACAGCCACACATACAGTTTTACACACACACACACACAGCCACACATACTGTCTTACACACATACTTGCATGCAAATAGTCACACACACAGGCAGACAGCCACACACACACAGCCACACACATACACGCAGGCAGACACACACACACACAGAGGCAGGCGGCCATCCACACACACAGGAAGACATCCACACATACAGAGGCAGACAGTCACACACACAGGCAGACAGTCACACATACAGACAGACACACACAGGCAGACAGTCACAGACACACACACACACGCAGACAGTCACATACACACACACAGACAGTCACACACACACAGGCAGACAGTCACACACACACAGGCAGACAGTCACACACACACACACAGGCAGACAGTCACACACACACAGGCAGACAGTCATACACACAGACACACACACACAGGCAGGCAGACAGTCATACACACAGACACACACACAGGCAGGCAGACAGTCAGACACACACACGCAGACAGTCAGACACACACACACAGGCAGGCAGACAGACTCACACACAGACAAGCACACATAGTTACCTCTGTTCATTGTGGAGGCAGACAGGCAGTGCAGCTCCTGAAGACTGTTTGTTGGGGGAAGCAGGGATTTCGGCACTTTTAGCTCCGCCCCGCTGCACGGGAAGCTCTGCCCCACTGCAATTTTTTTTTTTTTAATTGCCGGCCATGTGTGAGCTGTGCGGCCCTGCTCCATGGCGGCCTGTGCAACTGCACAGCTCGCACACCCCTGAGGCCGGCCCTGCATGTAACTACCAAAAATAAACTAAAATCAGACTCATCAGGTACTCTGTAAATCAGGACAAATACATTTATTTATTTTGAATTAATTTTTATAAGCTGTACTAATTATGCATACATTATTATTGCTAAAATTGCTAAAACTGTTAAAACAATTTGTTTTTGCATTTTTGTGTATTTTTGTATAATAAATGAGAAGTTATCTATGCATATGTCACAGCAATTAAAAGTCATTTATGTCCTTTAACAAACAATATATAATATGTATGGTAGCTCTTGAAGAGAACCCTTAAATTACGTGGGAACAAGCCTGTAGCTCAAATTCAAGGTTTTGTTTTGGTTCAGAAAGTGGATAATTGCTTCTATCCTTAAGAGGCTAAAGGACAATGAATGTTTTCATGTTATATTATTAATTTATTGAAGGAAGAAACTTTGCAATATTTTTTGCAAAAAAAAAAAAATTTGAATCCTATGTATTAAATTAAATGAAATAACATATTTTATCCTATATTAAAATCTTAAATTACTTTGTCTCAAAATTAGCATAGGTGCATAGTATGGAATTTTATTTTACAGTATCGGTATAGTGTGGATACTCCAACAGAAATTGCAATGTCACACGTTTGCAAATATAGTAAAACCCTGGAAAGAAAATACATGTCTAGTGCATTGTTTTTTTTTCAGCAGCAAATACTACTTGGTACTGCTTGCAAACTGTTTAATCCAACATTTTGGTACAGAGTGTTTATTCCAAATGAATTTGGATTGAAAGTGGAAGTAGATAAACACGGAATGCTATCAATCTCAGAGAACAGTGAAATAAAGTTTACACCTCTTGCCAAATCTATGAAATCTATGTTCAGTTTAGAGTGATTGTTAACCTCACAAAATAGTATCATAAGTAGAGATGAGTTCATAAACACTTGAGTTGGAGTTGGAGTTCTAACCTTTTATCATGTGCCATCAATCTTTCCAGTAGTTTGGCCTATTTGCCTTAACCTATATTATGCATATTTATACAGTAGTATACCTCCCATCATCCCATCTGCTGTCCTGTTCTGTTCCTTGGTCCAAATTAAGGCAGTCAAATGTCTTTTCGGCGTCTAAAGCAACTAAAAGACCAAACATGTGGGATATGACAGCCTTATCAATTCATTTTTAAAATGTGTCAAATACTATCCCCTAGTTGCCAGGTGGGCACAAAGCCTACCTATTCCCTTGCAATCAACGAGGCAGAAGATTCATGAGGTTAGCTGCCAGGAGCTTTAAGTGTAACTTTGTTTTGGCATTAAGTAATAGGGCGTAAATTAGGAGGTTTGCCTGGTTTTGGTAAGGTTCAGGATGAGAATATTTACAAATGTAATATAATAGTAATTTGGGAACGCCTCTAGGCCTGGGCTTTTATGTTTAGGCAAATATAAGGTTGCTTTCCTAATCTCTTTCACGGTTACAAAAAGCATCAAGTGATGCCCAATATTTTCTATTATACTTGGAAGGCATACCTTACTTAAAAAAGCACAGCTTCCCTAAGATTAGGTTAATGTATCAAAGTCTCATTGGAGAGTTTATGTAGAGATTTATAAAATTATTTTAGTTAATTAATGATATGGTTGTGATTGGTTAAAAAACTTAGATCCATCAAACCGGAAAGAGGGAAACAAGCTCCTCTGCTGTACTCTGCAGTTCAACTACAATGACTGACCAGTAGGAGGGGAGCGCTTTGATGCGTGCTCCTCTCCTGCCGGTCAAACAGATCCTGTGCCTCCAGGACTAGTGCGCACTAACAAAATTGTGCGGTTATGTTGTATGTAGTGCAGCTCGGATTTAAAGGAAAATTATACTTAAAATATGAATGATCAATAATTGGCAAATAAAATGTTTGACGCTTGCAGTCAATGTTTTGTTCTTAGTAGTTTTTCTTTTCTGTTCCTAAGAGAAGCAACATGTCTGGCTGCAGCAAAGACTATTTACAGCATACCTGTCAACATTTCAAGTTTACAAAGAGGGGCACTTTAATTTTGGGGGTAGGGTAGAGGTGTGACCATGGGGTGGCTGTTCTGAGACATTTTAGAAGACTTACTAATAACAATTTACACAACAAAAACATAATTTAGAACAAGAACAATGTATCCTATTTACACAGACTGGTTTCTAAACACATTTGTTGTAGTTTAAAGAAACATTACTTTTTATTGCTGTAGAGCACTGTTATACACACAGACACACCAGCAATATGGAGATTCTAGAAAATAGGGACAATATGTTAGAAATCAAGGACAGATGGATTTGGGCCCCAAATAGTTATTGTTCCTCTTAAATGGGTTAGTTTTGTACTGTTTGATAGCTGCAGTCTGGTGTTTGAGAGTGATGGGAGACCTAATGCATATGTGCGGTGAGCGCTGCACTCGCATCAATGAGATGAAGTGGTCTGGGTGCCTATTTAAAGTGAGGGTAAATTGAGTTTAGATTACATGGTGCTATACATTGGTAACATTTATCACAAACATTTAGTATAAATAAAAAATAACTTTTTTTCCTTCAGTGGATTTTTTTTTTTCCCCTTCAGATTAGAGGCAGTGCTTTACAACAGGGATTTCTAATCTAGAGGGAAAAAACAGGCAGGCAATCCCTCAAATTATTTTAAATACATCCCCAATTACATTTTGCACTATAAAGTGCCACTTACCCCAAACAGCCCAAGTTCTTTGCCTGCCTTCGGCAGAGGAGGGTATCAGGTTTTCCCCAGGAGCAAGGTGAGAGGGCTGAGGCTCGGGAGGCTCTGCTTCTTTTTCATAAGTTCTTCCAGGGGTAAGCATGCCGGACGCCTGCATCTCCCCAGTGTTTTATTTGTTTCGTCTATGCCGGGCAGACAATGGTGCTCATGCGTGCGCTAGCTGGGAGGTCCTGGCGGTGGAACGCACATACAGGTTGCGATGCATTCCACCGTGGAATTGAGGCGCGCATTGCACATGCGCAATGCGATTTCAAAATTCAGGCGCCAAAATTTTCATTTTGTTTTTTTCTCAAAATTTCGGTTTCTAGGACTTAGATAGGCTATTTAACCAGCAGCAACTAACTTTTTGCCAGGTGCACTCAGAATCTGTTGCAAGTGTGTTCTCACCTGCCCTCCAACACACTTTGAGGCCATTTAAGGTAAGACTTTTTGCTTTTATCTTATGAGTCTAGACTGAATTGTGAAGTTTTATATTTTTCAGCTTTTCTCTTTCTCTCTTTTTTCTTCAGTATGTCTAATCCTGAGACTGTGGAGAGAGCTTCAAAGAAGGGGAAATGTTCTGCGAAATCTAAACATTTAAGCTGCCCTGCATGTTCCCAAACCATGCCAGATGAATATAAGCGAAAGATCTGTTCCCATTGTCCTAAAGAGGCAGCTGAGGAAGCAAAGAAATCGGAAATGACTACTTTTCTAAATTGGTTCCAGCAAAGTCTGCAACAAACATTTGTTGAAATGCAGAAAGCAGCCGTTCAGTCTGCTCAGGCCTCTGCTTCCCAGGTTTCTCTAGTAATAAATCCAGCTATGAAAAGGCCTAGATCCTGGGAATTATCTAACATAAGCTCGGCTTCTTATATGTCAGAATCAAGGTATGAGGATTCTAGTGATTCTTCTGGTGAAGAATCTTTCTTTCTAGAGGAATCTATTGGAAAACTGGTAAAGGAAGTCCAGTGTCTGATGGGGGATAAGGAACAATTCAGGAGCAAAGGAAAGAAATCCAAGGTTTTTCCTTTTCATCCACAGTTAAAGGATTTGATTCTAAGGGAATGGGAATTCCCAGAAAGGAAGCCTTTTATTTCTAAACACTTTAAAGCTCTTTTTTCCATCAATGAGGATCCCGAGTGCCTCTTAGATCCTTTACCATCAGTGGACATCCCTATAGATCAGCTGGGAAAGAAGATCACTCTACCTATAGGGGATTCGAGTGGCTTGAAAGATGCCATGGACAAACGTATTGATTCTTCTTTAAGGAAACTGTTTGTCTCCTCATCATCTCAATCCAAAGCTCTAATTGCAGGTACTTCAGTGGCAAGGCACAGAAACATTGGCTGGAAGAATTAGAAAAGATTTATGTGGGTGAATCCAAAGAAGATCCAGTCAAGTTGTTACAAAATATCAAGATGGCATCTGACTTCCTAGTTGATTCCTCTTCAGAAAGTCTGAAGATCTCGGCTAAGACTATGGGTTTATCTACTGTGGCAAGAAGAGCAGTATGGTTGAGAAGCTGGTCGGCTAAATCAGCATCCAAAAATTCTCTGTGACATTCCATTTGAACCAGGCAGACTTTTTGGTTCTAAACTAGATGATTTTTTGAAGCAAATGAAGGAAGGTAAGAAGGCTTTACCTGAAGATAACAGGAAGCAAAATGGGAACAAAAGATTTTTTAGAGACCAACCCGCTTACAGAGGCTCCTTTCGGAGAGGGTCTTACAGGGGTCAACAAAGGAAGATGTTTGATTACAGGAAAAAAGAGAAGTTCGTTGACAAAAAGAATATAAACTTATGACGCCATTCCTGTTGGAGGAAGACTCACACAGATTCTGGATTGCTGGCAGAAAACTACCTCATATCGCTGGACTCTTTCAGTGATAAGGAATGGTTACTATCTGGATCTATCAGAGATCCCAAAAATAAAACTTTTATGCTCTTGACTGTGACAGAAAAGGCTCTGATGGGAGAAGTGTCAAAGCTTTTTCAAAAGTATGTTATAGAAAGGGTGCATCCAAAAGAAAGATTCCTGGGCCAGACGGTTCTTACAGACCCATTCTAGATCTCAAAGACTGACCAGAGGCCATAGAAACCCTCTCTATTCCAGGGAAGCGCAGTCTAGCCTTTGTGTTTCTTCCTATTTTGCTTATTCCCAGGATTCTACAGAAGATCAAGATGAAACGGCTAAGAATGATCATAATTCTCCCTTGGTGGCCGAGAAGAAGTTGGTTCTCAGTTCTCCTAAATATACCCGGATCAACCTTTTGGAAACTTTCCTTGTCAGTAGACATACTGGAACACTCCATGGTACCACTTCCGACTCTGAAGCAATTCAAATTTGACGGCCTGGTTTCTGAATACCAGATATTAAAGAGAAGGGGTTTGTCTCCTGACGTTATTAAGATTTTGATGGCTGATAAAAAATAATCTATTTCCAAGATTTATTCCAGAATATGGAAGAAGTTTTGTTGTTGGTGTATTAAGGTCAAAGAAAATCCAGTAACCGCTTCCATTCCAAACATTCTTAGTTTCCTGCAGATGGGCTTTGCAAAAGGATTGAAACCAGCCACGCCCAAGGTCCAACTTTTGGCTATAAGTTTCTTTTCGTTCAGATGTTTGGCTTCGAATATTCTAATCACCAGATTTTTCAAGGCGCTGTCTCGTTTGGTTCCTAACATCAGGGAAACGTTTCCTCCGTGGGATCTTAATTTGGTTTTATTAGCGCTCAGCAAACCTCTGTTTGAACCTCTAGAAAAGTCTTCTCCGAAGGTATTATAGTTCAAGACTTTGTTTTTGGTGGCTATTAACTCGGCTAAAAGATTGGGAGAACTTCAAGCTCTGAATTCAAATTTTCCTTTTTTAGTTTTCCATCAGGACAAAGTGGTGTTAAAGTTGGATCCTTCTTTTATTCCCAAGGTTTGTTCTTCCTCTACCATGAATCAAGAAATAATTTTACCTACTTTTTGCAAACAGCCTTCTAATGCCTTAGAAGTCAAATGCCACTGCCTGGATGTTAAGAGATCTCTGCTGCAGTACCAGGAAAGTACAAAGTCCTTTAGGAAATCTAACAGCCTTTTTGTCTTGTTTCATGGTCCTAGAAGAGGTTTGATGGCTTTAAAAAGCTCTCTGGCCAGATGGTTAAAAGACTACATTCGTTTGGCTTATTCCACATCCAACGTTGCTGTGCCTTTCTTCATTAAAGCTCATTCTACCAGAGCTATGTTCACATCTTGGGCCCTGCGGACTTCAGCTACACCTTCTCAAATTTGTTCTGCAGCCACGTGGTCATCTCTTCATACGTTTGCTAAACACTACAAATTAGACATACTGGCCTTGGAAGACGCAACTTTTGGGTGCAAGTTGTTACAAGCAGTTGTGAAATGAGTCCCGCCCTTTGGGAATTGCCTCGATTATCCCTGTTGTAAAGCACTGCCTCTAATCTGAAGGGAAAAGCTCAGATTTTTACTTACTGTAAATTTATTTATCCTGAAGATTAGAAGCAGTGCTCACTTTCCTCCCCTATGTTCTAATAAACAAAAGTCTGCAGTTACCCGGCTTTTGTATTCTGGGGCTGTTTGGGGTAAGTGGCACTTTATAGAATCTTAAATTGAGCCCTATATCTAACTGGAAGCCAATGTAGGGACAGACAGAGGTGGGGGGGTGGTGGAATTGTGGGCGGACAGGAAAATGAACCTTGCTGCCGCGTACATAATAGATTGCAGCAGTGCAATCTGGGAACATGTAAGACCACTGAGAGGGGGATTGCAGTAGTCAAGACGAGAAAGAACAACAGCATAGGCCAGCCCCTTGGCCGTGTCTGGTGTTAAATAGGGGTGGATACAAGCTATGTTTTTGAGATGGAAGCGGCAGGATTTGGTGATCGACTGGACATGAGGGGTGAAGGAGAGGTCGGAGACTCTGAGTCATAGAGAACATCTAGGCAGCGAGCCTGCGAGGTAGAGGTGATGGTGGCGCGTTGACTGGGAGAGAGACAGACACCGGAGCAACAACACTTGAGGGAGGAAAGACCAGAAGTTCTGTTTTGGACAGGTTGCGTTTAAGGAAGTGAGCAGCCATCCAATTGGAAATCGCGAAGAGGCAGTCAGAGACATGAGTCAAGATGGGCAGAGAGAGATCAGGAGAGGACAGGTAGATTTGCATGTCATCTGCTTATAAATGATAATGGAAGCCGAAGGAGCTGATGAGTTTACCAAGGGAGGCAGTAAAGATGGAGAACAGTAGGGGACCAAGGATTGAACCTTGGGGGACACCAACAAAGAGGTGCTTAGGAAGAGAAGAGGCAGAGCCAGAGAAAGAAACACTGAAAAGGGGTTGGGAGAGGTAGGAGGAGCACCAGAAGAGAGCAGTATCTTGTAGACTGAGATTATGGAGAATTAAAAGAAGCTGTTGATGATAAACAGTGTCAAAGGCAGCAGAAAGATCAAGGAGAATTAGGATACAGTAATGGCAGCGAGATTTAACAGTGATTAAATCGTTGGATACTTTGGTCACAGCTGTTTCAACAGAGTGACGAGCGTGGAATCCAGACTGAAGCGGGTCAAGCAGAGCATTGGATTTGAGGAAGTCTGTCAATCTGTCACAACTCTCTCAAGGATCTTGGAGGCAAACTGCAATTACGATATAGGGCGGTAGTTAGACGGGGATTTGAGGTCGAGGTTGGGCCTTTTCAGAATTGGCATTATGGTTGTATGCTTGAAGGGTGAAGGAAATGTGCTGGAAGAAAGGGAGAGATTGAAAACTTTAGTGAGAGGAAGAACAAGAGAGGGAGACAGGATAAGAGGGTTGAGATATGAGGGAATAGGAACGAGGGAACAGGTTTTGGGGCAGGAGAACCGGAGCAGAGCGGAAACCTCTTCTATTGTAGCAGGTGCGAATGAGCATAGAATAGTGAAGTGAGTGGGGTTGGGTGATGTATTGGAAGGTGAGGGAGAGAGATTAGAGATCTCTTCCCTGACTGTAGAAATCTTTTTAGTGAAGTGAGTTGCAAAGTTTGAGGCGGACAGGGTGGTAGAAGGAGGGGGAGCAACAGGGTGAAGGAGAGCATTAAAAGTGTGAAATAGGCATTTGGGTTGGCGGTACAGAATGCTTATAAGGGTGTTGAAGTAATTTACTTTGCAGAGGAAAGAGCAAGAGTGTAGGAGCGCAGCATAAATTTATAATGGATGAAGTCAGGTGCAGAGTGAGACTTTCTCCAACAGTGATCAGCAGTTCTGGAACATTTTTGGAGATATTGGGTCAGCTTGGTGTGCCAGGGTTGTAATTGGGAACGCTTGGTGCGTTTAAATGTAGGAGGTGCCATGATGTTTAGGGCAAGTGAAATTTGAGATGGGTAAAAGAGTTTGGAGTTTGGTGGAGAAATGCCAGAGTTCAAGGCTGTGGAGGTTTCTGCGAGATTGGAGAGTTGAGGGTGGTGAGATTTGGGTATAGGATATGTCGATGTCAAAGTTCAGCAGATGGTGGTCAGATAAAGGAAATGGAACAATGGAGAGATTAGAGGTGGTACAGAGATTGTTGAAGATGAGGTCAAGAATGTTTCCTGCTGTGTGAGTTTGTAAAGTAGATCACTGTGCGAGGCCAAAGGAGGAGGTTACAGAGAGCAGACGGGAGGAAACAGGGCAGTTCAGGTTGTTTATTGGTATGTTAAAGTCTCCAAGTATGAGGGAATGAGTGCTAGAGGAAAGAAAGTGGGGTAGCCAAGAAGAAAAGGGCCCAATGAATAGTCTAGGATGACTGGGGAGGGGTGATAGATGATGGCAATTCTTAAAGGAGTGGGCTTAAATATGAAGACAGTGTGAACTTCAAAGGAAGTAAAGGATAGGGCAGGGGCAGGGAGGATAGGTTGAAAGGTACATTGAGGGGAGAGAAGGATGCCAACACCGCCGCTCTTACAGTTGAGTCTGGGAGTGTTGGAGTATTGTAGTCCACCAAAACATAAAGAAGCTGGAGTAGCGGTATCAGAGGGGGACAGTCAGGTCTCAGTGAGTGCTAGTAGTGTGAGGGAATTAGCGATGAAGAGGTCGTGTATGGCTGTTGATTTAATATTGCTACAGATGGAACTGGCATTCCAGAGTACTCAGTGAATGAATATATCTTTATGAAAGACTGAATAGTGGCAAGTCTGCATTAACTCCTACAAGATTACTGGAATTTCTTGGTTTCCTGGTCAGTTTGAACCAAGAAATCATCAGCTTGCCAGCCTCCAAGCTGCGCTCCATTCAGAAGGAAATGAGGCATGTCCTTGTTCATCCTCGGATATTGCTCAGGCATTTGACCTGAGTTATGGCATCTATTCAGATCTTTTTCTGGGCCCCTTGCACTAGAGGGCTGAAGATCAGTCACCACTGCAGGGGCTCTTCCTATGAGGATCAGGGTCATAGTAGATGTGGAGACAAGGGACAAGTATTTCTTGTAGCTACAGAACAAGGAGGCCTGGAATAGCAAGGCCATTTTCAGCTAGATACAGCTATAGTTTTCCACAGACTCACACGTTGCAGCGACATTGATCAGCATTGCAATTGAAATTGCATATCAACTGCTTGGATCTTTTGACAGGGTCCTTTTCTTTCAGGAGTTTCTTCAAAGACTGAGGCAATACTTGTATTAGGTTACGTATGGACAACATATTGGGTGTATAATACATCAACCATCTAGGTGGCACCTAGTGTGTGTTTTTTTGTTTTTTTATGTTGTCCAAGGACCTCTGGAACTTTTGTCTGGCTCACAATATTTCAGTCCAGGCAGAGTACATATTGGGACAGAGCCATGTGAAGGCAGATTAGAATGCTTGTTTTCTAGCTCACTCCAGTAACTGGACATTTGAAGGTGAGGTCTTCCAGAGTCTTCTGGGTCGTGGGGTCTCTTGTGCTTTGATCTGTTAACCTACCATCTAAACACAACGCTTCCCCTGTTCTACATCTGGTGTCCAGATTCATATACAACAGCCCTGGACACATTCCTCCAGGATGAGACTGGGAACCTTAATTAATACATTTTGGGATATTTATATCCAGAACAGTCATCCAGGTCTGGCGTCAGAAGGAAAGGATCCTACTCATCACCCTCTTTTGGCCTTCATAGCCCTGGTTCCCGCAACATCTGGAGTGATTCATAGATTATCCCAGACTAATTTGTTTCTTTCAGCATCTTTTTAGTGACCTGGATGGTAGGTCTAACCCTCTGATCCTTTCTAGGCAATTGTCCTTTCTGGGGTGGCTGATTTCTTGGGTCTCCTGAGCGTTTTTTAATCTAGTTAATGCTTACTAGTGTGTTCATGGGTACATACAACTAGTAATTTGTATAATTTTATCATTTTGTTTGGCTTACAGCTCTCTAACCAAAACCCACATACACAAATACACACACTAACTGCAGACAGTTTCTCCTTTAAACCCCTTATTTGCTATATGGTAAAGACACACAGATTTTGACAGCAGACAAAAAACAAATTAATTAATTTTGTCTACTTACCCCTTACATAAAAAGTTAAATGAGCTGCATTTTCATTAAAGCATTAAAACTATTTGAAGGGTATGTCCATACTACTAACTTAGGTGGTGTGTTTATTTCAAGAGGTCCAGCTGGTACCAAACCACAGAAATGGCATGGGAATATTGCAATCTAAGAGACTGATGTTATTCTGATGAGGTTCAGATGTTGCTAAGACAATATTCACAGGAAAAATATGTTCTAGTAAAAGAGATCAATTCTCTCCATTTGCCACTTGAAAAATCACTGGCATGCCATTTGTTCCGGAAACAATTGTGTGGGTTTGGGCAAAACATCTGTTTTCTGCTTGTCTATATTTAAGATTACTTCATCTACAAACATGTGAAATTACCCTTGTACTTAGTGACACATGTTTCTTTCATTCCATATTATTGCTGGTTTCAATGTAATCTAATTGGCTCAGCAGATAAGTGTTTCTTCTGTTCTGCTCAGAGCCCATGAAACATGTTGAATAGTGAATATTACATAGGGAAATATTGTGTAAACTGTAAATAGACACCTAAAAGTTTAGGTCCCATAAAAAAAAAAAAAAAATTGAGTGAAAATTCTCCGCCAGTTTGACATTTTACAATGATTGTAAAAATTCAACCTACAGAACATCAGTCTTCAAACTTCTAGCCACACCTGTGTATTGTCAAAACATTTTTGCGTGCCATTAGGCAAAGATTTCACAAATGACCAATAATTCCCTATTTACAGGCTATGAACATACACTGAATTACACTGAATCACATGAATAGGATGCCTGAAGCATATGTAGCATTTTGGGAGGATCGTTGTACCCACCACCATGAAATGCAGTTAGGCCACGTTTGAGACTACTAACCCCTATAGAATATCTACAGCATTGTTTGCTGTAGATATTCGGCAGGAGGTATGTACTGGGGTGAATAAAGTGAAAATGTCACTAATGTTAGCTCTTCTGCCATACTGTAAATGGTCTATTTCAACAATGTTTCTTTAGGCAGGTATTATATGCATAAGAAAGGAAGTGGGACGGAACTTATTTTATATCTTAACATCATCTATTTGCCTATAACATAAACAGCCCTTGTCTTTTGAAAATCTCTTTTGACGTTTCAAATTAAGCCGAGTCGGTTATGGGGATGCATCAATAGTTTTGATGCATAGTGTAATATAGAATTGTTTAAAATTAATTTCTGTTTTTAAAATATGTAGAGAGAAGAAGCAGAAACAACCAATGGTGGGGGATAATTGGGAATATGGATTAAGTGGATATAAAAAAAAAACACTTACATTTATTAGAGCTTCTGGTCAGCTCTGGAATTATAGTGTGGGTGGAACAATCCCCACCTAGGGATGTGTGGATGCTTTTCTTGGTAAGCACTCACATGACTAAGAGCCCAGTATGGCTCCAGTAAAACAGAATATGCTGCTATAATCCCCACTGCCGGATTTTTCTTCCAGTGTTTTTCAGCAATAACATGCAAGGTAAAATATAGATATAGTGCTCTCTGTTAAAACAATATGGTACAAACAGAAGGAAAAATATTACATATTCCTGAGCAAAATGGAATTGCTCAGTCACAAATGAATAAAGGTCACCTTTATTTATAACTATATAAAACAATAAAATTGTAATAAAAATGTGTATAAAAACTGATGAGAGCACACTAAAAGTGTATATATAAATTACAAGACAATATTACCATCAATAGGTAGATACAAAGATAAAAAATGCTAGACCATAGTGAACTCTGTATGTGCAATAAAAATTTATGTAAATACAAATCGGTCTCACTCACATTTTGCTGAGCCAACTAGACTGGGCTCAGACTAAAAGCACCTTTGGAATAAATATAGTTGAGATCAGGAATTTGGCACCAATAACTGGGAACCTTTGGGTTCCCATAGAGTTGAAACCACGATGATAGGAAGTGACCAGGAACAAATTTATTATAAATAAATAAAATATAAAAAGATCTCAAATATACAAACAAATAACCGCACTGATGCAATTTGACGAATGGTCTTTATCAAAGTGCTCTGTAACTGCTTCGGACTCCCGTCCATTTAAATCTCAAAAAAAGGCGCGCTCTTCTCCACGTGTATCCTCCATTTCTTCCGGGTATGTCATTTCCGGTGAAGTCACTTCTGGGTCAGCGGGTGACGTATTTCCTGAATGTCCGGTCACGTGATCAGTTTAGTTCATGGCAAAGTTCATAAAAGTATTTTTCCTGGCTAATCATGGTAGCATTTACCTATAAGGGTTAGCACCTCCCCTCTAGCCAATAGGACAGGAAAAACTTCAATTAAACAATTGAGGACATGTATATCAGGCTCTCTGTCAGCCCAATTCCTAAGTCTTTTTTTCCTGTCCTCCAAGCCAGACAGTTAAGCTGTTAAAATGTTTGCTCTCTTGACTATGGTTGTAGTCTTCACCCTGGGCAGGTCAGCCTCCCTGCCAAGGAAGCTCCAGGTTAATATGTAGCTCACCTCTGTGTAGATGGGAACCCTGCTCCTGCAAATCCATACTTCCAGGCTTGGCTAGGTGGTGTTCGACAAGATTCTATGCTCTGGTAAGTCCTTTGCCGGTTTCCCGCTGTTTTGACAATCTTGCAGTCCAATTTGGCACGAATGGCGACCCGTTCGAGTGTATTTGCCATGCGCAAATAGCAGGGCCATGATTGACCCTAGTTCGCCAATTATAAAGATGGCGGTTGGGTCTTTTTTCCAGCCATGCACACATGTGCGCAGATTTAAAGGCGCAGGGCGCGAACATTTAAAACTGAAGCCTTTTTGAGCTTTTACTGATTGTCAGTTTTCTCTGCACTGAAATATCAGATTTGGATGCGTTTTTGTGCTCTTAATTCCAGAAATCTAGCCTGCTGCAGGTAAGAGAGGGAATTTGCTTCCCATTATGAAATAAATTATGTTGCATACATTATGGAATTAAAGCAACCTTTCATCCTTAGCCCATAGAACATTATGGACCATTCTCCTATCTCCGCCAAGTCATCTGCAATAGGTCATAGGTGAGCAATACTTTTTTGTGCACAGAGGGTACAGTCTCTTTATGGCTTCTGTATCTACAGCCCTCAAGACCGGTCGGGCCCTAGATCTCATCACGGAGAAGGGAAAAGCCGGCGGCTTGCCAAGGATGTGGTGCAAGGCCTTTGGAGAATTGCAGGCTTTGCAGAAAATGCTTAGCCCTATTTGTGGGTGAATCTGAACAACATCAGGCACCCCAGGCCTCAACCCCTGCACAAGATATTGCCACTTGGATTAAACAGGCAGTGGCAGAAGGAATGGCTGAATCTATTAGAGGCAAAAGACCCAGACAAAATTATTTCTAGATGGGGTCAGATTCATCAGAAGAAGGAGTCATTAGAGACGCCTGGGAGATGAAACAGATTTCCTCCAGTAAAGAGGAAGCCTCCAATAGTTAATGCTCCTTGGACTCTAGAGCCGTGGAGCATCTAATCTCCTTGGTCAGGAGAACATTGGAGATTCCAGAGGAGGTACAAGAATCTTCTGCATCAGACAGATTTTTTGGGGATGTGAGCCGCAAAAGAGTCTTGTTTCCTGTACATAGATCTAATAAGGAACTTATGAAGACTGGGCCACTCCTGAGAAGAGATTCTCCTTGCAATCACGCCTCCTAAAGCTATACCCAATCAATGAAAGTGATTCAAAACTTTGGATTTCTAATCCTAAGGTTGATGCACTGGTTATCAAGGTGGCCAAGCACTCCACTCTCCCTATTGATAGTAATGCCTCTCTTAGGCATCCTATGGACAAGAGAATTGACGCCAACCTTTTAAAGTTGTTTGTCATAGCGGGCTTAGGTTGTCATCCAGCAGTAATCATTTCAGCCATGTCAAGGGCCATGAAAGCATGGGTGATGGATATCGAAGAAGACCTGGATAGAGGTGTTAGAAGACACCACATCTCGGAAGCAAGTGAAATTGGCCAGTGAATGGCTTTCAGAGGCCTCTACAGACCTTATTAGGGTACTTTCTAAATCTATGGGACATTTGGTATCTGCAAGAAGAGCCCTATGGTTGAGATCTTGGGGAGCTGACATGGCATCTAAACACAATTTATGTGTCTTGCCTTTTCTAGGGGATGTTCTGTTTGGCAAACACTTGGAAGACGCCATTAGGAGGGCAGCGGATGCAAAGCAGGTCCTTATGCCTCAAGACAAGAGACCAAGGAAACCTCTTCCGGACCGAAGGCCCTACAGAGAATCTAATTCCTATAGGGAGAGTAAAGCTTACCGACCAAGTAGAGAATATGCTAGACAAAATACCTGGAGAAGCGGTCAGTCAGCTGAAGCTACTAGAGGCAAGAATCCTTCATCTTCCTTTTGTACTAATAGACAGTTCTGAAGATTACAGTCCCCAGGCTTCCATAGTAGGTGCAAGACTCTTACACTTCAGGAAGAACTGGGATACGATAAAGGATGTGTGGGTAAGAGCCATAGTGTCTTCCGGCTACACCCTGGAGTTCGAAGACTCTATTCCACCTCCGTGGTTCATAGGGACACGAGTACCTCCCAGCCCTCAAAAACGAGAGGCACTTTTTCAGTACGTCTCATCCCTTCTTCAACAAGAAGTGGTACTTACGGTACCAAAAGAGGAAAGATTTCAAGGCTTTTATTTCCCTCTCTTCCTTGTAAAAAAACCAGGAGGGAAATGGAGACCGATTCTGGATTTACACCAGCTAAATCTCTTCCTCAAAATCAGGAAATTTTGCATGGAATCTTTGAGATCGACCATACCGGTGACTCATTAGGGAGACTGGATGATTTTGGTGGATTTGAGGGACGCATATTATCATATCCCGATTGCCAGCCCTCATCAAAGTTTTCTCAGGTTTTGTGTTCACAACCATCACTTCCAGTTTCGGGCCATGCCGTTTGGCATAAGCACTGTGCCCAGAATTTTTTCAAAGGTCCTGGTTACAATAATAGCCTTGCTGAGGAAACAAGGAGTCATGATCTTCCATTACTAGGATGACATTTTGATAACTGCTCCAGAATACAACCTCTTGATTCAGCATCGGTCTCTGGTTCTAGAAACACTCTCCCATTTCGGCTGGTTAATAAACCAAGAAAAAAGCCAACTACATCCTTCCAGGGAGCTGAATTTAGGGGCTCATTTCAACACCATAACTGCTGTTGTATTCTTAGCCCACGAAAGGAAGATGACTCTGCTGCACAGGTGTGACGATTTTGTCAACGGTATTTGGCTCCAGCAAAGGAGTTCATGAAGTTACTAGGCACTTTATCATCAACGATAGGCCTCGTCAGATGGGCTCAGTGGAACATCCTTCCACTACAAAGGTACCTGCTGGACCACTTCAACGTCAGTTTGCAAGAATGGGAAACTGCCCTTTTCATCCCATGTCATCTAAAGCAGGACATCCAGTGCTGGCTGTCTTGGAATCATATATCCCGGGGGTTTGCCTTACGGAACATAGATTGGTGGATAGTAACCTCTGATGCGAGCCAGTCAGACTGGGGCGCCCATTTCGGAAGACGGTTTGTTCAAGCAACGTGGCCTCACCATGCCCGCCAATTACCCTCAAATATCAGGGAACTAAGAGCAGGCTTTCTGGCCCTCCTTCACTTTCAAGGCCATATGAGGAACAGATGGGTGAAAATCTGGATAGACAACAAAGCCGCAGTAGCCTATATCAACCACCAGGGCAGTACCAGGAGCACTGCTCTGAGGAAAGAGATTTTACCTCTCATGACTTGGGCTCAGAAAAATTTGGCAGGTCTGTGTGCTGTTTTTCTCCCGGGGAAAGAGAATGTGGTAGCAGATTTCATGAGCAGACAACAGATAGAGGAAACATAGTGGCAACTCTCCAGGAACGTATTCCATCAATTGGTCCGTCGGTGGGGACTTCCCCAAGTCAACCTTATGGCCACAGCACAGAATGCCCAAATCCCGATCTTCATCTCAAGACAGCTTCATCCCAAAGCCATGGCCCAGGATGCTCTCTCAGTGAAGTGGAACTTTGAGCTAGCCTACATCTTTCCCCCCATTCCTTTGATACTGAGAGTCCTCAGGTGATAGCCATTTTGCCATTTTGGCCTCGACGTCCGTGGTTCCCCCTATTGAGGAAACTGATGATAGACGATCCTTGGGAAATTCCTCTTTCAAAGGACCTGTTGTTCCAGGGACCTCTTCAACATCCGGAACCACACAAACTCAGGCTTCAGGCCTTGCTCTTGAAAGGTGATCCCTGATCTCTAGAGGTATCCCAGAACAGGTGGTGTCTACTCTGCTGTGTTCCAGGAAGGTCTCTACCTCTCATACGTATTGCAGAATTTGCAGACGGGCTGAACAAGGAAGTTCATTCCTTAGAAGAAGTCACAAATTTACAAGTATTGGAATTTTTACAAGCCAGACTGGACAAGGGCCTCAGCCTCAATACACTTAAGGTCTATTGTTCAGCTATATCTATCTGCCATTTCTGGGATCAAATGGGCTGAAGATCCATTAGTGATTTGTTTTTTTAAAGCGGTCATCAGAATCAGACCTCCCATCCGTTCCTTTACGGCCCCTTGGGACCTTCCTTTGGTTTTACATTCTCTTACAGATTCTCCATTTGAACCTTTGGAAGATATCTCAATCACCATGCTTTCTAACAATACATTGCTCCTTCTGGCATTAGTATCAGCTAGGAGAATTGCGGATATTAAAGCCCTCTCGGTTGACGAACCTTACATGTCCTTCCTTCATGACCGTGTAATTCTTCGGCCAAGACCAGAATTCCTAACTAAGGTGGTAACATCCTTTCATTTGAATCAGGAAATTGTCCTACCTGATTACTTTCCTGATCCAGCTTCTCCTACGGAAGAAAGGTGTCACAAACTAGATCTCAAGCGATGTTTATCATCCTACATTCAACGTACTGCTGATTGGAGAAAGTCCAAACAGTTGTTTATCATTCCCTGGGGGACTCGTAAGGGTGAAGCCGCTTCAACTGCTACTTTCCGTTCTTGGATCGTCACAGCTATTACTGGAGCGTATAGGGCTCAAGAGGTCTCAGTGCCCAAGGGGATCAGAGCACACTCTACGAGGTCAACTTCTACTTCATGGGCTGCTGCGGCTGGTGTTCCTGTAGAGAGCATTTGTAAGGCGACTAATTGGTCTTCACTCAGAACCTTGATTCGCCATTATAGATTGGATGTTGCCACATCGGCTGAATCACAATTTGGTCTTTCGGTTCTAAATTCCGTACAGGTTTAATAAAGATTTTTTGGCATTACTTCCCTCCCTGTGGTTTTTACTGCTTGGGTAGTCCCATAGGTAAATGCTGCCATGATTAGCCAGGAATATAGAAAATGTATCCATACTTACCGTAATCTTCTTTTCCTGGCTATTATTCATGGCAGCATTTAACGATCCCTCCACTGTGGAGGACAAACTTGTTACTGGATTGAGGAACTGGGCTGACAGAGAGCCTGATATATCTGTCCTCTTAAAGGGACACTATAGTCACCTGAACAACTTTAGCTTAATGAAGCAGTTTTGGTGTATAGAACATGCCCCTGCAGCCTCACTGCACAATCATCTGCCATTTAGGAGTTAAATCCCTTTGTTTATGAACCCTAGTCACACCTCCCTGCATGTGACTTGCACAGCCTTCCATAAACACTTCCTGTAAAGAGAGCCCTATTTAGGCTCTCTTTATTGCAAGTTCTGTTTAATTAAGATTTTCTTATCCCCTGCTATGTTAATAGCTTGCTAGACCCTGCAAGAGCCTCCTGTATGTGATTAAAGTTCAATTTAGAGATTGAGGTACAATTATTTAAGGTAAATTACATCTGTTTGAAAGTGAAACCAGTTTTTTTTTTCATGCAGGCTCTGTCAATCATAGCCAGGGGAGGTGTGGCTAGGGCTGCATAAACAGAAACAAAGTGATTTAACTCCTAAATGACAGTGAATTGAGCAGTGAAATTGCAGGGGAATGATCTATACACTAAAACTGCTTTATTTAGCTAGAGTAATTTAGGTGACTATATTGTTCCTTTAATTGTTTAATTGAAGTTTTTCCTGTCCTATTGGCTAGAGGGGAGGTGCTAACCCTTATAGGTAAATGCTGCCATGAATAATAGCCAGGAAAAGAAAATTACGGTAAGGATGGATACATTTTCTATATTATTGCACATGTCCTTCAGCTGGTAGGTTATAATAATCTTTGTTATTCAAGACCATTAAAAAACACACATTTATATGAATAAAAACATAAAACTAATAATCAAAATGCACAAGTCCTATATAAAACACATTTGCAAAGAATTTTATTTTATTAATATACACTTAAAAGGAATAATAAAAGAAAATATATTATAAAAAGGGATTAAATGATAATTCATATTAAAAAGGTATATAAAATGATGTTCTATGTTTAAAAAAAATATTCTATATTAAAAAGATTTTTCTATATTAAAAAGGGGGTGGGGGGATTTAAGGTTTATAAAAAGGAGTTTATATGTTCAAACCTTCAGGAATTATAGTATCAAGGTTGAACACCCATTTCATTTCTGTCTTACTTAAAATTTTGTCTTTACAACTTCCTCTCCAATGAACCTTAATTTTTTCAATCCCCAGAAATTCCAATCCCACTAGATTAGCATTATGTTTCTCAGCAAAATGTTTTGAGACACTATGATTAAGAAATGTTTTCATTAAATTGTTTACATGTTCCCCTATGCATATTTTTAATATCCTTGTTGTCTTACCTACATATTGATACCTACAAGGGCAGGTAAGTTAATATATAAACTTCTGATGTATTACATGTAATCAATTATTTAATTTTATATTCTATATTTGGTGTCTTCCTTGACGGAAAAGTTTTTACATTTCTACTTTCATTCTGTTTAATCTTACATCCAGTGCAATTGCAGCAAAAATAAAAATCTTTCCCATCATTTAAAAAATTCTGTTTAGGTTTTTCTTTATCTAAAAAGCTACTGGTTAAAATTTGTCTAAAATTCTTGTCCCCCACGAAAGATAAATTTAGGTTGTTCTTCTATAAAGCTAACTTTGAAATCACCCCTTAACACGTGCCAATTCTTTCTAACAATATTGCAAATGGCCTAATTGTTGGAATTAAAACTAAAAAAGAGGGGGATAGATTCAGTTTTTGCTTCAGTATTACAATTCTTTCTTTTATACTCCAATAATTCATTTCTATCTTTATATCATATTTGTTCACGGATTTGATCAATAAAGGAAGGATCATAACCTTTTTCCAGAAACTGTTTCTTTAAAAAGAGGGACTGGTCTTGATAATCTTTACAATCTGTGCAGTTTCTCCTTAATCTAAGAAACTGCCCCTTAGGTACATTAACAAGCCAGGGTTTAAAATGACAGCTTTTCAAATCTATAAAGCTGTTAACATCAACTTTCTTAAAATGGGTTCTACTTTTAATACAGTCCTGATCAATAAAAATTTCCAAATCTAAAAACGTAATGGATTCAGGACTGATTTCATATGTTAATTTAATATTCCAATCATTTAGATTTAAAAAATCTAAAAAATTAATAAGAGAACCCCGACTTCCTTTCCATACAATAAAAATATTGTCGATGTAACATAGTAGAGGACTAGGTTTGCCCCAGAGTCAACACTGGGTAGGACAAAATTTTCTTTCCAGTGTGACATAAAAAAATTGGCATAACATGGGGCAAACCTAGTCCCCATAGCTGTTCTTGGACTTGTAAATAAAATTGATTTTCGTACCAAAAAAAATGTTTTTTAAAATCATATTTATCCCTTTCAAAATAAAATCTACTTGTTCGTCCTAAAAATCACCAAACGTATTTAAAAATGATCTAGTAGCTGTACAACCTCTATCATGTGCAATGTTGGTGTCCAGACTACTGACATCACATGTTGCTAAAATAAAATCTTTTTCCCATTTAAAATCTTTTAAAATATTTAATAGGGTCATTGTGTCTTTAAGATAAGTTGGACACTGTTTAACTAAGCCCTGTAAAAATGTATCAATGTATTGTGATAATGGTGAAAGGAGAAAGTCTATGCTGGATACTATGGGCCTCCCTGGGGGATTTTTTTTATATCCTTGTGGATCTTGGGTAATACATAAATAACTGGAATTCTTGGAAATTCCACTTTTAAAAATGTATATTCCCTCTCATTTATAATACCAACTTCTAACCCTTCCTTTAAGAACATTTCATACTCTTCTTTTATTGTATTTAGTGGGTTATTTTCCAGTTTTAAATAGTTGATACTATCATTTAATTGTTTATGTATTTCTTCCAAATATTTAGTTTTTTGCCATATGACTACCACCCGCACACCGTTATCTGCGGGCTTGATGACAATAGAGTTATCTTCTTTTAATTCTTTAAGTGCTTCTTTTTCTTTTTTCGTTAAATTACTCTGATACATATTTGGTGGTTTTCATTTTTTAAAATCATTAAAACACAATTTTTCAAAAACTCTCTCATCGCATCTGACTTTTGGTTATATGGGTAAAAAGATTTTTGCTTTAAATCTGTAGGTTTAAAATTATTTTCCCTTATTTCTTCTTTACTAGAAAAATTATTTAAAAACTTTTTTAAACACAATTTTTGTAAAAATCGGTTAAGATCTATAAAACTTTCAAATTTATCTGCCTAGCAACTAGGTGTGAATTTAAAACCTTCCCTTAAAACAGATGTATGAGCATCATTTAAAATTTTATCTGGAAGGTTAAAAATAGTTATAGGGATATCTAAAATCTCTTGATTCTCTCCTTTTCTTTTCTCTTTCGTCCTCTATTTCCTCCTCTTCTACTTCCTGTGTTCTTTACATGGGGGTATTTATTTTCTTTTTGTTCATATATGGTGGCCCTTAAAAAAGGTCCTGTTTATCTTCATTGAAATTCCTTAATTTTTCAAACCAGTTGGATATCTCCAATCTTTTGGGGAGATATTCTTTGGGCTCTTTTCTATTTACCCCTCTCATACTTGGATTTCTAGTTCTCCTAGGTGTTATCTTAATCCATCCACTTTCTTTCCTTTGGAGTAATGAGTTATCAGTATATTCCCTTTTTTATTTTCAGATCCCCTCTGTTGCATTTTAGGTAATTCTTACAATACTTTGTACTTATTGTACCCAAAACTTTCTTTCCTAGTTTTAACACTTTTCAGATGTGTGAACACTTTTCTGATGTGTAATACCACTGAAGATGTTCCCTTTCCGAATAGAGAAGCAGCTAACGAAAGCTCCAATTAGCCGAACAGGAACCATACGAAATCCTTCACGAACCAAACAGCCGAACGAGTAAACCATACAAATCCAATAACCCCAAGGACGAGACCAAGCTCCGTATTGAGGGTTAAGCAGAGATCTGTTTAATGTGGGCTACCTGCCCAGTATTTATGCGGTATTCCACCAGGTGGACACTCCCCTAGGGCACCTGGTGGAAAACTGGGACAAATATGATACAGTAGCCAATAGAAACACTTTGGCTATCAACACTCCCCTTTTGCTGTACAGAACCCTCCTCTCTATCCTGGAGATAATTGGGGAGTAACTCAATTATCTCCCAGGATAGAGACCAAACTCCATTTTGGAGTAAAATTATATAACATTACAATAACTGAAAGAAATATGTGAGTTCAACATATCCTCAGATAGCTTGGATCTGAGCGCACATTATTACGGAATGGCGCTCAGATCCCATACACATAGTCCAATCACCATGGAGCCAAAGTTGTGCACATAGTCTTTCAGTATACGAATAGGCTCCATGGGATAGCTATCTGAGGTGAGTCCATTTGTGAATAAAAATTACCGAACAGGATGGTGTTTGTATACAGGATCCACTGTAGGGGAGAAGTCGCAGCGGTGTTCGTGTAATTCAGTGTCCGTTTTTAGTTCCATAAGATTCTCGACCAACACCGCTGGGCATTCGTATGTCCAAGATGGCCTCCACCTTGTGTTCGGCATACGAACGATGGCCACCCAGCTATCCTTTATCAATTAGAACATATCTACGGTTAACCACAACGTTCTATTGAGGCCTAGAGGTTAACCAGCAGCACACGTCCATGCTGGGTGGTCGGCCGTTCGGCAGTTCATTCGGTAGTTAGGAAAATAAATGAACGGGGTGTACGGACAGGCAATTAACCGAACAAACAGATGAACCAAAACATAGAAACATAGAAACATAGAATGTGACGGCAGATAAGAACCATTCGGCCCATCTAGTCTGCCCAATTTTCTGAATACTTTCATTAGTCCCTAGCCTTATCTTATAGTTAGGATAGCCTTATGCCTATCCCACGCATGCTTAAACTCCTTTACTGTGTTAACCTCTACCACTTCAGCTGGAAGGCTATTCCATGCATCCACTACCCTCTCAGTAAAGTAATACTTCCTGATATTATTTTTAAACCTTTGTCCCTCTAATTTAAGACTATGTCCTCTTGTTGTGGTAGTTTTTCTTCTTTTAAATATAGTCTTCCTCCTTTACTGTGTTGATTCCCTTTATATATTTAAATGTTTCTATCATATCCCCCCTGTCTCGTCTTTCCTCCAAGCTATACATGTTAAGATCCTTTAACCTTTCCTGGTATGTTTTATCCCGCAATCCATGAACCAGTTTAGTAGCCCTTCTCTGAACCCTCTCTAAGGTATCAATATCCTTCTGAAGATACGGTCTCCAGTACTGTGTACAATACTCCAAGTGAAGTCTCACCAGTGTTCTGTACAATGGCATGAGCACTTCCCTCTTTCTACTGCTAATACCTCTCCCTATACAACCAAGCATTCTGCTAGCATTTCCTGCTGCTCTATTACATTGTCTGCCTACCTTTAAGTCATCAGAAATAATCACCCCTAAATCCCTTTCCTCATATGTTGAGGTTAGGACTCTATCAAATATTCTGTACTCTGCCCTTGGGTTTTTACGTCCAAGATGCATTATCTTGCACTTATCCACATTAAATGTCAGTTGCCACAATTCTGACCATTTTTCTAGTTTATCTAAATCATTTGCCATTTGGCTTATCCCTCCTGGAACATCAACCCTGTTACATATCTTAGTATCATCAGCAAAAAGACATACTTTACCATCAAGACCTTCTGCAATATCACTAATAACAATATTAAAGAGAATGGGTCCAAGTACAGATCCCTGAGGTACCCTACTGATGACAAGTTCAAGCTTCGAATATATTCCATTAACTACAACCCTCTGTTGCCTGTCACTCAGCCACTGCCTTACCCATTCAACAATATTGGAATCCAAACTTAAAGATTGCAGGGGGAATAAAAGTATTTTAAAGATAGGTGGATCTATCACATGATGATTTTTTTTATTTTTTTATTATTGATGTAATTGAAAATCTTAGTTCTCCCTTGGGCATAATCTTTTTTTAGTCTCTATAATTTTTGCTTCTATGTTATTAATATTATCAATCATTTTGGTAGAAATTATTGCAAATGCCTCCATTTCCATGAAAGGTTCCAATTTTGTTTGTATCTCTTTAATACTCTCCTCTAAATGATGCAGAGTCTGACCCCTCTGTTCAACTATAATATAAATCATGTGAAAGGAGAAAGATTCCAATGATTTATCCCAAATACTCATAAAAGTGTCATTATCCTGATCAAAGGTGGGGAGTTTCTGAAATCTTAAACCTCTTGGGATAATTCTCTAAGAGGTATATTTTTCTAACGTAAAGACTTCTCACTTAATTTTCATTTCTTTGATCAGTAATCTTTCGAATTATTGACACATTATATCAAGATTATGACTTACAATAAAATCTTTATCCTGATTTTTGGTCTCTACTTGGAACCTTTTTTCCATGTCTTTTTGTCATATTTTCCTTTAAAAATAGACCTACTTACAAAACTTCAAATGACCTTTTGATGAGTGACTATAAAACAGTAAAACAAGGGTAAACACAAAAGGTAAAAAAGGAGTATACAAATGCTGCAATCACCTAGTGTAGGTCACCCAAACCACACAATAATAGTGAATAAAAATGTATATAAAAACTTGTGAGAGCACACTAAAAGTGTATATATAAAATACAAGACAATATTACCATCAATAGGTAGATACCTAAAAAGATTTTTTTTAAAAAAAAATGGTAGACCATAGTGAACTCTGTATCTACAATAAAACTTTATGTAAATACAAATCGGTCTCACTCACATTTTTTGCCATGAACTAAACTGATAACGTGACCGGACATTCAGGAAATACGTCACCCGCTGGCTCGGAAGTAATGTCACCGGAAATGACATACCTGGAAGAAATGGAGGATACACGTGGAGAAGAGTGCCTTTTTTGAAGATTTAAATGGACGGGAGTCCGAAGCAGTTACAGAGCACTTTGATAAAGACTATTCGTCTAAATGCGTCAGTGCAGTTATTTGTTTGTATATTTAAGATCTTTTAATATTTTATTTATTTTATAATAAATTTGTTCCTGGTCACTTCCTATCATCGTGGTTTCAACTCTGTGGGAACTCAAAGGGAGAATTTATATCCAGCAACCTATGGAGCATCAAGTTATTGGTGCCAAATTCCTGATCTCAACTATATTTATTCCAAAGGCGCTTTTAGTCTGAGCCCAGTCTAGTTGGCTCAGCAAAATGTGAGTGAGACCAATTTGTATTTACATAAATTGTTATTGTACATACAGAGTTCACTATGGTCTAGTGGTTGGGGGAAGAGGCAGAGTCAGAGAAAGAAACACAGAAAAAGTGCTGGGAGAGGTAGGAGGAGCACCAGGAGAGAGCAGTATCCCGTAGACCAAAATTACGGAGAATGCGAAGAAGCTGTTGATGATCAACAGTGTCAAAGGCAGCAGAAAGATCAAGGAGAATTAGGATAGAGTAATGGCCGCAAAATTTAGCAGCACTTGAACGGATACTTTGGTCACAGCTGTTTCGACAGAATGATCAGCACGGAATCCAGACTGAAGGGGGTCAAGCAGAGAGTTAGATTCAAGAAAGTCAGTCAGTCTGGTGTACACAACTCTCTCGAGGATCTTGAAGGCAAATGGCAGTAGCGAGATAGGGCGGTAGTTGCATAGGGAATTGGGGATGGGCATTTTCAGAATCGGTTGCATGTTTGAAAGGTGAGGGAAATGTGCCAGAGGAAAGGGAGAGATTGAAAATTTTAGTGAGAGGAAGAGCAAGAGAGGGATGAGAGGGTTGATATATGAAGAAATAGGATCGAGGGAACAGGTGGTGGGGCGGGAGGACAGGAGAAGAGCAGAAACCTTTTCTGCTGTAGCAGGTGCGAATAAGTGTAGAATGGTGGAGAGGTGGGGTTGGGTGATGTATTGGTAGAGAAGGAGAGAAATTGGCGATTGTAGAGATCTTCTCAGTGAAGTGAGATGAAAAGTTTGTGGCGGACAAGGTGGTAGAAGGAGGGGGAGTAAAAGGGCGAAGAAGAGCATCAAAAGTGGGAAATAGGTGTTTGGGTTGTTGAGACAGTGTACTTATGAGGGTGTTAATGTAATTTACTTTTGCAGCAGAAAGAGGCAGGCTGTAGGAGCACAGCATAAATTTATAGTGGAGGAAGTCAGATGCAAAATGAGACTTTCTCCAGCAGCGTTCAGCAGTTCTAGAACATTTTTGGAGGTAATGGGTCAGCTTGGTGTGCCAGGGTTGTAATTGGGGAGCGCTTGCTGTGTTTAATAGTAGGAGGTGCCATGATGTTGAGTTGAGAGGAGAGAGTTGAGTTGTAGAATGAGTTAGGGCAAGTTAGATCTGAGATGGGTAAAAGAGTTTGGAGTTTGATGAAGCAATGCTGGCGATCAAGGCTGTGGAGGTTTCTGCGAGATTGGAGAGTTGAGGGTGGTGAACTTTGGGAACGGGGTATGCTGATGTCAAATGTTAGCAGATGGTGGTCAGACAAAGGAAATGGAACAGTGGAGAGATTAGAGGTGGTACAGAGATTGGTGAAAATGAGGTCAAGAGTGTTTCCTGCTGTATGAGTTGCTGAAGTAGACAACTGCGTGAGGCCAAAGGAGGAGGTTACAGAGAGCAGACGGAAGACATCAGGGCAGTTGAGGTTGTTGATTGGGATGTTAAAGTCCTCAAGTATGAGGGAGGGAGTGCTAGAGGAGAGAAACTGGGTTAACCAGGGAGAAAAGTGTTCAATGAATAGCCTAGGATGACCGGGAAGGGGGGGGGGGGCGATAGATGATGGCAATTCGTAAAGGAGTGGGCTTAAAAAGGCGGACAGTGTGAACTTCAAAGGAAGTAAAGTAAAGGGCAGGGGGGGATAGGTTGAAAGGTACATTGAGGGGAGAGAAGGATGACTACACCTCTCCTTTACAGTCGAGCCTGGGAGTGTGGGAGAATTTTAGTCCACCGAAACGTATAGAAGCGGGAGTAGCGGTATCAGAGGGGGACAGCCAGGTCTCAGTGAGTGCCAGTATTGTGAGTGAGTTAAAGATGACAAGGTCGTGTATAGCTGTTGATTTAATATTACTACAGATTTGCAAGTCCAAAAAGCTCACGTTTTCTCTACTGTAAAATGTCGTTAGTATAATCGCCTCTATTATAATTATTTAAAAATTGTTTCTGGGCCATTCCAAATAAAACATAAAAAAAAAGAGAGAGAGAGAGATATCTCTCTATATAGGTCACCAGGTTTGCAACCCAAGGATGGTTTGTCCTAATTATAGTGTTCTCCCAATCGGACATGAAAAGGTTTGCATAACTTGGTGCAAACCTGATGCACATAGCCGTGACCTTAAACTGTAAATAATTGTAAAACAGGAATTGTAAAACCAGAAATGGTTGTTCTTTAAAATCATATTTATACCTTCTGTGATAACATATATTTGAGTAGGTGAGATCTCAGTTGAGATTGACACATTACATGTTTTTCCTGTTTCCAATAAACTGATGCATAAGTGATCCTGAGTGCCTGGACTACATTTATTGTTTTTTAATAGGAGTGAGGTAGCCAGCTAAAGGTCTGGATGCACCAGGATCAGATAAGAGTGGGGATTCCTCCTTTTATTTGTTAATTACTCGGTGATGTCACAGACCACTGTGAACAGGATGCATTTTGATGCCAAAAAATTCAAACCTTTGATAACGTACATAAGTAGATAACAACTAGGAGCCTCACACACTTTGAAAAAGCCATTTCTTTGCATAAGCTGCAATGCATTAGTGTTGTTTTTACCTATTATACTATACTATACTATAAACCCTATTATACTATACTTTACAATTGTATTGGTTTATATAGTTGTATAAATAAAGCTGTTTTTACCTTCCTCCTGGACATTCATTAATTTGCGACCATACTCCATTTTCAATATCCTTGGTGGGGATCATATTATTATTATTATTATTATTACCATTTTTATAGCACCCACAGATTCCGTGGCGCTTTACAATATTATGAGAGGGGGTATTTAACTATAAATAGGGCAATTACAAAAACTTACAGGAACGATAGGTTGGAGAGGACCCAGCTCAAGCGAGCTTACATTCTATAGGAGGTGGGGTGTAAAACACAATAGGACAATAAATATCAGTCAGATAGGGTGGGAGTGAAGCAGAGCTGGAGGAGAGAGTAGAGTGCTGCCCTTTAGTAGAGCGCAAGAGACAGGAATGTGAAGTAGAGGTTAGTCTGGGAGGCCATAAGCTTTCCTAAAGAGATGGATTTTAAGGCACTTCTTAAAAGATGCAAGGCAAGGGGAAAGTCTGATGGTGGTAGGCAGGCTATTCCATAGGAAGGGGGCCGCCCGCGAGAAGTCCTGCAAGCGTGAGTTGGCCATAGGGGTGCGAACAACGGACAGGAGGTGGTCACGGGCAGAGCGGAGAGACTGAGAAGGGACATACCTAAGGATCTGTGAAGAGATATGAGGGGCTAGAGTTGTTCAGTGCTTTATAGATGTGAATTAGTACCTTGAATTGACTCCTATAGCATACAGGAAGCCAATGTAAGACCTGACAGAGGTGTGAGGTGTGAGAGAACTGACTAGAGAGGAAAATCAGTCTGGCGGCAGCGTTCATTATGGACTGTAGCGGTGCAGTATGGCTTTTGGGAAGACCAATTAAGAGAGGGTTACAATAATCCATGCGGGAAATTACTAGAGCATGGACAAGCTCCTTGGTAGCATCTTGCGTAAGAAAGGGGCGGATGCGGGCTATGTTTTTAAGATGGAAGCTACAGGATTTGGCAACATACTGGATGTGGGGCTCAAAGGTGAGGCCAGTATCAAGTATGACACCAAGACAGCGCGCTTGCAAGGATGGACTTATTTGGGTACCACTAACTTGAAGGGAGAGCGAAAGAGGAGGATCAGTATTAGAAGGAAAGGCATTACTGTGTGGTTGAGAAAGAGAACGGCAAGGAGGGGAGAATTCTTTCCTTAGCTGTTCGATGTTGTCGGTAAAGTATCATGCAAAGCTGTCGGCAGTAAGGTTAGTTTGGGGGGTGGCCACGGTAGGGCGAAGAAGAGAATTAAAGGTGTCAAAGAGACGCCTGGGATTGCGGGAGAATGAACTAATGAGAGAGGAAAAGTAGGACGGTTTGGCAAGGGCAAGGGCTGCACTGTATGAACACAAAATGAATCTATAATGGTGAAAGTCTGACTGGGTGCAAGACTTCCTCCAGGAGCGTTCAGCACAACGGGAGCATATTTGCAGGTAGCGTGTTGATTTAGTATGCCACGGTTGGGGGAGTGTCCTCCTCAAGGTGCTTGTTTGGAGCAGTGTTCAAGGCAGAGGTGAGGGTAGTGTTATATGTGGAGATGGCCAGTGAAGGACAGGAGAGGGAAGGGATGGATAGCAGTTGTGAATCAATATCAGCTGACAGCTGCTGGAGATCAAGATAATTAAGGTTCCTCCTGAGTTGAGGGGGGTTAGGCTGAGGTTGTTGGGTGAAGTGGTACACGAGAGGAATATTAGATGGAATGGAATATTAGAAGAGAGGAAATAGGGTAGCCAGGCAGCAAAGTGGTCAAGGACGAGGAGAGGGAAACCAGGGGGACGATAATGTTAGCAGAGAAGGGTTTGAAAAGGCGAATTGAATGTATTTCAAATGATGGGAAAGAGAGGGAAGGGGGGGGTGGGTAGAGGGTTAAAGGAGCAGCGAAGAGGAGAAACCCTACACCACCACCTTTACATTCACAGTGTCTTGGGTTGTGGGTAAGTTGAAGACCACCAAAGGACAAAGATGCAGGGGTAGCACCTACTCCATAAGGATTGAGCAATACCATAAAATACAGCAGTGTCGATAATAGCAGTGTATTCTGTTTTACTGGAGCCATACTGGGCTCTTCGTCATGTGAGTGCATTACTATACAATACCATATAACATACTGAATTTTGCAAACACATCAATTTAGTGAAGATCTTTGGCTGTCTCTTGACTGTTTTCTTGCTAACCACGTTAAACCCGGCTCATATAACATCCGATAATACATTCTCATTATTTCGGGTTGCATTAATTGCGACATTAAGTTGATATGCGTTTTGGTCATCTCAATCTTCTAAAAGTTAACATGAGACAGGAAACCTCTGATAGAGAGAGAGAGACAGATAATAGATACCCAAAATAACGTTGAGACTACCTACCCCTCCTCTTTTACCAGCTACATCCCTCCCAAAGCAGTGCGTGCACCAGCTTAAGTGAAGAAGCACCAGTATTGAAGGGTACACGAATGGTACACAAGTAGCTGTGCAAAATATATCTCCCCTTGCTAGAACCTCCATCGAAAAAATTAGATCTAGTGTAGTCAAGCTTCAAATCTTCAGAGAGAGTTAGTGATTGAGGTGGTACATGAACAATGAATATAGGTGAAGCTCTATCAGAGTCCCAGTTACATCTGAGAGGAAATAGAATGTTCAGGTACTTACAGCAGCAGTTATATTTATGACACCACAACAAGACATTGCCTTTGATGATTTCACTGTCATGGAAATATGTTTTGGAGGGCGCATGAGAGAAGATTACCCTTATTACTGTAAAAGGAACTGTGATGGACATGTGAAAGAAATCACACTCAATATACATTTTTATTAATCTAAAACAGGGGTCCTCAAATTTTTTACATTTTTTAAACAGTTCAGTTCAGTACCTCAGTGTCATGGCTGTCATCGTGCCTTCTGCATAAAATTGTGAGCTTGGGCTTGGCTTTGCCTGGACTTTATTCACTTGTTCCTGATGTCTGCTGATTCCAGCCTATATAACACCACCTTGGCTATTGATCCTGGTCAGATCGTTTTGTTCCTGTTGGTTCCTGTTTGCTATTCATCTTACCCTGGTTTTGATCGTCTGCTCGTCCTTTGCTCTTGCCTGTCTGCTGCCTGTCCTGACCTTTGGTTCCGTCCCTGACTACATTTATTGGCTATTCCTCATCTGTACCTCGATCCTGGAAGCACTGGTTATTTTCAGCCCCAGTGCACTGGTTCACAGCCTTGGGGATTTCTACCTTGAGTCTGGACTGTGAGGATGCTTTCCTCTTCTCGCATTACAAACATTATGCTTTGGGTGTTTTTTTCTGCTAAGGGGACAGGACAACTGCACCACATCAAAGGGACGATGGACAGGGCGAAGTACCGTCAAACCTTGGGTGAGAACCTCCTTCCCTCAGCCAGGGCATTTAAATGGGTCGTGCATGACAATGACTCAAAACATACAGCCAAGGCAACAAAGGAGTGGCTCAAGAAGAAGCACATTAAGGTCCTGGAGTGGCCTAGCCAATCTCCAGACCTTAATCCCATAGAAAATCTGTGGAGGGAGCTGAAGGTTCGAGTTGCCAAACGTCAGCCTCCAAACTTTAATGACTTGGAGACGATCTGCAAAGAGGAATGTGACAAAATCCCTCCTGAGATGTGTGCAAACTTGGTGGCCAACTACAAGAAACGTCTGACCTCTGCTATTTGCCAACAAGGGTTTTGCCACCAAGTACTAAATCGAAGGGGTCAAATACTTATTTCCCTCATTAACATGCAAATCGATTCATAACTTTTTTGACATGCATTTTTCAGGATTTTTTTTTTTTATTCTGTCTGTTACTGTTAAAATGCACTTACCATTAAAATTATAGACTGATCATTTCTTTGTCAGTGGATAAATGTTTAAAATCAGCAGGGGATCAAATACTTTTTTCTCTCACTGTAATAATGCAGTAACATACTTCACGTTAATGAAACAAAACTCTCCTACAAGACTTACCCATTTTTATTGGAAGAACGTTATATACCAACACCATCTAGTGGTCTATGTGGGTATGAAAACATAAAATTAAAAAGCTTTTTTAGTATATAGTATTTTAGCATTATATAGTCTTAAAAAAATTAAAACATATCAAGTTTTATATAGCTGATAAATGTGTATCTTTAGATAACTCAACTTTAATTTCTATGATGGCTCTATACACAGGTTCATAAAATCCTAAAGCAGTACCAGTATAAGTCCTTATCGACCTTTCATCGTGACCTTCAAGCTTAGCATGTCAAAAACTAAAACCATTATCTTAAAATATCAACCTTGAAATAAACGAATAATCTTTTTTTCTAGTCCTTTCTAGAGCCTGCTACCAAATTACTTTTAGAAAGCTTAACAATGACTTTCCTTGTTTTATGTAAGCATATCCTATGGTATATTATTATTATTATCATTTATATAGCGCCAACAGATTCCGTAGCGCTTTACAATATTTTGAGAGGGGGGATGTAACAATAAATAGGACAATTACAAGAAAACTTACAGGAACAATAGGTTGAAGAGGACCCTGCTCAAATGAGCTTACAGACTATAGGAGGTGGGGTATTAGAAACATTAGGACAAGAAATATCAAGTAGGAGTGAAGCAGTGCTGGAGGAGAGAGCAAAGCACTGTCCCATAGGAGAGAGCAGGAGACAGGTATGTAAGGTAGAGATTACTCTGGGAGGCCATAAGCTTTCCTGAAGAGATGGGTTTTAAGGCCCTTCTTAAATGATTGAAGACTAGGGGAGAGTCTGATGGCAGTAGGCAAGCTATTCCATAGGAGAGGAGCCGCCCGCGAGAGGTCCTGCAAGCGCGAGTTGGCCGTACGGGTGCGAGCAGCGGTCAGGAGGTGGTCACGGGCAGAGCGGAGGGTACGAGGAGGGGCATATCTATGGATTAGTGAAGAGATATAAGTGGGGCTAGAATTGTTCAGTGCTTTAAATGTGTGGGTTAGCACTTTGAATTGACTCCTATAGCATACAGGGAGCCAATGTAAGGACTGGCAGAGGGGTGAGGTGTAAGAGGACCGACTAGAGAGGAAAATCAGTCTAGCTGCAGCATTCATTACAGACTGTAGCGGGGCAATACGGCTTTTGGGGAGAACTATCAGGAGAGGGTTACAGTAATCCATGCGGGAAATTACTAGAGCATTTTTCAGGATTTTTTTTTTTTATTCTGTCTGTCACTGTTAAAATGCACTTACCATTAAAATTATAGACTGATCATTTCTTTGTTAGGGGATAAACGTTTAAAATCAGCAGGGGATCAAATACTTTTTTCTCTCACTGTAATAATGCAGTAACATACTTCACGTTAATGAAACAAAACTCTCCTACAAGACTTACCCATTTTTATTGGAAGAACGTTATATACCAACACCAGCTAGTGGTCTATGTGGGTATGAAAACATAGACATCTGGTAGCATCTTGCATAAGAAAGGGGCGAATGCGGGCTATGTTTTTGAGTTGGAACCTACAGGACTTGGCAATAAATTGGATGTGAGGCTCAAAGGTGAGACCAGAGTCAAGTATGACGCCAAGACAGCGTGCTTGCAGGGATGGACTTATGTGGATATCACTGAGTTGAAGGGAGAGCGAGAGAGGAGGATCAGTATTAGGAGGAGGAAAGACAAGGAGTTCAGTTTTAGAGAGGTTAAGTTTCAGAAAGTGTGAGGACATCCAGTCAGAGATGGAAGAAAGGCAAGCAGTGACACGTTGCAGGATGGCAGGGGAGAGGTCTTGGGAGGAGAGGTATATCTGAGTGTCATCAGCGTACAGGTGGTATTGGAATCCAAAAGAGGCAATAAGTTTACCTAGAGAGGCAGTATAAAGAGAAAAGGGACCAAGGACAGACCCTTGGGGAACTCCAACCGAGACAGGACGAGGGGAGGAGGTATCCTTGGAAAAGGAGACACTGAATGAGCGTTGGGAGAGATAGGAGGAAAACCAAGAGAGGACAGAGTCACAGAGACCGAGCAATTGAAGAGTTTGAAGGAGGAGAGCATGATCAACTGTGTTAAAGGCAGCAGAGAGGTCAAGGAGAATTAATATGGAGCAGTGACCTTTGGATTTAGCGGAGATTAGGTCATTAGTCACTTTGATAAGAGCAGTCTCAGTAGAGTGGAAGCCAGACTGAAGAGGGTCAAGGAGAGAGTTGGAATTAAGGAAGCGAGACACACGGGTAAAGACAAGTCTCTGTGTTAGTATTTTAACTTACACTGATCAGCCACAGAATTAAAACTATCTGCCTAATATCATGTAGGCCCCCCTCCCAATTATTTATTTCATTTGTTTGGAAGGACTCAGAAGATAGTTATATAATTGCATTTACACTTTTCATTTTAATGATTGGGGAATCTCTTTAACAGTAAATTTTACAATTAACAAAAGTAAAACCAGTAGATATTTTACAAACATAGACTTTAGTAGTTATATTCAACTACCTGCCATTTCTCCCCAAGTTGATGGGTGTTGCAAGATCATAGTTGCTTTGAGTTAGAAGAAACTGCACAGACTTTGAGAAATTCATCTAAAATTAAAAAAAGACATTCATAAAAGTTATAACCAAGTTTGTAATACACAGAGAGATACTTTATTAAACTATATAGAAAAAGATACACAAAGTAAAATAATAGTTATCTGCAACTAAAATTAGTTTTTTAAAGTTCTGGCAAATACTTAGACAAGGCCCATTGTTATTTGAAATGTGAAATTTGAACCTGGGCGCTCCAGGGTTGTTTTAACAATAACTTGAAACAAAAATTGGTTAAAAAAAATCATATTGAAGACAAACCAAAACCTTAATTTCTGAATAAAGATAAAGCCACACAAAATGGACACTAAAAGGCATGCAATTTTTAGGTATACAAAAAAGTATCAGACTATTGGAGAAGTTAGGACTTGGCCAATTAAGTGGATTTTTAAACACAATATAGCCTTTGGACTTAACATTTTGAACTATGCCATTTTTTTTTAATAAAATGATTTCATAATTTAAAAATATTATAATTTAAATTGTATTCTCACCGAGTCTTACCAAGAGATTTTTTCAAATTTTTAGTTGTGTCCTCTTTTTTTATATTTTTATGCATACATGTATACCTATATGTATTGATTGCCCCATATGTATGTCATTTTAAAGTTCTAAGTTATTGGAGTCCCCCCCTACAAAGGGTCTTAATCTGCATTTTTCTATGTTTTTGGAAGTAGTATATAATTTATAAACTTGTTAAAATACATGGATTGGTAATTACAGCCTTAAATTATTTGTTCACATACAGTATGGTGCACTTGACAAGCAGGATTGCATATATATATTGTGTTTAAGTGATTCCTTTCTTCTTTCATTCCCTTTACTGTATTAACAATGATCAGATCAACGCTTTCCCATGATAACGAACAAACATGAAGATGACGTGGCTAACAACCTTGGGCAGCAGCAGGAAGTGACATACTGCAATGTAGCTTCATATCATTTCCAGAAGCCGTAAGGACAGCAAGGAGAACCTTAGGGCACAATAGACCTGATTGGAAGATTAAGATTGCGTGACCTTGGAAGCAAAGCATTATGTGGATTTATAAGCAGATCATATTGACTAAGAAGATACTGATTGAAGCTTTACGGTTTCTCGGCATATGATTATTGTACCGGACTGTTATCATGCTATACTTATGTTTTTAATGTTTTTATTGTTTTTAGTTTAATAAATATTTTAAAGGCATTTATAGTCTGGCCACAATTCATCACTGGTTCCAGGTAAATACGTTATGAGTGTCACCCTGTTTGGGCACTAAACTTATATACCTCAGAGCAGTTACTTCTTAGACTCAAAACAAGGTGAGCAAATCTGGTATTATTCATCCATATTGGGATTAATGACATATTGCACGATTGGTTTTTTTCTTGTGTTTTCTTTGAAACTGGGGAAGCATCATTTGGAATAAAGGTGGGGTGCTGCCTAAAAAGCACAGCTATATACAGATCTAAGCCAATAGTAAACATGTGCAATTCGTTTACATTTGGACAAATTTCGGCATTTCGGAAGCGCTGAGCTGAATTGCCGAAGTGCCGAATTTCAGAAGTGCTGAAGTGCTTTGGATTTCTGAAAAGTGGCAAAACAGGAGAGGGAGGGAAAATTAAGGGAATGATGACAGGAATCTAACCCTACCCCTAGTAGCGTTAGGGGTTAGGTTAGGGGTGCGGTTGGGGTTAGGGTTAGGGAATTGCCGAAGTCCCGAATTTCAGAAGTGCCGTGCCGAATTTTCTAATTGCCCAACCGAACCAAATGTTTTTCCCATGCACATCCCTACCCAATTGTAAAAGGCTCAACTATATGTCAGTGTATTCCCACAACACATATTACACTATTTTATGCTCATTTTATTTTTCATGTGCACCCTGTAATACATCTAGCTTAACAAGATGATAAGGGTAAACATATACTATCTAGCGCTCCACTAATTTTTCGAGTGGTTTCACTCGAATTGGATTTTTTACATTTGTTCCGGGTGTGGGTTTAAGAATGCATTCCTGCACAAGTATTTTGAACAGCTTTGACACTAACTTAAAATAAGTTAGTGCAAAAAGTTGGTAACAAACATTTTTTCTTTTGTGAAGAATAAATTTATATATTTTTGGCACTGAATTACAACACATGGGAAGGATTTGGGATATGGTATAGAAATCAAAAAAGGCAACAATTTATAATGTCAATCAGCAATTGCTAAGGCCAATAAGGTATTTTTATGTATAAAAAGTGAATGCAAATACAAAAAAACAAGTCCTGCGCTCAAATTCCCACTACTCTTGGGCGGCAGCAACGACCATAGTACACATCAGCCCCAATACCTACAGTAAAAAACAAAGATTTTTTTTTAACCTGTGCTCTTTCCCTATGTATATTTAACCCCTTCAGGACGCAGGACAGTTCAGGACCGTCGTTGGCATTTTTGCGTTGCCGACCAAGGACGGTCCTGAACCGTCCTAAAGGAAAATGGGCAGAGATCACTTCCGCCGAAATCCCGTTGTTACTATCTGCCCGGCATCCCAGGCAGATAGTAACAGCCAATTGGCTGGTGTCAAAGTGTGTGTTACAAACACTCACTTTGACACTGATCTCTGCCTCTCTCCCCTCTGTAGCGTTTTGTGAGGGGAGAGAGACAGAGATCGTGATAGTTTGTTGCAGCAGGTGTTCCAGAGAATATTAAAAAGTATCAGCAGTGAATAAAAATCCCATTTTAACCCCTTCCCTGCCAGATCTGTTACAGACAGTGCATTTGTACTGTCTGTATTTTTTTTTTTGCCCTTAAGGGTTAACTTTATTTTAAAAATCGGTGTCTTAGACTGTCGTAGTCTGTCGTAGTCAGTCAGTTTCCTTCCACCAAATCTCTATTAGATTCTTCTAACAGGAGTTAGTTTAGTGATTACTGTTTTAGTCTGTTTTAGTGTAAAAAAAATATATATATATATATATATATATAAAAAAATGGTGTTTATTATTTTGTTAGTTTAGTCTGTTAGTGTGAAATATGCATGTACAGCTTGGAGGATGCATATGCCTTCTTGGCATCAGACTCTGACGCCACTGACACTGCGTCCGATTTTGACCCAGGTCAGTTTGGCGGCATGTCTAGTGACATGTCATCTGTGTGTGAGCCAGCTGCTAAAAGAAGCTGTGCTTCCCCTGCTACACCGAATGTGGAGGAGGACTGGGTACCTCCACAGTCAGCTGAGACCAACATCCCCCCTTTTAGTGCCAACGCAGGCATTAATATGAATGTGGTTGACTTCTCCCCTATACAATATATGGAGTTATTTTTAGGGGATACCATCTGGGAGGAGATTGTTTCCCAGACTAATTTATACGCTAGCCAATTTATTGAGACCAATCCAGGTAGCTATACAGCCAGGGAGCATGCTTGGTATCCCACAGATGTCCCTGAACTTTCTGGGCTCTTACAATGCTCATGGGGATGATAAAGAAGCCATCAATCCGCTCTTACTGGAGCACCAACCCAATTTGTTCGACTCCTATATACTCCCAAACAATGCCTAGACCAAGATATTGTCAAGATTACTGTTTGACCCAGCACTTAAAACTGTACAGCACGGATGACAAATAAGTAACGTATTACCGGTCCTTAGAATGGCCGGATTTAACGTACAAAGAATAGTCAAAAATACTAGCCGAGGTCAGGGAACACAGAAAGGGACACAGCGATGAGGAAAGTCAGGAGTCAGGATACCAGAATATAGAGAAGTCAATAAACAAAGCCAAAGTCAAAAACCAGGTAGAAAACTATAAACAGGAACGCGCTCTTGGACATCCACAAGGGAAACCATGACAGGGCACTGAGCAGGCTGAGAACTGGGCCTAAATACCCCTCCTTTAGTTCTGATAGGCTGTAACCGGCCTTTGACCCCAAGGTCAGTTACCAGGTTTCATTTGCATAAATGCTGCTCAGCATTAACCCTTCTGTGGATTAGGTTGCTGCTCGGCACAACTTTTCCTGTGTGGACAGTAAATGTCATTAACCACTTTTCTATAAGCGGATGAATACATGACACCAGGTTTCATTTGCACAATTACTGCTCAGCATTAAACCTTCTGTGAATTAGGTTGCTGCTCAGCACAACTTTTCCTGTGTGGACAGTAAATGTCATTAACCACATTTCTATAAGCGATGAATACGTGACATTACCCCCCACCTGAAGAACGCCCACCGGGCGGACAGGACCAGGCTTGAGAGGAAATTTAGCGTGAAAAGCGCGGATCTTACGGCCCGCATGCAGGTCAGGAGCCGAAACCCAAGAACGATCAGCAGGACCGTAACCTTTCCAAACAACCAAGTACTGTAAAGTGCCCCGAGAAAACCTAGAATCCACGATAGAAGATACCTCATACTCTTCCTGACCACCCACCACCACCGGAGGGGGAGGAACACAAGGAACAGTATATCTATTGCAGACAAGAGGTTTGAGTAAGGACACATGAAAAGTGTTGGGAATCCCTAAAGATGCAGGAAGAGCCAGAGAGTAAGACACTGGATTGATCCTACGAAGCACTCTATAGGGACCAAGGAATCTGGGGGCAAACTTCATGCTAGGGACCTTAAGCTTGATGTTGCGAGATGACAACCAAACCCTGTCCCCCACTTGGTACACCGGGTTGGCACTCCTACGCTTATCAGCAAAATGTTTGAAGCGTTCAGCAGCAGCCCCTAGAGCAGTTTGAACCTTAACCCAGGTATCCCGAATGGAGGCCAGACGCTCATCCAGAGCAGGAATGGCAGTATCAGAAAATACCGCAGGGAGAACCGTAGGATGCCTACCATTATTGACAAAAAATGGACTGTGCCCAGAGGAGTCATGAACAGCATTGTTTCTAGCGAACTCGGCCCACGGGAGTAGTTCGGACCAATTGTCTTGTGTGCTATTAATAAAACAACGCAAATAAACTTCTAATGACTGGTTAGCCCTCTCAGCTGTACCATTGGTCTGTGGATGGTAGGAGGAGGAGAAGGAGAGATCAATCCCCAATTGTTTACTGAACGCCCTCCAGAACCTGGACACAAACTGAGAGCCCCTATCAGACACAATATTGTGGGGATGCCATGCAAACGGACAATTTCACGTATGAAAATTAGGACCAAATCTTGCGAAGATGGCAACTTCTTGAGAGGAATGAAGTGAGCCATCTTAGAAAATCGGTCTACAACCATGAGAATAGTAGTGAACCCAGCAGAGCTAGGAAGCTCAACAATAAAGTCCATGGATAAGTGGGACCATGGAATCTCAGGAACAGGAAGAGGCTGCAACAGGCCACAAGGAAGTGCATGAGTCACCTTAGAAACTGCACACACAGAACATGCCTGCACATACTCCTTTACATCTTTCCTGAGTGAATCCCACCAAAATGATCTAGTGATCGCGGCAGTGGACTTATTGATGCCCGGGTGTCCAGCAGTTATATTGTCATGGAACACTTTCATGATATTAACCCTTTCACATAGGGGAACGAACAGTTTATCACACGGTTTACCACTGGGCGCCTGAGGCTGGGCCTCCAGTATGGTGCAAAGCAGTGGAGAAGACAGTGAGAGGACAGTAGTGGCAATAATACACTCTGGTGGAATAATAGGAGATGTCACCTGTTCCGGAGCTGACTCATTATCAAATTGCCTGGACAAGGCATCAGCCTTGGTATTTTTAGAACCAGGTCTATAAGTAATGAGAAAGTTAAAACGTGAAAGGAATAGTGACCATCTAGCCTGTCTGGAAGACAAACGTTTGGCATCCCCTATATATGCCAGATTTTTGTGGTCGGTTATGATCAACAGGGGGTCCTTGGAACCCTCCAAAAGATGTCGCCACTCCTTGAGGGCAAGAATAATGGCCAACAGTTCTCTATTGCCAATATCATAGTTGCGCTCAGCAGGAGACATCTTTCTGGAGAAGTAGCCACAAGGATGCAATGGTGTTCCCTGGCTTTCTCTCTGAGAGAGAACAGCCCCTACCCCTGTCTCGGATGCATCAACCTCCAATATAAAAGGTTTACTAGTGTCGGGATGTTTTAGTATGTCCGCAGAGGCAAATCTTTGTTTAAGAGTCTCAAAAGCATTCACAGCCTCTTTGGACCATACCGCGCTACTAACCCCTTTGCGAGTCATATTTGTGATTGGGGCTATTACAGAAGAAAATCCCTTGATGAATCTTCTGTAATAGTTGGCAAAACCAATAAACCTTTGAATGGCTTTTAAACCAGAGGGTAATGGCCAGTGTAGTACAGCCTCTAGTTTTTAGGATCCATTTGAAATCCCGATGCAGAGATGTTGTAACCCAAAAAGTGGACTTCAGGCTGGTCAAATATGCACTTTTCTAATTTGCAATAAAGTTTATTTTTCAACAACGTCTGCAGAACCTGTTTCACATGGGAGTGGTGAGTCTGAAGATCAGGGGAATACACCAAAATATCGTCCAAATAAACCAAGACAAATGAGTAAATGAATTCCCTGAGTACATCATTTATAAAGTCTTGGAATACGGCCGGGGCGTTGCATAACCCAAATGGCATTACCAGATATTCATAGTGTCCACTACGGGTATTAAATGCCGTCTTCCACTCATGATTCTCTTTAATTCTAACCAAATTGTAAGCGCTCCTAAGGTCAAGCTTAGTAAATACTTTAGCTCCCTGAAGTCTATCGAACAATTCTGAAATGAGTGGGATAGGGTATGCATTTTTTACAGTGATTTTATTAAGTGCCCTGTAGTCTATGCAAGGGCGTAACTCACCACTCTTTTTCTCAACAAAAAAGAATCCTGCACCAGCTGGTGAGGATGACTTTCTTATGTGCCCTTTGCTCAAGGATTCTTTGATGTATTCCTCCATTATTTTACTCTCCTGGGGAGATAAGGCATAAACTGCCCCCTTAGGTGGCATAGCGCCTGGAAACAGGTTAATGGCACAGTCATATGCTCTGTGGGGAGGCAATACATCGGATTGAGCCTTGTTAAACACCTCCTGAAGTTCTCGGTATTGTATGGGAACTCCAGGAGTTTGGGGAGTGGTAGTGGGAAGGTCAATAGTATCCAATCTCTTTAGTACTGGTTTTATACATCTCCCCATACACTCTTTACCCCATTCTAATATCTCCCCATTAGCCCAGTCAATATAGGGATTGTGCTTACTCAGCCACGGAAACCCTAATATGATAGGACATGATGGAGAAGTAATAACCTGAAACGTCATCTCCTCCCTATGGGAGGCCCCAATGGAGATCGTAATAGGGACAGTTTCGTGGGTTATAAGCGGTTGTGTGAGTGGTCTACCATCAATAGCCTCTACAGCTAGCGGCGTAGGTCTCTCCCTGACCGGTATCTCATTACCCCTAATAAACTGGACATCAATAAAATTTCCAGCAGCACCTGAGTCCATTAGGGCACTGCAAGAAAACTTCTTGTTATCAAGGGAAATAGATACCTCAAGGAGGAATCTACTTTTGTTTTTGTTAGAGGACAACTCCATCACACCTAAGATCTGTCCCCTTAAGGTTCTTAGGTGCGGAAGTTTTCCGGACGCACTGGACAATTAGTTATCATATGTCCCTTTCTACCGCAATATAGGCATAACCCCTCCCTTCTCCTATACTGTTTTTCGGCCTCTGACAGTCTAGTGACCCCCAACTGCATAGGTTCGGGTTCGGACTGTACAGGGAGGTTAGACAAAACAGGTTTAGAGAATTGAGGTGCTAGGGACATAGCCGTACGTCTGGTCTTGCTTCTGGTGACTTCTCTGAGTCTTAACCTATTATCAATATGCATGACAAACGTAATAAATTCGTTAAGACTCTTAGGTAATTCTTTAGCGGCTATCTCATCTAGTATAGTCTCTGAGAGACCCTTTTTGAATGCTGAGATTAACCCATTGTTAGTCCAGTCTACCTCGGAAGCTAAGGTACGGAATTCAATAGCATAATCCGAGATAGACCGGTTACCTTGTCTGATGTGCATTAGGGCAGTGGAGGCGTCATCCTCTCTACCCAATGGCTCAAACGTGAGCTTGAATTCGGCAAGGAATTCCTGGTAATTATGAGCTATGCTCCGATTACTCTCCCACAACGGATTAGCCCAGGCAAGGGCCTTGCCCTTTAATTGATTCATTAGATAACCAATTCTTGCTCTGTCCGTGGGGAATGACCCTGGTGAGGCCTCAAAATGGTACTCCACCTGATTAAGAAAACCCCTGCATTCCTGGATATTGCCATCAAACTGTAGGGATGGTGATAAGGAGATGCTAGGAGTCATATTAACAGTGGGTGGAGGTACACAGGGTAGAGGTGCTATAGGAGGAGACGCTGCAGGCTGCAGATGCTCCGTTCTAGCGAGAAGCGTACTTAAAGCCTGAGTGAATTGATCCATGCGGTGATCATTCTCCTCTAATTTCCTCTCGCAAGCAGCTATGTGCTGACACAGTTCTACAGGATCTATGGCCATGTCGTAATGTCAGGATTACTGTTTGATCCAGCACGTAGAACTGTACAGCACGGATGACAAATAAGTAACGTATTACCGGTCCTTAGAATGGCCGGATTTAACGTACAAAGAATAGTCAAAAATACTAGCCGAGGTCAGGGAACACAGAAAGGGACACAGCGATGAGGAAAGCCAGGAGTCAGGATACCAGAATATAGAGAAGTCAATAAACAAAGCCAAAGTCAAAAACCAGGTAGAAAACTATAAACAGGAACGCGCTCTCGGACAACCACAAGGGAAACCACGACAGGGCACTGAGCAGGCTGAGAACTGGGCCTAAATACCCCTCCTTTCTTTCTGATAGGCTGTAACCGGCCTTTGACCTCAAAGTCAGTTCCAAGGTTTCATTTGCATAATTGCTGCTCAGCATTAACCCTTCTGTGGATTAGGTTGCTGCTCGGCACAACTTTTCCTGTGTGGACAGTAAATGTCATTAACCACATTTCTATAAGCGGATGAATACGTGACAGGAGGCAGAGGGCTTAAAGGAAGTGCTAATGTAACAGATGCCCTTCTAGGTCTATCTCTGGTATTTAACCTATGTCTCAAGCATTCATCACTATGGAACAGATTGGTAATGAGGTCTTCCAAATTCTCTGGTAGGCTCCAAGTGGCTGCTTCATGCAGTAAGGTATCAGACAAGCCGTTCATAAATACATTGATGAACGCCTGATTGTTCCACCTTATTTCAGCAGCCACAGTACGGAATTCTAATGCAGACTCTACCAAGAAATATTATCCTGTTTTAAACGTAGAAGAGATTTAGTTACATTGGCCTGAGGGATCAAAGTTTCTTCTAAACGTGTCCACAAAAGCTGCATAATTATACACTATGTGGTTGACGTTCTCCAATAGAGTAATAGCCAAAATCAGTGCCTTATCCACCAACGGGTTTATCATGAAACCTATTTTGGCTATACCAGTGTCAGGATT